>OU963897.1:10413169-11663169 GCA_902850365.2 Chilo suppressalis | reverse complement strand
ATATGTAATACGTGCCATCTAATTGAATTACCTTCAAAGTAATAATTGAATGCAGGTTCACGGTTCATGGTGTTGTCAGAAGCAAATGATCGGCTTTTTAAATGAGCGACAGAACTATGTATCTGTATGCTATGCTGTATGGCACACGGTCTTTGGTTTGTAAGACGTACTTTGCTGCACTAGAGGTCAGTAAGGATTCCATCTACAATTAATATCATTTAATTTTTGAAGGTGTACCTATACAATGCATTATATTCGAACTAGCGGCCGCTCGCGACTTCTTCTGCGTTAACTTTTTTTTTTGACAATAGTACAGAAACTTAACATTTTCCGGGGTAAAAAGTATCCTATGTCTCAATCCAGGTCAGAAACTACACACATCAAAAGTGTCTAGGGATCAACATATATTTTTGCAATAACTTTTCTCCTGATTGATATTAATTAAAATTTTCTTTAAGGATTCATCAAATAAAGTGTTTTCGTTTGTCACAGTAACGATAAACCAAGTCACCTTTGCATTAATAAAGAAATTTGCCATTTTCCTAATAAAGGGATTTTTGACATTTGAACCACTAACACAAAAGTTCGAAAAAAAGACTGAAATAACAGTTTTCTCTAAAATTTTATTGGGTAACTTAAACAATTAATAATCCGTATTTCTACCGCGAACACTAACAACACAAGAACATCGGTTTGGCATACTCAAAATGAGTTCATCCAAATCACGCTGTGGAATGGCCGCCCATGTTCGTTGCAACAACAAAAAAAGGTCTTCTTGCGACTGGATACCCTCCATATTCGGCAGAGCTCTTCTCTGTAGCATATCCCATGCATGCTCAATCGGGTTCAAGTCTGGCGACTGAGCAGGCCAGGGCAGGACATTGATGTTAGCTGCGGCGAGAGTCTGTCTTACAACTCTTGCGGTGTGCGGTCGTGCATTATCATGCATTAACTGAAATAAGGGACCGATTTGCACTTTTTGCAAGCGGTTTCTGACTGTTTGGTCGCTAATTAAGTTCCCTGAAGAGTGATGAAGCCTCACGGCTAACATCATGGCGGTTATTGTTGGAGCTCTTCGAGTTAAGATTTGAATGTATCGGTCTTGTCTCCGTGTGGTGCAGCGATACCGTCCTCCATGGCGCTCAGCCACGGTACCAGTGCTTCGGTATCGTGTCCAAAGTCGACTGATAACACTCTGACTTGTATTCAGAGCTAAAGCCACAGTACGTTGCCGGGAACCAGCTTCTATCATTCCCACGGCTCTGAGCATTTCTTCCCTGCTTAAATGACGTCGCCGCTCCATAATAACGTTGGTTTTAATCAGTAGTAGGGAAACAGTAGCACTAATAATGTCTTCAATGCGTTGTATGTTTTTATAGGGAAAATATTGACAGCTGATTTTCATCTTTTACTCGAATTTGATTCACAGTTCCTGATTCAAATTATGAAATGCACCAAAAAGGATCCATATAAATTTATAAAATCATAAATTTATTACAAAGCCACATCTCAATCTCAAGAAATCCGCATAAAAATGCTTGATCCCTAGACACTTTTGATGTGTGTATATGCGTACCAAATTTTATCTAAATCCATTCAGTAGTTTTTTGCGTAATTGAGTAAAAACATACAAACACACAATTATACAAGCTTTCACATTTATAATATTAGTAGGATTATTATCCTTAAATCGAACACGGCTTAATCTCTTTGGCAAGTGTAATATATTACAACAAAATGTATCTAAGTTCTGATTACAAACCCAAATTACAAAGTATTTCTCTTTTAATAATTTACAACTTAGTTGTTGTCATTACATATTAAAGTTTGAACTAAATTATTTTGGTGATACCGAACTAGAGATTTTTACCGGCACGTTAGAAGCTTCCCTCTTAAAGTTCGATAGAAGAACTTATTCAGAGCTTGCTAGAAATTATTTCGGGACCATTACCCCTCACAGCTGCCACTCCGAACTTTTATGTGTCTGCATCAAAATACACTTAGCCGCTTGAATCCCATATTTTGGAACGATTTCTCCTAAAATATTCACAGTGTTGCAAAGGTAAAGTTGACGTGGAGCGAGCTAAACTTAAACGTATTAATCTTCATTTTTATTTGGGGTTTCTCCCTCAAATAAGAAAAAGAAATTCTATAAAGCGGTTCGCATCCCTATAAATCCTACTAATGCTATTGGTGTGAAGGTATGGATATTTTTTGTTTCATTCAATCACGGTAGAAGGAAAGGCTGCGCGGATTTTGATG
The DNA here is from genome assembly GCA_902850365.2 of Chilo suppressalis. Taxonomy (NCBI): domain Eukaryota; kingdom Metazoa; phylum Arthropoda; class Insecta; order Lepidoptera; family Crambidae; genus Chilo; species Chilo suppressalis. The sequence goes on along the minus strand of OU963897.1, from coordinate 11,660,907 downwards.
AATTTAGCACGTACACACATAACCCGGATTAACACTTTTTGCCACGCTAAAAGGTTCAACACGAATACCGTAGGTTAGCGTGTAAGCAAATAAAATGTAAATTCGTGCGTGCGCTCTATTTTTAGTACAAAGATATACCTTTCTCGTTTTCATGGAAATATTTAAATCGATGACTGCTCTTAAACTTTTATCATAAGGCAAACTTTATAAAGAATATTTTGAATAATAATATCTTTATTAGCTTCAGAACGAGGTCCAAAACAAAAAAAGCAATGCAATAAAATAGTTTTATTATTATTTAAACTTAATATACGTTTGTAAGTGTGATACAGCTAATAGCATTTTAACCGACTTCTAAAAAGGACGAGGTTCTGTGTTCGACTATATATGTTCACCAATTTCTCCGTCAATTGAGGACCGATTTCCTAATTCTTTTTTTATTCGAAAGAGTGCACTTCCGAGGCGGTCCCATTCCAACCAAGTCAGGAGCTGAAGGTGGAATCCGGGGAAATCAAGGGAAACCTTCAAATTTCAAAGGCACGTACGATGTTTTTTTATGCTTATTCACCGATTACTCCGTCAATTGTGTTATTGTTTACTTGGACGATGTAATTTTCGCTAAAATGGATGCAAAAAACAAAAATTAAACTGACTTCATAATCAACTTGCAAATCATGAACCAGATATTATTTTTTACTTTTTATTAGTTCCATTTTCGGTTATGAAGTCGGTTTTAATTTTTGTCTCAATTTAGGCCATTTCTGGATTGATATTATCTCGATGGTAACCGGCCAACGAAAAGCTAAGTGGTGCAGTGGTAAGCTTATCATCTGAACACTAGAAAGATCAGTATCTTTGCACTTTCCTGTCAACTTTTAATATTTAATCTCAATCATATTTCTGGAACTGCACTTACTGAAGCAATATACTAAAAGTACATGAAGTGCATTCATAATAAATAAAAGTTTAATTCTGACGACGTAGCCTGTAAAAGCTACGAAACGTCAATATATAATAAATAAAGTTTCGTGCATTAACCCGTAAAAACTAGTTTTATTTGCATTCATAAGCTTTGTATTCCGTCCAGCATTGAGCAACACAGCCAACGTGGCCAGGGTGGGAGTAGGCTTACAAAGTATTTCCTCGCTGCCGAGTTGGGCATACAGATTGGGTATAAAAACGATATATCTGTGCAGGATTCGGCGGCGTATTGTATCATGTTTTATGTGCGAGAATCGTAATATTACAGTTTTGTTTTTAGGCATTTACGTTAAACTGCGTATGTGTGCATATTCACCCTCGCAGAAAGTGGCAGAATGATTTGAATAGTATTATGTCACTGTGGCTACTCCCTTCCGTGTGGCTCTATGAAGCCGAGCCGCACAAAATAGCATTGAATAAAATCACCAGTGGACAGGTGAAGTGGGATATGGAAGTGTGGGCTGAGTGCATTTCGGCGTTAAGCGCTTTTAAAACAACGTTGCTATTTATATCCTTTTGTCCCTCGTACTGTGTTAGATCAGTTGTTTTCATAAAGTTTTGCTTTTTGGGAACGAACAAGTAATACTTTTCGAGTTGTGATCGAGTTTTTACTTATCGGGAAAACGTTGAAATAGCGGCAAAAATATCACGAGCGAATTATTTATTTGTTGCTAGAGTGGTTTCGTAAAAATTTTCGACGGAACATTTTGATTGCAAAGTTCAAGAAAGTTAATGCTCAAGCTCTTTCGCGATTTCTAGTTGTTCAGCTGAGTAAAATCCCACCCTCTCTTGACTTTTAATTATAATAAATCTATTTACTTTAGCATGTTTATAAGTCGTAGCTACTAAATATAACATTGGTTTATTTTTTACGGCTCCGTAGCCCTGACAAGGAACTCTTATTATTTCGTCATGTCCTTCTATCTGTCCGTCCGAGGTATTGCTTGGAGATCGATGGCACTAGAGAGCTGTAATTTTGTGGAGGTGTGTACATATACCAATCACGCCAACAAATTGGTAGAATAAAGTTGAGAAAAAAAATAGGGTAGCTCCCTTGCATGTGACGTGGGGATGATTTTTTTTCATCGTCTATCTCATAGCGTGGGGCATCATTGAATAGGTCCTTTTAAATGACTAAGGGATTGCTAAGACTATTTTGTTGATTAGGTGATCGTTTGCGAAATATTAAAATTTAAAGTGCTAATTTTTGTTCGAGTAGAGCGTCTAAAAGCTAAATTATTGGCATGAAAAATTCAGGATAATAATGCTTTTCATGAACTTATAAGCAAAATTATAACGGTTAAGATAGAAAGGTTAGTTAAGAGTCATAGTCGTATAACTTTTGTATTAGAAGAATTCATACCTAATAAAAAATCCTTAAATGAAAACATTAAGTGACTCAGATGAAGTAATTGCTTGTTTATAAAGAGTATCGATAATTCGAGTGATAGGAGGACTTGGGTAACTACGGAACCCTACTCTGTGTGTGGCACGACACAAACTATTTTGCTATCTTTTCAGATCCAATTTGGCACATATAAAAAATTATTTTATTATTGTAAGTAAATTTCTTCGAAAATTTATTGTCATTACTAGTAGGTAGTTATTTTATAAATATAAGTAGGATAATAATATAACTGTGATATGATGCTAATACGATGAAATATTGAATTAAATTGATAAATGATATAAATATTTTGTAAAATGTAGTGTTTGTGTTTACTAAGTGCTGGTTTTTCTAAAATTAAAAAAACAGGCATATAGGAAAATGGAGAATTAATACATGGGTGAATCAACCTTTTTTTTTGAAGTGAAGTGAACAATTTTTAGAAATAAAAAATATCCATATTTCTTATTTTAATTAATTATGATGTGTATCTTATTTATTGATCTTTAATATTCTGAAAGGGCCTCAAACTATAATACGTATTTAGTCTAGTTTTTAGGCTCAGAGTAAATTTGGGTCTCAAAATGGATCCCCTGGGTGACTGATAGCTTGGTAAATAAATCATTAAAAATATGATAAATAAATTACTGTAATTTTAAGAAGTATACAGTAAAATACAAAATCATTCTTCACTTACTAAATAACTATCAAGTCCTTCATGGAATTTCTTAAAACTATGTCTCTGGAGTCACTAATTGAAAACATACACTTAAAGGACAATGTTAAAATTGGCCTAAGAACCAACACCAATTTGGCATTTATGATAATTCTTAGTATATTTTTTGCGAAAATTATCAGTATTTAGATTGTGACGGACACTTCCAGTTAAGTAAGCTAAATTAAAAAGTTGAAAAATAATCTGAGACAATAAATACTATTTTATGTATATAATCTATGGCAGCGCTGCAAACAAAACACTCTTTCTTCCTAATGCCGGCACTTCACTTGGTTATTCGTATTTGCTATTTTAAAACATGACATCAGTCTGTCATTTTCATTCCTTATTAAGCATGACAAGGACAAACTGTTATCAAGAGAAGGGCCGGCATAAAACTCGTTACTCTGTGGTTGTGGTGCATGCAGTTTGCATTCGTAGTAACTGTCAGTCACTCCGTGATCATGGCGCTTGCAACAGTGCCGAAATATCGGAAACTCGCTAAAAACAAGGTACATGGTAACAATCCCGTAAATAACTTATATTACTATAATGTTAGTGACCATGAAAGTTTAAAACAATATATGTGAAACTAGTCAATAAATAAGAAGCAAAACTACAGTTTTTATTTTATTCATGATTCCTACCTAACCAAGTTTTTTCTATTAGTTATTCTTTAAAATCACACCGAATAAAATGAATTAGTTGTACTATTAATTCACTTCATACTGAGTTTATACTAAATTCATAGGTGGACCCAGTGTTGCCAACTCTACGTCTTTTTACGTAGATCTACGTATTTTAGGCCTTTTCTGCAAACCTACTAACTTTAGTCCCAGAATCTACGTATTTTCTTTAATTTTTTCAAATTTGTAAAATAACATAATTCACTGGAATAAAGAAGAATATTTTCCAGTTACTTTAATTAAAAACTATAAAAATGTTTATTTCTTATAAAGATGTATCTAAAAACTCTTGTAACTTGTAGAAAAGGTTCCCGTCATTGGTTTTGTTGACTAAATTAATGCTGGACGCAGGATTTGTGAAAGGAGAAACGACAAAACTCTTTGACTTAGTAGGTACATTCGTAACCTTAAAAATTGATTTTTTAAACTTTAAATATTATTCAATGAGTACTTACATCGAATTGATGTTTGCAAAAAGAAATGACTTTCAGTCGATAAAGTTACAGGAATTAGTAAGTTTTTAACATGTGTTCATGTATAAGTAAGTGTATGTATTATTTCCCTTGGCAATTTTAACCACAACTTTCTAGAGTCTTTTACCAAGTGTATTATGATAACTAACTCTATTTTTCATGTGATCTATTAGAAATCATGGTTTTTTAATACCACATGGTCATGGTCTACCGCAGCATGGTAAATGCTTCCAATGCAGCGATTTCTCCAAGAACTCTTTGTTCTATCTCCCGTTTTTAAAGAAATTGTATAACAAAATACTCGTTTCATTCGGTTTCACCTGACTTCTTCATTTCACTCAGAAAAAAGTACGTAGATCTACGTGCTTTTCATATGCAAAAAATACTAAATCTACGTAATTTTCTCATCGGGTCTACGCCTTTTTCAAAATCCGAGTTGGCAACACTGGGTGGACCTGTGTTTCATTGAATATTAAACATAACCTCAAAAAAAAATTTAGTTTTCCTAATAATTTAAGTTCTCAGAAGTGTCCGTCAATAATCTTTGTTTTTACAGTCATTTACTTACGATTTTGAACCTAGAAAATAATATTTCATGGTTGTTGCTTCTTAGGCTAACTATGTATGGACGCTGAACAATGTCCTTTCTTCATTATCTTAAAAAAAAAAGATTTTTCATAAACTAAACATGGGCGGGCTTCTCCAATTAAATAAAAACTAGCTACATAAAAATTACAACATAGCAATGCTTGTTGATTAAAACAATCAGCACAACATCAGGGGGATTTGGTTTGTCAGGAGATACATACGTTACTCAGGAGACATAGGCTAATAAACAACTATATTAAGGGAAAGTTGCACCGAAACTGCAGCTATAGTAATTGTAAAAGTCAACTTTAGAAATGTTATGCTGCCACTATGGTGCTATGGTGACCGCTTACCATTAGCGGCCCCTAAGCTTGTTTGCCACACCTTTATCATAAAAAAAACTTCCTACTACAGCAAGTTTCGCACGTCACATGAGGTAAATAAGTAACCAGCAACTTTGCTCCCGTCACAAAGTAACGGCCGGGCAGCATTGTGCGGGTGGGGTGGCCATTGTTTACTTATTACTGCCAGATTTTCACTTACTACATAAAGGTAAATATACAAAGTATTAAAAAATCATGTAACGAAGTCGAAGGCCACGTATTTTCCACATCATGACGATTGTTTATTTCTTCTGGACCATACCTGGGAAATTTATGGTTATGGAGATATCGAAGGTCAGTCACAATTTTTTTTTTCAAGATTTTTAAATTAATATTTTCAAAACGTTATTTTGAAACTTTTTGAAGTTATACTTCTTTAGGCGCGTTATGAAAAAATGATGAGAGTGAAATTTTAAGATGCGCGCGCATCACTGTAACACAAAATTTTAACAGCATGAAGTTGGTCGCTTAATCTGGAACAACGGAACCAAAGCGCGATTCAGGAGACTACAGCGCCATCTCTTGACCATTGGTGTAGTAGAACCAAAAACCACATCTTTATTTTTTGTAATAAAGTAACAGTTATAGGTATTCATATTTATAATATTTATCCACATGTTTCTAGTTTGTATATTCGGAATACGTGTTTGAGTTTCATACAAGTGCAAATCACATATGTTCTAATAAATTATATTCAGTAGCGATTTTAATTGAATATTTTGATTATTTATTTATTTTTTCAAATTAAAACTGAACTTTATTGACTGTGTCCTTTTCCAGACTTTTTATTAATTTATTGTAATTAATTATTTGCATGCAATTAAAAACTAATTTTAAACGATGCCAAAGAAGGATAACTTCTCACGCGCCTACATGAGTACACGCACCCATTTTTTTTTATCGATGCATTATACACACGCACACACATACACACATGCACATTCTTTGCGAAGTGCCACAGTAGCGCGCCGCGCTATACTTTGCGTACTGGAAAAAAAGGATTTTTTTAACTTAAAAATACAAATAAATTAATTTTTATCAAGTATAATATTTTGTAATATTACTTGTTTGGGTGTACAGAATGCGTAGTTTTAGTCTTTTTATAGGATATTTACACCCTGTATATTAAAAGAAAATTTTACTAGATAAAATTCAAATTATCCCAGATTGGATTTGAAAATCTGAAGAAGCTGAATTTAGTAGGTACAACTTCTAAACATATGAACGCTTGGTGTTGCAGCAGAGCTTTTCCTTCTGAGCCAGCACCGCATGAGTGCTACCCTTGACGCTGCAAGTGTTCATAGATTACAGTGAACACTTACCATCAAGTTGACTGTCAGCTCGTTTGCCTGCATAAACATTAAAAAGACATTTTTAAGTAAATAGATCAATTGTAGGTAGTATAAGATTAACGAAGGAAACATCGACCTTAATTAATGATTTTTTTTTCAGGTTAATGCAGGCAAACCAGACGTTTATTGTTTTAAACTTTCATGGTCACTAACATTATAGTAATATAAGTTATTAACGGAATTGTTACCATGTACCTTGTTTTAGCGAGTTTCCGATATTCCGGCACTGTTGCAAGCGCCATGATCACGGAGTAACTGAAGTAATTGCGGGTACATGTTATTGGCAGACATATCGGTCTACCCTCCGACGAAGTCTATTATTGCATTTGATACCCGTATCACTGTTCACATTCTCATTATTCACTCGAAACTGTTCTCGGCACACAACACTTACAGTATAATACAGTCAATCTGTCGAAAAAAAAATCGTTTCAGTGAAAAAAAAACCTAAAGTGTAAGTCTTGTTTTTTCTGTTGCCAAATGACGTCAGTAAGCCGCCTTGGCGATGGGCATGTTCAACTCGTAGGCGTTTTTTGAAAAACTCAAAAAAACCCTCAAAATTTTTTTGAAACGCATTTTTCTTGTTTTGTATGCATTTTAGAAACTTTTTTTTCGACTATAATTGTAGAGGGCGTTGAGTACTACAATTTATGTCATTGTTGCAATCTCGTACAACAAAAAATGCGCATTGTAGGTGGCGCTAAAGTCTCAAAAAAAGTGTTTATTCACTTTTTCACCCTGAAAATATCATTTTAATGGAAAACTTTAAATAAAAAAGTTGTTCCGTACATAAATACCAACAACTTTTGTACAAACAATTTTTTTGTATTACTTTTTTTTTCATGATTGTAATAATTTTGATTTGTTATGGACATGAAATATCGACAATTAGAGCTTTGGATTCATTTTCTTGCATGAATTAATTGCAGGAACAAAAGTAGTTGATCGAAAAATGATTATTTTGTCGAACATATGAGATAAAAATTCTAAATTGTTATTAACTTATTTCCTGCTGTTAATGCATCCGAGCAACATTTGGAAAAAAAAATATTTCAGATGTGCAACTTGAATTAACACATGATAATCGCTTCAAAGTTTAATAATAAAGTTTAACTCCAAGAATATGAATTTAAATGTTGTTGTTTTTATAAACAATTGTAATCGTTATAGCAAATAAATCAAAAAGAAAGAAAAAAGAGTCGAGCAAGTCTCCATAGGACCGAAAAAATTACCGTTAGTAGCACTGTGTTGTATACGTAGCGCTGTATTGCACTGTAACTTGAAAACTGTAAGTAATTTAAAAAAATTGTTTATACAAAAGTTGTTGGTAATTATGTACGGAACAACTTTTCCATTTAAAGTTTTCCATGAAAATGATATTTTCAGGGTGAAAAAACACTTTTTTTTGGGTCTTTAGCGCCACCTACAATGCGCATTTTTTGTTGTACGAGATTGCAACAATGACATAAATTGTAGTACTCAACGCCCTCTACAATTAGGGTCGAAAACAAAGTTTCTAAAATGCATACAAAACAAGAAAAATGAGTTTCAAATTTTTTTTGAGGGTTTTTTGAATATTTCAAAAGTAAGCGTACGAGTTGAACATGCCCATCGCCAAGGTGGCTTACTGACGTCATTTGGCAACAGAAAAAACAAGACTTACCCTTTAGGTTTTTTTTTCACCACTCAACCTACAGATTGACTGTATCGGATCGCGACACGACACTTTTTTGATTATTTCGGGTTAACGGGTAACCCGTTAATAACTTATAAATATATAAAACCAGCCGTTTATTGTTTGATCTTTATATAAGTAACTATCATCTTACTGCAGCAAGTATCGCACGCCACATGAGGTTAACAAGTAACCAGCCACTTTTCTCCCGTCACAAAATAAGAGACGGGCAGCATTGTGCGCGTGGCGGCCTCATACCCTGGCATTTTTCCTTTGACGGAGTGCTCTTTGAATATTCAGATGACATTTGGACATCTAAATTATTCATATCCGCTGAACGCGCTCCGGCATTTTGGTGACTCGACGAAAATGTTATGCAGTTTAAACAGTTTGTGAAATTTTGCAGCTTGTAATGTCTTAAACTCTTCTTTGTTAAGAAGATGTGCCTAATTTTTTATACTTGGTTATGTAATTGTATTTTATTACCGTACCATTAAGTTTTGTACGATATAACTTGATCTGTATTATCTTAGGTGTTGTGGTGGGGATAGAGCATACCTGCTACGATTAAAATACGCTTCTGAACATTTAGCAACATACAGTCGAAACAAATGGTTTTTTTAATAAAAGAATACTTTAACATTGTTTTTCCAAATAGAGGCAATTCAAAATAAATAAAAAAAAGGTGGCATTGCAATTTATAGGTGAAATTGTATTATTCAAACATACTTATTCCAAACTGCTGAATATCACAACAAACCATTCTGAAACATTTTAATACAAAGAAAACAGCAATAAAAGTTTACAAAAACAAGCAAGTATGTCAGATTTCTATAGCCATTAAGGTCCAATCATTTATTTTAGACACACCACTCTGTGGTAGACAAATAAATTAAACATGGAATCTGCCAAAGAATAAATTATATTATATTAAATGTTCAACAAAAAAAAGAACTTCACTTAAGAGATATTAAATTGCTGAAAGCATTATAAATAATTAATAAGGTATTCCTTTTGGCGTTCTTGTGAAACTTTATTGAAATGCTTTGGTACAGTCACGGCAACGACAATGGATACATTTGCGATTGAAATATCGTTGTTATTGTTATATAATATAGGTGATTTTATTCTACGTGACCTTCAGTGAATAAGAAACGGATTGTTTCTGGAAATTGTAACACTCCTTGTATAATAAAACTCTTAAGAGCAAGTTATGAATAAAAATTAATCTCTGTTTTCTGTAGATTATTATGTTAAGAGAGGTAGGGCATAGCGGAATTCGCGCTCGAATTGAAGCGCCCGTCTAGGGAAGTACCCTCCAACTTACAGAAGACCAAAGTAAAATATTACTAGCTTTTGATGGTGGCGTTGTGTTTCTGACGGTAAGTAAGGTTCCAGGGGTCTACCGCTTAGGGAAATGGGTAGGCAACCATGCGAGTGATATTTTTGGTATCGCAAGCAGACGCTTAGTCTATACAGATAGGGTATGGGGGCCGCTTACCATCAGGAGGGGCATACGCTATTTGTCACCTTTTTTAAAAATAACTAAAAAACATTTTTGACGTGACAACGTCTTAAATTAGGTTGCGGCTGGGAGTCACTTATGAAAAAGTGTAACGCTCGGTAACGTTACGATGAGTCTCTCGTGTTAAGTTTAAGTTTACATGTACAATGTTTTAGTAAACAAAATATATTTCTATAGTTAAAATTTGTGCAATTCTTATTTTCATTCAATTCCTTGTTCCTATTGTGCAATTTAATTATATTCATATCAATAAATATTCTACCGAGAAAAAGACGTTGTCACGTAAAATCTTCGCCCGTAAAACCGACTTTACAGGCAACCATTTTTTTTTCTGTAAAAACCTTTGCAAAGTATTAGAAAACTTAAAAAAAATAATGAGTAGAAGATAAGTCGTTCTCAAGATATAGCATGACCAAGGCCAATAGGGATTATTTTCAATATACATATATACTACTTATATATGGTATGAAGAAGATAATTTTATGATAAGCTACTAACTACTTGCAGTTCTGTTTCCCGGTTTGGAGAGCTTCTACCTACATAGAGCCTATTGGTAAGATGTGTAATCATATTCTACATTAAGAAACTGGAATTGTTTCTGTAGACCTAAGTTACCGTAATAAAGATTTGCAAAGTTTCAGTCCAGTTAATTTATACATCAGAGCTTGCGTCAAATCCAGTAATTCTGAATTTGCAGAGTTATTTATGAATAATCCAACTTTGTGACCTCGAACGCCAAACGTATCTTTGTCAAAAATCGACAAATCCGCTAAAACTTGGGCTCTTTTTTACGCTTAGGCTATTACAACCCTAAAAGGGAAGATTTTAGTAGTATTTTCTTAGGACAATTTTAATACAATACTAGCTACAATATGAGACTACAATTGTCTTTATTAACTGAATAATTTTCGAGATAGAGCCTTTCAAAGTTTTTCATTTCTATTATACAGCAATTACGGCTTAATCTCCTACAGCTGTTATCTTGTTAGGTGTCGAGTTAGTGTTGTAACTTTACACGAGCAATATCAGTAAACTCCGTCAAAAAGAGAAATCCGAAAAAATTATAAATTTTGACAAGCTTTATCTCAGAAACTATGAAGACAACGCAAAAAATTCTAGACTCATATCAAGTCTACTTAAAAACGTCGTAAGAAGGCTCTATTAAAAACCAGTCCTTTGGGTATATAAACGCCAAAATCTGAAAAATAGTATTTTTTTCAGTTTCATCGATTGTTGACATAAGAGTAGCTGCATTCGGTGCTCGATGTCGCAAACTTGAATTATTTATTGCGCCAACATTACAAACTAGTCTGCAACAAAAAAATAAAGAATTACCGGATCTTACGCAAATTCGACCATACTTTTAAGTGGCAATTTTACTGGACTGTATGTATTATAGCATTTTTGACGCCTATCTTAATCCTAACTAATATTATAAATGTGAAAGTGAGTTTGTGTGTTACTCATTCACCCAAAAACTACTGAACGGATTTTGAAGAAATTTGGTATGTTATGACTTGGATTGCGACAGGATACTATCTATCCCGGCAAAATGTTAGGTTCGTTACGTTGTTAACGCGGACCAAGTCGCATGCGGCTTCTAGTATCCTATAAAACCAAAGAAATCGAGGGGCTTCCACAAAATATCATAATATTTGCATATTCATTGGCGGAAATCCTAGGTGGCAACCAAATAAAAACAGGGAAATGGAGTATTTAACGTTCGGAGTTTTGTTTTTACATCAGAACGGCCGCGCCGGCGCCGGGGGTACAATTAAATATATTACCCTCATATTTGCATAATATTCGAGCGTACCAGGAATTTTGCACGAACTCGCATTCACCCAGATTGTAACGGTTTATCAAGAATTTTATCGCAGACTAAGTTACCTGAGAATATAAAGTTGGAAATCGTTGCTTTGAAAGTAAAACAGAATGAGCGTTGCTAGCTAGTTTGAATGCGAGAATTTACTCCTTTTCTGTTTATTAAAATAAACACTTGTTAACAGTATAGTTTGCGACATGATGGAGGAACTTAAGTTTAAATAACACAAAGGGTGCCACGAAGATAAATATGTTTCGCTCCATTGAATAACCGCATAAGAGGGCCAGATGGAGTTATAACATTTAATTTCGTCGGATGAGGCGGCTAACAATGGTACGGTAAAGGACTACCTACTTACACATAATTTGGCAAAAATGTTGAGAGGCCCTCGAGAGCGGGACGGCTGTCTCGAGCACGCGTACTAAAAGTTTCTAAGAGCAGGCGGGCAGGCGTCCCGAAGAGAAATCTCCTCGGAAGTCGTGAAGATTTATCGCAGCAGTTACCGTGACGCAGGTATTTTCTCCTTCCCAACTGTGGAGAAAACTGACCAATACAACCTACCTCCACATATTCCCCTTCTTGTTTTTTTCCTAAGCCGGTCTTAATCACGAAAACGTGTTAAGCTGAAAATATTGTTTATGTGCATTGCGCCGCTTGTTAAGAGCGGCTATAAATCATGGTGTTTGTGTGGTAGCTTAATAGCCCTGAGTCATACTCGCGTTTATGATACTTACGTAACTTCATCTCTTTTGGGGATGGCATAGCTTTAAAGATATAGTGCCATGGGCTAAATAAATACCTATAATTGGTATTATAAATAGAACTGGTACCAACTTTGATCAAACAACATGTTAGAATAAAATTAGTCTCTGAGTACGGCCTTATTAAGGTGGTTATGTAGTCTGTATGAATTTAGTTGTAGTGCAGTACATATGCGAAAACAGCTGATACAGATAAGCCAAGCTCAGATTGTCATTTCTTTCGCTTAGCTCGTAGCTCGGGGTTTCTTGAAGTGAGATCCACGGACTTTCTTTCGTCTTTCAGTGAATATATCTCAAACCAATTGAATTTCTATTCATTATTCCGAAAGGCTCAATTACTATTATTTGCTACAAACTTTATTATTCAATAGAGGTCTACTCGCGTTAATTTGAGAAAAATCGTTTTGTAAGTCAAACTTAAAGATGACATTATGCTTTCGCGGACTTTTTAATGGAACTTTTTTAAAGAATTATCAGTGCTTTATAAATTGTGTTTGATGGTACCTACCTAGTCGAATATAAAAAAAGTACACAGTCAAATGTTTTAATTTGGGATCCATTTCATTAAAATTAGGTTTGAACATACGCATTGTAATATGGTCGAAATCTCCAGAAAATATGGCGTTGAAATGTGAAGATAAAATCTTTTCGAATTTATTGACATTTCTGAATTATAATCTTTACTAAGCGTATTATTTTGTTTTTATTTATTTCATTATGATCATTATGTCAGTGACAAGGAATCATATTGTCTATCTAACTAAGAGAATGTAATAAAATTCTATATCTTTTATGAAATCCTTATAATTTTTTTCACATATTTGTTGTTACCTTATTCCTTTTATTATCGAAATATTCTTTTCAATTATACCAATTAATATTATCGGAAAGAATAGTGGGCCAGTTAAATAATGGTAGATTGATTGGGAATTTCTGTACGTACGCCCATAAGATTGGCGCGTAAACTGAGCTTGTATCTACTAACATAATTTATACGGTGCTATAGCTACGAATTCGGTCAGAAAATCTGGTCTTATAATGTCTGCTTGTCGTCTGATAATAATATTTCAAATAGATATTTGAAATATTAATATCAGAGATATTAGATAATATCTCAAATTAAAGAACGCGACTGTACCTAGTAGATATTTGCAGAATGTTTGTTCAAGGTATGTAGTGGGTAGGTATCTAATAAATGGCTCCGGGATTATAAGATGTATCAAGGGTATGTGGTTTATGCTTCAGTACTTAAATACTGAGAAGCCTTCGGTACTCAGTAATTATAATACAAATCTAATAAGGGATAACATCGAATTAAACGATTAGATTCGCGATTCAATATTTACTGGTGGCCTAATTTCCCTTCGACTACAGCTATATTTGCTGGCTTAAGAAACTATAATTAATTTCCTCCGTTTCATACGTAAAAAAGTGCTATGCCATACATAGTAATTAACAGTTATTTATTTCTATAGATATTAAATTTAAACTACAGTAAAACTAAACAAAAAAATAAAACTACAAAAAATAGCTGCCCTAAGTCTTCCCCGTCGGCAAAGGTTCCCAGGATGCTAGCGGCATTTCCCCGCTGAATGGCGAGGCTTATGCGAAAATATCATATTATAAACAGTGCTATTGTGTTTGATAGTTTACTATTATAGACCTTTGGAATCTATAGCGTGGTTCGTGTCCGTCTGTATGTCTGCACGGAGTTGCCCGTTGCCCGCAAAATTTTATTGTTTTCTCTTCTGATCCAAGCGCCTACAAACTTGATCATATATTAATTCGTGGTCGCTTAATCCGAATCTGGAGTCAGATTTGGGATTTTTCCTGAATCTGAATTTGATATCCAGTCTTTGAAATTTCTGAGGTACAGGGGGATGGATGGTCATGGTTACCTAAAAAAATCCTGAATCCGAATTTTAAAGTTGAATTAATGGTTTTTAGTAGAACTTTGCTCTGAGATGGCATTGTTGTTATAATAAATAAACATTTGGTGTCGGTCCAAGCAGCAAATGGTAATGTTTTTGATTAGGTTGCTTTTTATAATGCACTTTTTATAAGCTAGAGCAACATCAACTAAGTATGGGTTGTCTACATTATTTGTTTCATGTTTCTTAAAATAACCAAACACAATATGTGTACGTACCGTTTGTAATTGAAGAGTTCCATTGTTTGTCTCCGAAAGTAATATTTAAATGATCTTCGAAAAATCTGTATGGGACAATTTTGGGAAAAAACTGATCCAAACAAAAAAGAATTATCAAAACTGGCATTCCAATCACTCAAACAAAAAACTAGAATGTCAGAGATATGTGCGAACAACAAAAAAAATATACCTACTAGTAATATACTGACGAATTGAGCTATCCTAATGGATTACGGAGTCTGTAAAAAATAAATATTCGAAGTTGACATCAATAAATTACAAATGGATAAACGTTACATTTGAATTATAAACAGAATCGTATTCTGCCTTAATAATGGTAGCGACAAATATATCCACTCTAGAAATTAGATGGCAGCTATTTGAATTCGATATATAATTTGTAGAATATCTGAACATTCTGACCACAGAACCTGAAAGGGATCTGAAATGTCAATTATCGTGTAAAATCTAAAATTAGCTACTGTAAGATAAATTTATATACAGAATGTTTCTTCTAGGGTGTCAAGCCAGTGCAGGCTGATAGCAGAGTATCATACCTATCAATTTAACCCCCATATAGTTTTACGATTTTTCGTAGTTTTCGAGTTAGATTTTTTTTGGTTATTTTTTAAGTTCAACGGTGTGACAACTTTTAAAAGTATAACTTCTTTTTGTGTCGATTTTTCTTCGATTTTTTTTAACAGAATGCCTATTGCCTGTTGTTTTATAAGTAAAATAATTTCTTTCCATACTTTAACCTAAGATAAAAAATTTGATAACTACTAAATAAAAATGAATTAAGTAAAACGGAAAGGATTTTCAATTAAAATAAAAAAAAAACTGAAAATAGATGTTCTATAACTTTTGCCTAATTTTAAAAACTGCCCGACTACTTAGATTAGCTTTAATTAAAATACAAAAAAAAAATGTACTAAATGGGGCATTATTTGCTGAAATATGTTGTTGAAGGTGTTGTATCGGAAATCGAGTAATTTTAATATTTTATAATTTCGTGGTATCTTTGCATCCCTTTTAGTTTAAGTGGAGCTCATTCGAAAATAAAAATAATCATTTTATGATAACTAATCACTCGAAACTCCTGTTATCCTCCTCCTCATGTACTTTTATTTTACGCTTAATTATGGAAGTGTCTACGCGTACGTTGAGGACTCGTGATTCGTCGGGAACGTCTAACAGAAAAACACAGTGAAATAAAACTAACCTCTTTTTTTTGGTTTCCGTAGTCCTGACAAGGTGTGGTGGTGGCTGTCCGTCCCCGGTTTTGCTTGAAGACTATTAGCACTAGAGAGCTGTTACTTTGTAGAAATTTTTATATCAATTACGCCGACAAAATGGTGGAATTGAAAAATATTTTTTTAGGGTAGCTCCCTTACATGTAACTTGGGTATGATTTTTTTGCATCATCTACCCCATCGCGTAGGATATTTTTGATTTGGTCCTTTAAAATTACTTAGAGGTTTCTGGGCTTAAGGGCGCCAACGTCTGTAAATAGAGTTTTTGCCTGCGTAATAAAAAAAAGGGGTTTCTAAGACTATTTTTCGATTAAGTGCTAATTTTTGTTCGAGTTGGGCGTCCTCTAAAAGCTAAACTATTAATTATAAAATTCGTGATAATAGTGCTTTTCGTGAAATTTTAAGCAAGATTATAGTAATTAATATAGATTTGTTAATTTAAGAGTAATAAGCGTTAAGTAAGTAAGAAAAAAACATTAATAGTGACATAGATGTAGTTATTGTAGCGTAAAACCTTCCATTGCAACATAATCTAAAAAAACTATGAAAAAACAACAAGAAATTATAATTAAGTAGTTCCACAACGCTATCGCGAGTACCAACGGCAACGGCTTCTTCGTCGTGCTTACTAAATATTTTTTGAATTCGTTATAAACGATGTTGGTAGACTTTGTAATTCGGGTTCCATATTGGGCTAGCATATTCGATAACCTGAGTTTGGAACCCTTCTTTTATTCTGCTGCCGTATCAGCTTTCTTCAAGGCTGAACTCTTGACATCAAGTGGAGTGTTTATTTATTTGTTTTGGTATGCTATCACTCATATTTATACATTTATGATTGAATAATCGCTTAGTACTATGTGCGCGTGAAAATTTAAAATAATGTAGGAAGGACATGGTAAAACTTAGCATGAGAGACTGCCCTTGCATTGTATAAATATTGTACTAAGTATACATATATGATGCTGAATGGCTAAATATTTATAGTTTCTATGAAAAAAAGGTCAGGAACTTTTGATAAAGTTACAATACTGAAAATTATGTAAAATTACTACTACTTCGTTATCTTGCTATATTTGATATAAGATATTGCCAATTATTTGCAGAGCCATCAATTTCGCCTTTTCTTAGAATATTTCCTCCCATTTCTCAGATTAACACTTCAAAAAAGTATTTTTAAAGCAAAAATAAATTCTATTCTATTTTGTAAAGGTTGGCTGTTGTCCAATAATTTGTAAACAGTGTCGTCGGCCTGACAGGAAATATGTGAAGTTTTACTTTGTTCATTTGCAAAAATCAAACGAGTAATTCTTATACAGCCTAGTCTCAAGTCTGATCAGAAAAAAACCCATTATTTTAGCTTTCAGTGATTTGTTATAAAAAATAGGGCTAAGAATTCCATAGTTTTTAGGAGTTTTTGGAATTAATATTGTTTATTTTGATATAGTTGGACAAATTGTTCTAGTGTAAATTAATTGTTCATTTATTTTTGTAAAACGGAATATTTTCCTTTTGGGACAGTTAGGAAGTCAGTTTTTATACTTTTATTTCTTTTTCACGATAGTTCTATGAGAATAAAAAAACACATAATAATTAATAAAGATATATTTAAATGTTACGGGCTAGTGTGAAGTAATTATACATGTTAAGGGCAGTTTCTTAGCTATGTCCTTTCATCTTTTGATTAGTTCTACATATCCTTATAAGTAGGTAAGCTACTGGTGATATTTTTGCTAGTCATGTGTGTATAGTGATTTTGTAAGTTAATAATAATTCTTTTTATTTTATTAACATACCTACATGTTTAATATTTACTTAGCAGTTATTGAATCATCAAATATTCCATTCCAAAATGATTTCAATTCTTTTCTTATTTTTCTTTATTCGCAAGTCGATTGTGCTGTACGAGTATATCTCAAAAAATTATCTTGAACTACATAATTCCATTATATTTTATTTACGATAAAGATAATCCTTTCTATGCAATACATAAATCGCGCTTTGTAAGTCTCCTACCGTCCATAGATCTGGCTTTAAGCCAGTCTGATTGTGCGTGAGTTCGAGCGAACGTAATGCCTTTAGTCGAGTTAAAATTTGATAAACTTTGTTTTCCAACTAATAAGAATACGCAAGTTTCCCATCCGGGTTGCTCGGGCTGCTTGCTTCGAGCCGGTATCACGGTGAGCTGCTGTTAGACAATTTAAACTGAAATAAAACGGAGAAGTAAACAGTTTTATATTTATTGATAGAAAGGACTGAAACTTTTTGCTGACAAAATTCTGCCTACATTGTGAAATTCTATGGTGGGACTATTCATGTAGAGTTGTGGAATTATCAGAGTTAATCACGACATATTAATCGTACCAAACAACTGCATTCGTAAAAACAAGAAAAGGTTTTTACAATGTTCGGGCATTCTATTTTTTTATATAATGTTTAGGGCGGCACTCAGAGACGTCAATTAAATTTAATGGTTCATCAAAGCGTCGTTTATTTTACTAGGGGATGCCCGCGGTAATTTAGCCATTTTTCCATGTTTGAGTAACAAACATACTAACTTTCACATTTATAATATCAATAGGAAGTAGAATATTACTATCGAAATGAATGTGACAGCAATAACTTTGGTCAAACTTACAATTTAATTTCATATTTGAATGCAGCTGTTGACGGTTTATACGTACAATTCACGGAAATAGGGTTTTACATAATTTATGATTAAAAATAATACTAAAATTTAAAACATATTTTTCCATTCCATCGTCAGCTGGACCCGAGCCAGGATCAAAAAAGATGCCTTCAAGCGACACAGCAGTATATTTTCATTAAGACCATGGCTACGTTTTACAAGCGAAAAACGCCCCATACACTTCACATGCATCGACGTAATCCACCGAGTGTAGTAGAATTTAAATTTATGGTAGCATAAAATTACTTAGAGCATCTTATAGCACCATACATCTTAATGTAATTTTATAATGTGTTAGACAAAATTTTTGAGCATATCGTGGCGTTAACAATGTTCAAATGGATGATGAATAAATCACATTGGATGCTGTAATCAAATATTTGGCTATTTATTCGTTTTATAGTACCAAAAATGAGATAAGTTGTAAATATTTATGTTGCACTTCTTGTTTTAAGTAATTTTTATAGCCTGAATACTTGTAAGGCTGAGGCTACAAGTTATTCTCCTGTTTAGTCCAGCTTGATATAAGATAGAAGCTATGTTAGTATACGTAGGATGATTATTAGGGCACACGCATCCCTGCAAAAGGATAAACTTTGCGAGTTATGCGATTGGGTAATAATATAATAACCTTGGATTATGTGAAAAACGCGGATAATTAGATAATAGCTATGGCGATGGCATTTTTCAATTTTACTGAAAAAAGGTTTTTTTCGAAAACGCTAGTCGTCCCAGTAAGATTGCGAAGAGCATCGTTGGCCTATTATAAGTGTTGTGACCATAACGCGCGAGCCAAGCGAGCGTAGCGAGCGTGCTGCGGCAGCGGCCGGCGAAGTCCCAGAAAAAAATCGTTAGCAGTAAGATTGAGAAATGCCATCGCCATTGTCTAGTTATCAAATTATCTAGTTTATGCAAAATCCCTAGGATTTTTGCTCTACATCCTACGACATCACTACATTATGATTTAAAGGTGAAAAAGCTGTTTTAAGCTTTTATATACAAGGGGTCAACTCAGTGGACGCAGAATACAAATTTATTTTATGAGTACATAAAATTACACGCGCACCTTTAGAGGACATCAAGCCGTATAAACGCGCGAAATCTGCCTGACTCGACCCGCGCTCATTACATATTCTGTTTCGACGAGCGAATATTTCGACAACAAACATTATGGTAATATGGTCACATAACGATCCGTTTTACACCTGTTTACGTAAACACGCCGCTTAAGGAACGACGACGACGATTTTAGTTGCTAGCCTAAACTTCATTCGCGCGGGACTACATATAGTTCGCGAGAGCGAGTTTATTTGGCTGTACTCTTAAAGTTCTTGTCATGGGAATACGTTTAATATATGACTAACTTTAAGACTGTTTTATCACTTCACTTGTGAAATATTCTGTTCTCACTCATTCATCTTAAAAAAGGCTAAGTGTGAGTCGAAATTGTGCACGAAAGGTTTCGTTTCATCGATTGTTAAGGTTAAGCCAAAAATACCAAAAAGCTCAACATTTTGTATGGAGCCAGCTGTATTTAAATTTCTTTTGTCCTTTAACATTTTTATTATGGTGTGATGGAAATACAAAACTAGGAAAATTTTAACTGTTTACCTTATACGGTACACTGATATAAAATGTTCTTCACTTTTCATACCTACGCTAGGATTGTTAACTTTACTACTATCTATGTTAATGTACTATCTATTTTGTGTAGGTACCGCTGTAAGATGGACGAACGGAGAGATCAGAGGTGTAATATTAAGGTTACCTTGTTACCCTTTGGGTACGTGCGGCAACTTAAACAGTAACTGCAAACTTTTTTATCGAGTAGTCCCATTGTTCGCTTTGAGAAACCTATTTTGTTTGGCTGCGTCATGATGTAAACATGAGCACAAGAAGCTGCGTGTTATCACAGGCTGGTTACAGAAGTGACAAGCACTCGGCGAGGCGCCTCAGGCGGGCGCTCGGCTCTCCGTCGCCCCATTGTTGACTCATACGATGCGCAAACACTCATCCCATAGTGTACCATAGTCTACAGACAAGTGCACTTGCTTTAGGATTTTGTAAAAAATAGCTCAAGGTAAAGATTGACGAGTGCAATGCTTACCGCCCTCCTTAGTCGGTTAAAAGTAAACTTCTTGTTTAGTATTTTTTTAAAGGTCATTCAATAATTTTGGATATCATAATACTTTATCTACATCCTTGGTGTGCAGGCTAGTACAGCCACAGTGACCATATGCCAATTTGCCATGAAGTACAGTCACGGCGACCATTTGCCAATTTGCCGTGATGCGGATAAAAAAAACCGGCTAAGTGCGAGTCGGACTCTTGCTCCGAGGGTTCCGTACAAACTCAATTTAATAACTCTACGCGTTGATGAAAAAAAAAGAGGAAGTAACGTTAAAATTTTTAAAAATATTTTTTATTAAATAATCAAGAAAAAATTTACGATTCTCGCAATTTTTCCTTTATCTGTACTATAAGGCGTTGTTACTTCGTACCAAATTTCAAGATTCTAAGTTCACGGGAAGTACCCTGTAGGTTTTGATTCCCGCGCGAGTTTCGGAAATTTGCGGCATAAACAGCTGTATCTTTTGATTGCTTTGGCTTAGAAGTTTGATTTTTTCATAGCTCCAAGGTAAACATGAGGATTAGATATGAATTTCAGTTTGATACTTCCTCTCGTTCTTGAGAAAAACAGTCTTGACATACGGACGGACGGACGGAAAACAAAGTGATCCTATAAGGGTTCTGTTTTTTCCTTTTAAGGTACGGAACCCTAAAAAAGAAACAAATTTTATAAAATTTTTCTTAAACGTTAAAAAAGTATAGTAACGGGGAATGTAACTTTGTGCTACTTATATTTAATTTAATTTAAAGGATTTAATTAAAATTCTTATCCAATTTGAAATTTATTTCTAGTCTTTTCAAATCGACTGAAAAGTAATTTACGGTTAGGTGTGTGACATTTTCCAATACCTACGTCTGAAAGGGTAGTCGCAATTCAATTTCTATATAGTCTAAATTTTAGTATGTGGTTGTATAGTGTATTGAGTGCTTTCAGTTGATTGCAGTGCTAGTAGTCAGTAGCACTTTGTTTCCGTAAATCCCGCTGCGCTATCGTCCAATTCATTCATCCTTATTTAGATTATTCCATATTGGTTTTCAAATAGGTACTGTACCCTTAGTACGAGTATTAAAATTACTAAAACTATGATAGTTTTCGTGAGCTCGCATTCGTACTAAGGGCACTGATTCGGAGATGGAGATGAGTCTGCTCTTAATTCGCTGGGTACTATTAATGGTTGTACTAAAGTTTAATCGTTCATTATTATTATTTATTTGCCTAAACGGTAGGACACGTCATTCCTAAACTTTGTTAAACCAGTTTTTTATATATATTTTTTTTATTGTATAGTCATAATTTTTATATTATTTGCATTTTTTTTTGTTTGTAATGGAAAGTGACTTTATGAGTTACCTCATATTGAAGTCATTTTTCAATTTGACGACTCTGTATATAATACAGGGAGAAAAAAACAGCCCTTGCTCAGTTTCTTGCCGGTTCTTCTCAGTACAAGGTCTCCCGCCGTAGATTTGCGAACCGATGGCGTAGCTTTTCGACATTCACAAGTGCTTGTAACTTGTGTTGACTGAATAAACAATTTTGAATTTTTTTGAATTTTTGAATTTTGATTTTATTGTTTTCGTTTCAATACAAATAAACAATGTTTAAATTCTATCATTACATCATTTGCGTCTTCTTAAATTTTAAGTATATGTGGTTAATTTTCACCAAAATGGACATATTAACATAATTTACAATTACGAAAACTAAGATAGTTTTCGTGAGCTCAAACTCGTACTAAGGGTACTGGCGTTAAGTATAATAAGTCTTAGCTTTTAGACTCTGTATTGTCGGTTCAATTGCTTATACATTGATGACTGTTCCATATAGGCATTTTCTATGGCGTAACCAAATGTTTTCAAAAAATTGTAATTTCGACGATCGCCAGATTGTATGTAAAAAAAATATATTCGAGTTATATTGCTTTAAATGTTTTTCACTTAGCATAGTGGATTTACCGCTCGAATAAGTGCTCCTTTGATAAATCAGCCTCTGCTTTACATTATATTTAGAGGTGTTGTGTTTCTGTTTATTACAGATATTCAGTGGTCCACGGTGTAACTTAAGAAAACATACCATAACTGTAGCCTAAAAAATTCTTTAACTTCATTCAAGTAGTCTAATCATGAGAAATTGAAAAACTATATACTTAAAATTCTCAAACCGATGGCAATATGGTAGTTTTTTTGGCGACATCAACATTCAACATCCTCGACTTTAAAGTAATTGCTAATTGTACTCATTCTTTAAAACTTTATTAATTGTACTCATTCTTTCTGTGGCTAAAGATCTGATTCAGTAAGTACCTAATTGACGTAACTTTGTTGTTGGGTTTACGTATTTGTTTTGTTGACGGCTCAAACTTATTAGCACTTGTGTGCGTGTGTTATGTGTACGATACTCATCGAAGCTGGCACACTCGAGGTTTGCTCCGGCAAAGTGACAGGCACTCGCCGGCCCTGCCACCGCGGGATGCTACTCCACACCGCATTGTTGGTTGGCAAGAAACGAGCACTTACACACGCAACGTGTATTGCGAAACGAATCGTGGCGTGGATGATGTCTGAGTGTTGTTTCAAGTGTTTCTCACTCGATGTCGGCGTCTATTTAAAATTTTAAAGCATATTTTATACTGTCATCACTTGTATTTGGCAGTTACAAAACTTTTTTGACAAATTGCTGATACTAATTTTATGTTATTTGTCTTGTTAATTCTTGTCTTAAGAATTCTTAGATTTTGATATTGATAACTTGTGAATGTAATACGATATGCGAGCACATAATATTATAACACATAAATAATATCATCAGTTGTCTTTTGATTGTTGATCTTTGATCTGTCAAAATAAAACAACCGACCAAGGACTTAGCATATTTAGGGTTACTGACATTATATAGAATTTTCAAAGAAAGAAAATCTGATAATATATAATAAAATATACTATAAATCTGGAACCTGTGTGACAGAAAGCGAATAGACGGATATACCAGTGACGTTTGGATTCATCAGGTACGTTACTATATTTTTGAAGTGAAAACTTCTTTAGCGGCGTTGTACACTTTTTTTGTAATGGGTAAAAAATGTTAAACTCGCATCAGGACACGTGACCTGATCGAAAATTCGTAAGACAAAAACAATAAAATTAGAAAGGTTGTTGACTTTCAATATATTGGAGCGAAACATGGTAATATTTTATTTTATCGTATTATAATAATTAGTTCTAACTAGGACATCCAGGTGGCAGCTTTATTGCGAAGAAAATGCATTTTTTTACAATAGATGTCGCTAGGTGCGCTTAAATGTGATTCATGTAAGTTGATTATTCTGAGAGATAAACTTTTTAATGTAATATAAATTGTCATGTTTGTGTACGATAGCGCAATAAATAAATATTTTATTCTACCACATAAATGATAGTAGTTTTATACTGATAATAAAATTATTCCCTAACCATTCCAAAATATCAAAAATGCACAACGTTAATATTCAAGTTTTCACTTTTGCCGGCACTCCCGGAGTGCAACCCGTCATTTTTTTTATCTATTTATATTTACTATAAGAATCTATAAATCTATGGAGGGTCACTTACGATTTGCTATAATAACACAAAAGCAGTATCTATTCTAAAAAAACGACGGGTTGCACTCCCGGAGTGCAACCCGTCGTTTTTTTACGATTGTGACAAATTATCCCACAACACCTGATGTTAAATGTAAAAGTGAAGTACGGTCAGGAAATTAGATGATGCAGCAAAAGGTGAGCCGCTCTAGCTATCCTCACCTTGCCGATTTGAACTCAATCCCCTACCCTGTGGAGCCCTGCGAACACAACATCACCAAAAGGTAAAAGCTCCCGATACACAATCCAGTAATGGGACTGTGTGGGGTTTTCAAAGTAGTTTATAATCCACCGAAGTAATTCACTTCTCGCTAAAGCATCAACTAGTTCCACTCAAAGCTAAAGTGCTCATATCTGTTTTCCATACTGTATTATGTGCATACGTCCTTGTAGGTTACTTTGTGGAACTGACCCCTAAGCTAGGGAGAGCTGACACGCTGTGAACGTTGTTTTAGGTATATATCTAATCCGCTCTCGTATTTCCAAACGAGCGAGAACCGATTCTGTTCCAATTTGTAGTAAGTATTTAGGTTTGTTTGTTTTGTCTTCATTAATATCCACATTCCACATATCTGTTAATTACTTTTTGAATGGTACTATTCAAAAGTTATCACGAGTGTAATAATCAAGACTGATAAATGTTCCACTGCGTTACTAGATACGTATAATATAATAATAAAGACATAGATCAATGGTTCAATCTACGGTTAGCCCCCAAACGGCTAAGGAGGCATCTGGCCTCTGGTCCGCGACAACATTTCATAGTAGGAGAAATACGTGGGCCAGAACACTATGGGGAAAAAATATCGTAGTATAATCGACCGATTGGGATTTTATTTAATTAAATTTAAAAATAAGGTGCGAAATAAACGAATATAAAAAAAATATAAACTTTTTTATTTATACGTATGCTGTATAAAATTATTTTTTTAATGATTCTCTTTAAAATAATAATAATGACTTTCCTTAAAACAGTTATCATATAGTACGTACTTACTTATAAATAAAAAAGTTAAAAAAAATCTATATTTCGTTTATTTCGCACTTTATTTTGAAATTTTATTAAATAAATTCCCAATGTGTCGATTTTACTACGATAATTTTTCCCATGGTATTCTGTCTCACGCGTTCGGCCAACTTTTCCACTAGTGTCCTACTCCGTGTAATGTGGACCGCGGACCAGAGGTCAATTGCCCCCTAAGCCTCCCAAACTACACAAGATAATTTTCATTATAAGTCGGACAGGGAAGTGTGGGTAGGACACCAATCTATAAAACTATATCAAAAAAAATATTTTCTGAGTAACCATTTGGTGGTGTAATGGCAGCGCCCCTGCCTTCTGCTTCAACGGTTCGAATTCCTATACGTTTCTTTTTTGCGATGAACTAAAATATTTGTTCATGAAACATAGTAGTCAATTAGTGTCCATAGTACAAGCTTTGCTAAGTTAGTCTTTTCAATAATTAAAGTACATTTAATAGTATTTATAATTTATCGAGGGGCACGGCAGTGCCTCCCCCCCCAAGTCGAGCGCGAAGCAAACACTACCGTACCAACCTTTACTGGAACCATTTCGCCGCATTTTCAGGCCCCTATTTGAGATCCAGTAAGCTATAATCACATACTTAAAATCCAAAATTTCAAGTTTGTAGATCATGTAGTTCCGAAATTAAGCGAAAGCAAAGTTTCGCATTTATGACACTCACTCACTCACTCATGATCATCACAATAGAACTAGTAGTACTTCCCATAAACTCAGAGAGCTGAAATTTGGTGCAGAGTTAGGGTTTAATGGCCACATAAAGGGAAAACTATAAACACTAGGATAATCAAAGATCTGGAGTACCTGGTGACCCTGATTAGAAAACACAAGACCCCAACCAAACTATTAGAAGAGATCGACATACCGTCTTTACAAAAATATTCAACTTGGTGGGTCGCTTGTGCCGTCTGAAGTATCCGATGAAGAAACTTCAGCTGGCTCAGCTGTATTAGAGATATGGTAATGCCCCCTTCTACTGGTACATAAAAAAAGTCGACTGTCATTGTAAAACTCCAGCGTAGTGGGACACATCTTCCAATTTAATCTAGCCTATAGCGTCCCACTGCTGGGCGAATGCCTAACTTTCTGCTTTTTATAGGCATATAAATAAAATTCAAGAAAAACTCTGGTTAACACTACACTGGCTTTTATACTTATACTTACGAGTTTACAAGAAAAAATAGTCGAACGATTAACTTTATTCTACTCGAACATTTCACAAATTAAATAAACAAATTACACTAAAATATTAATTTCGCTCAAAATTTGTCCAAAATGAAAAAATGCATTGGACTAAGAGTGGCGGTGATACCAAGGTCTAAGTCTAAAAAATGCCCTCATGGACATTGGCACCTCCATATTCTCTTGTGGCCAAGCCTACGTGGCTCTTTCACCAGTAACCAATCTTCATGGGGTGCACCTCATAAATGTTGACTTCAAGATTATAAAAGCTCAAGCTTCAGCGATCACCGAATACAACTGGCTTAGGCGTAAATACCGCGCCGAACTTTCAGAAATTAAACCGTCTAAAAGAGTAAATAATGAACGCGAATGGGCAATACGAAAAATTGTTGCTACTGTACAAGAATCAGAACCGGATAAAAAGAAAGGAAAGATTTGTGATAATAAAAAGACTACTCCTAAAAAGTAAAAAAAAGTGTCAAATAAGAAAATCTTATAAAATTAATCAATATGCTCACGTTTCTACAAAAAGAAGTGAAATCTCACCAAAAACATTCTGTAAAAAACTAGCCAAGTCTCGATGGAGCTGCTTGTTTATCTCTAAAAAGTAATGAAATCTAGACAAATTCGTGCCAAGTCTAAGGTTCTTTACTGCGGTTTCTTTATTATTATAGTTAATGTTGTGTGACTTGGCCGTTTAAGGGTACATAAGGGTACAAAACCAGGTGCTACATAACAGCATTGCACCGATGCATTCATACGTGCAACATTACGTGTAAACGCAACTTTATCAAGCCTACAATTGACTGGTTATTCATTCTACGTTTTCCAAGTGGCAATTTTCCATCGTCAATGGATAGCGGTTCTGGCGAATAATAATTGGTGTAATGGTGTCATGTAGCACCTGGTTTTGTACCCACCCTTCAACGGCCAAGTTACACAACATTCACTATAATAATAAAGAAATCGCAGTAAGGAACCTTAGACTTGGCACGAATTTGTCTAGATTTCATTACTTTTTAGAGATAAACAAGCAGCTCCTTCGAGACTTGGCTAGTTTTTTACAGAATGTTTTTGGTGGGATTATATTTGATTAAAGCATTTAATTGCAAGATCTATAAATATAAAAAAAATACATACTAGAAATCCACGCGGTACAGGCAGCAGACGGGACTCGAAACCGCACCCTCTGCTATCCTGTGTCGAATTTCTTTTAGTATTTCATAAGCTGCAAGGCAGCGCCATCTCATCGCATTGAAGGTAGGTTACCTATGTCAAACGTAACACTTTTACAAGTATTGAACATTTGTAAGTGATATGGCAATCTGTAGCTTATTATTTTACTTTAGCCTTTAACTGCTAGATTTATAAATCTAAAGAATGTGCTTTTAATGTCTGAAAGCGTCCGTGTTGCTCTTTGGTCTACACTTCTACAGTGCATCTAAAACTTTAACAAAGCTTCTTAGTTATACGCAAATTGAATGCGAAAATATTGTTCATATACACGATTTCGCGTTCAGGGCCAATATTCCAAAATTCTTATAGTTCAAATTAAGACTTATCAGTCCTTTGTCAATTGTTTAAAGTCAAATTGAGATAGAAAGAGGCTTAAACAGAATAAGCTTTTAAAGATTAAAGAACTTTAGTGCAAGTGAGCCTGTGTGTTTGACGGGAGTTATCTTTAAGTGCCAATCATCTAGTGCGCAGATGTGACTGACGTCAATTACACTTCAGCCATTAGTAACAGGTATTGAGCATAGCCTATGTAGTATTATAATATGTCTAGGTATTTGGTTTACGCTATAATTTATATTAAGTTTTAATTCTATTGTATTTTACAGAGATATAAAGGAATAGGTGACAATAGTTTTCAAAATGTTATAAATTGAACGTTATTAAGCAATTCTGATAAATAGATAGAGTGCATGAACTATGCATTATGAAATTAAAACTTTTTTTTCTCATATTCTGAGACTTAACGTCAAACTACCAAGTAAAGATATACCTGAACGTTATCAGGTACTGAGGTAACTACAAGTTTATAAATTTTGTTTTAACTCAGTTCGTAATTTTGTAGAAAAAGTTACAAAGAATTTTATTTTAGTCACTTCAACCGCCGGCACTACAACTACGAATCAAACAAAATAACTTTGTTATTACAAATATAAACAATGCTAACATAAGAAAAGCTTACCTTGTTTATTTTATCAAGTAATGGGGTTGGATTATTTCAAAGTTCGCCTCGTACTGCTCAGCAACAACAATAAAAGCAATCTACAATACAAACAAAACGTCCACTATAGTTGGTTCGTTTCGCACAACTTTGGCCAATGACGGCTCCATCGATCTATTGAGGATTAAAGCTCACGATCTACGGTTGGTTATTGTTCTTCAACAGAGTAGTTCGCCCTGTTGATCATTTACGACCAGTTTCAATAATCAACAACCAGTAAAAGGTAAGGTTT
This sequence comes from Chilo suppressalis, assembly GCA_902850365.2. Classification (NCBI taxonomy): domain Eukaryota; kingdom Metazoa; phylum Arthropoda; class Insecta; order Lepidoptera; family Crambidae; genus Chilo; species Chilo suppressalis. The sequence goes on along the minus strand of OU963897.1, from coordinate 11,632,029 downwards.
ATTAGTGACTTTTTTATGTTAAAACGGTGGCTAAAAGCGTATAGCCTGCCTGATGGTAAACGCCCACCATAGTTCAGAGACGTTTAGTATCCATCCATCCATGATCTAGCTAATTCAGACAAAATTTAGGTTATTGTAGAAAAAATGATTTCTTTTGCATATTTTTTTTTCGAAAATTAACTTCACGTACGTAAACTTAGTAATTGTACAATTATGAAACCCTCACAATTGAAATTGTCATAAATTGATTAAAATTAAACTACTTTCAAGATCTACGTATTTAAACAAAACAAATAAAATAATATAATGATTGAATTATAGGCATGCTATTCCAAATTTTCCCCGTTTTAGGATATTTTGTAAAAGATATTTATCAATATTTTTATATGGGGCTTGTACTGATACAATGTGTCCCAGAAAATGTAAAATAATATTAAAGCTAAGGCTAAGGATAAATATTAAAGACAACAAATCTCGCTTAATGCTATAAACAAAACTAACTACATCTGTAGGTAATTATACTTCGCTATTCGTTATACTGCAAGTGACGCCTTTATGTAACGTGACTTGCATATTTACGTACTTGTCTGCAAGTTTGGCTTCTAACCAAAAAACTTAAAAATTGTGTAAATAAAGATAGTGAGAACAGTTAAAACCAGTAAAAGTAACATACAAAATTATTGATTTATATCTTTTACAAAATATCCTAAAACAGCGCAACAATTATGAAATTATTATCCTTCAGTGTACATACTATTTGCTTTTTTGGCGATCATCTCATATTGTCTCATCTCTGTTACCAGCTTCGTCATCATCACATCATCGTATTCATACATAACAGAAACATAATGTCCATTGATTCTGCCCCATGTTGGGCGCCAATTTTGTCGCTACATGACAAACGAGCAGCATGTTTTGCTACAAGAGATTATAGGTTTGATATTCTACTCCTGCAAGTGATAATGGCGTGATATTTTATTTAAACTATTATGTATTCTCTAATTAATGGCATGCATAGCATATAAAAGAAAACATATAAATCGTTAGTGGTCATTGGAAATGTCTCGACCTCGAGATAAGAGCGGTTACTCATCGAAAAGATACCTAACAAAAATCGACAATATTGTGTAATTGCAATATGAAAAAAATCTTAGTTAAAGGAACCAGTCACGTTGAAAACGACTTTTGAATCTGAGTAAACTTCAGTACCGCTAGCACGAACCAATATCGAATTCGTATCGATTGCGAGTACGAAATGTCAATGTCAAATTTTGTATGAAAACTTGAATAGCAGCGCCATAATGTATGTAACGAGAACTAAAAATCAGTACACATTTGAAAATGACATTTCGTACACGCAAACGATACGAATTCGATATTGGTTCGTGCTAAGGGTACAGTCCAGTAAATCATTAGTTAAGATAATCTAATCATAGAATCATTGGCAATAACTACGAAGATACATAAAATACAATGTTTCCAAATGAAGTAAAGCATTAGTCAATCTTAACAATCAATAATAAAAAACAAGCGTTCAGAATCATTTGTAAATGTCAGCACCCAAAGACAATGGATATTTGGAAATCGCAAGTTAGCGTAAGGCCTTAGACGCAAAGCTCGGATTTGCATAACACCGGCCGGATCATCGGCTCTGATTGTTTCGATGCCAGTAACAGCTCCATGTAATTTGTAGGGATTTCGATGAATAAATAGCTCTACATTTATAAAACGATTTACGCGTCGTATACGAATCGATACGTCACGTACTGACGCTCGAAACCAAGCTGCGATTGAAGGATATAAAATATTACCCTCTTTTTGTCAGTTATTGATGACACATTTTTGTTTCTGTTCTCTCTTTATGTTTTGTTGGGCACTGAGAGCTATACGGCATAGGTTTCAATTTTAAGGTACATCAGTGCTGTACCCTTAGCACGAACCAAAATCGAATTCGTAACGTTTGCGAGTCCGAAATGTCATTGTCAAATGTGTACTGATTTTTAGTTCTCGTTACGTACTTTGTGCCGCTGCTGTTCAAGTTTCCATACAAAATTTGACATGGACATTTCGGTTTGCAAACTATTCGAATTCGATAATGGTTCGTGTTAGGAGTACTGTTGTTTAGAACATACTACACTAGCTGCTGCAGCTCTGTAATACATTTTCTATTATTTTTTGATCATATCGCGTCAATAAAGAGAAGGGCACGTGTGTGTTTTTTTTATTTAAAGAAATTGCAAAACATGAAAGTTTAGTCTGCTGATAAATAGTCACCCTATGATAGCATAATGACGCTTGCGATACCGGAGACCAGAGTTTCACTTGCACCATGCTTGCACCGTTTTGCCTTTTATAATGTCTGAGAAATTTCTTTCGCATCCTTCAGCCACCAGGGGAGCAGGAAGAATGTATCTACGGACTCCACCCCGCCCATTTCATTCAACTCTTGAGCTCGATGAAATCAGCAAGGCCCTACCTAATAAAACCAGACAATACTCCTGGATTTTACCTATCCTGATTCTACGGAAACAAAACAACACCAAAAAAGGGTGACATTTCACTGACCTTCAGTAAAGTTTACATGCTCAGGCTTTAAGTTGAGAGTTGACACAGTATTTCGCGTTATATCTTTTGCATAATTGACACAGTCCATCATAACACAGTTAAATATATAAATACATAAGATTTGCTTAATAAAGATTAATGACAAGCAGCAAATGTTTGATAATGCTATTACAAAAGTTGAACAGGTAATGGCCCTCATCTATAAAATACAAAATGTTGTGATACTACAATGTACCGGGTGGGTTTCATCCTGATAATACATCACCTCTTTGTTGGAAAAAATGCGTTAATATTTCCCGAGGAATTTCATTACTGCGAGCCTTGTTGGCTTTCAAATAAATAGGCGTTTTATTGCTTTTCTTCTCTTCGCTGTTCAATATTGTAAGGTTTAGATTAAATAACGCGTAAACACAACATTGTTTCTAGTAAGCCCTAGAGGCGTGGTCATACTTTACCCGGATAAAACTGTATTTTATCAGTTTCCACCAAACAAGTCGGGAATTCGCATTACTTTCGTGTGCTGTGATGTGAACACAATACAATTTTAATGCCATTGATCATTATTTGTATTAGCAGTTTTTATGTTAAATGGGTAGCAAACAAGCACATGGCCCGCCTGATGGTAAGCGGCTACCATAGCCTAGAGTCGCTAGTGATGCTAAAAATATCACACGTGCCAATGTCTACTCTGACCCAATCCCCAACCCCGTGGAACCCAAGATCCTTACTCATCGAGAGAAACATAACTTCACCAAAAGGTAGTACTTCCCAGACGGACGCTCCAATTCTAAAAGTTAATAAAGGATAGATACTGCTTTCATGTTATTATAGCAAAGCGTAAGTGACCCTCCATAGATTTATAGATTCTGATAGTAAATATAAATAGATAAAAAAAAATACGGGTTGCACTCCGGGAGTGCCGTCAGAAGTGAAAACTTGAATATTAGTTAGGGAATAATTTTGCACGAATTGCTTTAATTATCAGTAACACTTTATATACACGAATTTTACGAATACAGAACACTGTGATCACTACACAGACGATCCAGCCATCAGCTGTCACCATCCGTGAATGCGCGTGGCACGCTGTAACATAAACACACACGAACATTCCCGCAAAGGCCCTGCGCCGCCTAAACGAAACAGCAGGCGCAGGCATACATTTTCGCAGCGCCGTAGAAAGAGAGGGGGATACTTCCTCTCCTACGCCGCGCCGGCTGTCTACTCTCCATTCGTCTTACGAATTTTCGATCAGGTCACGTGTCCTGACGAGCGTTTAACATTTTTTACCCATTACAAAAAAGTGTACAACGCCGCTGAAAAAGTTTTCGTCTTACGAATTTTCGATCAGTTCCCCCACCCCGAACAATTATCGAATTCGAATAGTTTGCGAGTGCAATATGTCAATGTCAAATTTTGTATGGAAACTTGAACAGCAGCGCCACAAAGTACGTAACGAGAACTAAAAATCAGTACTCATTTCGGATTCGCAAACGTTACGAATTCGATATTGGTTCGTGCTAAGGGTACAGGTCACGTGTCATGACGCGAGTTTAACATGTTTTACCCATTACAAAAAAAGTGTACAACGCCGCTAACGAAGTTTTCACTTGAAAAATAAGTTTGCTTATCCCCGCTAATAGACCGATGTCTATAAGCAGGATCGATGTACTGCTGTCAAATTCAGTTATTACGAAAACGTAAATCCATGTGAAGTGCTAGCATTACGGTTCATGAGATACCCGTTGACAGGCAGGCAGATGGATGGGCGGACGGATGGACGGACAGGAAGGACGCTTATTAGGGTTGCGTTTACATTAAATAAAGTTTAATTTTTAATGTTTTAATTCACCCCCATATTCGGAATTTATCTATTTACCATATTCGTTCGTGTTTGGGGTCATAGTCATACATATGTATGAACAAAATTTCAATTCACCGATTGAGGCACGGAACCCTAAAAACAGCCATAACTTTATTTCTTTTTATTAGTTAAGTACTTACAGTTTATTCATGTTTATAATTGCGTGTCTAAAAGTTTGCTAATGTTATCTAGATTCGCGTCATCTTCGTATAATCTGTGCGAATATTCTTGAGTGGCGTGGCGTACACTGAAAATTTCACTCGAGGGAGATACGAAGAGGGCGAAGATGAGAAATGCAAATAGGCTGTTGAGCTTTGCTCCACTCGCAATAAGCCTATGAGCGCTTGACAAATAGCATTATGCCACGATTGCGCTGTCTACGGGTGGAGTTTTTAATAACCAAAATTAATATGTTAACAATACCTTGCTGCCTGGTATTTGTGGGTATTTATTAATATTTTCCGGCCTTATATGGTTTCAACAAATTCTAATTTGATTTACATAAACTTATATGACTTGTATATGAGACAAATAATTCCTCCATGTAAACAAGTTATGAACAAGGAAATGTATTTCTTTTTTCGAAACCTTAACAACAAATTCCTTGTACGTAACCTTGATACATCAACGCGATTTCTTACAAAGACGAATAATTCCTTTATACAAACTAGTTACGTTCAAGGAAAACTAATTCCTTCATCGAGACCAGTTACAAAACTACAGTTTCATAGACGGCCTAAGGGCAATTGCAGTCCTAGTAGCAAATGGTAAATACATTTACCCGAGTCAACTAAAATTGGTATACGAGGGATGCTGACTCGATTAGAACCTGGTTCATTAGTAAGGTACTTATATAAAATTCAAACTACTTAGTTGAACTTCTTTCTAGCTAATAAATTATTTACAGTTCAAACTGTACCCGTTAAAGTTTAAATAAACAAAATAAAATAAAACCTTTACCTACCCATATGTAAAATATTATGTTTAAACACACCTGCGATTGAGGTGTTTCTTGTTGTCATAATTCAATTTCCGGCACCATGGAAGTTATTTATAAGTTTGCCTTCGAAAATACCGAAATACCTACTAACAAGCGGAAATCGAAATAAACTGAATGCTTTTTAATAGTCCCGAGTTGAATATTCAGATTTAGAATATGAAAATATTACTGGAGGTATATTTTCAAATAGAGTTCATAGACTTTATAGTTATAAACTTGATAGTAATAAATATAAAGCAAATTATACTAGAAAAAAATCCACGTGGCAATTTTTAATTATAAAAAAAAAAACCATTTAAACATCTAGCAGTTAAATGCTTAAAAATAAAAATATAATTGACACAACTTAATACGGGGGGACCTGGTCCAGACAGGATTTCTCCTATTTTGATAAAAACCTGTGTGGATGTACTTGTTACTCCTCTAGCACTTTTTTTCAATCAATCGCTACAAACATGCGGGCGTCTTCCCGCATTGCTGGAAGGTTGCGCATATTGGTACCGTATATGACATGATTTTCTAAACCTAAATTTAAATTTGACAAGAGTGTATCCTTGTCATTTTCTATACAGAATAAAAAGAAGAGACTGATATTCAATTTAGTTTTGAGTTTAGAGAATCATGCCAGAATCGACACGATTGTTCCGGTATATAAATCAGGATATACAACAAAGTGGAACTCATAGAGTACATTGTTATAGTGTAACTACAGACATATTAGTATGTGTGTCATGCATTTCGTAGGTCTTTGAGTAATTGTTTAGGATTTTCTTTATGTTCCGCATCATTGATTTGTGAGAGATATGCCTATGGCTACAAAGGACTTTGAGAAAAACATCCCCATAATCGTTCGAATTGTCATTCGAAGCGTCCAGTAGAATAGACAATTATTTTAATCTAGCGACAAACTTGAAATATATGGGTTTAAGGTTAGATTATAAAAGTGATTAACGTGATATTTTTTTACTTAACCTCTCTTTTACATTACTGTCTTTCAGTCCCCGTAGCATGAGCACCACGATTTACATTATATCACGTTTTTTAACGAGTCTAACTGACAAATTACTTAGTAATTTGACAATTGAGCGTGATAAAAACCCGTTATGTATGATATCGCGGTGGTCATGCTAGGCAGGCAGAATTAATAAAAATAAGTTATTAATTATTATGTACTATGGAGAAGTAAAGAGAATGTAATTGCGTTTCTCGGGATTCTACAAACAGATCCATGTTTGTGGGATCCGAGATTGAAATTCTTAAGAATTGTACATTGCAAAATTATGTTTGGCAACGAATAATAAAATAATAACTGTGTACAGTAAGTATCGAAAAATCTTCTTTGTACGTTTGGCAATGACATAATACATTCACATAATGAAAATTTACACTCATCAAATACAGAGCAGCACTGTCAACGTCCATCTTACTTGAAACTTAAAGATTATTAGTGCCAATTTTATCGCCATTCACATTGACTGTTCAAGAGACTTTATCTAGAGATCAATTCACATGAACGCGTTAAAATGAACGTCTTAAATGACGGTTTCCGTTAGTGTGTCCCAAGCATATACGATGACTAATAATAAAATATAACTTGTGATGTCACTATCGTATACGAACTTAATTAGTTTTTATGTGATTGCTGAACTTTCTTCTATCGACAGACACTTGTGGCTCGATGTGTACACAATATTTGGTGTCATTTCTCGGAAAACAGGCTTATATGCCATATGCTGAGTATAAATAAGATATGCTGAGTTCTTTTCTGGTTCTTCTTAGTAAAACGTCTCCCGTCGTTGATTTAGGAATCGCGACGGCTAGTTTTTACCCGGCTGCGCAATGCAAGAGCGCGAAGCGCGACGCGCAGACAGGGTTATGTGTTTATTAACAGTCTATATATGTATGTTTGTTCCTTTGTGGCACACTAGAGACCAAACGCCTGGACCGATTTTGATGATTCATACATCAATCGATTCGTCTCAATCATGGGAGTGCTACTAAAAATATGATAGTAATCAAAATTCAATATGGGCAAAATTAGGCGCCATATTGTGACGAAGTAAAAAAAATAAGTTGACAAAATATGTCGAGTGGGGTATCACTGTCTAGATAATCAAAAATCATATTTAGGTTCCTAACACCATTTTTAATTTTATATGATTGTTTCGGATCTACAACGCTTTAAAGTTGTATATTAACCACTTACGCTTTTAATTTCAATCTTACGTTTGTATGGATCTTTGTTACTCTTTCACCTGAAAAATACTGAATGGGTTTTAATGAAACTTAACAGTAATATAGCTCATATACGATAATTACATATATAAAATAATTTATGTAGTTATTGAGTGAATTGGCCAATATATAACAATAAGTGTCACATAAGACGGAAAAAAATCTCCCATCTGCGAGCCATTTTGGCCTGCACTGCAAAAACAATAAAAGTTACATGAATGTAATGTAGAGTGAAAATGTATCTCTTAAATAGTTCTAAAAAAAAGTCCGTGACACCATATATCTATTTTTAATGTGTAAGTCATTACCGCTAAAATAGTGAATCAAAAATAAATATTTTTTGACATCTATTTCCAAAATGCACATTTTGTATTAACAAACTTTAACAAATCATTTTTTATCAAAACAAATACTTTTATCCCTTTTGATATTTAAAGACGATAAACTTTGCTTTTTACACAATGTCATTTCGACAAATATTTAAAAAGTTACAACGATGACAAAGTGATAGCGTGGTGTACTATGTAAAAGAAAAAAAAATTGGGGTATTCGCAGTAGGTATCTGATCCTATACGAAGTACTAACAATAAAACTGTGATACAGTTCCTTTTTATTAAATGATGAAAAATATATTATCATAATAGGTATTCATGATTATTGAATTGACAACAGTGACAACAGTGTTTAGGTAATCACATGCATGTGTCCTGCCGTTGTGTTTATAGTTTGTTATAATAATGTACACTGGTACCTATATGTATTTTTTTTTCTATTTTAGTAACATAGTATCCATATGTGGTTATGAGTAGTCATGCTCTCTTAAAAATCTCTTCGGTGGTGTCGTGTGAGGCGGGTCGTTGCGTTCCCTAAAAAATGGTTGAGCGAAGCGATGGCTGGTTCATGCGTCATGCTCGTGAACGGGTGCTGCCAGCGGAGATGAGTCTGCTCTTAATTCACTGGGTACTACTATTAATCGTTGTTCTAAACTTTAATCGTTCATTATTATTATTTTCTTTTTGCCTAAACGGTAGGACACGTCATTCCTAAACTTTGTTAAACCATTTTTTTTACATATTTTAATTTTTTATTTTATAGTCATAATTTTTATATTATTTGCATTTTTTTTTGTTTGTAATGAAAAGTGTCTTTATGAGTTACCTCATATTGAAGTCATTTTTCAATTTGACGACTCTGTATATAATACAGGGAGAAAAAAACAGCCCTTGCTGAGTTTCTTGCCGGTTCTTCTCAGTACAAGGTCTCCCGCCGTAGATTTGCGAACCGATGGCGTAGCTTTTCGACATTCACAAGTGCTTGTAACAGCCTAGACTGAATAAACGACATTGTTTTTTTTTTTTGAATTTTTATGAAAAACTCAGAATTTTCCTGTTTTTCATTTTTTTAACGATATTACTTAATGTTACAAAAAAGGTTTACTTAATATAATGACAAATAACCCATTTTCGCTAGTAAGTACATACTTATTGGAATCCCTGTATTTATTAATCAGCTCGCGATAATATTGGTTTTGTAATAATTCTGCAAAATCCAAAGTAAATAATGTAGATTTTTATAGGTAAATCACCCCTTTCATCACCCTACGCCTGTAAGTATTGCGATGTTGTAGCTAAGAACCAAGTTCCCATCTACTTCTATATGGGAATTCATTATATTCGATTTAGCTATTAGGGCACGGGAGCGCAACAAACAAACTCACTTTCGCATCTATAATATTATATTATACTTACTAGTGATCCACCCGGGCATTGTACGGGCGAAATTTATTTATCGGGCTAAAATATAAAATATTGAATTTTACTCGAAATTGAATTTCCTCGCTGATTTAGGTAGGTATTCTCTTTTCCTCCGCTTACTGCGAGCATAGTTATATGGGTTTGAGTTTATTCGTTATCTCGTCTCGAATGCAGCGGCTGTCTGTTTGACTGTGGCCTTTGCCTTCAGTTGGAGAGAGAAAAAATCATAGACACATAGTTGGGAGTTGATAGTCTTTTCTCTATACTCAGTTGTGAAAAGAACATTTAAAAAATTTCACAATCTGCTTTCTGAAAATTTTATTTTCAGTTTTGTTTTCTGCCCAAAGTATATTATAAGAAGGACCCTCCGGGCTCCGGAGTCGGTGAATTAGGTCCGAAAAGTTTATATCCTGGAGGATATTGGCGGACATAGCGCGGGGACGCTAACCAAACTGTAATTCGGGGTGATAAAATCTCGCAAGGCAGATGTTCCTGGAATCTTGCAAGGCAAGGCAGTATCTTGTGATAGGAGGAACAAAGTAACGGAAAGTTTTACATCTCGAACGACTTATACGTTCTCCTCAAGAAGTACTGGAGGAAGAACAAGCTAATAACAAGGAGATTCTCTCTCTATACACGGACCAGAGAGGACGCGTGAGATTATTACAATAAAGGTTGCAAGCCACTCTCCAGTCTTATGTAACCCGGCCGTAATTGCGGACAGATCACACACTACTAAACCTATCCTAAACAAGGTATTTCTCTAACTAACCCTGGGGTGAGCGTGGCGGAGGTACCGCAAGGCGAGGTTGGACTCCGACCTACCCATTTCTATATATATATATATATATATATATAACTGGTTGTCTCATTGAGAACTAGAATTAACCTAGTATGCAGCATCACCAATATCGATCATACGAGCCGTAGAACCTATAAAATCCACTGAATAGTTTATTATCTGGAAAAGTCTAGTTTTGTGGTCTCTCGATTGACAGTTCATTGCAGAGTAGGTAAAATATATTAGATATAGTTTAAGAACTCATATAAGTACATTGTAGTTTGTTATGAATGTCTGATATTTATATAATTCTAATATTAATGTCAACTTAAGGTTTTGCTCACTGAAAGGGAAGTGATTTATATAAACTATAACTTTAAAACTACTGTATTCATCTTCTTTAGGATCTATAGTTAGTAAAATATAATTATAACATTATCTTAATTCTTTTGTTTTCTTTCATTGTTTCCCCTGCGCTCTGAGGTAGACTGGAGGGGCAGTGGAGAAAAATATAACATTACAGCCTTAATTGAATAAACGACATTGAATTTGAATTTACAATACAATTAACATGTTGCCCGGAAACAGTAGTGACATATTGCTAGCTAGTACCTACAACACAATATAAACGGTAGCGGTATCTATGCCATACTAATCCCATAGCGAGTGCAAAGATTTAGTTCAGTAATTGCTCTATTGAATATTCAAAGTTACAGTGACGAGCTCAATACCCCATCGATTAGCTTCTAATGCATTTTAGATGTGCCGCATTGATGAGATTATTATTGCAATATTATGTTGATCCGTATCCCCCGAAACGTTGAGCGTTAATAAAGCAACATAATTACGTGAAAGGGTCGCATTGTTTCCTATTTTCTTTTAGAATAGCTTGAAACTGAAATAAATATGATGTGGCATACTTTTCCTTGCGATTGGACGCCACTTACACATTTGCTATGTACTGTAAATAGAAAAAAAACATCGTAACAAATGTTGTCTACCCGATGGTAAGTGGAACCATAGTATAAATGCATAATGAAGATTATTAACATAGAGCCCTTGATTCTGAAATGATCCTAGATAGATAAATTATTTATTGCTCACACACAAAATAATAAAAAAAATAAAACAATAATATAATCTGGGCAAAGGTGGCCTTCTCTTTAAGCAATCTCTTCGACACAACCTTGGCGTCATTTGGATTGGCGGTGTTTTGTTTTTGTTATGGTGGTGGCGGGGCCGTTGTCATCCCGGTGGTTTTGTTCCCTTTTGAGATTTTAGATTTTTAGTTCCCTTAATTGGGCACTTTATCATGGGGCTTTTCCTGGGCGGGCGCGATTTTCTGCAGATGTTAAGGGCCAGCGTTGTCAGTGCGCATGAACATGTTGCGGGCGAGGCTTTCTGTGTGGTCAATTGGTCATCAATAGTTCTTCTTGAGGTCCCTGTGCAGTGTGACATTTCTCACGTACCGTGGGGCTTTGACTGTGTGGAAAAGAATTTGTTTTTCTTTTCTTCCTGAGTCGCTTTTTGTGCGCTTCTGAAGCCTGGACGAAGCCAGGAAACCAGAGCGAAGCAGGCCCGGGCTGCGTAGGTTATTATGAGGCTAAAATAGGTCTTATAGATACCGAACTAGGTTCGCACTGGTAGGATGCTGTAGAAACAGGCTGCAGATGAGCTCTCGCCGACTTTGTCTTTGTGATGGTTTGGGTGACGTGGGGCACAATCTTAAGCCGCTTGTCGATGGTTACCCCTAGGTACTTAACCGTGATCTTGAGAGCTGGTGGGATGTTTGTTAATTCACCCTCCTAAAGTGACTCCATATTCGGAATTCATTTAATTGCTTCATTCATTAGGGCTCTTTCTTGCGCCTGCTGCGGTGCCAAAGCGGTGCGTTTGTCGTACAGCGTACGGACGATCCTTTTTTTCATACAAAACGCGCGGTGCGGCAACAGTGCGGCGCCGGTACCGCGAACGCTTGACAACAGGAGCAGCAGGCAGATGTATGTATCAAATTAATCTGATCGGTCCGAGCAAATCGAACGTAATAGACAGGTAGACAGACAACCGAGTGATCCTATAAAGGTTCCGTTTTTGCAGATTGATGTAAGTAATCCTAAAAATAGTGTTGTTATATTTGAAGGATATTGCTACTGCGATTAGTGACTTCCAGCATGTCATCCTTTGTGTAACAAATCTAACTAAACGGGTAACACAAATTTGCATCAAATTATACAAACAATGCCTTTGTACCTACACACAGGCAAGGTTTGGTGATTGTGATCAAAAGCTGCCTGGCAGTTGATTGGCAAACGTTATGCGAAATTTTGGATGTTTAGACAATACATGTGTATGTTCACGTGTGTATGTACAAGTTACAATAAACATATAACTTTGTAAGGTAAATTTATTGGTAAAAGTGAATGTTTAACTTTGGTTGTAGTTTCGAACAGGCTAAAGCTATGGTGTTTAGCTTAGTGCCAAGATCGTAGATAAGGAACAGCTACAATTCAAGTAACTTATGTAGACACAACACTAACTATATGGTCAAGTACGATAGTATGCAATACTGTCCAAAAAAACAAATCAATTCCTAACAGCGGTCGTTATCGGCTCGGCTGGGATACTTGGCGGCAATTATTTTATCTTAAGGTCTGAGTATGTGGTCGCCTTTTCGGTACAAAAGTTTACTGTGCTGGTGCAAAATCCCCGTACGACTTCGCCACAAGTAATTTGCTTAATTAACACAGTCAGGTGCTTAAAACAACTTAACAGTTAAATAACAATCTAATGATTTTTAGTAGACTGTTTTATCTAAATATATAGGGTAAAACCGGGATAGATGCCGCGCTGGGATAGATGCCTCGTTTCTAAAAACTCAACTACTAGAAAACAAAACAGCAAATTCATTGTTTACATACGCGCCACATGCACCCCCCACCTCAGTGACGCGCGAGTTGTTGTGCTAGACGGACGTTTCTCGCTTGTGTGTTGAATTACATTCGCAGCGGATGCAACGAACGCTTCAAAATTTCAAACGTAAGTATTCACTATTCCATATCTTTATAAACAGTTAAAAAATTACATTTTATTTGAATTGTTTTAATACATTGGTTCTTTGAGAACACATTTAAGAATCAATCACTGATGTTTGCATTTATTTTATTTATAAAATATTGAGAGGCATCTATCCCTAGTGAAAAGGATAGTTGCCCCGAGTTTACAAGGGATAGTTGACTTTAGGGGCATCTATCCCTCTATACTGCAAGAGCCTTATCGAAGTATTTAAAAGTCATAGTCGTGAATATTTTCGTATTTCCTAATAGTAGAATATTAGAAAACACCAAAAAAAATGTATCCAAATTTAATTTCATAATTCGAATATGATGAAATGAGTGTAGATACAGTGTTTTATTTATCTAAATTTGCTTATTGTAGGTGAGCCATGCCAAGGAAATACAAAAGAAAAGAGGGCGTACGAGCTCGAGTAGTTTCTTGGACAACAGAGCAGCTACAGTCAGCTTTCCATGAATTGGATAAAAAAGAATTGGGGATCAATGAAATATCCAGACAATTTGGGATTCCATCCAGAACATTGCGAAGGCGTTACGCTATTAAAAACCAAACTAAGCTGACTTTGGGAAAACATCCTGTCCTGGGTTTTGAACACGAAAAAAGGTTGGTAGCGCACATTTTGAAGCTTAGCGACGCGGGATTTCCCCCAGATAGACGAGCTATACGTATGTTAGCATACCAATTTGCCGAAAAGCTACAGATTCAACACAATTTTGATAATGAAAACCAGATGGCTGGGAATGAATGGTTCAAAAGTTTTATTGAGCGAAATCCAGAGTTGTCTATTAGGCAAGCAGAAGGTTTATCTGTCGCTAGGGCTAAAGGTCTTAGCAGAGAAGAAGTGAATAATTTTCATGAACTTCTGACAAAAGTCCTGGCCGATAATGATCTCTTGGATAAGCCTGAAAGGATTTATAATATGGACGAATCAGGAGTTCAGCTTAACAATAAGCCTGGCAAAGTTGTTGCAAAGAAAGGTGCAAAAGTAGTAAATTCAGTTACATCTGCGGAGAAAGGTGAATCAATGACTATCGTAGCCTGTTGCAATGCCATTGGTAATTTTCTCCCACCAGTAGTAATAATTAAAGGTGTAAATAAGAAACCAGAATTCGAGAACACTCTACCACTGGGCTCAAAAGTATACATGAACAAAAAGTCGGCATACATAAATACCGATCTTTTCTATAAGTGGCTTACGGAACACTTCATAGCTTTGAAACCGCAAGGTAAGGTTCTGCTTATTTTAGACGGGCACTCATCTCATTCATCCGCACCAGACATGCTGCAAGTTGCTTCTGATAACGATATTATTTTGTTATGTTTACCCAGCCACACTACCTCAGCTTTACAACCATTAGACGTAGCGGTGTTTGGGCCGTTTAAAACATACTTTAACCATGAAACGAATCAGTTTATGCGCGCAAATCCAAATAAAAAGATAAGCCGTTATAATTCTGGAACCCTTATACGCAACGCATGGGTACGCGCTACTACACCTGCAAATGCTCTTGCTGGCTTTCGAAGAAGTGGGATTTATCCACTAAATCCTAATGCTGTGCCCGATTCTATTTTCACTATATCTGATATTGCACATCGCAGTGACAATAATCCTGATCAACCCTGTGTGCTACATCAAACTACAACAGCGCTTCTTCAAACATCTTTAAACGAAAATGCAGAACCTTGTGAGCATGTTGAAGTTGAACACAGAACACAAACAACTATACCTCCGATTTCTTCAATTGATTGTCCAACTACATTTGAAAACGAATATTTGAATGTCGCAGACCTGAACATAACACCACCCAATATGCCAACAACTTCATTCAACCGAAACTCACCCAGCCTTTTGATCGATCCTCAGATTTTAGAAGATACGATTATTGATATTGTTGATATAGGCGATGATTCACTAATACGGATTCTAGATAACGAAGAAAAAGAAACACCTTCTAAATTTTTAGTCGAAGCATCACCAATACCACAAATTCCTCTGACTTTAGCAAGGAGAGCTAAACAATCGGCAGATATTCTCAATTCTAGAGAAAAAATAAAAGAAAAAAGGGATATTGCTGACAGGAAAAAGAAACAAATAGAATCTAAGATACACAAGACTGAAGCTACCAAAAAAAGACAAACAATAAAAAAAGCAAATAAAAAAGCCAAAGAACAAATACAAAAAAATAATAATAAGAAAGGAAAACCAAAGAAAAACTATGACTCAACTGAAGAAACAGATGGTGACGTGACTGATTGCAGTCATAAAGAAAATGATTATTATTTAAAAGTAAACAAGAATCGTGGATTACGTAAAAGACTAGCTATTTATAGCTCAAACAGTGAAAATGAAGATCACCTCTCACCTAATGCTGAAAAAGGTAAAAAAACCATAGGACTACCCGTGAAAAAAATTAAAAAAAAAAATTTGAAGAGACTAATTCTATAGATGAAAATGTTTCCGTAGAATGCTTCGATACCTATAATAACACGAAGTCCAAATCTGATTGGATCCAGTGCATTATGTGTCAGAAGTGGCTGCACGAGACATGCACACTTTTTAAGAACTATTGCTCAAGATGTGGAAAACTTAAAATGTCCGGTTCCACTTAATGAAGGATAATTCCTTACAAATATGTTGATTTTTTTAAATGTTTAAATAATAACTAAGGTTAAACGAAATTATTATTATTTATTTTGTTAGAGATTCATATGAATGTTGATTTTTTTTTAATGTAAAGTAATTATTTCTACGTTAAAACGGGAATGTTTCGTTTGAGATGATTCTATATGATAGTTTTAATATGTTATCGCTTAAACAGATTTTTTTATATATTTTGTAGACATGCCTAAATATAAATATGGTTAAGCATTTTATATTACCTAAGATAATAAATAAATATTACATTTTGATTACGTATTCTTCTTAGTTATTTAAAAAGGCATCTATCCCGCATCACAGGCATCTATCCTCCTAAGTGATTTCATAGTGGGGCATCTATCCATATAGGTAGGCACCTATCCCCAAAAAATGTGTTTCGCAAGAATTACATTTTTGCAAAACCAGTAATGGTTAGGTAAATAAATACAGTTTCTAAAGCTTTATGAATGATTAAACTAACTATATTACAGGGTCAATCTAAGCAAATATGTTTGGTATTCAAATAATGAAACACTTTCGAAAAGTGGGGCATCTATCCCGGTTTTACCCTACATCCAAGACGTCTGTCGTTGAAAAACGAAACGTTTTAGATGGATAATAAGTCCATAAAATTTCCTTAAATCTTTCTGTGGACCAAGACGTCTAGTAGTAGATAAATTTCTATCTAGTTGCAATCTGCGCAGCGCAACTTTCAATATATGGTACGGAAGGCGCTCGGCATCTGGCTTAGTTTTGAGTAATGCCTACAACGAAATGCTCCATAAAGTTTAGTGAACCATGACGCGTACGAAGCCAACGAACCGAGAGATTTCCTTGCGGGCCCACGCCACGTATCCGCGCTTCCTGTAACATTGTAATTTTCCTGAGAAACACATTAAATTGCATGTTTATAAATGTAATAAACCTGTGGTGTACGAAGATTAAATTTGCGTTTTGCCGTGATACTGAAAAGCTTTGTTTTCGAAAATGAGAAATTTCAGTGAAGCTGACGAGGAATCTCTGTCGATTGGTTACGTTCCAGGGCTCCACGGGGTAGGTAGTGGGGTTGGGGTAGGAATCGCAGACTTCAAACTATTGCGGTCGCTTACCATGAGGCACGCCATTTGCTAGTTTGTGGGTAGCAAAATCAAATCACACTAATATTATAAAGGCGAAAGTTTGTGAGTGTGTATGTTTGTTACTTCTTTGCGTTGAAACGGCTGATGCAATTTCAAGAACGGCTGATGCGATTTCAATAATATTTGGTGTAGAGTTAGCTGACACCCTGGATTAACACATAGGCTACGGTTTACTGCGGGAAAATATCCCTAATAAACCGCGGGTAACAGCTAGTTTAATATAAAAAATAAACACTGCAATTTCATAGAGAAAGCGAAATATTTCCAGGAAAAGTTTATTATTTAAACTTAATATGCCACAGTTGCTATTTGCCATGTTTCAAGAATTGTATTTTTATCTATGGTTAATACTTAATTGCTTTATTTACAAACAATCAAATAATACAATTTTGACATTGACGTATAAGATTGATTTCATAAACGGATTTTCTTTGTATTTATATTTACTTATTTGTTGTTTGATAGTAATTATTCGATTATGCCGTGGGGCTGGGAATGTCGAGCCAAGTTGATCAAGCAGCGACCTACTAAGCCAACAGAGAGGAAAGGAAAAGTGTCCGGGGAGGCTCCCATGCCTGGACCTCAGCACTATCAACCGCCACAGATTTTTTGTAAATAAGTATTCTCTTTTTCTTATATTATTTCTGGTGTTGGAATAGTTCCTGTGCCGTCGTGTATCACATTCAATATACGCAAGTTAATAATAAAATGAAACATTGAATTTAATGAATTGAATGAAAGAGATTGGGACCACATTGCGAAGAATATTTATTTTTACCACATCATCATCAGCTTATAAATGTCTGAGGGTGGTTGGGCCATGACCCGCTACGCGGGCCCAAGCGCGGACTTCCCTAGCGCCTTCCTAAGCGCGGACGAGGTCGAGATAATAATATTATATAATAAATTTTTGGTCACCATCCATTGACCGACCACTGCGAAAGTTGCTTAATGAAGTTAAGCAACCATCGCAGCCAAACGTGGTAATTACTTGCTTCATCGAAAGCCTCAAGGTTCACCACATGTCACCAACGATATTAAATACCCTAGATACATCAACACGAACAAAATCGTGACTAAAACGTGTCCATAAGGTACATTGGACCATCTACCGAGCTCCGTATGATGATCGCGTGGTCTAAAACGATATAAGGCACTATTTAAACATTGAAAGTCACCTTTAATGCATACTGCATAAGGTCTTAATTAAAACGCATGCGTCAAAGACTTATGACAGTTCGAAATGCAAGCTCGTAAAATTTTACGACTTACTGTTATATGCAGAAGAATATAGACCTTATTTTTTTGCTTTACGCACAATTTTGAACTCGCTGTTAGCAATGTAGCAGGCACAGACCGCGAGTTAAAGAGACGGCTATACGTCGACGTTATAACCGACCATACATTTGAATATCAAAAATAATAATAAAAATATATCTTTATTCAAAGAAGGTCAATATTACATAATAATAATAATTATTAAAAAAAGTACAAAAAAAGGATGTCTGAACTAAGTTACAGTATAAATCGTACCTGTATTTCAGGCTGCTATGATCTAAAATAATACATTTTTTGATTAATAAATTAACAAATTAATTAAAACAGAACTTAAAGTAATTGTTTTATATGTTATTAAATGTAAATAATGGAGTTATGTTAGTTTATTTACAAATAAAAAGTAATTCTTCGGTCTGCTTGTATGTCAGGCTGTGCAAATAATTAAATACTACATTTCTACAGTTAAAATAGTTTAATGGATAAATACATAACACTCTGTTTAACTTATTATATAAGAAAGGACTTAGGAAAGTAGAGAATCTATGTGAAAATGTGTATTTTGATTCATGTGTAGAGATGCAGACTATATCTTTCCCTCTTTTGTTAGTGATAGTAGAGTCAAAAGGAGAAATGGTGTGTTGTTTTAATATGGTGTGCATAATGAAAAGCTGGCAACCAGTTAACACATTACAGTATTTGTAAAGTTGGTGCGTAGGATATAGGAAGGGAAGTGAATTGGCTACTTTTAAAATGGTTCTCTGAGCTCGCTCGAGAGGGATTAAAATAGTTTTGAGAGCTCCACCCCATGAAGTTATACAATATTGAATTACTGATTGGCATAAGGCTTGAAATACTTGTTCAATTAGCTTTGGACCTGCAATGGTACGTAATTTTTAAAGATATACATTCATTTACGGATCCTGACTACTAAATTTGCAATGTGCTGTCTAAAAGATAATATGTCGTTAATTAAGATACCTAGATATTTTATATGGGATGTGTTTCGGATTACAGGACAATCGCATATATTGTCTAAAGGATATTGGCATCGGCGTGCGTATAAGTTAGGATTTGTAAACCCATGATAAGGCTGGCGCATAGAAAAGTGAATATAATATGTTTTGTCAGTATTTAGTGTTAGTAAATTGCAGCGAAGCCAGTTATTTACACTATTTATCCCAAGTTGAGGTACCTCATATAATTCTGACCTACTATTGGCGCTAAAAACAAGGCTGTATCATCGGCGTAAGATATAATATTACCACTTTTTAGATTGAGGTTACATAAATCATTGATGTAAACGAGAAAAAGGGTAGGGCCGATTATACTTCCCTGAGGAATACCATAGCAGGTCATTTTCTGGTAATCACTTTTAATATTTCCTATTTTGACGCATTGAGATCGATTGTCTAAATAATCTGCAAACAGTTTTAATTGCGTTCCTCTAATACCCAGTGTTACAAATATTTATATTAAATCAGTTTAAAGTAAGTATAGAATAGAATTTGCTTTAAATGCGTTAAATTAACAAACATTGATTAGGTATCTGTCGAAAAAACGATACTCTACAAACTACATACAGTTTTTTTTCTATTTTTTTCTCGGAGCTTTGCGGCTTCTTGACTTTTCAACGGTCCGCGCGTGACTGTGAACCAAAGAAAGTGCTTGAGTGGAGTTCAAGCACTTCTTGATTGAGAGATATTTTGAACGCTCGTGGTGTATTTAGGGTATTTGATATCGTTGCATGTCACGTCCAAAGGCGCTGCGGGGTGTGGCAATGCAAATGAGGATACACGCATACCTTATGTAGGATAAATGTCTTGCAAGTCACCAGATTGTTACATTATTCCAAAGTCCCCTGGCGACATTGCAATCGCCAGTGGACGCTGAAGGGTGGTAAAATCCCTTACCATGCCGTCTCAGTCTGCTAAGGTCTTAATCATTCGGTTTTTTATTGATTCACACGGGTATATGCCGAGGTTCAGTCCCTTCGATATAACAATGCCTTTTCCTTTTACCCAATATTTTGATTATAAATGATTGACATCTTCAGGCATTTATCTTTGAGGAAACGTCAATTGAACTAAGCAGCGAACCCTTGTCATAGAAGGATTCATTGTGCATCGTTTTTTTAACATTATAGGGGTTGCGAACAAGTATGGCTCACGTAATGTCTAAAGATGCTTGTCATATCAGAAGGTTTCACTTGCTCTTTGCTATATTTCACTGAAAGGTGAAGGACTACAATGTTATCATAAAAATTAATGTTTCCCGCATCGCTCTTATTTACAATGTGGAATACTTATCGTATATTTATGATCGCGACTTTAGCGTGAGGCGAGGTATTGTGAGGCCTACCGTATAGTATCAAAACTATGAAATATATACCTATAGCTTTCTCTGCCGTGTAGGCAGCGAATTAGAATAAGAAAGGATAGCTCTCTAAAAGGCCGCTAAAATATGGCTCCAAACTCATACCACAAAACTTAACTAACGCGTCACGTACCTACATCCATTCACTGGGTAAGATATTGTTTAACGCAAAACTCAACCAATTCTGTTATCGTTGACCTGCAATAATTGATTGCAGTTAATTCGCCCCGCCCACTTGATAACAGTTTGCATAGAACCACTTTTTAGCGCAGTTGGTATTCCATATTATTTCTTAATCGATGCATTTAGAAGTATATCTCGTAAAGTTAAAAGTGAATTAATTTTCGAAGGTGGAAAAGGCTTTTCCAAAATCAAACGCGCGCCTGCCTACACGTTCGGTCAAGTAACGCCGTCGAGTTTTCAGAAACCTGCCACGACGCAGAATGCGCGCATGTTCAATGTTCAGGGTTACCGCCGAGATGGTGGTGAGTATAGAGAGCTTATGCATTTGTTACTTCATGTTTTGTCTCTGTTCACTGAATGGTAAATGTCGTTTGAGTGATAGAAACAAAACCTGGCGTAACTAGTCAAAGCTTATTCCGCGTTTATTAATACGGGGGTTAGAGTTTTTAGTAAGTGTATTACAGAAACAGAAACTGTAAGCGATGGCGGGGGTAGCACACTGTATTTTATTTAAATAAAAACTGGCTCAATAAATTATCATAGGTTCCGAATATACATACTTTTTAAACAAGGCGTGAAACAGATTATGTGCCTCAGAATCTTCGGATTATTTACAAAAAATTAAACATTATCAGATAAATTGATGATCAACCATGAAGAAATTATGTTACAACATGATTTTTCTCCTAGTAATTAATCATTACCTAAGCCTTTGTTAGACTTAATAACGCAAGTAATGGTCTTATTCGATTCCGATGAAAGAACATTTTTGCTGTTCGTCAAGAGATATTTGTTAAAAAATAATTTTTAGAAATACACGACGCAGTTATTTGATTCTCCGTTTTAATTGAACGATGCGCGTCCAGTTATAACAACCATTACTGAGAAAGTATCGTGTTATCGCTTTCGGGTTCGAAACCCAAATTAAAAGTGATATTTTAACAGCTGGTGGATAAATAATTCTTACAGATACCTATTTTAGCTTTATTTATATACAACCGAAGAAATAGGACATTGACTCTTCCTTAATAGTACGCATTCAGCAGTACTTAGACAAATACTAATAAAAAGTGACACATTATCATCATACAGCCATACGAAACCCATTGCAGATCATGTGCCTCTGTCAAAAATCTCCACAGTAATGGGCCTTGGATTATTTAGCAACTTTGTGAGATCTTTAGCAAATTGTAGATCGACTGGTGTCGTCATTCGAGAACCTTTCAAAAAGTAACGTTATAAGTATCTTATTTTTATAGTTAAATTCTATTTGGTGCACTGAATACCTACACAACCATGTAAGTAGTTAACAGCTGCCTTGAAACTTCAAGAAGTTTAAAGGCAGCTGCATCTCCTTCTTGCATATAAGCATCCAACAAGTCTCTATACAGACTTAAGCCGGGTACTCATTAGCGAGCTGTAACCGTAACACGAGTGATACAGTACGAGGTTCCAGTGTGTACGCTTGTAGCTCAGTTGTCAACGTCGTCGGCTCGATGCAAACGGCACGCGTACCGCTCGCAGCAGGTAACCACGTACACACTATGCTTTTCGGTTACAGTGCATGCAATGGTTACGGTTACAGCTCACTAATGAGTACCCGGCTTTATGCTTTCTGCAATACAACGTTAGCAATATAATTGGCAATGTACGTTTGACTCCCTAAAAATTTTAATTATAATATAATAATTTTAGGACAATACTGAGCTTCTCAATTCTAGTCACGTATTGTGACCGCTTACCTTGAACCACGCTCTGGCAAGACAAGATGTCTGGATCCCGACTCTGGATATTCCACGCACTATCTAGATGATGATTGAGCTTCTAAATATATTATATCCAGCAGACCTGCGATAAACCGACAAACGTATTGCTGGACGATGTCGTATTATTGAATTTGTCCGTTTTGTCCATTATAGAGTACTACCTAAGACTGCCCTAAGTCTTCTTCAAACTGCTCTCTATAGTCCGGAATTTGTTTATTTGAAGTACCTTGTAATCCGACAAATCACAAAAAAAACTATTTCAATTGATTTTTGTGTATAATGAACATCAAATTGGCAGTAGGCAGGGGATATTGCAAGGAGGACTGACGGCCCTTGGGGCGGAAAAGTCCTCGAGTGGCGGTAGCGTACTGCGAGACGCAGTGTTGGAAGGCCAAGGTGGACTGACAATCAGATGAAAATCGCTGGAAGCTGCTCGATGCGGGCAACGCAAGACCGATAGGTTTGGAATTACTTAGGTGAGGCCTATGTCCAGCAGTCCCCCACTGCTCGGCTGATATGATGATGATGAATAATCAACAGTTGATAAACATGTCGGATTATGGGAGACGCTGAATTAGACTAGGCTGGATTAGCGTAAGTCTAATAGTAATCAAAGTACTAATTTCAGGACAATATCGTGTGACTCATGGTGTTGTGACCGCACACCTTGAGCCTCCCTCTGACAAGACAAGGGTTCCTGGACCGGGGGCTCACGCACCTCGCACTATCCAGATACGCTATAAGAGACCCCCTGCGTACACTTTAAGACCAGCAGCTCGGCCTACGTATCAACCATGGGATCAGTGGACCCCACCACCCAATATGTACTGCCCTCCCATACCTGGAAAGTAAGGTTTTTTATAGATTCAGTTTTTGTTTCTTAGGTTTTCACGCACATCACTCATTAAATTGTTTTTAGTTTTGTTAATAGGTGGTATTATATTTCATAAACACTTCGATGGTTTAAAAATTTGTCATATATTTAAATTAGATTAATTCACACACACACACTATATTTGAATATTTCATTTATAATAGCTACATGAAAAAAACAGCAATTGAGAAGAATCGGCAAAAAACTCAGCAAGATTCGTGTCGGTTTTATACGAACGTATAGACAGCATATTTGTCTTGTCTTGTCATCGCTCGCTGTCGCTTGACTAATTTGTCTCACGTCGTCTACACATAATAACTGATAGCGCTCCAACGTATGGGCAGTCGAACAAAGCTATATTGGCCATTTGTATTGGTCTTCTTCAAGTTTGCTCAACGTCTAGACGGTAGCACTTGCCTTATATCAATTTGCCTGCGTTCGCGTTAGGTTAAGCTCTGCCAACATGTATTGGCGGCTTTAGCAAACAGAAGATGGAGACATCAAACATAACGCTTCCGTGCTGATTCTTTTATTTATAGAAACTATCCAGCGTACAGTTTGGGCAACATGCCCAGAGAGCTCAAAATGCAAGATTTTCCAGGCCCCGGTGAACACGATCCAAACTTCAACTTTGTGAAAAAAAGTAAACCAGCCTTCTCATTTGGGGCACCGTTTAGGTCGCTCAAACCACCCAAAGTTCCCGCCCCGAACACTTACTGTGAGAAAAAGGTAAGATTATTTTGAAACGTTGTGTAAGATTGATGTAGGTAGCCTTTGCTAGAAAGCTAATAAACGACTCTTGAATCTAAAGTTTGAAGGTTTTAAGAAATGCTTTGGGTTTTTTGGGATAACGTAAATGTGTCTTTTGATCAAATCCAGTGGAGAAAATAGCGAGTTAATAATAATTACTCTTCGATTTCCCTTGTACTTAGTACAATTTCTATTAAACGATTTCGTATTCTTCAATATTACCTACATTATGTAGTTGCATTTTTTGGTGTGAGTGACGATTGAAGCCTTTTAAATAGTTTAGTTTTATTGTATTCACAAAGATGTATCATTTCAGTTTATGGTGCAGAAACCAACTGTACCCGCTCCATCATTTGGTATTCGACACACCCAGTACTTAGGAAACCAAGATGTCTACCTGAAACCATCGAAACTTGACATTTTCTCCAGTGATGTTAGCTAAGAACAAGTGGAGAAATAGTGGTGGGTTTTTGCTTACATAATTTTATACCTAATATTAATACGTGTACTTTTTATAATAATTATAATTATAAAAAGAATTACCTTTTTATTTAATAACGTAAATCACACAATCCTGTTAATAGTAATAAAATTGAGAAGGTAAACGGTACACAATTTTTTTCCAATCGTTTAAAGAGATTGGTCTAGAGCGTCGTTACACTATAAAAGAAACTTTTATACTGCGCTCTTAAATTAACTTTTGAAAGACAAACGTCGAAGAGGGCGCTAACTGGCTGAGTTAAATTAAACACTAGTTTCTTTCCAGAGGAGCGCGCCTAAATGAGTTAAAGTTTACACGAAACTCATTCAACACTAGTTGAAGTAAGATGACACAGATATAAAGTGCAATTTAATACCACAGCCAAGCAGATACGGGCATTAAAACCCGATCAAAGTTAATTTTGAGAAGTTTTATGCGAAGTTGCCCGGTCTGATTTGTTTGCGCGAAGGATGTTTTACCGGACACTGCCATCAAAGCTGGGGATCTACTCATAGAGCAACCAGGGCAAACTCCTTGGCGTCGGTCGTGTTGCTCTATGGATCTACTACGTCGATTAATAATAATATTATTTTACCTCTTATAAGTAATCGGCAGCTTGTACGATTCCTTAAAAAAATGCACTTAACATTTCATGCTCGTTCAGCACGTTGCTCATTTTAACTTCTTACTTGCAATTTTATTGTACGATGTAATATCGCTGGCAACATTAATTTTTCATGATTTTATTTATTTTTTAAGCATTTAACTGCTAGATGTTTAAATCTAAAGAAAAGTTTACTAGAAAAAAATCCATGCGGACCAGGTTCCGTCTGCTGCCTGGTCCGCGTGGTTTTTATTTTCTAGTAAACTTTTCTTTAGATTAATTTTTCATTCAATATCTAGTATATTTTCTTAAGAACTGTGGACCTTTTCTGAAATTTATTAGAAAATGTACAACTATTAGGTAAAAAGGCTTTAGCAGTGTTGCCATCAAGTTTGATAGCGTTGCCGTATACGATACATCAGATTGCCGTATTTTTAAATAAATATCATGATATTGCCGTATTACCTAATTTTATTTATTAAAATTGATAGGTAGTTAGTAACTAATTAATAGTAACTTTATTATAAAAGAAACAAATAAAAAATAACCCTACTCATTAAAATCACCGCCATACAGATTTTTAATAGGCTCAAATATTTCGCTGTCGTGTTTATTTAAACAATATTTGTCCTTGTTTTTAATTTTCACACACATGTCACGGAATCGCTGAAATGTTGTACAATTTACTTGATTTCTGATGGCTTGCTTCATTTACAATTTCAGTAATAATTTAGTTATACTGCACGTGGATTCCCAGTAAGGATACATTCTCCGTGCTAGGGATGTGCCTAAATCACTCATAACATTATCCTTGTAAATCGATTCAAAACAAAATTGGATTGCCGTATATTTCTAATTTGATAGATTGAGGCTTTATTTTGCACTGTACTCACTTTTCTGCGGCAACTATATTTTCTATCACCCAAGTTTATATTTATTAAATACAACAAACGTAATTTTTCCCGTTTTTTGTTGCATATCAATAACGGCAATAAGTAAATGCTTGAAATATTTACAGAATATTTAGTGGTGGTGGATGGATCCCATACAAAAACATGTAATTTTTTGCTCGATATTAATATAGTGTCTAATGTTAAAATGGTAGTGATAATGGTACGGAACCATTCGTGCGCGAGTCCGACTCGCACTTGGCTGGTTTTTTATTTTGTGCATTTCAGTAGACTCGTCGATTACACGTTTGGTTTATGAAAGCATTATTACAGTTTTGCAGGTCGAGCTTGATATTCGAAGTAGTTAAGTACTGTAAAAGTGATAAAACATAAATGGCTGCTCTCAAATATGGAGACTGTCGATTCAAAAATTCAGCATCAAAATTTTTCTTTACGTGTATCTTATTTTCCAGCATAAACATCAGATAAAAAAACCAGAATTAATGGGTAGTTGTTCTACTCGCGCAAACATTTCTCGGTTCGCTCGGGTTTTTACTGTGAAGAGAGATTTCAGCAGCTCGTAGCGTTTCAGTGATGTACTGCTCAGGCTAGTGCCCTTGCACTTTTCTCCCCGATTTATAGCTCCTTCCAACTAATATATTGAGCGCTATCCGTACTAACTTATAACGCCTCAATAACTTACTATTTTCTGCAAGTTTATCTATAATAATCTATTAATTTCATTCTTGGATAAATTACGTTTCATTAATACTCTTTCCGCGTCATTATAAATCATGGAACAAAGTTACCTACCTTAACTTAATTATTTTTATCGCTATCGCCAGAAACCCGCTACCATCCAAAAGTACTGTTATCTCACTGCGGTCTCCTACAAGGTGGAGATCATCGCCCTAAAGAGCGCTCCAATTCGACTGTTTCATGTCCTACCTTCATTTATCTCTGCATCTGGACTCAACATCTCATTTCTGACCGACTAAAAGCGTCAGAATTAACGAAAAAAGTTAACAAGTCATTCAAAAGGTATTTTATTACGAGGGTATTGAAAGCCGATTCTTTAAATTAATGTAGTAGTAACATTTGTCAAGCTTTTGGGTTGGAACACGATCTGTACGCAGCTTCACGGTTGTTATGTCAACATATTCAGCTTTATTCGCCAGTCCTTTATTTTCCTGTACCAAAATAAAAAGCGGTTTCATATTTATAGTTGTGTATTGTAGTACTACATGTAAGTTGTAGGTTGTTTACTCTGTAAAGTTTTCTGATTAATTGATTTATAGCTGTTGGGTCATACATTTTATTTTCAAAAGCAGACTGATTTATTACTTTCCACAGATCACTTTCAAATTCAGTGACGTTGTGTGATTCTAGTAATTTATAATAACAATTGGTTTATTTACCTAAAATAAATAACAGCAATAAATATTTATAAAAAAAATAACTTAAAATTAATTAATATTTCGAAAAAAATTAACGGAGTAGCAAATATTTTATTGTAAGTGAAGTATTTATGTATAGGTAGGACTATGTACGTGCTATTATGGTTTTAATTTGTGGGCTTTTTATGGGAATATCATACAAAGACTACCTAACGGGTCAAGGAGAAGAAAGTCAACAAACGGATTATCCGTTTCCACAAAATAAGTGGAACCTTTATCCTCAAAAAAGAGTGGATCTCGATGTTAGCGCAAGTGGTTAGTTAGCGCTTTCCGTTGCGATCGTTGAAGTTCAGCAACTTTCGCAGTGGTCGGTTATGGGATGGGTGACCAAAAATTTACTAGCTTCAGTTCCTCCGTGATTCGGAAGGCACGTTAAGCCGTAGGTCCCGGCAGCATCTGCAGTCGTTAACACCCATCACATAGCATTGGGCCCGCGTGATGGGTTACGGCCCAGTGTCCCTGTTTCACCCATAGCACTGAAGAAAGGCTTGAGCTCCAGCACTGTGGACATCAATAGACTGATGATGATGAAACTTTTTTCAATAAACTCGAAAAAATCCGTACGTATTGAAAATAAGCGTTTTTTTCTGAATATTCTTCAGTCGTGTGTTCTATGGGTGCATTTAAATCTATAGGTACTTGTGATCACCAATAAAATATGTGTCGCAGTATTTCATCCTCATTGTTTGTATTAGTGTAGTAGGTACTTATGATAGGTACTTGTAACCCGAAGCTTAACAATGAGATCAGAACGGGGTCTGTGTGCAGATAACAAAGCTGAAATGGACCTTTCACTTCTTTGTGATCAAAGGATCGACGAATATCAAAGAATATTAATTATTTCACTTCACAAACTCAGACAAAAGCTTGAAAAATAACAATACCTTTTTGGTTTCTACTTTATAAAGGCAGTGTTTGAACATGTTTCTATAAAAAATCTGTATAAATAGATTGGAAAACACACAGTACTTTTATTGTTTCCAAAGGCAAGTTTATAGCGATTAATTTTCGATAATTTTATTATCTTTAATGTTTCCTTGCTCATGCATATTTTTTTTTCAAATGCTTATTTTGAGGCATAGCTTTAATTTTATTTGCGGATCTGAAATTATGGACTAGAATGTTACTTTCACCCGAATATGACCACTATAACTCGAATTTGACCACCTCCGTGCGCGAGTGATGCCTATATGTATGTTCGCCGGGTGTCAAGGTTTCACCCAATCAGACGTCTCGGGTTCGAATCCCGTTGGGGCAAATGTTTGTATGATAAATACTAGCATTTGTACCTGAGTCATGGATTTCTAGATAATTAAACTTAAACATGTATGTATAACTATATATATTCTATCCGTTACCCTAGTATCCCCTAAGACAAGCCACAGTGTTTACTTTGGGGCTAGACTAATTGGTGTGGGTATTAGAAATATATAGGTATTTATTTAATTTGTGATGGAAACAAGCAAATGCTACAATGTTACTGATAAATATGTATAATGTGCTGTAAGAGGTTCATTAGACTGCTCGGGATGTAGCGAAATTCGTGGTGGCGGTGATTAAAGCGATTACACACTCACCATCCGTCGCCGAGCTGGATTAATTTATTTCCTGCTATTTAGAGGGGCGCCGGGCGGTGCGTACCCGGAGCAATTGTGACCTTAAGTTAGATGTAGGTACTGCTATGACTCGTCGATATATTTTGCTGGGGAAGAGAACCAGAAAATCTACCCATGGATCTATTTTATTTTATTTTTATTTATTTACGATTAGGCTACATAGGCCCATAGATAAATACCTTATAGTCAAACATAAATACAGATATAAAAAATTGTTGTCACTAAATAAAATTTATAAATTTGTTAGTAAACACCTAATTAACACGTATAGGTAGGCGACGTGTTTTGCAGAGTGATCTCAGGTAACCGGCTTCAGAACCGCCGGAACACAACGACTTATCGCCACAGGAAGATCCCTTATGAAAGTCGCTAGATGTTCGGTCAGCCCCCTTACTACAAATGAATTAAAATTCACATTGTAACGGAACTCCAACCATGCGACTTCCAGGGAGAACTTGGTCTTCGTCCGCAGGTAGGTCTTCTCTTCCTCTGTAGAGTAATGCAAATTCCACCAACCACCCATGGCCTGGCGAACCTTCTTGGTTATGCAGGCCGAAGCAGCGGGAGATACGCGCGGAATGCCCTCCACCGCGCGTACTTTTTTGACTCGCTACAAATTAGTCTTTATCTATCTCCTTGTCCCTATGGTCCCTCTCCCCTTTCTGGGGCGGACGTACACGAAACGCCTTCGTCGCAATCCCAGCCGTCCCGTGCCCACTCTGAAGTGGTACCGCTGGCTCCAAATTGTACAGTCCTCTCTTCTTACTTCGCCTCGGGTCTTCTTTCTTCACTTCTCGAGTCCACTCCGAATCCTGTGCCATCTGCGCACGAAATCCCGCAGCTGCCTGAAGTTCGCCTCCGATCCCACAAGGTCACGATAGTAGACTGGCCCAACCACGAGCACCTTCACACTGTCCAGAAGTTCCCTACGCGCCTCCCCGTAGAGCTTACACTCCCACAGAGCGTGGTATGCGTCCTCTACTTAGAGTAATGCAGTCGGGACACGTACAGCGGCGTCGTCGGTATTGCAGGACGCAGCAGGTGGTTCGGTCCGCTCGGGGCAACACCACACAAACTGGGGGGAGAGGGCTTCCTCTTCTTCCTTTCCTACTTGATGAAGCCATCTTCGCCGCAGATCTGATTTTGTGACGCAGCTGAAGTAGCACGTTTCACGCAGAGTTTGCTACTCTTCTCTTTTGCTTGAACATCGACAGGCCAGCTGGCTCTTTAAGTACTGTAGTGGCGCAATTACATTTGGTCGGTAGCCCGAATACGATTGCCTATTGAATTCGGACAAACGACTCAGTGTAAATGAATGGAGACGAGTACGCCTGTATTCGGACAGTTTTCGTTTTAGTTACCCGACGCCGTTTTCGAGGCCATGTTCGAGTTAAAAAAATATAAATATTGATTCGAGTGTCCGAATTCGACTTATGTCGTTCTTGCACAACCAAGTTTAAATGCGCCTCAAGTTGTTTTTTTTTCATAAGCCAACAAGAAGTTTATTTTGTTTTTGTTCCAAAATAAAAAGCAATAATTGACATAATTATTGAAATAAAATATGTAATTTTAAAAAACAATACTTTTAACTCTTAATAACAGTAACGCTCTTAATTATTTCAATATTTATAAAGCACAAAATAAAAGAATTGTTTGTATTGTAAGTACTTTGTTGTACTATCACATAGGAAATTACATTTGGTTTTCGTAGGATATAAAATGTTCCCCGGAAACAACTTTGTACACAAATGGATAATATGAAGAATCGACAAAGGGGCATATTGCTACGATATCATTATTATGATATTATATAGCTAAAGGACAGTGCCGTATCAATTAATCATCATATAAAGCCCAGTATGGCAGGAAAAAAACAATCGCACATCCAATTCCCTTCATAATCAATTTTGAACCGTGTCACTTGAACATAAAGATTATTTTGAGTATAAATCGAATCGTCTTCAAACAAGTCTGAGTGGCTGGTGGAGTTTGCTCGCCAAACACGGGGGATTGAGCGGCGATCACATGAACAGCGTAAACCTAATCACCGAGTGCCAACAGAGGGAGCCACCGTCATTTCAGGCGCCATTTTTTATTTATTTTTTGTAGGCAGTATTATGCTCAATGATTCTTTTTTAGTTTTTAATGTGATAATTAAACTAAATTTGACAAATATTATGTACTTATCATGTACTATAGATAATGAAGAGGAGACTCTATTATCGAATTCAGTTTTAAGTTTAGAGAATCATGCCCATGTAGGAATCGTTTTCGGTTTTAATTAAACAAAAGATTTTTGAATACATTAAGAAGCTCGCTTTCACAGTTCCTTTGACCACGGAACTTGGAAGGAACTATCTAAAAAGTCAAATTAATGAACTCGAAGACTCCTTCATAGGTAAATAATAAATAAAAATTTCCCAAACTCACACCAATTAGCCTAGCTCCAAACTAAGCACTATAAGGCTTGTGTTATCGAATGCTAGGGTAACGGATAGAATACATATATAAGTATATTTATATAAGTGCTATATGCTCGTATTCATCACACAAATATCTGCCCCACCGGGATTCGAACGCGGGGCCTCTCGAGTCGGCGACACCATGAAAACTGGCGTACAAACCACTTGGCCTCGGAGGTTGTCAGGTGTTTTATTAAATTTCAGATTAAATTTCACATACGTAACATGCACCTTAACAACCATACATTTGAACAATATTGGTATATAGTGGTTATCATTGACCAAACATAACGGCATCAGTGCTGCAAGACTAGATACTAGATATCTTGAATAAAAACATTTATAGGAATAAACATTGCCTGATCTTTTTGTAATAGTAATTTAAGGACAGACTTTATTTTTTATAAATAATACAATTGTGTGATGTATGAAAATACTGATTGCTTCATACATATGTTTATTGACACAGAGCTAAAGTGGTAAAAGAGATTAAAGGCGGCCTTCACGAACATTTGTAATACTCCACCATCCCTCTGGCGGAGGGAGTGCGTAGTTGAGGTCTTTAAGGGAGGTGTAGTATGCCCCGCAGATCGCCTAGGAGACGGTGGCGAGGTAGCCGGGCTCCCACTCGTGCGCGAGGAATTCTGGTCTGCGCCGGTCCCGGTTTCATCTATCTTCAAACAAAGCAGGTGATGTGCCCCTCCAAAGTGGCGATAATCCTTGGACTCGGATGCAATGTAGTATCCGTGCTGTGAGTACATGGGGAGTCTCTCCATCAGGGGGAGAGCAGCAAATGGGGGGGGGGGAGGGTGAAACCCTCCTCCGTCCCTCTAGCACACTTAAGTTTTCCCATGGGGTATCGAATATTACAAACAACCAATATAATCTTTACTCTATATATCACAAAGATAGTTTATAATAGCATCAACTTCTTTAAATTCTTAAACTGAATTGGCGTCTCTAAGCTATGAGTATTTGTAATACCAACAACGGTAGAACCAAAATAGAGCTTCAGGTTGCACATTTGCACAAACCTATCGCGAAGGATCAACAAACAGTCTTCATATAGTCGTTGCCATTTCCCCGACAGGCGCCATGTTTGACTTGCCGCGCTTGGCCTTCATGTCTGATTGGATGTTCAATAACGAGCTCACAATGCCGATTGGACTATTAGAACATGCCCTGAACATGTTATACAAATTTTTATGTAGGTATTGGTTTTTACATGTAATATGTCCAAAGTGAAATTTTAGAAGTCTTTCACGTTTCATGTTTTGGTACTAGTACTTCTGGTACTATAGGAAAGAGGTATTTAATTATACCTAGAGTAGGTATAATAATCATTTAACTTTAAATTTGGAGAAACAGCATGAGAGCAAAAGATGTGCAAAACATCAAAGTGGTCCTTATTATTCTGATTCCCAAACTTTCTGAAGGAAATGAAATTCAAAAAGTGTTTTATTTAATGATTGCTGTGCGTGAAAGCATAAAAAAGGAATAAAAAAAAATGTGTGTGTCAGCTCCGACGCAGGACTGGAGTTTACTCCTTAAGTTCGATAGTCTAACCAGACGCAAAAAGAGTTTATTTAACTTAAAAAAATGATACTGTATGAAAGGGTAAATTAACAAATTAATCAAAATAATATAAATATATATTTATTCATTACATATACATTTATTATAACTAATCGACGAAATATTTTACATTAAACTTTATACAATAGTCAATTTGAGATGTGCATAAATATTATCATTAGGAATGTTGATAAATTATGTAATAGGGAAGATGCATATATAATATTTATGAAAATTTTATGATTAAAATGTTAAAAAAATATAAAAGAAATGCCACTGCAACGTTTTTATTTTACATAATGTTGTTTTTTAACAATTATTACGAATTAAAAATACTTGAAACGGAACGTATTTTAAAACACCAATCAGCGTTTAGTGACGTCACTCCTGTTATGACAACTTCTTTGAGGTTATGGTTGTTAAAGTAAATATTATTTTATGGGAATATTTATTGCGTTTTTTTACATTTAATAAAAATGAAAGTTGCGTTTATCAAAGCAGATTCCAGGAATTTACCAAGAGTTAGCGTTGACATGGTTATAACTTTTTTTGTCCAAAGTGCAGAGTTTTTAAGTGTAGAAATGAAAGGGACTAAATTACTACGGTATGTAAAAATCGTAGTTGTTAAACTTCGTATTTTATTCAGCGGCTTCTACAAATCTTACGGCGATAATGCAATCGGCTATGTCCAAATTAAAAGAGATGGAAAATTATGTACATTAAAAGGTCGAGTTCTCCGGAGCATAAAGTACGTAAAGAAGGTTATTGTGTTACAGTTATTTTAAATGAAACGCAAAGCTTGGTTCAGTCCTGCCAATGTGAAGATTGTGCCACACATTTTAAACTTTATCTAATTTTCGACGTCATTCTCTAACTGTAAAATTAAAAATATGTTATAGACAGGTTTTGTAAGTATTAGGTTACTAATTCGTTTTTACGTACAAGCAGATTAATTAAGCATATAACAAGTATATTCGCCGACTTACATCAAAGTGATCTCAGCATCGAATAGTAGTCTTTGGAGAATAATTGTCATTTCTCTTCGCAGCTTGAAACCACTTTTTTAAGTTTTGGGTCAGAAGTTCCAGTCAAAAACAATTTATTTGGGAACTTTGTTGAAGTAGATTGGCACAAAACATGAGTCAAGACGGCTTTTTTTGGAATATTAGTGATATTGTTATGATCACATGATGTTGATGGATAGTCCATTTTAAATTTTTCAAAAAAATATTTCGAAAGTCGAAAAAATATGCAAAAGTTTGAAAATTTAAAGCCGGCAACGAACAATTACGACCAGTGACAGACAGGAGTGACGTCATCGCAACTATAGGTTCGTTTTCGCGCGAAAATTTAAATTGTTAATTTAAAACCGCATTTTTTCCGATAAATCACAATGTTTTAATTTTTTAATATATCTGTGGTTTATTCTACATGGAATTCTTTAAAATGAAAACAAAAATAAAAATATTGCATCTTCCCTATTATTATTATCTGACTATTATCATTTTTTTAAATATTAATTAAATCAACATTGTCTGCATTATTAATTACAGTGACAAGTGGTTTATGGTAACTAAAATAAGACACATTAGTCCAGGCAACGAAAAGGTATAGAGGGAAATGCTTAGAACACAATTTTTGACTTCGTAACTTTGTTAGGACTAGTTCGGAGGTAAACATATCAAAAGTCCCCGCCCGTAGCCCTTAAGCCGAGGGGAACGGGGGGATTTAAGGTCCCATTTTTAGGTTTTTCTCATATATCTCGGAAACTATCCATCCTAGCGACATGAGACTTTCACAAAAGTGAAAGCTGATTAAATTTGCTACAAGTCTTATTCAGTCAAGTTTTTTGATATCTTGTATAGTTTTCGAGATATCCGCTCTGAAGTCTGTAATTATGGAAAAAAAATTGCTTCACATTTTTGCTCTATTTCACCGGATAACTCTTCTACAATGCCGGCCGTAGGGTTGTTGGTTCCACCAGTGAGCAGCATGCAGATTTCGGACAAGCCCGCCAAAACAAGGATGGAGCTGACATTGCCAAGCTCACCGATTGGTTTGAGAAATTTCCGCCTTTCCCAGAGACCAGAGACATTATCAAGTCACCAGAAATTCAGAAAGCAGCAGCGGTCTTTTTACACCCTTTCTCCACCACCGCTCAAGTACAAAAGGCAGGTGAAACCTGCATCTTAAGGTGGTATGGAGCTCCAGTGAAAGAGATTTCCCTCAATGCCTACAGGTACAAGTCATTCTTGAAATCAGTGGGCCACCATCAAGCCTGATATCTCTTGTCTTCCTCCCACCGAGGGAGCAGTAAAACAGCATTCCCAGGAAGTGGTGGCAATTTTTTTTTTCATAATTACAGACTTTCAAGAGCGGATATCTCGAAAACTATACAAGATATCAAAAAACTTGACTGAATAAGACTTGTAGCAAATTTAATCAGCTTTCACTTTTGTCGAAGTCTCATGTCGCTAGGATGCATAGTTTCCGAGATATATGCGAAAAACCTAAAAATGGGACCTTCAATCCCCCCCCCTTCCACCCGGCTTAAGGGTGGGGACTTTTGATATGTTTACCTCCTAACTAGTCCTAACAAAGTTATAAAGTCAAAAATTGTGTTCCAAGCATTTCCCTCTATACCTATTTTTGAGCATTCGTTGACTGGACTACATGGACGTTCGTAGATACGTGGTTCACGAATCTTGAAAATACCGCATCAATGGTTGTACCATACCTCGTTGTCCCCATTGCTCTATCAGAAAAAATATCTAAATTCAGTTCAGATTTTAAAATTTTTATTAATGTCAAAGTTAAATATTTGTAAGGACAAATCTCAGTTTGTCCTTGGTGGGCGATTATACGCCATTTGTGCATTTAAAAGTTTAGTTCATATGTATCAAAATAGATGGCGCTGTAGTTCGTTGCATCACGCTTGTAAATATGTTTGGAGCTACATATAGGCAAAAAGTCACCTAACTAATAAAGAAACTATGGTATGGTCTAACAAAATACACTGTAGTTTCAATTTAATTTTTTGGCACTAAAGCTCTCTGATTTAAGAGTCATTTTGGCTCGAACAGGATGCGCACCAAAAACGTGACGAGGTCATTCATCGATAGATTTTACTCCTCACATTTTTCTGATACCGGGCCCCTTATTATATATGCAAATCGATTCTTAAGGAGTAAACTCCAAAAATACGTGTGGCACTCGGGGACTGCCGCGGTAAAGCTATTGCATAGCATTTTTATCAACTTATTCAATTTTAATTATTTATTTATTTTATTTATGCAGTATTTTTTTCCTTTGATATTAATTCGTTTTTTCTTTGATATTAATAGATGGCAAGGCAGGCCTTATGATATTTTATTGGGCAAG
Organism: Chilo suppressalis; assembly: GCA_902850365.2. Lineage (NCBI taxonomy): Eukaryota > Metazoa > Arthropoda > Insecta > Lepidoptera > Crambidae > Chilo > Chilo suppressalis. Next base: position 11,595,291 of record OU963897.1, on the reverse strand, counting down.
CACAGCAAACAACAGCATTGCCCGGCGTTAAAAAACTTCCACAAGCTCCACAGTTTACCATCCAAGTAGTTTAGTCCAAAAATTTAAATTATAATTATAAAATCTAAATAAAAGGGAGACAAATAAAAATAAGAACAGGTGCTGGAAAAAAAGGAAAAAAAAATACAAAATACGAGTGCGGGATTTGAACCGACGACCGCGGTGATGCGTCGAACGTTGGTCCCGTCATCCCGTGCCAAAAATTTAACACACTGCACCGTTACGATGGATACTGGAAGGGCGAAAATTGTGTTCATATGCACTATTGTCAGGTTATTTTCGTTAAGGAATTTCTTCAGTCGCTGCGCTCAAAGCCTGCGATAAAAGCTATACAATAGCTTAATAAAAATTTCACTTCTACATGACTTCGTTAAGGAAACCATTTCATAGTTTCTTTCTCGATAGGATTAACAAAATTAAACACCTATTTTCATGCATTATTTAATACAGTGTACCAGAGAAATGCTTTTATAAACTTCTACATTTCTTCCCTTTCAAACCTCGTGGTTCACGGATATACACAAAAAGGTAAAGAAAGTTTTAAGTGGTTTCATTTAAGGAGTCTAGAATCCGTTATAACATTGTACTTATAATGTGTACAGTAATGTTAAAATACATAGTAGATCGTCCAATAAAATTAATACTTCTGTTTTCGCACGCAAATGCACGATGCGCGTAATTGCTGATACGCGAGAGAGAATGTCACTGTTAGTATGAAATATCCGTATCGTCTGCGCATAGGTTGCTAATCCATGAAGAGACGTTTACACATATCATGAACTCATAGACTTGTACTGACTCGTAGGTTTTTTGTCATTTTTTTTCAGATTTAAGCGATTACAGCACTTAGTATAATTATCGCTAAGGCTACTTTTTGATAGTACTTTAGCAGGCTGTTTTTAAAGTAGACTAAATTATAAGACTATAATTTTCTCGGAAAAATATAAAAGTTTCGGATATAACAGTCTATGTAAACTCAATAGAAATAATAATTATAATAATAATTTCTAGAGTTATTATGACTCGATCTCCTGCTGCTGCTATCTCGTCAGGTGCAGGTATTACACTCTGTCGGATAAAATGTCCCTGAAATATACATATATACAGCCTTGCGGCGTTCCACGACTACCTCACACGGAGGGAAAGTATATTAAATATTAAAGATAGGATATTTTACTAAAAGAAGACATCATTTTATTTTTAATAATAACTAGAACTGCATTTTTAGATTTTTTTTAAAATCGTAGCTTCAACTGCAAATCAAACTCGTGAAATTTCGAAAAGAAACACGACATATTTTATAATAACTATCGAAAGGGTTAATCATAAGGATTATTTTTTGCTAAATAACATAGCATTTTAAATGAAAGGAATGTCTTATTATGTGATAAAAATAATAAAGTGATATACAAACTGTAGTACGTATGCATTTCTTTTGGAACTCACAGTACAGTTACAATGCGATTGGCTGAATAATAATTTGAAAATGGAACATAAATTTTCAAGCGTCTGTTCTTTTGTTTTTGTGAGTTTCATTTATTTGCATTTTTTTGTTAATTTACTTACCATGTCGTCTCAAAATAAAATGGATTTAATGTAGGTTTACTTTAGGTAGAGGTCGTTAAAGCGCTACGAACCGCACTGTCCACTCTCAAGGCGGGTACGACCGAGTTGTGCGAACGGGCGGAAAAGCGGGACAGGGAGAACGCTCAATTTCTCTGCACGGTGGAGCTCCTCAACGCCCGCCTTACGGAGCTGGCCAATGAGGTGGGGAGCCTCAGGAAGGAGAACGAGGCCCTGAAAGAGGGCCTCTACCGGATCAGTCATAACGCGCCGGGGTCGTCCCGGGAGAGCACGACTCCCTCGATAGATCCGGTGCCTAATAAAAATAAAGGAAAGGCGTCAGGGGGCACGCAGGCGAAAGGGCCCGCCCCCCTAATAACAACACAGGCGCCCCAAGTGGAGCCGGTGACGTCGGACTGGAGCCAGATCTCCATTAATATGGAGAGAGAGTTCGCCAGGTTCCAGTCCGACCTCATGCGCCGCTTCTTTCCTGACATTGGAAGGAGACCCCCTCTTGCATACGAGCACCGTCAAGCGGAGGCGGTTCAGCCCGTGCCGCCAAATGCGCTTGGAGGACCCCCCGCGAGGAGACAGAATAAGAGAGGGGGAAAAAAGAACAACAAGAAAAAGGGAGGCCTTGCGCCACCTAGACCTGGCGCCGTGGTCCCGCCGGCATTTATCCCGCTGGCGGTCCCGAACCCTGGCCACGAGGAGTCCTCACAGGAGGTCTCCGGGGATGGCTCCTGGGCTGTGGTGGCAGGGCGACGACCAGCCGCCGCCCCTAAGAGAGCCGCGGCCCCCACCAGAGCCCCGCAAATTAGGGTGGTAGATCCAGGCCCCCGGAAGGTGCCTAAACCACCAGCCTGTGCAGCAGTGGTTGTGACAGTGCCCCCGGACGCTGCAACGACGTACGCCGCGGTGATGGAGTCCGCCAAATCCAAAATCAAATTGACAGAGCTCGGAATCACCAGCGGCGTCCGGAATAAGAGGACTGTGACCGGGGCCCTCCTGCTAGAAGTGCCCGGCCCGGACAGCTCCACCAAAGCTGACGCTCTGGCGGAGCGCATGAGAGAGGTATTGGCGGACACGGGCGCTAAGATCTCGCGCCCGTGTAAAATGGCTGACATACGGGTGATGGATCTCGACGAGTCCATTACCCAAGCAGACGTAGCGGCAGCGGTGGCCGCGGTTGGCGCATGCTCCCCGAATGATGTGAAGGTCGGGGAAATACGCGTCAGCCGCGCTCGCCTAGGGACGGCTTGGGTAAGGTGTCCGCTCAGCGCTGTCAGGAATCTGACGGCTAGGCGGATTCTAATAGGACTATTGACCTCCGCGAGGGTCGAGGCACTGGCAGCCCGGCCTCTACAGTGCCACCGGTGCCTCGAAAGAGGGCATGTCAGGGCAATATGCCAATGCCCGAATGACAGGAGCACCCGCTGCTACAGGTGCGGCGAGCCAGGGCACATTGCCCGACTCTGCACCGCGAGTGCTCCTCGCTGCCCTGTCTGTTCAGACCTAGGGTGTCCGGCGGATCATAGGATGGGGAGTAAAAAGTGTTCCCCACCTAAAAGGAAGGCGGGGGTTGATGCCCAACCCCCCGCTCCGGCCCAGGGGCGAGAGGAAACCATGGACATCTAATAATGGATGTCCAGGGTAAAGTACTGCAGGGCAACCTTAACCACTGCCGCGCAGCGCAGGACCTTCTGATCCAGACGCTCGCGGAGTGTAGAGTCGCACTGGCGGTCGTTGCCGAGCCCTACTCTGTCCCGAACCACCCAAGGTGGTTCGGGGACGACCCGGGCTTGGTAGCCATTTATTGGGCGAGTGACAGGCCGCACTGCACCCTCCTCGCCAGAGGGCCGGGATTCGTGGCCGTGGAGTGGGGGTCCACGGTCACGATAGGCTGTTATATCTCCCCGAACTGCGGCCTCGCCGCATTCGAAGCATTCCTGGACGGGCTGGCGAACTGCGTTCGCGGTTGCACCCCCCGTCCGGTTCTAGTACTGGGTGACTTCAACGCCCACTCGAGAGAGTGGGGTGACAAACGGGACGACGTAAGAGGAGAGACACTCCTGGAGTGTGCGGCGGGACTGAACCTTCGGCTTCTAAACCAAGGTTCAGTCAGCACCTGCGTGCGGTGGCAGGGGGAGTCGATCGTCGACCTGTCGTGGGCCACTTCCGCTGCGTACCGCATGGTGTCGGGTTGGAGGGTCGCGGAGGAGTTGGCCACACTGTCCGACCACCGTCACATTATATTCGATGTGTCCCTCCGCCGCCCTTCCCGTTCACCCCAGGAGGACAGCCGTCCGCGACGCTGGTCCATCAAGCGGCTGGACCGAGACATGGCCCTTGCCGCCGCACACGTCGCGGACTGATCGGAGGAGGAACGGATCCTGCCCGATCTCGAGGCGCAAGCGCGAGCGGCCTGGCTCGGGGAAACAATGACGTCGATCTGCGACGTCTCTATGCCCCGAGTCAGGCCGCCCCGGCGGAGCTCTGCATACTGGTGGAATGAGGAAATCGCGCGGCTTAGGATCGCAGTAATAGCTGCGCGACGTCAGTACCTCAGGGCCCGCAGAAGAAGGCAAGCCTCAGTCGAGGAAGTCCTGAGTGTCAGAAGGGAATACGGAGCCGCTGCCAAGGCGATCAGCATCGCCATCGCTGACGCCAAGGCGGGGTCCTGGAACGAGCTCCTGGAGGGACTGGAAAGAAATCCATGGGGGCGCCCGTACAAAATAGTACTGGGCAAGCTCCGACCGTGGGTCCCTCCTCTGACGGAAACCCTGGACCCCGATTTCACGGGAAGAGTGGTGGATACGCTCTTCCCGAGGGTCCAAGACAGTCCCTCCGAAGCGCCGCCGCCCGCTCCGTGGTCGGACGACCTAGGGGTGACGGAGAGCGAGCTAGCCGGAGCTGTGTTGCGGCTCTCGGCCCGCAACACCGCACCGGGCCCAGATGGGGTCCCGGGTAAGGTGTTGGCGCTGGCGCTAAGGGCCTTGGGGAACAAAGTGAGGCAGCTCTTTACAAAATGCCTCATAGAGGGTGTGTTCCCTATCGACTGGAAGTCGGCCAGGCTGGTGCTGCTGAGGAAGGAGGGAAGGACCGAAGACGTTCCGTCATCGTTCCGTCCGATCTGCTTGCTGAACGAGGCGGGGAAACTTTTCGAACGGGTTATCTCCGCCCGTATCAGCGACCACCTGTCGCTCGTGGGTCCCGACTTGTCGGACTGCCAATTTGGATTCCGGCAGGGGCGATCGACGCTGGACGCTATCCAACGCGTCCGGTCGCTGTCAGAGTTCGCAGTCCGATCGAGGGGGGTGGTTCTGGCGGTGTCCCTGGACATCGTCAACGCCTTGGGCACCCTCCCCTGGCAGTCCATCAGGGAAGCACTCGAATACCACGAGTTGCCCCCCTACCTGCGGGCCGTGGTTGGGGACTACTTGCGCGACAGGACAATCCGAGTGGTGGGAAGGAACGGGACGGAAACGACGAGGAGGGTCGAGTGCGGCGTTCCACAGGGTTCAGTTTTGGGACCCCTTTTATGGAACCTCGCATACGACGCGGTCCTTCGCACCAGCCTTCCTCGCGACGTGAGTGTCGTCTGTTACGCCGACGACACTCTCGTTGTGACGACGGGGGACGACTTCGGGCAAACGCTTAGGCTTGCCGAGATGGGGGTGGCATGTGTCGTGGGGGCAATCCGCCGGCTGGGTCTAGAAATAGCGCCTCACAAAACTGAGGCGCTATGGTTCCACGGCCTTCCAAGGCGACGGGAACCACCCAGCTGCCGGATACGGGTAGGTGACGCAGAGGTTCAGGTGGGGCCAAATATCAAGTACCTTGGTCTCACCTTGGACAGCAGGTGGAGCTTCGAAGAGCATTTCGTGCGGTTGGTCCCCCGAGTTAAAAGGGTAGCGGGTGCCTTACACCGCCTGCTGCCCAACCTCGGCGGACCGAGGGACGGCGTTCGCCGCCTGTACGCGGGCGTCGTACGGTCCGTGGTCTTGTATGGGGCCCCCGTGTGGTCGCGAGACTGCACGAGGTCCTCCCGCTGCAGAGCTCTTCTCCGGAGCATGCAGCGGACAATGGCTATACGGATCGTGCGGGGCTACCGCACAATCTCGTACGAGGCGGCGACGGTTCTGGGGCGCTCCCCCCCTTTCGAAATCCTGGCCGACATGTACGCGGTGATGTACAACGCGCCGCAACATGTCGACCGGGGGGGAGACAGGGGGAGCTCCCCAGAACCCGCGCATGGAATGCACAGGCGGGAGTTGCACCGACGGGCTGAGAGGGATTGGCGCGCACTGCTAGAGTTGGGGGGCTGCGCGCGTCAACGCGCCGTCGGTGCTATACTCCCGCACTTCGAAGCTTGGCTCCATGGGAAGGAGGAAGTCACCTACCACTTGACTCAGGTACTCACCGGACATGGTTGTTTCGGTGAGTACCTGAGTCGAATAGGGAGGGAGGACACGGCACGATGTCACCACTGCCCTTCCGAACTAGACTCGGCCCAGCATACGCTGGCGGATTGTCCCGCTTGGGACTCCGAACGCCGAGTCTTGGTCGGAGAAATCGGGCAGGATCTGTCTCCGCCAGCATTGATTGCGGCAATGCTGGCGGATGAGGGAGGTTGGAAGGCTGCGGTCACCTTCTGTGAAGCGGTGCTGCTCCAGAAGGAGGCCGCCGAGCGGGATCGGGAGAGGGCCGATCCCGCTCGAAGAAGGCGGCGTCGGGTCAGATAATGTCCTGATGTGCCGCTGCGGGTCGCTGGTGAGCACGACAGAGCTCATGGAAGTGACCTGGGAGGGATGACACCCCCGCATGGCCGGGGGGTGTCGTCGTAGGAGGGTGGATGGGGGAGGTTACGAACACTCCCCCGAGAAGAACTCCCCTGGAGGAAGCAGGGGAACAAAGGCTGCGGGTCCTCAGATGCGATACCCGATCCTGAGGCCCCGTACAATGCCTGATGGCGGCCATCGCTGGGGTTTTAGTGGGTAGGCCTCCCCCTTCTGGGGAGGAGAGCCCCACATAACCACCATGTGGTATGCAATTCAATGCATTTCCCCAGCGTACCAAAAAAAAAAAAAAAAAAAGGTTTACTTTATGAACCACAAAGACATATCATTAGCTTTGCGGTGGTACCACGAAAGTTATCCTGATACAGACATACCTTCTCGATATGTGTTTAAAAGGTTAGTGTATATGTTAAGAAATTTAGGACGCTATGATATGCGCTTACAGAAACTACGACAGCGGATGATAAACGTCAATGATGATGAACACGACATTTTAACTTACTTTGAGGTGTATCCGAAGAGTTCAATGACGGAAGGTGAAGAAGAAATTGGGAATTCGAAGAGAATACACCGCGTTCTTTCCCCGTTTCGTTTTTATATTAGTTTGTGTTAAATAATTTTAAATAAAATGTTAAATTTTAAGACTTTTCTTTCTTTTAAAATGCTGTGTTCTTTAGCAATAAATAATCCTTACAATTAACCCTTTCGATGGTTATTATAAAATATGTCGTGTTTTTTTTTCGAAATTTTACGAGTTTGATTCCCAGTCATTATTATTAAAAATAAAATGATGTCTTCTTTCCGTAAAATATCCGATCTTCAATATTTAATATACTTTCCCTCCGTGTGAGGTAGCCGTGGGACGCCCTGTGTAAATATATACCGTTATTATATTATTATTAATACTACACATATTATGTGTAGTATTAACTGGAGATGTCCAAACGGAGACGATAAAGGAAACAAAAGGGAAGTCGGAAAAAGTACATCCGAATCGGATGTGCCACCAAAACATTGCAATTTGGCGTGGCCTGTGTGCGACCTTTGGTCTTACAAAGCATCTTGAAGTAGCAAACTACACACAATAACGAGGGGCATAGTCAGAGCCATAGCAGGGCGAGCGCTGCCTGCGATAACATTCGGAGATAAAAGCAGCACGAAGCGGAATCAGGGGAGCAAATAAAAACTCGGTCGGAATTTCCAAGGCCCAGGAAATTGAGCTGCAGCGGATATCGTCGCACCGGGCCGACCGACGTGCGACGGAGGGCGGGGCGTCCGGCCGAGGTGGGCCGTCTTCATTATTCCTTCATTCTCTCACGTTTCAATTCGCTTGGGCGTTTTAAATGATTGTCTTTTGTTATAATTTTTCCTCCTTTTATTATTTTCTCCTACTAATTATATCACTGCAGTCTTACGGGATTCCTTAATTAAAAATTGTGTGATTTTAATTCTTGAAAATAATACTAACTCACCTTTATGAAGTACGTGCATACAAATTGGTTTAATGTGTTAGATCCCAATGTTGCAACGCAATAAAGGTGTTAAAAGAAAAATACAACATTTTTTTCTCTTAATTTAACTTATACCAGTTTTATAATTTTAGATTCAGTCCAGAAAGTAAATAAAGTAAGTTGGTGGTTAAGGAAGTTGCATTATACAGTTCACGAGAATGCTTAGTTCGTTCATTGTGTGACGTGCATTCGCAATAGCGAAACCCTTTTAGTAGTTATTTCTTACTCACCGTTAAGTTTTGATAGCAATATACCTATCAATTTTGAAATTTTCTTGTCCGTAATAATTGTAGGTACATTTTGCGTGTGATTAAGATAACACATGGCACATTCTATGATTTTTTTACCGTCCTCGGTACCGTGAAAAGTTTTTAAAGTACACAATGTTGTGGCATATTTAAATAAACGAAGGGTTGCACTCGGGGAGTGCCAGCAGAAGTGAAAACTTGAATATTAACGTTATGCATTTTTGATATTTTGGAATGGTTAGGGAATAATTTTGCACGAATTGCTTTAATTATCAATATAAAAGTACTATCATGTATGTGGTAGAAAACAATATTTATTTATTGCGCTATCGTACACAAACATGAAAATTTATATAACATTAAAAAAGTTTATCCTTCAGAAATATCATCTTACATGAATCACATTTAAGCGCACCTAGCGACATCTATTGTAAAAAAAATGCATTTTCTTCGCAATAAAGCTGCCACGCGGGCGTCCTAGATAGAGAATTATTATTATAATACGATAAAATAAAATATTACTTTGTTTCGTCCAATATATTGAAAGTCAACAACCTTCCCAATTTTATTGTGTGTCATGATGCGATCAGCCCACGTATTTAACCTGATGCGAGTTTAACATTTTTTACCCATACGAAAAAAAAGTTTACAACGCCGCTAAAGAAGTTTTCACTTCAAAAATCTAACAAAGTTGCACAAACAATTACGCCACAAATGTAAGGCATTCATTGAAAAGCAACGGGGTGAAACCCTCACTAAATATTCCAGACATTTCGGTTTTTTGTCGCTTTGTTTGCGTGTGTGATGGAAAATTAAAAACGGGTAGCGGTAGCGGGTCGCGGCATCCATTATTCAGCCCACGGCCTGGACACCCAGATCGCAGGTATAATAGCTACCATCATGGGCGGGTACGTTCGTGCTAGTCTAGGAGACTATGAAAACTTATTTAAATAAGGTTATACTTATAAGTTTCCGTCTGCGACTTCGACCGCGTTAGAATTAGTTTTTTGAGAATCCCACAGGACCACAACATTTATCCCGGATATAAAATGTATTATTATTATATATTGGTCTCCTACATCGACGAGATTTTTGCGTTGAATTCAACATACGGATAACGCGTTCCAGAGCACGCGTAGCCGACCTACGTGTCCTGAACGCGCTATCCATACTTATAGCAACTCGTGTAGGGTACGCGTAGCCGCAATCGACGTAGCCTGGAACACAGTTTTAGAATTGTTTGAACAGTCCTTCGGCAGCATAGTTCGGCAGTGATAAAAAAGTTATAAACAAACGCCTACACTGCGCTTGCAAAACAACAGTACTAACAGCGGTAACAAAAACAATAATAACAATATTATCAGAAATGGTTTTGAAAATCGGACCAAGCGCTTGCGTAAGTGTATAGGAAGAGTATTTTTAAGGGAACAGGTTCATTCCTTTCATTGAACAAATTTGTAAAACCTTTAGATTAAGGCTATGGCACATTCTAACAGATGTAATTTCCAATTATCTCAGGCGAAAATCATTACGCTCTAAAGTCCCTATCACTTCTACTGTTTGTGACTTATTAACGGTTGTTGAAAAGCGGACCCTTAGTAGAAAATGCGGTAAAGGGTAAATTATCGGGTATAATGGGTGTGTGGGAAATAAATATGGCTTTCCCTTTGGCCGTACCCGTAAGAATTATCGCCGTCACATTTCGGTCTGGTGGTTTAATATAGACGATTGCACACAATTTCTAAGCGCTCAATATGTGAATCAGTTTTTGAACGAACATTTTCGATTTACTCACTGAATGATATTTTTGTCTATGGTAAAAAGCAATTAAAATTAACTTTTCGATAGGGTCCTCTACCCTGTGGAGGGAGGTGAGTAGAGGTAGCTGTATAGTGGAATAAGTATGAGATGGCAAGACATACGATTATTGAAAAGAGTATCCGGGTTATTCCACTTCCAATGCCCATTGATTTTCCCCATCAATGAGGGATTGTGAACTTTCCTTCCACTTATCCCCATTGCTATATGCTAATCAAATTGATAATGGGTAGATATATGTGGAAGATAAGTTCTCAGATCCCCATCAGTGAAAAAAACGAAACGGGTTATTCGTAACCTATCCAAGTATATTCTTAATATTAAATTAATAAGTTAAAAAATGTTCTCCAAGTATAAGTTGCGTTCTATATATTTTTTGCAGAATATCTGATCAACGATTGGAGATATAATATTAGGCTTAGGCTTGTATAAATATTGTTAAATATCCTAGTCATTGATTTTTTTAACTTAATTGCATTATATTTTCACTCTTGTTTAAGCTATACGCAAAATGATTTATGAAATCAGATCGGTCTTTTTTTTACTATTTCGCTTGAAAGTGTCGATATAGTTTTTCGTGTCTGGCTCTTGGTGTTTCAGATATGATGCTCTTTGTATTCACATATTAAGGCATTCATTGCGCTCCATATCTCAATAATATACAAGGTAAGGTTGTAAAACATGCGAAAATTACACAGTTTTTCTGTAGGTGAATTCATTTCAAAATAAAATGCGTAGATATTTTAATATTGCAATTTTAAAGTAAAGATTTTGTATTTGTTTTTTAGGTTTTAACGCACATCACTCATTAAATAAAACTAGTTTTTACGGGTTACATGTACTGAATGTATTTATTTATTGACGTTTCGCATCCCTTTCAGGAATTATTCCGACGACACATGCCTGAAAACGATGCGAAACGTCAATAAATAAATAAATTCAGTACATCTAACCAGTAAAAACGTAGTTTTATTAAAAGATTTCGTTTTAAACGCGACCATAGCACACTAGTCAATAGTCACGTCTGAAAAACGAAAGAAATACAGAAAACATATATTATTTGATCCTAATCAACAATAAATCATTCCTTAATAGAAAGTTCTCCTATTCATTTATTGGCGTCTTAAGCATGTTTATCTGTAATTGTATCTCTTCTCAATCGTACCAAATATATTGTTTATTAAGAACACCTTAATATCCCTTTCCTCCGCAATAATAGAGAAAGTTATTTCTTTTTCTGGTTAAGTCTTTGCACGTAATTAATAAGGTGCGTGTAGAAGGCTCTTAACATCTTCGATCTTCATGTGGTTTATATGATTCCGAGTATTATTATCGTAATAACTTATTTGGAAAGTACCTACAGTTAACCGTGTTTTTGTTGGCCGCTTTTGTATTTTTATAGTAATTTTTTTATTACGATATCACCACCAATTTTTCATTCATCTTTAGCATCTCCCATTACAGTTTTAATTGTTATTAACAAAATCGGTCCTTATCAATAAGCATTCCTGGTTCAGTGGTAGAAAGCTCGCCTGCTACACGGGAGGACTGGTTTCGATTCCCAGCTGAGGAAGAACTTTTTTTATTTTCCGCTCTTTATAAGTCAGAATAAATTTGTGGATGTAAACACTAAAAGTTTAAATTGCATCGTGTTCTTTTTGTTCTTTCTCACAGGAAAAATGATGGAAAAAGAGTGGGCACATTTGCGTTGTATTTAAATTTTAAAATAAGTATATTTAATGTCTGACAGAAATTAGAATGGTGCCTTTAACTACGTTTAAAATTGCCACAAAGGACATAAAGTTAGCAAAATGAGAAAACTTATTTATTTTTTTTTTATTAAGCACCATTTAAAAAAAAACATGAATTTTAAGAAAACCTTGAACTTAGAGCAATATACATACACAAAGGTATCTGGTCGAGTTGCTGTATGGGCCTAAACTAAATAGAGCTTCCGCTATAGAAACTTAATAATGAGTAATAATATTAATATCTTTTTGATAATCTGACGGGCTTAATATAATTTTGTTTACTTTACCGCATCATCATTCCTATTGTTTAAGTAAAAAAGTAACACTAAAAATTGAGGGAGAACATATAAACTTACCTAAACATAAATAAAGACGTGAATTGAGTGAAAAATGTAAAGGGAAAATCACTAAAAATCCCTATATAAATATAAACCTATTATAATAATATAATAATAATAATAGTTGTTTACTCAAGGCATAAAAAACCCAAAAAAAAGTCATATAAAATTACAAAAAAGGAAAAGTGTAAACAAAATAATAATAAATAAAATAAAATAAAATCATAAAAGAACAGTAAAAGTAAAACATGTAGTAAGTATAATATTACCTACGTCATTTTAGGTTCTCACTCTCGTGCACTGAAATCCAGTATATAAATAAAGGATTATCTAGTCCTTTGCATACAGTTTTGATTATGCTGTTATTAGAAAGACATATTCGTGACCAAAGAGAGGCTATAAGTCTTCTCATAACAGCATAAAAGTCTGATATACATATACGAGCATCCGAAAACAAGCCCGACGCGCTACAGTATCTCGGTAGTCTCATAAGAATTCGAAAAGCATCATTGTATTGCACTCTTATGGAACGGTACGAGTTACGATTAAAGTTAACCGATAGCTGGCAAGTGTAAAAACTTTGACGGTGCCTATTATTTTACAATGATTAAAATTATAAAATATGGTTTTCTACCAATAAACAATGACCGGCAGCGTGGTCAAAATATATCAAAAGGCCAAAAGCTATTCGAGTCAGGCCATGTTTTCGATGTCACGGAAACAGTTGGCCAAGATCAAGAAACAATACTAACTGGAAAAATAGTTGCTCAGACAAAAATTTCAAATGTATATGATGTTAAGATAACAGTAAGTACCTTCTTTAAATTAATTGTTATTACAATATGTTTAGAAAACCATTACTTCTGATTTAAATTTTTATCTCTGTCTTTTCAGCTTGATTGCAATAGAAACATCAAAAGTGCAATTTGTAAATGCAAAGCAGGTCTATCAGGACAATGTAAGCACGTCTGTGCCTTAGTCCATTACGTAAATTCTGCAGAGAGTGCAGATTCGAAAACCAGTCATGCACAACAATGGGGCAAACCAACGTACCGACAGTTACTGGGTTATGATAAAGGAGTGACAATGGCAGAGTTATTTCCAACCCCACCAACAAGTATTAAACTTAATAATTTGATGAAACAACAAGAATCAAAGGATATTTCTACAGCTACTTTAGGAAAATCGTTAGCTCATACACCTTTGTACAAAATTTCACAATTAGAAGAAAGACATGAGAAAGAAATTATAGCAGCAGAAACGTTGGTTGACTTGGTAAGAATTACTGAAAAAACAAAATTAAATGAAAAAATTAGGCAGCTAGTGCTAGAGATTTTTACATTGCAGGGCTTTGCTATTTATTATTACTCCTCTGAACTATCACTACCAAAACATTTATATGACTTTTATAATGATAAAATTTGTTGTAATGTTGATTCTGCTTCAAATATCTGTTTTGAAACCATTGACCAGGCAAAGAGTTCTCGTTAGTATACGGAAAGAAAATTGAGAATAACAGCAAGTAATGCACATAAGCTAAAGGGTGATCGTTTTAATGTAAACCGAGTTATAAATGATTTATTAAGTACAAAAAACATTGAAACATCAGCTATAAAGTACGGTAAGAAAATGGAAGAAGTGGCTTTAACAGAATATAAAAATAAGTATTTTCCAAATTGTGAAGTATTGAAGGTTGGTTTAGTGGTAAATATCCACCAGCCATGGTTGAGCTGCTCTCCAGATGCTGTTGTAATTTGCGGCAATAATATATCGGACAAGAAATTAGTAGAAATTAAGTGTCCTGCAACATGTACAAATAAACCTGTAATTGAAAGAGATAATTTAGTTACAAATGTAAAATATTTACAATTTGATGAAAATGATTTAAAGTTGAAACAAAATCACTCAATTTATACACAGGTTCAGATGCAAATATATGTTACAGGTATACCTGTCTGTGATTTGTTTGTATATTCTCCTAAGGGAAGTGTACTAGTGTATATTAAAAGGGATAATATGTTTTTATCTAACTTAGTTCTTCGTCTAGAAAAGTTTTATTTCACTTATTATTTACCAAAGTTACATGCCAATTTATTAGAAGAAAACAAAGAATAATTTTGTATTTACTTTTAAGCCGCTCGTAGGTGGGCCATATTTCTACTGCAATATGTGGCCGGCATCTATTGGTGTCCCGCTCTTACTTACATGTTAAACGGGGACACCAATAGTTGCTGGCCTCATATTGCAGTGAAAATATGGCCTGTCTACATAGAAGCCTGTTTGTCAAAAAGGTTGTTAAATACTTGTTAAATAAAATAATTGAAGTTCAGTTAACAAAATGTTTTTATTTCCTCTGTTTATAACTTTCATTGTGGTACAATTTAGGGGAGGCCTATGTCCAGCAGTGGACGTCCTTCGGCTGAAATGATGATGATGATAACTTTCATAGTCAGTATAAAAATATGTTATAAGTGTAGTTTCACAAAAATGTTGCTTTAAAACAGGTAGGTACATACATTTATTGTTTAATAATTGGATTTTCAACATTTACTAAAGCACAAACAACATAAACTATTTGATCTCTATATTTTAACAGACTTACTGGCATTTTATCAAAAATATGAAATTGCTTAATCCTCTGTATGACTCTTTCTATGTGGATTCGCAACGAAGCAATTTTATATGTTTCTTCTACTTCCTCTGGTGAAAATTGTGGTTCATGAAGAAACGGCGGCATAACTAAAACAGCTTTTTTCTTATCAACAGATGTTTTGATAGCAGGAAAACCTTTATCAGCAAGAACAGTATCACCAGGCTCCAATAAATCTATCACTCCGCAATGATTTGTTATGAAACAGTCGCTAGAGCGACCTCCATAACATTTAGATACAAAACTTATGAATCCACAAGGAGTACAACCAACTAAAAATTTTACTGTATAACTATGTTTATAATCTGAGTACATTTGAACCCTCTGTTTAACTGTTGGAGGACATTCTGTGTGAATCTCAGTACAGTCTATTATGACACGAGTATTTGGATAATAGATTTTAAATGACTCTGGCATATTAGTTTGAACAGTTGCTTTTGAGGGCCATATAATGAATTTTTTTAACACAGAGTGTAACAAAAACAAGTAGGTTTCAAATATTCTATGTACAGTTGTTCTGTGTATTTGGAATATAACACTCAATGCTGAAAAACGTAATCCTGTTTTTAGTTTCATCAGTGTAATAAGTAACTTTGTTTTTTTATTTATAAACTTGGTTTTGACATCAGGAAGTAAATTCAAGAGTAGATTAAACACGGAAAATGAAACCCCTGTTGTGTTAATTAAATTTTCATCCGTTTTCATTGAACTTATCCCATGAAATCCAGGGCAAAGCAGAATTCCTGAATGTTGGGTAATAGGGTCACAACTAAAATCCTTCATAACTTTGATAAATGTAACAATATTTGCTTCACAACTTTTATGTGTCATTATTTTTGATACAATGTTACACTGAACCTCAGCAGTGCAAACACCATTAGAATGAAATAAATTACAAAAAATTATAAAAAGAATGGAGTATAAATCTCATTTTCACATGATATATTATCATTTTGACATCCGACACTTCGACTGGATGGTTTTTGAGGTTCAAGTTCAACACTATCTTCAGGTCTAAATTTCTGACCGGACTTATCTTCTTTTACTGATCCAGCTCGTTGCATTCGACGTTGGTGTCTTTCAAATCTTTCAATTTTTTGATTTAAGTTTTTCATGTTTCCATTAAAAGGAAAAATTGTAGGTACATAGGACGGATGTAGAGGATTATCTGATTTTTTGTTGCCAATAAAATGGGCGCTGCAGATGGTGGTGTTTTTAGACGGGCGCCAGTTATTTGGATGTCTACTGAAAGAAACAACGGTTATAGGTTAGGTTAGGTTATCTAAAATTAAACTGTTTTCAATAATCCCCACCCACAAAATTGGTGGTTTTTATACAAATAAAATCAAATAGTATTTTTTAAATACTTGAATGCATACTTACGTGTGTTTTACAACTGCATTTATCCATTTAATTCTTTTATCCCTGAGCCATGGCATATGAGTACTATTATTAGGGAAATAGTAAAATTTTATACCCTTGGTGTTGTTTTTGGATGTATTACAGCATCCAGAAATACAACAATACATTTTGATAACATAAATTAGCAAAACTTAATACCAAAATTCAGATTTTTTCCGTGGTTTGACAGTAGAATTTTTGACATTTGAGGTAAAAGTTTCGGATACGAGTCACGAGATGGCAGAGTCATCGCTACGCACGGTGCCTATAGGCTAAACAACATGAATTTAACCTCATCACAACATTTACCAAATTTGCGCGCGAGCGCGTATTTTACATAATCGGTTTTCTAAATAGGCTAAATAGTTAATTTCAACTTCCGAGATTCTTAAATTGGGAAGGTGTTAATGCACAATATCCTGAAAGATTTGAGGAAAGTAAAAAGAGCGTAACGATAACTAAGTGCTGAGTGAAAAATCAATGATCAGAACAGGGGGTCTACTCTCTTTCTCCGAAACGAACTTTTGATGACGAAGTTTTAACGAAATTTAATTTCGTCAATGTAAGGTTATACTTAATTTGAACGATAAACTATCAAATTGAAGCTTTCTCGGTCGTTAGGTCTAGAAATTCTACACCTCAATCTATATTCTGACGAAGAATATTATTATTATTAAAAACGAACCAGAAATATAGTAAGAAAAGTGCGAAGTTTCGATCGAAATTTCGTTTTCCGTTGAATTAGAGTAAGCCTCTAGGTCGTTTTGGTGCCGCCGACGTTGGAGCTTAAGTACTTTAAAAAAGTTACCGGGACCGAATTGACTTTCCCTGTTCGGGGATGCAGGGGCTTTGGGGCTGGTCACATTGCGACCTGACCGACCCGTATCCAATGCGGTGTACGATCAAATTGATAATATCTTTTTACGGGAATGGCGTATTTTAACTTGTGAATAAATAAAAGTCTGCATGTGTTTAGGTTTGGCTAGAAGTTGTTCAAAGGAGAATTTTTTGACGACCGCCGTGGTCGAGTGGTTTGTACGCCGGGTTTCAAGGTGTCGCCTACTCGAGAGGTCCCGGGTTCGAATCCCTGTCGGGCAGATGTTTGTGTGATGAATACGAGCATTTGTACTCCAGTCATCCATGACTTGAGTACAAATGCTCGTATTGTTTGATATGTATTTCTATATAAATACACTTATCTATGTATCAGTATACGTATGCTATCCGTTACCCTAGTATCCCATAACACAAGCCGACAGTGCTTACTTTGGTGCTAGGCTAATTGGTGTGAGTGTTGGAAATATTTCATTTAATTTAATTTAATCTTATTGATTTACAGTTTCTAGTTATATTTTGAGTAGTTGTAGCTAATTGATGAAGTAGAAATTAGGGGGGACGTATTGCTTGGAAACACTTGCGTATGTAATTAAAAGTACCTACGCAAAAAGATTCAAAGGAAATCTGAAATTAAACTTTTGTACTTTTTGTGAAATTATTATTAAACGGTTTTCGGTTAAGTAAATAATGAGATCTTTGCATTCTATGTTTTCATTTCTAAGTTTACTAAATCTGGAAACAAAAATAGACAAAACTCGCTAGCTGACAATTAACTCGATAGAGAATGCCAAAGAAGGTTTTATTTTTATTTTATAGCAGTTTATAGTAAATACACGAACACAATCAAATTATTGACAATTCTAAGTGGTTGATATCGAATAGTTTTGACTCCGAGTTTTGATCTCGTTTTAATATTTAGTCACTGTCCTATTAGTACAAATCGGTTACGCTATCGCAAGCGAGAATGGTAAAGTCACAGAATAGTCCCACTGAACCGTACTTTAATGAATTCATATTGAGTGAGATGCCAAATAACAATAAATAGCCCGGCCAAGTGCGAGCCGGATTCGTGCACGAAGGTTTTCCTTCTATTATATTTATACAACACTACTAGGGTGTAGAGCTGTAGTGTAAATTTAAATGACTGATGATGATGAGAGATGTGATGAGATTTGAATGATGAATAAGTAGTTATAAAAACACTGAAAATGGTATATTTGCCTTTTCCAAACTTCTATTGACATTACGTCGCTCAATTGTTTTGCCTTCCCAGAATCTCTTCACTAACATTTGAAATTTATGTTATGGTATTAAAGTTCAAGTTGACTTCTAAGTATTATTACGAATCGTTTGTATGGGAGTATAGAAAAGTGTTGTTTTTGGACATTTTCAGGCTTTTTTTTTTAATTTTCTCTGCGTAAGAACCATCCTCGTACTTTAAGGAATATTATAAAAAAATAATTATAGAAATAGGTTCAGCTGTTCTCGAGATTTGCGCTTAGCAACACATTCAGCGATTCATTTTTATATTATAGACTAGCTGACCCAGCGAACTTCGTACCGCCCTAAAAAATAGGGGTTGTCCAGCGGACAAAATTGTGAATCTAAACCATTCTCAGATCCCCTTGAACACACACAAAAAATTTCATCAAAATCGGTCCAGTCGTTTAAGAGAAGTTCAGTGACATACACACTCACAGAAGAATTATATATATAAAGATTAGACACTATATTATAAAAAACCGCAAAAAAACACGTCTATTGTATGGAAGCTTCCATACAAGAGACGTGTATTATAATTATTTTAATTTAATTACTATAAACTTCGTATAGATTTTCCTGTAAACTTCATGCATTTCGAATTTATTTTTATTTAAGACGTAATAGTTACGGAGATGAATCCTCCGTCCGTTCATTTTATTGCTATTGTTTGCTGTATAGCAATAATATTATTGCTATGGTTTTCTGTTATAACGGCATATTTTTGTTCTAAATATCACAATATCACCAATAACGGTTCTTGATTAAAAGTTATACAGCAAATACTAAAATAATAATAATAATAGCAGCTTAAGGATTCTGTTATCATATTCTAGGTACAGAACCGTAAAACATTGAATGGATATTAATTATAATTAATATTATATTGTTATAACAATAGCAATATTATTATTGCAATTGTTTGCTGTTATACGGCATATTTTTGCTCTAAATATCACAGTATCACCAATTACGGTGCTTGATTAAAAGATATACAGCAAATAGTAAAATAATGATAATAACAGCTTAAGGATTCTGTTGTCATATTCAAGGTACGGAACCGTAAAACAGTAATGCTAAATAATTTTATTTCCAAAATAACAATTTATACTGAAGTTGAACATTTAATTCCTATCTGTCCTCCTTTCAACTCAAGACTGGAAATAGATGACAGGATAATTCCCACCTGTCCCTGAGTGATACGGGACAAGGTGCGAAGGACAGAAATAAACGTTTTTGTCCAATACTTTTGCAGTTTACGTTGGTTTATTGGAAGAGTTATAATTTTCTTTCTATAAACACACAGTAAATAATTATTATGTAGTGCATTGCAGTGGTGCTCGTGAGATTCAGTTTTTCGAAATCAGTTTTAATTGTTAATTGGTTTGGTATAAATGTTAGTAGCTAAATGATGTTTGTGATATTTATCATTTTTCGGAGCTGTATGATTAGTGGATGGTTCGCTTAAAATAACCAAGTGAGCCTGGGGCAGGAATCTCCATCTTAAAAAACCACAATGCGTTTCTGAGTATAGTTAATTAGTTTAGGTTGCCACGTGGGTGCTTCACCAGTCACTTGTAGGGCGCCACGTAACTACACTCCCCTCACGCGTTAGGGGGACCGCGGTCCTAATACACACTATGTGTATTAGTTTCCCGGTGCAGGAAGGATTTTTATCTGATTTTTACTGAGTAGGGCCCTGCTTATTTCACCGAGCCTTTGGGTAGAATGAAATGATACTCCGTTCGCGCTACTCCCGGTGGTTAAGGATGGCATAAAGCATTTTCCAGATATAAAAAGAAAAGTTTTCCACGGGGCAGGAGATTGGTTTCAGGCCAGCTAAGTGAGGATGACTGGGTAGGCATATTTTCCTGCAGCAATAGCTATCTTCACTATCTAACTGCGCTTAAACTTAACAGCAGGTTGGGTGGGAAAGATTGTTGCCATGTACCTTGTTTTTTATGAATCTCCTATATTTCGGCACTGTTGCAAGCGCTATGATCACGGAGTAACTGAAGTAATTGCGGGTAGATGTTATTGGCAGACGTATCGGTCTACCCTCTGACGTCGTCTTTTACTGCGCTCGCTACCCCTACCATTGGTCACATTCTCACTATTCACTCGCACCTGTTCTCGACACACAATACTCACAGTATCAGATCGTGGAACGACACTTTTTTGATTTTATATAATAGATATAATGTTAGTGACCATGAAAGTTTAAAACAATATGTAGATAAAGTACGTCAGTAATACAATAGTCAGTACAGGAAAATATTACTAGAAAAAAAAACCACGCGGACCAGGCAGCAGACGGGTGTATCTAACCCGTACCCTTCGCTATCCGGGCGAATGCACTGACCAATTATGCTACCGCCTTTATGGCCGTGTCGAATTTTTTCTAGCCTTTCTTAAGCTGCAAGGCCATCTCTTCGCATTGTAGGTAACCCACAATGTCAAATGAATACCTTAACAAGTATTAAACATTTGAAAGATGAAATAGCAATTGAGTTATAATTTTATTTTTTTAAGCATGTAAGGTTGCGGGTTCGAGTCCCGTCTGCTGCCTGGTCCGCGTGGATTTTCTTAAGATTTAAACATCAAGCAGTTACAGAGTTACATGCCTAGAAAATTAAAATTATAACTATGTTGAATTATGCTTCAAAATTGTATTCGGATCGTTTGTTTCAAATTGGCGTGAGTTGTTACGTAATTCAGACATGAACATCAACTAGCGTGCCGATAAAAATATAGTAGTTAACCGATTGATTAAATTTGAATTACTATCAGATTAACCGTTGCGGATACGATGCGTTCTACAAATAAGTACATAATTGATGCGGATATCCATAGCAATCATATTGTTAAACAAAACCGAATGGCTCATAAACTCTGTTTATTCATGGCTGTTTAATGAAACCAAATAAGTAGCTTACATAATCATAATTATGGTGTAATTAACGTAGTTGGGTACCAACTATGAGAACGTATAATATCTTTAAACACTTTTATAGTGATCCACAAAGAATTATAGGCTAATTTTCATAAAAGTATAAACATTTGTGACCTTAAACATCGAAAAAACAAATATTTTAATTTTCCCTCGAATCCGAATTTATGACAATTACAATTAAATAAAACAAGTTTCAACGGTACAGATGCACTGATTTATTTATTTATTGACGTATCGCATCCTTTTCACGATGCGTCGTCTGAATTATGATGCTCGCATCCTGAAAGGGATGCAAAACATCAATAAATAAATAAATCGGTGCATCTATACTAGTGATGTGCCGAGTCGGTTATTTTTGGTATTCGGGTATTTTAGTACTCGTTAAAAAAATATTCGAATTAGGACTCGAGTCGGAAGACTCGGACAGTTATTCGAGTACTAACAAGAGTATACGAATATTTTCCTGGTCTCGAGTATTTTTTGAATCGGACCTTGTAATTTTCTTCATCATCATCATCAAAAATCATATTATATGAATGATAGGAAAATATGTAAATAATAATAGATTAAATGTATAATCAGTCATTTATTAATATTATAATCATCATATTAATAAGCTCCCGGTCTTTATTCTTCGAGTTGACCTGAATAGCACTTCTTGACAAAAAAGTCATCTGTAATTGTCTTTTACGACTAGTTTAAACGGGATAATGCACGAAACTTTATTTATTTATTGACGTTTCGAAGCCTTTCCAGGCTTCGTCGTCAGAATAAAACTTTTGTTTAATTTGTCGAGCTACCTTCGAAAGAGAAGAGAAAGAAAAGTCTTTCGAAGGTAGCTCGACAAATTAAACAAAATTAAAATAAAGTTTCGTGCATTATCCCGTTTAAACTAGTTTTATTTAATGAGTGATGTGCGTGAAAACCTAAGAAACAAATATGTCTTTTACGACTTTTCGCTGGTACTTGGTCAGTGTCATTTGATTGACCTGTAGATGACGATGCTAATGAGTCTTATGACTCCAAGTCCAAATCAGAACTGTCATCCAAGCTTTCGTTTTCATTTTGCTTACTTTTTGATGTCTAACATCTTTCCTCTCGCTTTCCTGCAATATGTGGGAGTGATTTCGTGAAATGGGACGGAAGTATGTAACAGGAAGTCGCGAGGACGCGCGCTATTTGATTTGATTTTAGAACATAATGTTCAAATTGCTTGTTCCTTTTATAGTAGATTTTATTTCTTCTTTTACTAATATAAGGCGTTATTTCAAATTTTACAGATCATACGCTACTATTGTAAGGCTCGCTCGTTTTTTTTTCTATTATCGCTGTATAAATCAAAGGATGTTTTTTTTGCAAATGTTTTAATAAATTTGTGGTTTCCCCAAAATTAACAAATGTTTTTAACACTGTCTGCACTCCAATTTTTATTTGTTAAAATATTATAATAAATCCATACTTCGGATTTTTTCTTCGGAGCCATCCTATCACAAAGTCACTAGTTAAAAAACAGTAAAACTTTAGACAAATTCTACAGTTAAACTGGTAACTGAGAGTTCGACTAATTAAAATAGGTAATTACTCATAAGAAACAAATACGTAATTAAACTTTTGTTAACATCTCATTTAACTGATCGACCGAGTAGGAAACACAAACACGTTCAAACCTGCACCGACTTATTAACACTTTACGTTACTAATTTCACTGTATGAGTACAACGACTTGAGTATTCGAATACCGTTAGTACTCGAAACCTGAACTCGAGTACTGTGAATCCGAATACAATATTTCGAGTACGTGAGTACCTGCTAGGTATTCGAGTCAGCATGACTCGGCACATCTCTAATCTGTACCGATCAAACTTGTTTTATTTAATGAGTGGTGTACGTGAAAACCTAAGAAACAAATAACAATTCCAATTTTTGAAATTTCGGAGGTCCAGGGGTGGTGAAGAGTTTTTGTTACTTACATTTAAGATATCATGAACAATCAAACGCCCCGGATTCACCCGACTGTCACTAATTTATATAAAACAGAAATAGAGGTAGAAAATTTATGTTAAAGGTCTAACAATAAAGTTCAAAACTTCTAAATATATTAAGACACCTAAACATTAAGCATTCAATAAGAAACTAAGTAACTTCTTCCAGTTTTAAAAACAATGCAAATTAAAACAATGTGAGATCTGTTGAAATATTAATATTAAATAGAAACTAACACAATTTAGCCAAGTGACAGAATATTATCAAGTTTTGCTTTAGTAGGTATGAAAGAGACATTGATAAGGATTTGTTGGTCAGCCTTTTCAGCGTCACAGGTAGCGACAAACATGTGCTATTTGCTTTAAATAATGACAGGGTAAAGTAAACGAAATTCTATTTAATCCATCAGATTAATAAAAAATAATGGACACATCTTTTTCTTTAATCAAACAACCATAAAATTACGAAGATAAAGCGTGTCAAAGTTTGGGAGTGGCGGCTGAAAACGTCACTTCTTATTAAAAATTGTACCAAGATGTGACGTCATGCGACATTTCAAATCAATATAAGTCTGTAATCTTTTGATTATGTGAAAAAAAAGAAAAATATACTTACGTGTCCAAATGTTTTTGATAATCTACCTGACGCACGAAGAAAAAAGTTAGTCATGACTATAACACTATTGTTTCAGCTTCACAGTAACACAGAAATGTAACAACTCTTTTCCCGTCAAGTGGGTAGCAATTTGTTTAATGAATCGGTAAAATTTTTAACAATAGGTTCTTATCTGACTTTAATTAATTAAGACTGGGGCTTGAGTGCACGGCGCCTGTCGCACAATAAAATCACAGTAAATGGATGAGGCTAGTAAATTCTCTTTTGTATTTCCTCGACGGTGCGAGTCTGTTTATTCATAGAATACTATCGCTAGGACACTAACTAATTTAAAATAATGGTTGGGTAACATCTTCGAAATCAGCTTACTTATTAGGTTTGTTTAGATGTGCAGCCAGGGCCGTCTTTAACCTAATGGAGGCCCTGGGCATATTAGGATAACGGGGCCCCTATGACTTTGATGTGGATTATGACTTGAAATGGAGCGAGTCATACTGATGAGTGTACTACTGATGATCTTTCTTTAAAATGTGTATGTGCTTAGTATACCATTATATGTATATTTCAATTTATCTAAGCATGCTGAAGTCGGCAAGCCTAATTTTTGGGCGAGGAAAGAATAGCTTCGCTTATGTAAAAGCTAGTAAGTTGTTATTGTAGTCAGTAATTTAGGTTCGATTTCATCGAATTATATAAGTTTTTTACCCGACTGCGCAATGCAAGAGCGCGAAGCGCGACGCGCAGACAGGGTATAGTGTTTAACAGTCTATATATGTATGTTTGTTCCTTTGTGGCACACTAGAGACCAAACGCCTGGACCGATTTTGATGATTCATACATCAATCGATTCCTCTCAATCATGGGAGTGCTACTAAAGATATGATAGTAATCAAAATTCAATATGGACAAAATTAGGCGCCATATTGTGACGAAGTAAAAAAAATAAGTTGACAAAATATGTCGAGTGGGGTATCACTGTCTAGATAATCGAAAATCATGTTTAGGTTATAACACCATTATTCATTTTATTTGATTGTTTAGCATCTACAACGATTTAAAGTTGCATATTTGGGACTTACGCTTTGAATTTCAATCTTACGTTTGTATAGTGGATCTTTGTTACTCTTTCACCCAAAAAATACTGAATGGATTTTAATGCAACTTAACAACAATATAGCTCATACATAATAATAACACATAAATTATAATGTTTGTAGCTTTTGAGTGAATAGGCCAAAATATAACAATAAGTGAGACCTAAGGCGGAAAAAACCTCCCATCTGCGAGCCATTTCAGCCTGCACTGCAAAAACAGTAAAAGTTACATGAATATAATGTATCGTGAAAATGTATCTCTTAAATAGTTCTACAAAAAAGTCTGCGACAGAATATATCTATTTTTAATGTGTAAGCCATTATCGCTAAAACAGTGAATCAAAAATAAAATATTATTTGATATCCATTTCCAATATGCACATTTTGGATTAAAAAAATAGTTTTGTATTAAAATAAATAGTTTTATCTCTTTTGAAATTGAAAGACGTTAAACTTTGCCTTTTACACTATGTCATTTCGACAAATATTTAAAAAAATACCACGATGACAAAGTGATAGCGCGGTGTACTCTGCAGGAATACTAAGAGAAGAATTTTAATTTAGGTGTTTATAAACGTGGCTAAAACCTAGGTGAAAACGAAAAAACTGGGCTACTCGCAGTATCTGATTCTATACGAAGTACTTACAATAAAACTCTGATACAGTTCCTTCTTATTAAATGATGAAAAATAAATTATCATAATAGGTATTTATGATTATTGAATATTAATAAAAAACTCAGAATTATACTGTTTTTTATTTTTTTTAACGATATTACTTGATGTTACAAAAAAGGTTTACTTAATATAATGACAAATAACCCATTTTTCGCTAGTAGGTACATACTTATTGGAATCCTTGTATTTATTAATCAGCTCGCGATAATATTGGTTTAGTAATTATAAACGATGATTCTGCAAAATTCAAAGTAAATAATAAAGATTTTTATAGGTAAATTACCCCTTTCATCACCCTATGCCTATAAGTATTGCGATGTAGTCACGGAGGAAAAACAAAGTTTGTTTTTCCTCCGTGGATGTAGTAGCTAAGAACCAAGTTCCCATCTACTTCTATAGGGGAATTCATTATAATCGATTTAGCTATTAGGGCACGGAAGCGCAACAAACAAACTCACTTTCGCATCTATAATAATATTATATTATACTTACTAGTGATCCGGCATTGTACGGGCGAAATTTATTTTATCAGGATAAAATATAGCCTATGTCATTTGGACAAAATGTATTTAAATAAAGAAAAATGTAATAATAAATAATGTTATGATGAATTAATATTTGAAACCGGTTCAGTAGTTTGACAGATTATTTGTTACAAACATACAAATCTTGCCTCTTTATAATATTAGTATAGATAGATAGGATAATAGTATTTAATTGATGAAAAAGATTTAAAAATAAAGTAAGTAATAGGTTTATTTGATTATATTTGTAAAAATTTACTTAGCATTTGTGCTTAACAGTGATAGTTTTTATACAAAAAAATATATTTGCAAAATAATTGATTGCACTATTTGCAAAACCTACTAGGCTTGTAGCAGTACGCTTTATAGGTGGAAGTACTTTTCATTCGAGCTTTACACTACCAATAAAAAAGGGTCGATCATAAAGTCTTTGACCTGTTATATTTGAACGCTTTAAAAGATAACTACAAAGAGAACTATAAATTGATAATAGATGAGATTGCTATGGTGCTCTACCTAACGTTATGAAAATTTTAATATGCGCCTTTAGTTTAATCAAATATTATAAACTTTGCTTTGGTGATTGCATAATTATTTAATTTAGCTATCTAAGGCAGTTGCCACCATTTTCCAAAACAACAGACGGGAATTACTGCTTTCTTCAACCTGCGATATAAACGTCATTGATTGGTAAAAAAATCAAAATTCAATATCGTTTATTCAGTCTAGGCTGTTACAAGCACTTGTGAATGTCGAAAAGCTACGCCATCGGTTCGCAAATCTACGGCGGTAGACCTTGTACTGAGAAGAACCGGCAAGAAACTCAGCAAGGGCTGTTTTTTTCTCCCTGTATTGTATACAGAGTCGTCAATTTGAAAAATGACTTCAATATGAGATAACTCATGAAATCACTTTCCATTACAAATGTAAATGATAAAACAATTATGACTATAAAATAAAAAATATAAAAAACAGATATAAAATAAAAAAAAGTTTAGGAATGCCGTGTCCTACTGTTTAGGCATAAAAACAAATGTACCATTAAAGTTAAATACAACGATTAATAGTACCCAATGTAGCAAGAGCAGACTCATCTCCGCTGGCAGCACCCGTTCACGAGCATGACGCATGAACCAGCCATCGCTTCGCTCAACCATTTTTTAGGGAACGTAACGACCCGCCTCACACGACACCGCCGAAGAGATTTTTAAGAGAGCATGACTACTCATAACCACATATGGATACTAGATAGCAAAATAGGGGAAAAAAAAATTAAGTGCCAGTGTACATTACTATAAAAAACTATAAACACAATTGTAGGACACATGCATGTGATTACCTAAACACTAGTGTCGACTCTGCCACTACTCTCCAAACCCAAAACCAAACCCAACATCAGTGCCCCCCCTTCACTCTGTATAGAGAATGACAAGGATACACCGCTGCAAAACCAAAGTTCAGGTCTAGAGAACCATGCCATCCACACCACCATTAAATCTTTATCTCAGAAATAATAAATGTTCACCTAAATTTTGATTGCTGTGCCATACAGTATAAATACAATTACAAATGAAATTTAAATTAAATAATTAATTATCATTATAATAATAAAGTAGTATAGAGCAGACTCATCTCCGCTGGCAGCACCCGTTCACGAGCATGACACATGAACCAGCCATCGTTTCGCTCAACCATATTGTAGGGAATGCAACGACCCGCCTCACACGATACCGCCGAAGACATTTTTAAGAGAGCATGACTA
The DNA here is from genome assembly GCA_902850365.2 of Chilo suppressalis. Taxonomy (NCBI): domain Eukaryota; kingdom Metazoa; phylum Arthropoda; class Insecta; order Lepidoptera; family Crambidae; genus Chilo; species Chilo suppressalis. The sequence continues at coordinate 11,567,468 of OU963897.1, read as the reverse complement.
CCCATAACCACTCAAACCAAACTAAAATAGTTACTTAGAATTAAGGTAGTTTATCTGTACGACACTGCAAACAAATACAAAACAAATTTGCAGTTACAGCCATGCAGTTTTGTCATTCAAGTATTGTTTAACAGTATAATAGCCTTTCTTAATCGTAGTTTGCTTTTGTTTTTATTTGTTTTTGTTTGTTTTTTTTGTTTTTATTTTTTTGTTTTTGTTTTTATTTGTTGTTTTTGTTTTTGTTTTTTTTTAATTAATTTTACTTTATATGATTTTTTATTAAATACACAGCTGCTCATAACTGTACTAATTGTTAGTGGAAACTTTGTTGATGTATGTTAATCTATATTTAATTTATCTAAATGTAATAAAATATTGTATGTTTCCCAAATAAACCCGGGGGCGTCCCAGTGAAGTGGCGCACACTAAGGTGCGCTGATCCTGAGACGCCCCCATATGGGCGTAGGAGGGTACCGGTGGTTTTTAGTGGGTAGGACCAGCGTTGTTCCGCGCCGGGGAGTCCCACACACGCCGCGCGCCCAGACAGCGCGCGGTACGGTGCGTAAATGCATTTTCCATCGTCAACAAAAAAAAAAAATGGCATCAGAAATTTTATTATAAAAATGTATACCTTGACCCATAAAAGATCGGTAAACCTTCTGTAACCTGTAGGGTGGCAAGCTTATTTCTATGCCTTGTGTTTAAATTATGCACGTTACTGTGTTTGGTATACAAATTGATATTATCTTTAACAAGGAGTATACAATTGTAAATGAATTGAGAAGCAACAGTCAAAATGCCAATTTCTTTAAATTTTTCTCTAAGAGATGTTCGGCTACTCAATTGATAAATAGATCTCACAGCTCTTTTTTGTAGAATGAATATACTTTCAATATCAGCTGTTGTTCCCCAGAGTATAATGCCGTATGATAAGATACTATGAAAGTAACTAAAATATAATATACAGTCCTGGCAGTATCTGTATCAGTAAGTTGTCTTATCTTTCTTATGGCATAAGCTGCTGAACTAAGTTTACCAGCCAAAAGCGTAATGTGATGATTCCATTGCAGTTTTGAGTCTATAGTTAGACCCAAGAACGTAGTTGAGTCTACTAAATCTAATTTATTATTATTTAATTTAATTCCAATATGTTCAACTTTTACATTAGGTAAAGAAAATTTAATACACTTGGTTTTATTAGCATTTAGCTTTAGATTATTAACATTAAACCATTGCAAAACTTGCGAGAGAGCATTATTAACATCTTCATAGTTGTTCTTGTGCCTGTCAACGTTAAATAATAAAGATGTGTCATCAGCAAATAATACTATCTAACACAAATTTTCTACAAAAAATGGCAAATAATTTATATATACCAGAAACAGAAAGGGACCCAAAATTGAACCCTGGGGAACGCCCATTTCCACATGAGATCCAGATGATCTAACACCATTTACCTCTACAGTTTGAATTCTGGAACTGAGATACGACTTGTATTAATTTATATGCAGTACCTTTGACTCTATAATGACTTAATTTCAATAACAGCGTGTGATGATCAACGCAATCAAAAGCTTTGGATAATTCACAGAACACTCCAAGAACATTCTGCGACCTCTCCCAAGCCTCCAATATACTCCTTACAAGTGCAACACCCGCGTCAGTAGTAGATCTACCTCTGGTAAAACCAAATTGTTTCCTATGCAAAAGTTTATTTAGGTTGAAATGAGGCATTAATTGTTCCAGAATAATTCTCTGAAATATTTTACTTAGAACCGGTAATATTGATATAGGTTTATAATTTCCAGGTACACTTCTATTTCCTGATTTAAAAACAGGTATAACTTTACTGTATTTCATCAAATCCGGAAATACGCCTTGATCAATACAGTTATTAAATATATCAACTAGCTAAGGGGCAATAACGGGTATTATACTTTTAATAACTTTAGTAGAAATACCCCATAAATCACTTGTATTTTTTTGTTTAAGAGATTTAAAACTAATATGTCTAAACTGAAACACGTTATCAAACTTAGGTACATATTTCTCGAGCAATTTCTTGGCAGCCACCGTTGAAGAACTCAAATTAGATGTAGCCACCAAAGGAACATTAACGAAATAATCATCAAAAATATTAGCGATATGTTCCTTAGATTTTATTACAATGTTATTGGACTTAAGTTCAATAATATCGTCGCGTGACCTTTCTTTGCCTGTTTCACGATTTATAACATTCCACGTTGATTTTGATTTTATAGTATTGTATATAGGGTGATTACAACATTTGAAGTTAACTTCTGGCATCTACATATTGGGTTTCTGTGAATTATGTAGGTATATCAAATTATGAGACTAGGATATGACACTGCATTTGTGTATATCACAATCTTAGAGCCGGACATTGACAAGAAAATGCAGCCACTGCCAATTTTAAATAGTCGACGAATAAAAGTAAATGCATTTTATATTTACTGCTAAACTACTAAAAAGATCATAAACAACAGATGACTTTTTGAATAAGTGCTAGCTTACTATAAAATTTACATACATTACATATTTATGTAACGAGTTGATTTAACTTCACACATTTTTGCGAAAATTGAGGCCCATCTGCAGCCTTGACCCCGCTGGTAAAGTCTCTTTAAGTCCTAATAAATCAATCTTTTAGACCACCGCAAGGTACTTAATAATTCCGGCGATAGTAATTCCCTTACTGAAGGAACAAGACTACGGAATATACCGTCTTAAAATACTTACTAAAAAGTGTGAAATAAAAAAGGTAAATTTAAAAAGGGTAAAGGGGTCTGTGTGCAGACCTAGCATCTATCACCAATCATCTATCAACCCAAGGTGGTGACTATTTTCCTTAGGTGATTTATTTATTTATTTTGTTTATTAAAACTTTATTGCAACGAGAACCAACAAGAGCAGCGAGTGGTAAATGCATAGATGACATAATACAAAATGTATATAAACCTAAAAGTAGTCTATTGGAATTTGCAATACCAGACCATGTGGCCCAGCTATTAACTTTCCCAGTTGCACAATCATTCTCCTTGAACTGTTGGTACAGCAAAAGGAGGTGTTATAGTAGTGAAAATTTGAATATTTTTTTTAAACACCTAAACTCACTTAATTTCAATGATATTTATAACAATACGTGTGATTCTGAAAAAGCGTATAATGACTTCTTTGATGATTTCGGTCTTCTCTACAAACTATGTTTTCCTATTATAAAAGTAAAACATAATACTGATAAAAAAACAAAATGGCTATCAAGAGGTATCAAAATATGCTCAAAACCGAAACGTACAATGCTCTGGATGTACAGAAAAAATCGCATAGAAAAACTTAAAAACGACTTCAAAACTTACTCCTCTAGGCTTAACCGCATTATAAAACAGACTCAAAAATCTTAGAATCACTACTATATTTTATCAGCCAAAAATAAATGTAAGGCTGCTTGGTCTATAATTAATGACAAAAAGAAAAATTTACCCCATAATGACATACCCCAAATAAAAATTGATAATAAAATAATAACTGACCCTAATATTATAGCACAAACATTTAATGACTTTTTCTTAAATCAATCTCATTTGAAATTATCTGTTGACAATGACTTTAGTAATAGCAATAAAATAACTAGTTCCTCATCTTGCATGCATAATGAAAAATCAGTTTTTATGAAACCTACTTCTCCTGATGAAATAAAACGTACTATTATGTCGTTAAAAATACAAATAGCACCGGATACGCTGAAATCAGCACAAAAGTTCTTAAATATGTAAGCAACTTAATTGCACCTGTACTATGTCATATTATTAACTTATGCATTGTATACGGGATTTTTCCAGAAAAAATTAAAATTACTCTAGTAAAACCCCTGTTTAAAAAAAAGGACACTGAGGACTTGGCCTGCTATCGACCCATAGCTCTGATTTCAGTTTTTGCTAGGGTATTTGAAAAAATCATATATATTAGACTCTATGACTTTTTTGAAAAATATATTTTAGTTGACGAACAAATGGGATTCCGTATTGGTAAATCAATAAATTTAGCGATTTATAAATTTTTAGATACTGTTATTAAAAATATTGATAAAAGACGTCTAGTAAGTGCTTTATATATGGATCTTACGAAAGCATTTGACCTTGTCGAACATAATTTGCTTCTGCACAAACTAGAGCAATATGGTGTGAGAGGTAATGTTCTTAAGTTGATAACATCATACCTAACCAACAGAAGACAGACAACACAGATCACTCGATTGTGTATCAAGCGCAAAGAGGAAATAAATTATGTGTCTGAAATTCAGTGCGTCGAAAGAGGTATGCCTCAGGGAAGTGTATTGGGACCTCTGTTCTTTTTAGCCTTTATAAATGATCTCCCAAAATCAATAAATGAGAAACTAATACTGTTTGCTGATGACAGTACAGCTATTTTTGTCGGCAATGAAATCAATAGCTTAATACATAATATTAATGACTCGCTAAGTAAAGTTATCACCTGGTTTAATTCTAATAAGCTGTGCATGAATATTGACAAAACTAACTATATGACATTTTCTAATACACATATTTATTCTAATGATGACTACGACATTTATTACAGAAATAAAAAAATCGATAAAGTAGAGGCTACGAAATTCTTAGGAATCTATATTGACAATAAGCTAAATTGGAAAAGTCATTTTGATCACGTATGCAGTCGTATTAATAAATTCTTATATGCACTATACCGTTTGAGTAAAATTGTAAACCAACCAACACTGATAATTGCCTACCATAGTCATGTTGAATCCATATTAAGATATGGTATTATATTTTGGGGTAATTCAACTGAGAGATATACTGTATTTAAATCTCAAAAAAAATGCGTAAGGGCGATTTGTAAATTAAAATATAGGGACAGTTGTCAGCAACACTTTGCAAACCTTAACATAATGACAGTACCATCTCTGTATATTTATGAAGTGGTAGTCTTTGTGAAAGAAAACATAAGCATGTTTCAACATCTTAGAAGTATAAGACATAAAAACGATATTTGCTTTCCCGCCAGTAGGACTGCCCTTTACAATAAAAGTATATTTGGTATGGCACCGCGACTATACAATAAATTACCAGAATGTTTAAAAGAAATATCCAATATCCAAACATTTAAAATGAGAGTTAAGTAACTACTTGTGGGAAAACCTTACTATACACTAGAAAAATATATGACGGATAAATTTTAAATTAATATTATAGTTCATTTGTATTCCTAATTTGTTATTTTATTTGAATGACCGATCTTGTAATTGACCTATAATTTAATTTGACATAATTTGTAATTTGACATTATGGTAACATTTTTGTATACCCGCCTGACATATTATTATTATTATTTTTCTTTTATTTGTTTAACTGCGTTTATACGTAAAAGTTTGACTGGAAACCTTTCCCTGGTCTTCAATAAATCTGATTTCAAACAAATTAATTAACATAGATCAAATTAATATTTAAAAAAAAAAGACTTCGAGGCATGTTAAAAAAAAACTATAATGTATAAATGAATATCTGATGGATAAGTTAATATCTGATAGACTTAATCGAGTAATATATAAATATGATTGCGATGAATGATATTTAATATTGTGATGACTTTTGAATTTAAATTTATTGTAATTGTTATTTTTTTTATGTAGTATAATAATGTGTATCTGATGGATAAGGACTTAAATAAATGAAAAGAAGTTTAATTAAGATTACTAACAATTATTATTATGATGACATTTTATTTTGAATTATAATTGAATTTTAATATTTTATCGTTATTAATTCTATATTTGTATGCCTGATGGCTGGTCGTAGTTGGACTGTATATTTAAGCATAATAACAATGTATTACAAATAAATAAATAAATGAAATGAAATGCAAAATTACAAAGCAAATGGCGGTTCTAATGCCATAAAGCATTCTCTACCAGTCGACCAGTAAGAGCGTGAGAAAAAAAATGGGTGCGTGTACTTATGTAGGCGCGTGAGAAGTTATCCTTCTTTGGCATCGTTTAAAATTAGTTTTTAATTCAATGCAAATAATTAATTACAATAAATTAATAAAAAGTCTGGAAAAGGACACAGTTAATAAAGTTCAGTTTTAATTTGAAAAAATAAATAAATAATCAAAATATTCAATTAAAATCGCTACTGAATATAATTTATTAGAACATATGTGATTTGCACTTGTATGAAACTCAAACACGTATTCCGAATATACAAACTAGAAACATGTGGATAAATATTATAAATATGAATACCTATAATACTTTATTACAAAAAATAAAGATGTGGTTTTTGGTTCTACTACACCAATGGTCAAGAGATGGCGCTGTAGTCTCCTGAATCGCGCTTTGGTTCCGTTGTTCCAGATTAATAAATACTTTTGATATTATAAATATGAATATCTATAAGTGTTACTTTATTACAAAAAATAAAGATGTGGTTTTTGGTTCTACTACACCAATGGCCAAGAGATGGCGCTGTAGTCTCCTGAATCGCGCTTTGGTTCCGTTGTTCCAGATTAATAAATACTTTTGATAGGCCTTCACAATGCAGTCGTTAGCACCCACTAAATAGAGATTCTAATTCTATTTTGTTGGTAGATTTTCTTAATGTGCGGTAAACACAGAAGTAACATGTTCATGCTGTTAAAATTTTGTGTTACAGTGATGCGCGCGCATCTTAAAATTTCACTCTCATCATTTTTTCATAACGCGCCTAAAGAAGTATAACTTCAAAAACTTATATGAGGGGGGGCGCATTAAAGACAAATGTAAGATTAACCTAGGATACAAATACTCTTAACAGAATACACAAATATTATAGATATAAACAGTACCGTTCCGGGTGCGCTCGAAGTTAGACGCTTGCTCGTTGCTTATCAATATCCAGGGCTACCCAACTATAAGGTCGCAATCATGTTTTGCTGTGCAAGGTGCAAGAGCGAAATGTCTGATGTTGCTACGTACAGTGTGTGCAAGCGTCAATTCGATTTTCCATGCGCAGGAATCACCGAAGCGGGTTATCGTAAATTAGGTGACCGAAGAAATTCCTGGAAATGTTCCGACTGTAAAAATGGTACATCTACGCTGGCACCAAAGGCTTCTCAGGAACCAACATCGCCACTACAGTGGGAAGGTATGCAGTCTAATCTTAACGACATTATGAAGAAACTTGCTCCACTGCAGACTCTGTCGGATGACGTCAAAACCATTAAAGAGGATCTAGTGCTCTTACAGAAGTCGCTTGAATTTGCTCATGATTCAATCAAGGATTTTACTGAGACGTTGAAATTACTGGATTCAAGAGTGAAAGTTGCTGAGGAACGTACAGCTCAGATACCTATCTTGAGAGCGGAGGTGGAGAGGCTGGACCAACTGCTGCAACAAGGATCAATGGGACCGTGCCAATAATATAGAAATAAAAGGTGTACCTCAAAAACAAAAAGAAAATTTGTTTGACCTTGTGTTCAAAATTGGGGACTATATCGGCTATTCAATAAAGAAAAGAGACATAAATTATATAGCAAGAGTGCCTTCCCAGCAGCCCGGGGTATATAAACCCATAATTGTATCACTTAACAACAGATACAAGAAAGAAGACTTTGTGGCTGCTGCAAGATCTCAAAAGAAGCTTTTGTTGAAGGAACCAAGTCCCGAATTTTCGGATGAGAGCTGCTTTTTTGTTAATGATCACCTTACTGTCTTCAATAAAAGGTTACTCTCTCAAGTGAAGTCCTTAGCGAAGGAGAGGAATTTTCAGTATGTATGGGTGAAACACTGCAAGATCATGGCAAGGAAAAACTCGACATTTGGTATTATTACAATACGGACGGAAGCGGATCTACAGAAAATATCATAATTATTATACTACTAGTGGCCCACCCTCGCTTCGCTTCGGTGTAGAGCTGTAGTGTAAACTATAGTTTTTGTTCTCAGGCTTGTGCTACAAACAATGACTTTATTTATATAATTACATGATGTGAGTCAACCATAAAAGATAGACATATGCTGTTGCGGGATATTTTGTGGCAATTTTATGTAGAATATTTCCGTCATACATGATTTCTATGTAACTTAAACCATTAAGGCTGCACACGCGACGGAAGCTTAAAAAATGGAGTAACTTCTCCCGTTTTCCCAACATTTCCCTTCACTACTCTGCTGCTATTGATTGTTGCGTGATGAAAAGTATACTATAACCTGCCCAGGAGTATGAAGAATAATTGTACCAAGTTTCGTTAAAATCCGTCGCGTAGTTTTTGTTTCTACAAGGAACATACACACAGACAGACAGACAGACAAAAATTTTACTGATTGCATTTTTGGCATCAGTATCGATCACTAAACACCCCCTGATAGTTATTTTGAAAATATATTTCATGTACAGAATTGACCTCTCTACAGATTTATTATAAGTATAGATTGATAGGTACCGATTTATTTTATTTTATTTTTTTCTTACGTTCAAATATCTTTTTATTCACTTTGTTGCGATCCCGAGAGTTGGTGAACGCTGTTTTTGTATTACGCATCGAACGCATGCTAGCTGCACCGCTCCCCACCTATTGCTCCTCGGCCGATTCCGCACATGGCTTCTCGCTTACCGCCTTTAAAAGCTTTTTTTTAGCAATGCACCCGCTTGTTGTGATAGCGAATATTATAATGATATTGCAATGGTTTATCCTATGCAAACACTTAGTGATCTTAATTTTATGCATGTTTTTAATTTTAAGTACCTTTTTGTTATTGTTTTTCGGTGTTTGATAACTTAATAGATTGATTTTGTTGGCGAAAGTTAGTGATTAATATTATATCTGGTGGATTTAATTTTAATTTTGACGGTTATGAAGTAAAACTACTTAACCGTTATAACTCCACACATATTCGTTTGAGTTTGATAATTTATATTTTAAGATTATTCAGCGTTGAAATTGAGATGCCGCTGTCGATGTTTACGACGGTTGTTATTATTATTTTTACAAATATTGATTTGTTTGTTCTTTTGAACAACTTATTATATTTATATTTTCAGTACCATAACATTTTATTAATTGGCTATACATTGTTACTTATATTATTAATTATTTCAATTATCTACGTACAAATGGATTCCCTCAATTTAATAATTATTTTATACAATTTTACCATTATTTTTCAATTAACTTGTTATACAAAATCTTCAAACCATAATGTTCGATAAATTAAACGTGTTTTACCAAAACGCAAGGGGACTACGTACGAAGACAGCTATTTTTAAAAGAAATGTAAGCCTTAATTCTTATGACGTTATTTCTGTAACAGAGACCTGGCTGTTAGATAGTATACATGACCAAGAATTGTTTGATGATAGATATGCAGTCTGGAGAAGTGATCGTGATTACGTTTCTACGAATCAATCGTTAGGAGGTGGTGTTCTCTTGGCTGTGCGGCGAGACCTTGCAGCGGTTTGTCCTCCGGATTGGCGATCCTCATCGGAGGACCTTTGGGTCACAGTGACACTCACGCCGACTTCTAGTAGGCATACGTTAAAAATTCATTTTTGTACACTTTATCTATGCAAAGAAAATTACGGCAACTCGTTAAATATGCAATTAGAAAACTTTTCAAATAAGTTATTTGATATCGTTAGCTCCTGTCCGGATGACAAATTTATAATTATAGGCGATTTTAATTTTCCTAATGTCTCTTGGCACAGTCAGGGTGACCATCTTGCACCAATGGGATCCTTTACTAAATCTGAATTAGATTTCTTTGATACATTAACCCAATGCAACTTATTCCAATACAATCAAGTTTGCAATGATAATCAAAGATTTTTAGATTTGGTATTTTCAAATGATGAGGTGTTGGTTCGAAATTGTGATGATCCCCTAGTGCCGGAAGACATACCACACCACAAATCTCTCTGCATTGAGGTCTCATTTGCTTATACAACTCCACTTGAAGTTAATAGGATTATTAAATATTATTACAACCGTGGCGATTTTGAATCTATGTGCAAGGGACTTGATGGCGTGGACTAGCCCAAATTTCTTGAAAAAAGCTCTCTTGAAGAAGGTGTAAAGTTTTTCTATCATAATTTACAGGATTTTCGTAATATTCACATTCCACACAAAAAAATCCTACCTAGTTCGTTCCCGCCATGGTTTAGTGCTGCCCTTAAAAAATCATTAAAAGAAAAGACTAAATTTCATCGGAAGTTTAAATTATATGGCAACCTTGAAGATTATCTAACCTTTTCACACTTGAGGAAAAGAGCTAAATATCTGGAGGAGGTAATAGTCCGGGAGGTAGCGTTGCAAATGCAAAAGTCATAGTAAGCCGGCTGATATTAACGTCGATAGTTGATATTATATGACTAATAAGTGAACCGACCGTCAGCTGCTAAGTAGCGGTGGGTGCGGGTGTAGAAGGCTGCGAAAGAGGTAAAAAAAAAAAAAAAAGTAATAGTACGCTGGCTGAAACTTTTTCCATAAATAGTTGATGTCATACTGAGCAAAAAAAAAATCGTCAGCTGCATCGTGGAGGGGGGATTATGTGTCAGCTGGCTGCATGAATTTGTAAAAAAAACGTAAAATAAAGTTATAATACGCCGAATGAAATTTAACTACGCGATTCTTCAAACAATTTAGAGTACGAAAACAACAATCAGCTGATTGTGTAGCGGTGGAAAGACCGTCAGCTGACCCAGTCAAGATTTAAAATTTTGGAGTATTGCTGTGAGGCTGTTCGCTTTCAAACACATATTTTGCGATACATTCTGGCCTTCCTTGAACCCATAACACGACCTTCGGGCTACCTAAGCCTCTCCCCAGTGTTGCCAACTCTACGCCTTTTTACGTAGATCTACGTATTTTAGGCCTTTTCTGGAAACCTACTAACTTCAGTCCCAGAATCTACGTATATTCTTAATTTTTTTCAAATTTGTAAAATAACTTAATTCACTAGAATAAAGAAGAATATTTTCCGTTACTTTACTTAAAAACTATACAAATGTTTATTTCTTATAAAGATCTATCTAAACACTCTTGTATCTTGTAGAAAAGGTTCCCGTTACCTATTGGTTTTGTTGACTAGTAGGTACATTCATAACCTTAAAAATTGTGTTTTTAAACTTTTAATATTATCAATGAGCACCTACTCACATCGAATTGATCTTTGCAAAAAGAAAAGACTTTCAGTCGATAAAGTTACAGGATTTAGCAAGTTTTAAGCATATGTTCATGTGTAAGTATGTTTATTTCTCTTGGCAATTTAAACCACAACTTTTCTCGAGTCTTTTACCAAGTGTATCATGATAACTACTATATTTTTCATGTGATCTATTAGAAATCATGGTTTTATAATATTAACTTAGAAAGTTTATTTCCTACGTGCTTGCGAGTGTTTGTTTACAAATGTTTTGACGTCATTGCATAGATAAGTCTATAGACTAAATAGCGTTTTTGTATGTCTTCTAGGTAAAAAAAATATTTTTTTTTCGTTGTGATAGAACAATTATTACCAATTTAAAACATAATTCCAAAAAGTGTCAACTAGTTATCATATAACAACAGTTTATCCTTGTCATTCTCTATACAGAATGAAAAGGAGAGACTGATGTTAAATTAAGTTTTAAATTTAGAGAACCATCCAGAATCGGCACCCACCAGTGTCTGTGTCTGATGGTAAATGTTTACAGCAGCATGATAAATGCTTCCAATGCAGCGAACAAGAACATCGAGGTCGAGAACTTGATGAAGACGAAGAAAACGATTTCCTGCAGGACAGTTCGGCCGATGATTCGTCAGAGAACGACGACGACAGCGATACCATCGACGATGAATAACTTTCGCGATCTTTTTATTCCTATATTTCGATTTTGTTCATATTAACTTTTAATATATTTTGGGTTCTTTTCATTTTGCCCTCGATTTTCTTTTATTTAGTTACAAATAAAACGAAACGAAAATATATCGAGAAAGATTCTGTCCATTGCTAGAATAATCTTTACCTTTACTGCGTCAGCTGACGGTCTTTCCACCGCTATATACGCAGCTGATTGTTATTTTCGTACTTATGATTATTTAAAGAATCACGTAGTTCAATTTCATCCGACGTATCATAACTTTATTTTACGTTTTTTTTTACAAATTCATGCGGCCAGCTGACGCATAATCCCCCCTTCACGATGCAGCTGACGATTTTTTTTCAGCTCAGTATGATGTCAACTATTCGTGAAAAAAGTTTGAGCTGGCGTACTATTACTTTATTTTTTATTTTATTTTTTACCACTTCCGCAACCTCCCAATTCCACACCCACCGCGGGTGCGCCAGCTGACGCTTGGTTCAGTTATAAGTAGTTCGCGATAAATAGTAAAGGAAGGCAAACAGTCGGCGTAAAATCACTGCCAAAAATGCAACGCTACCTCCCGGACTATAAGCTATTGGGAATGTATGCATAAGACTGAAGAAGCTATAATAAAAAATCCCAAGTCTTTTTGGTCTTATATAGTAAATCTTCAAAACTTCCTTCTGTTATGTCGTATGAAGGTGTAACGGAGACCAATGGGGAAGGAGTCTGTAATTTGTTTGCCACCTATTTTAAAACTAGCTTCCTTAAACCTAATGATCATAGTGGTGTTAAATCAAACGTTTGCAGTTTTAATAATAATAACATTGGTGATATTAATATTGACTCCATGGAGATTCTTAAGCTTCTTAAAGACGTTGACTTAAATAATGGTACAGGTCCTGATGATATATCTCCCATACTTATACAAAAATGCGCTAACAGTCTTGTCACTCCCCTTTATATACTTTTTAAACGCTCTCTTAGCGAAGGTACTGTACCCGCTATTTGGAAATCTGCTTTCATTACGCCTATCCATAAGAGTGGTGACAAAGGTAACATAACAAATTATAGACCCATATCTAAGCTCTGTATATTCGCAAAAATTTTTGAGAGGATTATACACAATCAGACCTATGCTGCTTTATCCAATTGGTTTACTCCTGAACAGCATGGATTCCTGAAGGGTCGATCTACCATCTCCAATCTCCTTCTCCCTAATAATGATGTAACGTCGTGTATGGACTCTGGGACACAGGTGGACATGATCTTTGCAGATTTTAGTAAGTGTTTTGATAGGATTGATCATTCTATCCTGAAACAGAAGCTTTACTGCGCCGGAATTCATGGAAACTTGTTCCGATGGTTTTCATCGTATATCGAGAATCGTTCTCAAGCTGTAGCTAATAATGGTTTTATCTCGAACTGGATAACAGTGCCCTCAGGTGCACCTCAAGGGTCCCTTGTTGGTCCCCTCCTGTTTGCTATATTTCTGAATGACATTGCATCCTGCTTTCAAAATTCTAAATTTCTACTTTACGCTGATGTTACGAAAATCTTTAGGCAAATTGCTACACCTGGTGATTGCCATCTCTTACAAAAGGATCTGGATAAATTTTGCGAATATTGTACTCGTAACAAATTAGATTTAAATGTTTCTAAGTGTTATTCAATGAATATTACTCGTAAAACTAATATTATTAAAAATTTGATTACACTTTACGGAACCAGATTCTTGCATACACCAATAAAGTGAGAGACCTAGGTGTAATTGTTGACTCCAAATTAATATTTGATAGCCATATAGAATATATTGTAGGACGGGCATCGAAGGCACTTGGATTCGTTATAAGATCTTGTGTCAATTTTAGTAGTATCAAGCCCATTAAAATACTCCACTATTCATTCGTACGCAGCATCCTTGAATACGCATCAGAAATATGGAATCTTTCATATAACGTTTATATTAACAGAATTGAGGGCATTCAGCGGAAGTTTCTTCGTTATTTGCAATTTAGATGTAAACAATACCTTCCCAACTATGAAACTAGATGTAAAAAATATAATTTTTTGCCCTTGCAAATGCGGAGAGAAATCGCTGACATTGTTTTCCTCTGCAAAATTTTAAACGGTAAAATAGACTCACCTCAATTATTAGGTGAAATTTTTATAAATATTCCAACAAAACAATTAAGAAGTTATCGTCCGTTAAGAATTTCGAAGTGTAATACTAACTATCGACAGTATTCATTTTTCAGCAGGGCTTGTGCATTGCTGAACGACCTCGTCAATGAATATTCTTCAATCGACATATTTAATTTGAAACCTGCAGCTATCAGGCGGTTGATGAGTGATTTTTTTTTTGTGAATTTTTAATTTAATTTTTCTTTGTCTAAATTTTTCTCAACTTGTAATATTTTATTTCCAATCTCTAAAAATTCTTCATATTTATAAGTGAAAACTTGTTAATGTCTTTAAATTTTTTTAAGCAAATTTTGTATGTATAGCTGTAAGTTTTCCCATTCAAATAAATAAAAAAAATAAAAAAATATATGTATATATATATATATATATGTCACGAGCCCCCACTCCCAAAGTTTGGAGCCCTTCTCATTGTTATTTTTTGGTTGATTTTGTTTGTGAATTTAGATCATAAGTTTTGCGCTGGTTTGGTCTGGCTTTAGGCCAGCACGCGTTTGAATCGAATTATAAATTGTAAAAAATGGATGATTGCAAGTGTCCATGTGTTAGCTTAGACATGTCGATTGTCTCTTTGGTGGGCTTAGTTCGCTGGATGCGAACAAATGCTTCCGACTGTCACATCGTCCCGGTCGAAGCTCAAGGTATTATTACAAACAACTATTTCTATTATTTTTGATCGATTTTATAGCTCTATTTTCTGTTGTTTACTTAACGACCTAAAACCCAAGCCGGTATACCTAATCTTCGCAAAGCACTGCAACACCACAAATGTATGTATGTATCAGTTCATACATAGTACGTGTATGGTTGCTTTTTTGATATAATACACTTTAATGTTGGCCAAAAATGAAAACTTTCTGGAATCCTGTTCCATATAAAATTTTATGATGCAAAAATCTCACACTCCTCCGTGTGCAAAATGTGCTTTAAAAAAGGATACAATGTTTTTCTTTCACTGATATTTCGACATTTTGGTTATCTTATCAAGGTTTTCTGGGGAAGCGCATATAGCTCTTTCGAAGACTATTACTTATATATTTTTTTTTAAGCATTTAACTACTACTAAATGTTTAAATGTAAAGAAAATTTTACTAGAAAATATTCCACGTGGACCAGGCAGCAGACGGGAATCGAATCCTTCGCTATCCGGGCAGATGCACTGACAATTTTACTGCCGCGTCAAATTTTCTCTAGTATTTCTTAGGCTGCAAGGAAGCGCCACTTCTTCACATTGTAGGAATCTAAGCTTATTCTTCGTTTGTTTTCAGTTAGTATTATTAAAAAATTTCGATATTTCAGAACAAAATTTCGATTAAACACCGTGTTTTGATATTACCACTGGTATGGGAAGACCTAATCAGAAACTAAAGACCGTGAGGTACCACAGCAATCATTATAAAAAAACCGCCTTTATATAGAAAAAAAAACTTGGAGTATATGGACCACTGAGTTATCATCTACTTTGTCTAAAACTTGGTTCCTTTTAGAAAGGATTATCTTCATTTGGCTACAGAGAGCTGTGCAAAGCTAGTTGGGTTTATTTCTTTGGAAGATTTAAGTGCATTCTCTGTTTATTTAGATTCGCTTTGAGATGACCTACACTAAAGAACTCTTTTAATAACCGCTTAAATAACGAGAAAATAAGAATCAAAAACTACGAACGCAAAACCTCTACCTGTTTTGTTTGAAGTGATAAAAATCACTTGCACCAAAATTTTTTCCTGTTTAAGAGCCCTTTCACATTTTTTGTAAAAAAAAAGTATTTTTTGAGCGCCTCGTTTACCCCCTTAGAACAGATTTTGACTGTTTCTAATAAAAGTAAACAGTAGATTTATTCTTTCTATTGTAAGTTAATGTAAAATATTTGCAAATACTATTTCCTTTTTTTGTACTGATGGTTCTACCGTAGCTAGTTTACGGAAAAAACGATAATATGCACAACTTCAAACGCCTGAATTTCTAAATAATTTTCAATAAATTAGATCAAATTAATTACTACGACATTAGCAATATATTTTTGTTGTAACATAATGTATTAGAATTTTGATTTTCCATCTCATTAATTATCAAAAAAACATCTAATCTCCGTGAGTTTTCCCAAAAAGTAATGCAGGTTTTCCTGGTATTTTGATATTGAATAAAATAGAATTACTATCAAAAATCTTAAAACTAATCTACCATCATATAACTACTGAAGTATGTATATAATTTATAATTACTTTATTAATAATTATTTTATAAGACTCAAAACCTCACCCGTAAAATGCAATATATACTAGTGCAAATCTACCTACGCGCCGATCAGTACGACAGCGGTGCAGTTTTGTAAAAGGGCTCTTAACACATAGAGGCATAGAGGCTTACACACGATTTTAAGAGAGGTAGGGCACACCGGAATTTCCGCTCCAATTGGGGCGCCCGTATGGGAAGCAACCTCCACCATACAGAAGACTACAGCAAAATAACATTGCCTTTTGGTGGTGTTGTTTCGCTGGTAAGTAGGGTTTCAGGCCTTCACGTGGTAGGGATATAGGATTATAGGGTTCAGGCCGGCAATGTGAGAATGGTCAGGAAGTGCGGCACACCTTCTGCTTCATCATCTATCTTCGCGACTGGACTCCACTCACACTTAACATTATTTGAAGTGAGGTAATCGATGCGCGTCGTATACAAAAATAGCTTTTTAATTTGATTTAAGAACTTTGTTACAAGTGGACCTGAGTATCAAAGCCAAATTAAAAGTGGATGGGAAAAAGCTAGTCACACAAGTAATCTTATTACGTTTGTATGGACGACATACGACTAGATGGCGAGTCCTAACACTAGCGTTGCCGTATTCTCTTACGCCTTAGAACTGTGATAACCTTAACTATACAGTTTTGATGGCTTCCGACTCATGTATGGTGGAAAAATTTGACAACATTTCTTGAAATCGGTATAATGTACCATCGTACAAACTGATTCCTGACCCAATTGCTCGACTATTCGCGTAAAATGTCAAAACACACAAGTTTCCTTAGAGGACCTTTTAATTACAAGGAAACTGTATTAATGTGAATCAAAGTTCTTTGAAATTACCACTTTGTTCTCAATGTAGTAGATTATCTTTTGGATAAAATTCAAATTGCAGTTTGAATTTGGATATAATGACGCGATTACACTTGGCCGTTAGCTCGATTACGAGTGCGAAAAGAATTCTGGTAAACGAATAAGTGTAAATGAACGGAGTCGAGTACGCCCGCACTCGGGTAGATTTCGTTTGTTTACCCGACACATTCTTCCAGCCCGTATAAATATTGCTTCGGGTGCCCGAATTCGAGTGATGTCTTTCGTGTACCTGAATACGGACAACAACCAAATGTAATTGCGGCATTAGTTCCAAAGTCGTTAATATTACAGAAACTCCTTCAATTTCTTGATATAAAAAAAAAACTTTCGTAAATAAAAGGAAAATCCTAAATGTATGGTCTTTTACTTGACAATGACAATGTACAAAATCATACGAAACAAAAAAAAACAATGATCGAAACTCCAAATAACTAACGTCAACTTTATGTCACATGGAGGCGGCAAAATCTGTCATTAAAAGTTCAATAGTTCTGAAATAAGAACTTTTTTTCCAAGGATACAAATATTCAAGCGAATTGGTGGGTTAGGAATTAAAATTACTACGAGCTCCTTGGCCGAGTGGTTTGTACGCCGGGTTTCATGGTGTCGCCGACTCGAGAGGTCCCGGGTTCGAATCCCGGTGGGGCCAGATGTTTGTGTGACGAATACGAGCATATTTGTACTCTAGTCATGGAGATTTAATATGTATTTCTATATAAATATACTTATATATGTAATGTTTATGTATTCTATCCGTTACCCTAGTATCCCATAACACAAGCATTACAGTGCTTACTTTGGGGATAGGCTCATTGGAGTTTTTAAAAAAAATGGCTGATCGTACATACTTTTACTACGTTCTTGTAGGCATCATCCAAGCAATAATAATCATACAAAATCACCAAAAGGTAGTATTAGACCTTCTACAAGGCCTTCTGTAAATTGGAGGTACTAGGTAATTGGAACTCCCTACCCTATACTAAAATTCTGCTGCGACACATCTTTAAAAAAGACGTTATTGTAATACACAATTTCTCAGTGTTATTTACTAGTGATAGTTACCTCGAACATATTTGAAATTCCCGTTCTACAGGCTGTCTATCTGAGTAAATAGGGATTTTCTTACGCGCTCGTAAATCTGTGCCCTGTTCTGGTTTATTTGATTAGGTGGACGGCCTCGGCGCCGTCGGTCGAGACATAACCAACTTTATTGCTTTACTAAATAACTACCAGGCGATCAGCGGAGCCGCGGCCTACCCTAGCGAATGATTTTTATTACTCTCCATAATTCATTTAGCTTTATATTGAACTCGTGAATATTCAAGAAACAGTTTGTAATGCGAATGTTATTTATGAGATTGATTTATCGTTTAACGTTTCGGTTAAGAGGATTTCTTGAATTTTAATGAATATTTGATATTTAATTGTTATGCATGGTAGGACTAGGGATGCCAACCCTACAATATAATAGAGTTTCCTACTTAATAAGGGGATCAAATACTATATTTCTAAAAAAATATATGTAGAAGGCGAAACTTAAAGCATATTTTTGACACTAAAAGCTTTCTTTAAAAGTATTAGAAATTATTATTATATAGATATTATTAGGAAGGCAAAGAGCAGCAAACTTTTTTTTTTCAAAAATAAAGCAAACACTTTAACTACTTACTATATTTTTTTCCATTTTTTGCCCACTACTACATTTTAGAGGTAATGCTTATATGGTAATAATACTATATTTAATAGAAAAAAGTTAGTAACCCTAGGTAGGACTAGTAGGACGGACTAAATAACGGCTGGGTTCTGAACGAAGTTATAACCTTGTCTTGTCTGACTCGTTCCGTAGCTAACTTAAATGTAATACTTAGTACTAGAGTTTTGATTATTTTCGATTAAGATAGATTTTTTTATAGCTAATAATTTACATAATTAATTTAACTTCACTGATGAGTTCAGACTAGCTGAATCGTATGAAAAGCAAAGGGACTTGTGTATAATCGCAATGATTTCACTGGCCGCCAAAGCGCTGCACCACGTAACTATAATATATTAATACGATTGCAATGTAAAATTAGTTGGTATTTGTAAACCTATTTTTACTGATATTTCATATTCATAAGGATTTTAATGCATTTATGTATTACTAGCGGTCCGCCCTCGCTTCGCTTCGGTGTAGAGCTGAAGTATAGACTACAGTTTTTGTTGTCAGGCTTGTATTATACACAATGACATTCATCTATGATTCTTCTTATACCTGCATGCAAAGTCTCAGCCCGATCGGTTTAAAATTGACAAAGTTTCATACAAACTTTCATTCCCTATTTTATCCCCTTGGGGGTAGAATTGATCAAAATCCTTTCTTAGCGGATGCCTACGTCATAACATCTACCTGCATGCCAAATTTCAGCCCGATCCGTCCAGTAGTTTGGGCTGTGTGTTGATAAATCACTATGTCAGTCAGTCACCTTTGACTTTTATATACATACTAGCGGACCCGACAGACGTTGTCCTGTCTACACGTCTTTGTGAATCTAAACCATTCTCAGATCCCCTTGAACACACACAAAAAATTTCATCAAAATCGGTCCAGTCGTTTAAGAGAAGTTCAGTGACATACACACTCACAGAAGAATTATATATATAAAGATATAGATAATAACGGTCATTTTTATTACCTGTATTATAACTAAAATTCTCATATTTCCGTTTTCCAGTACTCATTTTCTACACGTTTTACATGATTTATTTGCTAATTTTGTTTACAAATGTTTGGTTTTTATTCTAAGATAAGCACGATTTCTCAATATCAATTATTGTCTGTCAATAAGGTCGAACGCTCTGAACGCATCAACAGCCAAATATTGAATGAAGCTCGCTTTCTTTTTTTTTTGTTTCCTCCCAGGCGGGGGAGCGGGTGTGAAATCCTCATGGATACCCTACAGCCGGCTGTAGAGTTATGTCAGACTCTTACTGACTAAAACACACCCGTGGGGGGTGCCCATGGCCTTAGGGGCCTTACAGGCTTCATCTGATGCGATCAAGCCCTGAGAAGGGGATGATGCAGCGCTGCCTTAGTAAATACTACTGCATAGTGCGCTTAGAGGACGGATGCACCCTGATGTGCATCCGTATCGGTTTGGGACTGAGCGACTGAAGGTCTCTCAGGATCGGGGGGGCGGGGAAGCTCGCTTTCGGACCTCCCGCCTTTTTATACCCTACCGCGCCGCCACGACCCGTGTCGAGCGCGGCAGCCGTTACACAAAAATAATCCTTAAAGCATGATTCAGTATTCACGTGCGACGGCGCGATGGCTTATTTCATGTATAAGTTTGGTGTTTCTATACCGATTTCTATGATTCTTTTTTTATTGAATAGGTAATAATGTTAACTTTTTTAAATTAGGGATGAGTGAGAGTATTATAAACGTAAGAGTAAACAAATATAATCAGAATGCTCCGAACTGCTAAGCTATCAGGAGTTACACGTGTTATTGTGAGTCAACCATAAAAAAAAGACATATGCTGTTGCGGGATATTTTTTAGACAATTTTATGTAGAAAATTACGTCATACATGATTTCTATGTAACTTTAACCACTAAGGCTCCACACGCGACGGAAACTTAAAAAATGGAGTAACTTCTCCCGTTTTCCCAACATTTCCTTTCACTACTCTGCTCCTATTGATTGTAGCGTGATGAAAAGTATACTATAACCTGCCCAGGAGTATGAAGAATAATTGTACCAAGTTTCGTTAAAATCCGTCGAGTAGTTTTAGTTTCTATAAAAACAAAAATTTTACTGATTGCATTTTTGGCATCAGTATCGATCACCTATCACCCCCTGATAGTTATTTTGAAAATATATTTCATGTACATAATTGACCTCTCTACAGATTTATTATAAGTATAGATAATTTTACAGTTTACCTAGTTTTGCGACTATTTTTGTAGAAGAATATGGGTTTCAAACATGGACGTAGATTTCCGCTGTGTAAATATAGCATAAAGTTCATCATGCGGACCTCTGTGCAACAGTTCCTGTGCCATACTGTTAGCATTTTTATAATATTAGCATTTTTTACAGATCGGTCAATAGTACAGTTATTGTTTTTATCTTGGTTTGTCCATGCTAAATCACGCCACATCACCTTACCTCCCCACCATCTTATCACGTGACGTGAAGGAGGGACGAACTAGCGAGTGGAGCGGTCATAAATACGGTATTCAGTCGAGAGCCTTTGTCGTGAATAGTGGTCCAAAATTTAACGTGGTGTTGCTGCTAAATATTCTTGTTATAATAATTTTAGTTTATATTACAGTGAAGTACAAGTTGAATAAAGCAAGTGGAAAATTAACATTGTGGTTTAACTTCTGGAAACTAATCTAATAGTTTCAGAAGCGGGATCGACTGAGAATATCCTGATATTCTCACTACGCCCAGAAAAAAAAACGCAAGTTATTTTTTATTTATTTTTTCTCATTCATAAGTGCTAATTTCATAACTCTTGTTTTATTTGACCTAATATATTTAAAGTTTCAAGAACGTTACATTTTTTTTTATTATTATTATTTTACATGATCATACACGTCCCAATAATGCTTCTGCATGTATCCTGCCAGGGCTACTCCCTGGGGTTACGTGTAGTTGCTGTAAAAATACACACCTTACTGGGGCTACACCGAGTTTGCATTAATGTGGCCATTGTGTAATTGAACACTGAGATATGATATAGCACATCTCTATAAAGTATGTAATCAATGCAACTCGGTTTTGCATAAGAGTCCTTTCACATTTTTTGCAAAAAACTCGCCTCGAGCGCCCGTTTACCCCCTTAGAGAGATCTTGACTATTTCCAATAGAAGTAAACAGTAGATTTATTCTTCCTATTGTAAGTTAATGTAGACTATTTGAAAATACTATTTTCTTTTTTTGTACTGATCGTTCTACTGCAGCTAGTTTACGGAAAAAACGATAATATGCACAACTTCAAACGCCCCAATATCTCAAAAAAAAATTTGATCAAATTAATTACTACGACATCAGAAATATGTTTTTGTTGTAACATAATGTATGAGAATTTTGATTTTCCATATCATTATGGTTTCTGGTTTAAAACATTTATTTCTCAAAACAGAACACAAAATTCACTTACATGAGAAGACAAAAGAATAATCCAGTACGTGTGTATTTAGTTGGACATGCACACACTTATATCACAAATCACTATTGAAAAATGTTTTTTTTTACTATAACTGTTAATAATTTACAAATTGATGACTTAGTTCAAACAATGCATATAAATATTTGTTACGCAAACATCTGTAAAATGTGGGTAGTCCGTTTTCTGTAAGAGAAATCAAGTCTATATTACGTATCGAAATCCGTTTGCTATCAATAGCCGATACAAATTGCCTTCAGAATGATGTTAAGTTTTTATATGACGGCTGAGCTAGCAGTGGAGAGAAAGGACGCCATATTTTATGATATACGCATATATACATACATCTTATGCACTATTAAATTTATATATGTTTTTAAGTAATTTTTATTAATGATTTGATAATAAGGCATTTGATATTGTTGTTAAAATGATATTGAATTATAATAGAATTACTATCAAAAACTTTCATAAAACTAATCTACCATCATTGAACTACTGAAATATCTATATTTTTTTTATAATTAGTTCATTACTAATTACTTTATAAGACTCGAAACATCTCCCGTGAAATGCAATATATACTAGTGCAAATCTACCTACGCGCCGATCAGTACGGCAGTGGCGCAAATTTGTAAAAGGGCTCTTAATATTTTTTTTCATCTGACTGGGGACTACCTCGGATGTTATTTTTACTCATGTACATGTTACCTTATCTTCTAAGCGTGTTTTCATTATATAAGGCTGTTCTAATTTCATCCAGATTGAATGTGGTCAGTTGTCCCTTCGTACTCTACGAAAAATGACTTTTATTTTTTATGTACGCGAAATAATGTCCGTTTCAGATATGGAGGAATACAATAGAAACTGCTGTGAAGGTGGACAGACGTTTGAATCATTTAATGACCTAGGAGTGCCTGGTATGGGCCGAGGTCTACGTAATGCGGACGACCTAGGAGTGCCTGGTATAGGCCGAGGTCTACGTAATGCGGATGACCTAGGAGTGCCTGGTATGGGCCGAGGTCTACGTAATGTTTTTTTTGTTATCAAGGTATTAATTTGTACAATAAAGTTAATAAAGAACTAATGTCATATCCGTTAACAGTAGGAGATTGTAAAAAAATTGTAAAAGACTGAGTTCAGGCATTAAGCTATTCAGACACAGAAAATCTACTTAGCCATCTAAAATAAATTCTGTTATGTGATCAAATTTTTGCTTATAATAAAAAAATAATTAACTACCATGCATTTATAAACGTTTCTGTTTATCTCTCAACCTTTAATTTTTTGCTTTTGTATTTACCATGAATAAATATTATGTATATACAGGTTCAATATGGTTATGAAGAACATTGTTATGTATAGATTATTTTCCAGGGGTAAGGAACTGGTGATCCGTAGTACAGGTTAACGCTGGTTTCGGACACCAGCTTCTTACAACGCCCAATAATATTACTTAAGTGTTGCTTAACCTGTATTTTATGTGCTTCAATTGTTGTAAGAAGAAATAAATAAATTTATTATATTATTATTATTATATTAATGCGGACGGCCTAGGAGTGCCTGGTATGGGCCGAGGTCTACGCAATGCGGAAGACCTAGGAGTGCCTGGTATGGGCCGAGGTCTAAGGAATGCGGATGACCTAGGAGTGCCTGGTATGGGCCGAGGTCTACGCAATGCGGATGACCTAGGAGTGCCTGGTATGGGCCGAGGTCTACGCAATGCGGATGACCTAGGAGTGCCTGGTATGGGCCGAGGTCTAAGGAATGCGGATGACCTAGGAGTGCCTGGTATGGGCCGAGGTCTACGCAATGCGGATGACCTAGGAGTGCCTGGTATGGGCCGAGGTCTAAGGAATGCGGACGACCTAGGAGTGCCCTGTTGAAGTGGCCGAGGTCAAAATTTAGAAAGTTCTGATGAGGTTGACTAATTATTGTTGTTTGTTTTATATAAAACTTTGTAACACCTTTTGGCAAAAGCAGAACACAAATAAGATTTATATTCTAAGAGATTGCTTACTGTTGATCTATTAACCAGGAAACCATGCTGATGAGGTGATAAAAATGGCTTGAAATGTGAGTAAAGTGTCTCATATATTAGAGATTCAAATAGCTTGGCAAAACAAGACAAAATACTGATAGGTCTGTAGTTGCTGATTTGCTCTCTGTCACCAGATTTATATATGGGAATAACATATGCAGTCTTCCAAAGACTAGGAAAAATACCACACTCTAATGACTTATTAAAAAGTATGAACAGAGGAACGCTAAGCTCATCGCAGCAGCTCTTTATAAAGTGAGGAGGGATTTGATCTGGGCCAGCTCCTTTACCAATATCAAGAGACCGTATTTCTGCTTTAATGCTTTCATAGTTTATCCTTGCGTCTGACAAAAACAAACCACGATTAACTGTTTTGTTAGGCGAGTAGAGATAGCAATTATTTTTTTCATAGACGGAACTAAAGTATTTCGAAAACATTTCACATATCTCCTCCACATTTGAAGATGTGACGTCACCGTGTGTCATGGTTCGGGGTATGCCAGTGGATTTTCTTTTGTCGTTTACATATCTAAAGAAGTTTTTAACATTAAGTTTGACAGAACTTTCAACAGACTCGAGATAGGACCTATAACATTTGTTCAAAAGTAACTTACAACGAGCACGAAGCAAGTCAAAAGAGTCATAATCACGAGGGTTACCATATTTTTTGTATCACCTGTGATACTTAAGTTTTTCATTCATACAACGAATCAGTGCAAGACTAAACCAGAAAGGAAATTTATTGGATCTATTACTCGATAAGGGTGTATGTTTATAAATGATTTGATTCAATATCTTGTAGAACTTACTGACAGAGTCGTCAATATTTGCACAAGCCAAGTACTCATTCCAGTTTACAGAGTTCAGTTCATCACGAATATTAACAAGATTGCATTTGTAGAAATTAGGTCTCTTACTGCGGGCTCGCGAGATCACATTAGAAGTAGAAATTTGGCAAGTAATATCTATAAGCAAAGGTGGATGATGGTCATCAATGCGACTCAATGAGTGTGCCTCATGAACGCTTAAAGAATTAGATGTGTATAAAACTAAGTCTAAGTAACGGTAATTTTTATTAGAGATGTTATTGAACTGTTTGAGGTTACAGATATCCAGAGTCTCCAAGAGAAGCTCAGATTTTACTCCCACAGATATAGGGCCTGGACACATATATGAGCTTGTAGTACATTTAGTCCAGTTTATAGTAAGCGTATTAAAGTCGCCAATGCACAAGAAGTCGGTATTATCCCCCATATGGATCATTTTCCCCTGACAGTTAGAATAAAAGGCTTTTAGTTTGTCTAGCTTAAGATCAGGCGGCAAATAGCATAAGTAAACAATCAAAAACCTCAGATTGCCATTCAAGTAATCGACGAGCATTTAAAGTTTTTTTTGACCGCTAAAGCTACACCACCCCCCTCTCTCTTTTTTATACAAGTACTATCACGATCTCGGCGAAAAACTACATATCTAGAGTCAAAAAACTCAGCATCGCCGACACTCGCATTTAGGTTCGTTTCTGTAAAACAGATCACGTCATAATTGCAGTTAAGAATGTTTAGGTAAACATCGTCAAGCTTACTTCTAATCCGGTTGACATTTTGATAGTATACTAACATTGTGGAACAAACAAAAATCCAGATGAATTGAACAAAATAAATAGAAAAAAAAAATAGAACTTATTTAGACAGATTAAGATTAATTACTTAAGTTTGTTGAGACAGTCCAAGGTTTTAATGTGAATAGAACTTGACACATCATCCTTTCTAACAAATATACGACCAAATTTAATCCAAACAAAAGTGTATTTTCTGTCTTTCGCAACCCTTCTTGTCTCGGCATATAACAATTTGCAATTCGGAGAGATGTGTTCAGTAACAAAAACTCTTGTTTTGTTGTCTGTGAATCCAAGGTGGGAGGCATTGAGTGCGTTGATAGGTTCTTTAGCTGCTTTATTGTAACGTCTTACCAAAAACAAGACAGTGTCCCGCAAACGAGGCGAAGACAGAGTCACAAGAATATTTCTGGGGCGACTTGACTTTTGGTCCATTTTAGCAACCCTTCTACAGGCAGTTATTTGAGAATCTTCGATTGCCATACCTATTGTGCTACAAAGGTTCCTAAATATAGTCACCACATTTTCTGAACGACTCTCAGGAACCGCTTGCAATTCTAAATTATGATTTCGAGATAGGTTCTCAATGCTAGAAATTTTATTATTTAATAAAGAAAGTTCAGATTTCAATTTGTTATTTTCATTCTCCAAAATTTTAATTTTTTCTCTATCTCGGTCACCAAGGACTTTAGTGTGTTCTGTTCTGCGCAAATAAAATCGGTTGTAGATGTAAAATTATTTTCTAAATTTTTAATCTCAGATTGAATTTCTGATTTAATTATTTTTTTTGATATCTTCAAGTAGAGCTGTACGAAGATCGACTTTGAAACTTGCAAGGTAATTATTTAATTTCTCATCAAGTACGGCCGACAAAAGTTTGAATTTTATAATCTAGTAAATTACTTATTTTATCCATCGTAACCGCATCGCAGTCCTTTCCTTGCGGCGAGCTATTATCGAGGGACATGTTCATACTGTAGTCGGAGGCAGATTGGTGATGCCCGCGAACCGGTGTATTAACATTAG
This sequence comes from Chilo suppressalis, assembly GCA_902850365.2. Lineage (NCBI taxonomy): Eukaryota > Metazoa > Arthropoda > Insecta > Lepidoptera > Crambidae > Chilo > Chilo suppressalis. Next base: position 11,540,442 of record OU963897.1, on the reverse strand, counting down.
AGCCGCGCCGTCGAGTGTTTACATTCAAACATGCTGGGCACATCCAAGACTCCAGCGCCTGAGCCGTCAGCAAAGAAAAATCTTTTTGCTTGTATTTAGACATAATGATGGTATTTTCCAGTACAAATTTTACACACAATATAGTCATCCTTCGAGTTAATCTTCTTGTTACACTGAGCGCTGCAATCCATTGTAGAAAATAGTAAGTAAATATATTTATACTGCCCTCTTACGACTCTGTTAAGTAACTCCAGTTCAGTAATAAGCAAAGCGTAACAATAGTAAAGCAGCAAGCAATGCTAAAAGTCTAAAAGCAACGTTAGTGTGCGTCAAGACGCTGTTGCTTCTTAACAGCAATACACATTCCAGAGCAGCGCGTACGCAAGGCACCTCATAGATGGCGTTGCAGATGCATCAATTAGAATGATAAAGCAATTTTGAACGGTTAAGTTTGAAATGCTTTCCAATTATTACACAGTAATTACTTATTGTACCAGGCAGAGTGTCACAACAAAACACAGAAAGTTCCCAAACTGCACGAAACAATCACAAAATATCAGTCATAAGATTGGTAAATCCATTAATGCACCAATTTATAATTTCTTGTAAACAGTTCACAATAGCAACGAGATAACAATCACAGTTCACCACTATAACGAGACACTTAAGTTGATAAAGATTTGATAAATATTCTCTTGACAAATACAAATATATCGAATAAATTATTAAGAGCTAGTACAAAGACAAGTGTTTACTTGTAAGCGCCCTCTGGCGGAAGAAAGTAGTCTTCTTTAATGTAAAAATGTGTATCTTTTAGTACTTTTAGCTTTGTACCTGAATGTGTTAGTTATTTTTATATAGTCTTATTAAAATGTATGCCATTGTTATAAAATCAAAAAGAATCTAAGATAATTTAGAACGGTTATTTGAATGTAATCATATTTTACGGTATTTTAGCTAATTTGTTTTGTTTATTTGTTGCTTTATTATTGCTATTTCTTAAATGTCAATATGAAAATAAATTATGATTCGAATCATTATATTTTAGAGAAATTATATAAGACTGTAAAATAATATTATATAATAATATTAGGGGGACCAAACCACTACATTAGATTTGATAGACCACAGATCCTTGCAGCTGAGCGGCGGTTCGTTCCTCGAATGATGCGCGAGGCTATTGAGATTAAAAAATATCCAAATTTCAATAGGGAAGATAGTTGGTATATACCACCAGCTTGGGAACCTATTATACAGGAGATAAAATCCCAACCCCGAGCACACACTGCAAGACCATCAGATACTATTAGTTCTTTTTGTTTGCATAATTTAACATAAGAAGGAGATAGAAAGCCTCTCTTGAGTTTGTTTCGCCGGTTCTTCTCAGGAAGGTCTCCCAATTTTGGAACCGGTGGTAGTTTACGGTAGTTAGGGTCAAATAAATAAACTCAAAATTACAAACAAGAATTTTAAATAAAATACTTTATTAAGTAAATTAAATAATAAATTCATACATAGACAATAAAACTTAAATATCGAACAATGAAATAACCAAACGCTCAATAAAAGTCTTTCGAAGGTAGCTCGACAAATTAAATAAAAGTTTTATTCTGACGACGAAGCCTGTAAAGGCTACGAAACGTCAATAAATAAATAAAGTTTCGTGCATTAACCCGTAAAAACTAGTTTTATTTAATGAGTGATGTGCGTGAAAACCTAAGAAACAAATATAATAATAAACCTGTCTTTATTGTACACCAAATCGCGAAGGGTCTCGCTTGATGCAGGATGGCCGAGCTGTTAGCATTTTTATAATATTAGCATTTTTTACAGATCGGTCAATAGTACAGTTATTGTTTTTATCTTGGTTTGTCCATGCTAAATCACGCCACATCACCTTACCTCCCCACCATCTTATCACGTGACGTGAAGGAGGGACGAACTAGCGAGTGGAGCGGTCATAAATACGGTATTCAGTCGAGAGCCTTTGTCGTGAATAGTGGTCCAAAATTTAACGTGGTGTTGCTGCTAAATATTCTTGTTATAATAATTTTAGTTTATATTACAGTGAAGTACAAGTTGAATAAAGCAAGTGGAAAATTAACATTGTGGTTTAACTTCTGGAAACTAATCTAATAATACCTAGTGATCTATGGTTTCTAATCTAATGTTAGCCACTCAACATCATCAAGTGATATTGATCAAATTGGCTTAATCAAGTCAAAATCCTTCCGTCAAGTGGCATGTCTTTCTAAAATGTCTACCCACACACGGTCAGTTTGATTTGATTAAGCCTATTTAAAATTAATAAATATTTCCAACACTCACACCAATTAGCCTAGCCTCAAAGTAAGCACTGTAAGGCTTGTGTTATGGGATACTAGGGTAACGGATAGAAATACATATATTGTACATATGTAATTATATTTATATAAAAATACATATTAAACATCCATGACTGGAGTACAAATGCTCGTATTCATCACACAAACATCTGCCCCCACCGGGATTCGAACCCGGGACCTCTCGCGTCGGAGACACCATGAAACCCGGCGTACAAACCATTCGATCACGGAGGTCGTCAAGCGGCAGGAAGGTAAGCCAGCATAATTTACATTACCATCGTATTGTTGCAGCTTCGTGGTAGATGTGACCCATTGTCTGTTGACAAGCACCCTTAGATTAAAACAAAAAGGGTAGATACGGTACGCTCATACTTGCATCAAACAAAAACTGATTCCACGGCAGCGCGAACGGGACGGCGAGATCCGCGTCACTGCATTACCGACCCTAACGAAACAGCACGTTAAGTTTCAACGGCAGCGCGAACGAGACGGCGAGATCCGCGTCACTGCACTACCGACCAATCACGCGACCAGTACTCGACGTCACTACCGAATAAAATTCAAAACAAACAGCAATTTTTATGAAAAAATATATTTTATAGTACTTACGAATGAAAAGTGATGCTGTGGGTTTTATTTTTATATCTTGAGCAATTTGAGCACTTTTTAAAAACACACTTAGGCATTTTTTTATCATATAAACACAAAATATTAGCAATTTTTCTTTTTGGCGTTCACATGTACGTCGTTTGCATGTCAAGTTGTGACTAAAGCGATTAGGGTCGTGGACCACAATTCATGCGGATCACTTTTGTGAGGCTAGTGCCGTATCTACCCATTTTTTTTTAATCTAAGCAAGCACCCCATGCTTTGTCATGTTACCAAAGTACGGGGCACTAAAGGTTAACATTATTCAGTTTATTATTATGTGTTATTTTAGTTTAATGAAACGTCCCGACAATTCAGCAAACTCACTTATTATAATTCAAGTTATAGCTTATTTACTGAGAGATAGGGGTTAAATTATAAAATAATAATTGGTGCGACGAGACATTCACCCACGACTTTATATAACTACCTACATTTATTAGAGCCGACATTAACTTCCTGTGTAGATTTTATTTTTATACCGTCTCGGTATTTTGGGATCAAAAGGTAGGGTCGTCAAACCTTTATCAATAAGGCAATCTGCTTTGATTTGATCCCATTTATAAAGTAATTTCAAGAAGAGGTTTTAACGATATAAATTTAAATATTTACAATTAAGTTGCTTTCTGTGTTGATTAACGAGTGAGTGTCTTATTTTAATACAACGTTTATGGTAGAATACTTACTACGAGGAGCTCGATAGCGCAAGTGGTAAGCGTGTGCGGCTGCGATCGTTGAAGTTAAGCAACTTTCGCAGTGGTCGGTCATTGGATGGATGACCAAAAATATATTATCATGAGGGCCTCCGTGCTTCGGAAGGCACGTTAAGTCGTTGGTCGTGGCTGCATTTGCAGTCGTTAGCACCCACCAAACCGCACTGGGCCCGCGTGGTGGGTCATGGCCCAATCTCCACGGTTTTGCATTTATTAACAGGAGTTAACGTGCGTGTAGGATTGTGCGGATGAATATATTATTACACCTTGTAATTTTTAAATATCAAAAGGAAATATCTATCAAAACAGATATTAAAAGGAAACTATGCAGTCTTCGTCGATAGTTAATTCAATTACCTAATGTGGAAATCATGTTAATTTGTAATCTTGTATATCCGTTACATTTACAAAATAATAACACAAACGCATGTTACGTCGATACAGCTTAAGATTTGGTTAATTAAACGGTTATACGGTATTTCAGTAAACAGTCAGCTTTAGTTAGTAAATTTTTAAATATTTTAAAAATAAGTTAATAAATCAACCACGACATCAAGATCAAATGTCGGAATAGTGGTTGTTGAATTAAGATATTCGTTTCATTAGTACTTACACATTTTTGAGTACGCTTGTTCCTATAAGTCCATTAATTCAAAACCTTTGTGGTGATTGAATTGATACTGTGAATACGTTTCGTTTATGAAATTATTGTAAAATTTATTAGTAATTTTGATTTGTTAACAATAAAAACTCTCTCTTTCTATCTGAAATATATAGACGTAATTTACAGCATTTTTCATCACGATCATTATTTTTGGTTTTCTTAAACGTACCGCCTTGTGTCCCTTGTGGTAATAATACAATATTATGTTAAACAAACGAAAAGTGACCGTTATTATAACTCTTTATTAGAGTTAGTATTGATGTGCGGAACTAGTGCGGCCATTAACTAAACATGGATAGAATTTACTTTAAAATAAATGGGAAAAAGTTTAGCGGTAAGTGTAATTTATTTGTTTGTTAAATATTTTTTTTAACAACCGAAACATTACTAGTAAAACGTATTAATTTATATTAAAAAGGTTTTAGCAATGGATTCAGTCTAGTGGCCGAACATAAGCGTTACTGAACGCTAAAGCCATACTTGGTTAAATTTGTACTATATTAACTACTAGCTGTGCCTCGCGTGGTTACCCGCGGTTTATTAGGGATATTTTCGCGCATTAAAACGTAGCCTATTTTTTAATCCAGGGTGACAGCTAACTCCATACCAAATTTTATTAAAATCTCCAGTTTAGACGTGAAGAAGTAACAAACATACACACTCACAAACTTTCGCCTTTATAATATTTGTGTAACTATAGTACAAAATTCATATCAAATACATAGTAAATGTGCAAAACTTTGGTTATTTTTCTCTAGTATTTTAACTTTAGTCATATTTAACTAGATGAAACAACGCGGCCTTAATCTATCTCTAAAGTTTAAAAATTTCCAATAAATGATAAAATTGTTTGTCGACAGCTTGTTAATTCCATGCATAACATAAAGTTTGATTATTTTCGATAAGTAATTTCATTGATCTATTGCTTATCTTTAAACTACAAAATGAGCGCTATCGTTCAAAAGAATGAAAAGTTAAGTACTTAAATTAAGTCATTTATTTTCTGTGATGTAATAATGTTTTTTTTGTATTTGGTTGTAAAAAAATCATGTATATTACTTATTGAGTGAATATTACTGATAACTCGCTTCAGGTTTTCAAAACCTGAAGCGAATTATCATAAAGGAATAAAAAATTAAATGTAAAGTTTTTACCCATATTCGACCGATATCTCATGCTGGACTGTGACTATAGGAATAATATAAATTTGTCGAGACGCTCCTTTTTCCTGTACAATTAGTAAAAACCTATCAACGGAGAGGGCCTATTATTATTATTTGTGTATGGAAACTGTTGCAGACGATGAGTCCGTCTTATGCTGGAACTTCACTTGGCTATTCGTATTTGCTATTTGTAAACTTGACAATAGTCTGTCCTTATCATGCTTTATAAGGAATGAAAAGGGCAGACTGATGTCAAGTTTACAAATATTAAACAATTATAGCCAAGCGAAGTGGTGGCATTTAGCAAACACCAAATGTGGCATCGTTAAGGCTATTTTATATTTGATCATTTTTAGGATTCCGTATCTCCATAGAAAAGTAAGGAACCCCCACAGGAACACTACATTGTTCGTCTATTCGTTCTTCTTTCTGTCTGCCAAAATAGTTTTTTGAACGCGTGCCCGACTCACAATTGAATGTTTTTTTACTCTCAAATCCAATTCGCTGTCTCAAACTGCAGTTTATTAGGCATTTAACTGCTAGATTTATAAATAAAAACAACAGATATTGTTTCACTCAGTCGAGGCATCCTATCATCAGTATAATCGCAAACTGAAACCTTACCTAGTTCGAATCACGCACGGCGTATCTTGCACGACACCTTTTGCGTAGAACCTTATTTCATAGAATTTCTATACACCCTTCACACCACGTGTAAGTTAGCGTAAGGAATTCTATGAAATGTGCAATGTAAGTCAGGCAATATAGTACGCTGTTTGCGATTCAACATTAGATGCTCTGCCGAAGGTAAGTGGGGTATACCTTACCCCACTTACTTCGGTTTTTACACGTGTAAATTGTTTTAGCCGGGGGAGAGTTCCATGCAGACACTTCTTTGATGGACTTCATCAGAGAGCATGCCGAGTTGCGTGGAACCAAGTATATGTGCAAGGAGGGCGGGTGCGGTGCCTGCGTCGTCAATGTGCGACTCGCGCACCCCACCACAAACGAGATTGTGTCTTTCGCTGTCAACTCGGTAGATATTAATTCATAATATTTTTCAGTAGATCTCATGTGCAGACCAGGTAGCTTATATTTTCCACACTGGAAGACTAACTATAGAAATAGAATATCATATGTTTAATGCGTCAACTGGTTATTTTATCTTGCTGATTTTGAAGATCTATCAACTGCACAGAGCAACACGGAAGGAAACATTTAAATCGTTCTGCCATTTTTGCGAGGGGGGGGGGGGCGAAACCCCCCCCCCCCCCGGGTTACGCCCACAAATGCATTTTAACGTAGATGCGTAAAAACGAAAACTGCAAGCAATTACACAATATATCGCCAAATCCTGCACACATGTATCGGTTGTATGCGCAATTTGAATGCTCAATCGACAAAGATGAAAGCTGTGAATGCCTACTCCTCTCCTGCTCTGGCCATGTTGATGATCAACTTGCAAGTCATAATACTGTCCCTGATGCAATATAGTTGGATATAAATAAATTGATTGTAATTCAGCAGCAAAGTTTAAAGAATATTTTATAGTCACTCAAAGTAAAATGATAATTAAATCAAGCTAAATAATATCATGCTGAAGAATGACTGATGGACACATAAATTATGAGTATAGTACACCGAACTATGAGTTTTTTGCAATCAAATTATCCTGTAGTTTATAACAGTCTTAATAAATATTGTTGTTACTTTTCCAGTGCCTTGTAACTATTATGTCATGCAATAATTGGGATATAACGACAGTGGAAGGCATCGGTAATAGAAAAGAAGGCTATCATATTATACAAAAACGGTTAAACCATTTCTTTGGATCACAATGTGGCCACTGCAGTCCTGGATTTGTAATGAACATGTACAGGTGATATGTTTTTATAATTTTAACTATTTTTTTAAAGAATCATTTATAAAGTAGATTATACAACACAAAAACTTTGGACTTAGTTATTTTATTATAGTTACAGCAAGCACATATTTTTTGTTTTTAGTTTACTCAATGGCAGTGATCACCATTTGACAGAAAAAGAAATAGAAAAGGCTTTTGGTAGTAACTTATGCAGATGCACAGGATACAGACCCATTTTGGAAGCTTTCAAATCCTTAGCTATCGATGTGAATCAGGACTTACTACGTAAGGTTAAAGACATAGAGGACATTGATCAAAATTTATGTCCTAAATCAGGAAAGAATTGTGATGGCTCATGTAGCAAAAATGAAAGCCAAGAATGGTGTTTGGTCAATGTAAAGAGTGATGGTAACAATTTAACTTTACCTAGGAAAATATCACTCGCTGATGGTAAGCTCTGGGTTGCAGCTTTTGATATTAAATCCATATTTGATGTGTTGGATGAGAATGGATACGATTCCTACATGTTAGTCGCAGGAAATACGGCCAAAGGTATACTACTTGTTAATTTATCATTATAAGCATTTATAAATAACTTCTAAAACAGCAGTTGATATTTTTCACGCAGGTGTACGACCTATAATATCTTACCCAAAAGTGCTAATTGACGTAAGTAACGTGAAAGAACTAACTGGACACTATTTGGATGTTAATCTTGTACTGGGAGGTAATGTTACTCTGTCCGATGCTATGTCTGTATTTAAACAATTAAGTAAAGCGAAAGGTGAAGAGTTTTGGTACTTGGAAGTGTTACATGACCATATGGAAGAAGTGGCTCATATTCCTGTCAGAAATGTAAGTATTTCGAGAATTGTGGGCAAAATAATTTAAAAAATTAATAGACCATTTAGGAAATAAATTTTAAAATTATGAATATAGAGTAAAATACTATTTTTTCATTTATTTACTGATTATTATTATCTATCTAAATGACGGAGTGGTAAAAAGATTTCCGGTTTAGTTATGGTAACCATGGGCTGGTTACATCTAAATTTAAGAGCTGAGTTTAATACAAACAAACAAAACTCTCTTTAAATCCATAAATATGCAAATTTTGTGTGATTTTGTATGATACGACTATAAGTTTTAAATTTCAGATTGGCACTTTAGCTGGTAACTTGGTTCTAAAACACAATCACCCTGATTTTCAATCTGATATATTTCTGTTGTTGGATTGCGTGGGAGCCTATATAACTTTAGGTAATCTTTAAGTGATGACGTGTAATATTTTAATATGGATTTCTCATTATAATAACTTATACTAATTAAAATATATGTTATATGCAGTCGATCGTAAACAACATCAAATAGAATTAAGTATGGAAGAATTTCTAAAAACTGACATTACAGGCAAGGTCTTGACAAACATTAAGTTGCCGCCTATATCTAAGAGTCACAAACTAGTGACATACAAGGTAAACAACAAATGGGAGTAAAAATACCTGTCGTTTGTTTTATTTACAAATTCCATGATTGTTATTTCAGATTACTCCGCGAGAACAAAATGCACATGCTGAAGTAAATGGGGCATTTTTATTTCAATTTGATTTTGAAAGTAATAAGTTAATTAAAACTAGTATTGTTTATGGTGGCATAGCTCCTGATTTTACACATGCTCACAAAACAGAAAAGTATTTGATTGGTCGAAATATATTTAATAACGAAGAGCTTCAATCTAGTATAAGTGTTCTTAAGTCAGAGATTCGCCCCGTGGAAAATCCACCAGAACCTTCAGCTTCTTTTAGAAAGAAACTAGCTATCAGTTTATTTTACAAGGTATTTTTTATGTTATTTTTTATTTTAAGCATAGTTTTTTTTTATTTTAAGCATTAACCTGATGACACAACAAACAGACATGAGAAAAAATAATAATTGGACCAAGTGGATTTTATTCCAATAAAATTTTCTTTAGATTTGTAAAAAAAAAATCTATGATTCTATAAGAGTCATAGAAATTTTATCAATCAATCATAATCATATTTATTAAAAAAATTAAACAATTACAGCCAAATGATTACTCTTGTCAATAAATGCTGTTCTTTTCAGTGTGTATTGAGGATGTGTCCTCATGATATATTGAGTTCGTTTTATAAATCTGGAGCTACTTCATCCAAGGAAGATAGACCACCAGTAAGCCATAGCTATCAGGAATATGATACAAATAAAAAAGAATTTCCTATCACACAACCACTACTAAAAAAAGAAGGTATGATACAATGCGCAGGCGAAGCAGTGTACACCGAAGATATGCCAGCTATGAAGAACGAAGTATTTTCTGCTTTTGTACTTTCACATGTAGTGTCAGCTGACATTGAATCTATTGACGAATCAGAGGCTTTGGTACGTAATGTGCTTTTTTACAATAAAAGTTCAATTTAAGTTTTATGACTACGATTTGTTTTTTTAGAAATTGGATGGAGTAGTAGCTGTTTTGACATCTAAGGATATACCAGGCTTAAACCATGTTATGCGAATTGGTTTTATAGGAGCTACAGAACAAGAAGAAATTTTGGCAAGCAATAAAGTTCGTTTTTATAACCAACCCGTGGCTCTAGTCGTTGCCATAACACAAGCGATTGCTGATCGTGCATCAAATTTTGTAAAAGTGAATTATAAACATGTTTCGAAAGAGCCACCGGTCCTTACAATAGAAGATGCTATTAAATCACCAAAGCTGGAAAATCGGCTTTTACCGTCGACAGGAATCAACCCTACTGATAGAGGGGCTAATATTCAAAAAGTAATCAAAGGCAATTTTTATAGTCCTCTACAATACCATTTCATGATGGAACTTCATACTGCTGTAACAGTACCTGTAGATGAAGGTCTAGAAGTATATAACTCTACACAACATGTTGATGTGGCACAAGCTGTTATAGCAGATATGTTAGATGTTCCCGAAAGCACGTAAGTTTCTTTGTTTGTATTCTAAAACTACATTTGTGAAATATATTAAAGAACTGTAACTGCAATTGGTCATTCTCAATGACTTAATCATAAAAAGATATTATGTTACTGTTTCCTTTCGTTATTGTTTCTCAGAAATCTATAAAGTTCCTTCATTAAAAAAAGTTTTCAGTTCAAAGCTAAATGACCTACTCGCGAATTAGGTTTATAATGTCAATATCTTTGCTTAACATAGAAAAAAGACAGCATATTCTTTTAAAAGTTAGCTTATCTGAGTATGATTGTTAAACTTCCTTCTTGTGCGTCTTACCTGGCAGATGGTATTAAACCAAAGTGCTTTAATGTAATTGAATCAAATCCCAAAAATATAACCCTATGTACGATTAAGGATGATGGGCAAAAATGTATGGAACCTGGTATCCGTTTAAACAGCAATATTTTTAGCTAGTATGGCGCCTCAGAATACAGAATAACTGTATTCTGAGTATGGCGCTTGTCTCAATTTGTAGTAAGTTCGGAGTAATTATGAAATTTAGTAGTTTTCAGTCAACTGTTTTCAAGAGAATTAAATCACCGCAACAACTATTACAATCACTTCTCATGATCATCCTCTGCTAAACATAGGCAACTTTAATGGATCCCCATTTTTAATGATACTATTTAATAAAAATATAAAATAACAGTTTCATAATCTACCAATATTGTTTATTAACTTTTTGTACCTACATTTGTATACTTAACTATAAGTCTCGGTACGAGACTCTAAGCTGACTGTTATTGCGCAGAAGTAAAAATTAAGGTGTCTTGGGGGAAACGAGGTGCGCGGGTGTGCGTGCGTTGCGTCGATTGGCTCTCCAGTCGTACCCACGCGCAGCTATCCTCTTCGTGTTTTGTTCGCGTAGTTACGTGCCGCGACCTGTATCAACCATTATATCGTCATTCAAGAACATTGCGGGAGCAGTAAATCCCTCTTGCCTGGCGTATCCAAAAATCCATACTATTGATATTAAATGCTCACAAGTGCCTACAGTACATCGTCCCATCAAACACGTGCAGTAGTGTTGGACAATAGAGTCTTCTGCAGCGTGGTGATTTTTTATCAATATATATGAGTAGTATACTCGATTTCACGTGACGTGATTGGATACGTCCACGTAGAAGCCACGCATACTACTCATACCGTACCCCTAACACGAACCATTATCGAATTCGAATAGTTTGCGAATGCGAAATGTCAATGTCAAATGTTGTATGGAAACTTGAACAGCAACGCCACAAAGTATGTAACGAGAACTAAAAATCATTACACATTTGACAATGACATTTCGGACTCGCAAACGTTACAAATTCAATGTTTTATTTGGTTTTAACGAATTATGTTTTAATCAATACTAATAGTAGTTAGTACCTATGAAAAAAAATAAAAAAATGATTACATAATAAGAGTGTCTTTTACGTACAAAGAGATGTTATTGGTTACGAGAAAGAAAATCACTCCTTATACATACTTGTTTTTGGAACAAATGATGTATATAAGGCATTCGTTAAGTGGTTACTTTCTCTATGGTGAGTGAATATTCGTCTGTGAATGTTTCGCGATGAATAATATTCCATGGGGATATATATTATTTCAGTCTGCTTTAATAATGAAAAAGTTTACCGTAGCTAATAAGATACGTCTTGAAAGTGTTGCTATTACGAAATTTCATTTACAGAGTGTAGATAACTATAGTGTACCAAAGTGTTAAGTAATTTATTTATCATTTTTTCCTAGTATTATCGTGAAAAATAGACGATGTGGCGGGGGATTTGGTTGCAAAATAAGTAGAGGTAACTTTGTGGCATGTGCTACTGCATTAGTAGCTAAAACGTTAAACCGACCATGTCGAATGGCCATGCGCTTACCGGATATCATGAGAGCCATTGGTAAGAGATGCAACACCCGTTTAGATTATGAGGTAATTTATTTTATTTATTCAAGTCGGATAAATATTAGAATGTATGATAGGATTCGAAAATATACTTACGATCACAGTTTCCGTTAACACATCAATTCGTTTGAATGTCATTTTATGTTAGCTGATTAGTATTTAGAATCACAAACCATGTGATCCCGATCCTGCATACTCCGAGGAGGGGGAGGGGATTTAGACATGGATATCTATAATATTAGTAGTACTTATGACCAATTAAATATAGTGACAAATCATACAAAGCTATATTTTTATTTTTTAAACATTTCACTGCTAGATGTTTAATTCTAAAGAAAATTTCACTAGAAAAAAACTCCACGCAAACCAGGCAGTAGACGGGATTCGAACCCATCCACCTCTATCCGGGCCAATGCACGATAACGGCGAAATGCATACTATGAATAGCGGAGGGTGCGGCTTCGAGTCCCGTCTGCTGCCTGGTCCGACTGGTTTTTTGTAGTAAAATTTTCTTTAGATTTAAACCATAAAAAGCTTTGAATAGGGAAACTATTTTAATAAAATGATGGTCTATTAAACCTTTCAAATATATTTCAAACGAACATGAAATTAGTCAAAAACATTTTTATTTACATATTTTACACTTTTATTATACCGCTACTTAGTGTTTGTTATTTTATGTATTATTTATTCGCTTTAAGCTGTATGATTAAATTAAAGGTTGGCGTGGACGATAAGGGTGAAATACAATATATGGATGCTGTATTATATGTTAATGATGGGATAACTCGAAACGAAAACCAAAATGTCCTTTCTATTAGTGCTTTTAAAAATTGTTACGATACAAGGCGTTGGACAGTGCGTTCCTTTAGTGTTGTAACTGATATGGCATCTAACTGTTATATGAGAGCTCCAGGTTGGTTATAATAGAAACAGTTGATTATCATGACGTCGAAAAATTTGCCAATTATACATATTGTTCTGTTTTAGGAGGATTCGAGGGAATAGCGGCATCTGAACATATCATGGAACGCATTGCGTTCGAGTTAAAAAGAGATCCTATTTTGGTTCGCATGGCAAATTATCGAAAAGAGGATAATGATTTACCACTATTACTTCCCATATTTCAGGAACGAGTTGATTATGATAAGCGTCAAAAATTTATAGAAAATTTCAATTCCCATAATCGATGGAAGAAGAGAAGTTTGAAATTTGTTAATATGTCATTTCCCACGGCATACCTTGGAAATTATTTAGCTTTAGTAAGCGTTTATCATGGAGATGGTAGTGTGGCTGTTTGCATTGGTGGCACAGAAATTGGTCAAGGCGTTTACACGAGAATCGCTCAAGTGGTTGCTAAAGAATTTAATATTCCTGTGGAAATAGTATCCGTTTTACCAACTCAGAATTTTGCTACACCTAATAATTATGCCACTGGCTCAAGTATAACTACTGAATGCTGTGCTTATTCTGTAATAAGGTCATGCCAAGAAATCAAAGCCAGACTGGAACCAGTTCGTGTTGCTATGCCTACAGCCACATGGAAGGAGTTGGTTTTTGCAGCCGATCAACAGGGAATTAACCTACAAGCCAACTATCTCACTAGTCAAAACGATCCTCGCCTAGTGAATTACTCAATTTTTGGTATGGCGACTGTTGAAGTTGAAGTAGACTTACTGACAGGTACCAAGTGGATCGTCCGTGCTGACGTATTTGAAGATGCAGGGCAAAGTATCAATCCTGTTCTGGATGTCGGTCAGGTATGTTGCCGTTGACACTGTAGCAGTATGTATTTAATTTAATTTATAGTAATAAGTATTTAAGACTAATTTTAAATTCATTCTCTATAGGTTGAAGGGGCATTCATTCAGTCACTGTCCGCTTGGACGTTAGAAGAAATTAAGATTGACAAGCATACCGGGGAATTACTTACAAATCGAAGTTGGAACTACAAAATATATGGAGCAAAAGATATACCTCATGACTTCCGAGTTTATTTGCGCCGAAATACTTACAATCCTGTTGGAATCTTAGGCTCTAAAGGTAGGTAAATCAAAGTTATAAACTTTAGTTAAAGAATTTAATACACATATTGGAGTCCGCAATAGCGCAGTAGCTGGCACTTTATTCTGCTCGATAATTTTCAAAATTTAAAGAACCTTTTCAATATTTGTATGTGTTCATTAAATTTTGGATAACATTTTAATACCTAATTGCAATATTTTCACTTATTTCTAATAAAGCCGTTGGAGAGCCCCCTACTTGCATGAGCTACGTTATAGTGGAAAGCTTACGAGCAGCCATTCAAGCTTCGAGATTTGACAGTGGTTACGATACCGACAAATATTTATATTTAGGTAAGCTACAATAACGCATTTTTAATAAATTCAATCTCCTTGACTTTGCATTTAAGATAATATGAGATAACGTATTTCATTATTATATTTGTTTCTTAGGTTTTCACGCACATCACTCATTAATTAAAACTAGTTTTTACGGGTTAATGCACGAAACTTTATTTATTTATTGACGTTTCGCAGCCTTTTCAGGCTGCTTCGTCAGAATTATTTTTTATTTAATTTTGTCGAGCTACATTCGAAAGACTTTTTTAAAAATCGAACAATGAAATAACCGAACACTCAATAAAAGTCTTTCGAAGGTAGCTCGACAAAATTAAATAAAAAATAATTCTGACGAAGCAGCCTGAAAAGGCTGCGAAACGTCAATAAATAAATAAAGTTTCGTGCATTAACCCGTAAAAACTAGTTTTATTTATTTAATTATTATTAAATTGTTTTAAACTTTTAATGGTCACTAATATTATGTTTTTCACGGGATTGCTAGCTTGTTTGTTTCCCTAAAAACAAGGTTCATGGTAGCAATCCCGTAAATAATATTCATTAACATTTTCTTTATTACAGATGTACCCGTCACAAATGAACATGTCGTTGAAGCTGCGGAAGTTAAAATAAAAGAATTATTGATTAATTAAGGGTGGTATTAAGGATAACTGGTTTTAAAATAAATTTGAGGGAATGAGTTTTATAAAATGAATGGTATAATTAATTAAATGGTGATTTCCAAGCGATTACAAACTTTTTAATTGTGGTTCCGTGATTTTTAATTCCGTTCTTTTATACTTAAAGTTACTCAGTATAAAGTGGCATTTCATTTTGGTAGTTGCTCATGGAGCGCTTTGAATTTTCATGGCATAGCCTATGGACTTGCGGATTACATTATGAAGACACCAAACCCACAAGTAAAAAAAATGTTGATGAGAAAACACAGGGGTCAAAATTGTTGATAACCAAACATCTGGTATTCTATTATAATAATTTCTCAGTTCTCCACTACCTTATTACCTTCATAAAGAGCAAATTTTGCTGAGGACATGGTAAACGGCCAGTGCAAAATTGTAAGAAGCAGATAATAATAGGTAATATTAAAGCCTTGTATTAACGTTGATAATATATCAATAACGGTGGATGGAAATTTCAAGCGTATCACATCACGTATTTCATTTAATGCCAAGGCAAGCCCGACAATGGGGAGGTGTCATTTTTCATCAGGTGACCGCTCACTTAGCTAGGTTAACGTATCGGAAAATAACTTGTTATCGATAAGTTATTTTAATTTTATTATGTTTCATAAGGTTTTTAAGAACGAAATAATGTAGGTAGTAGGAAGAAAATTAATGAATAAAAAGAAGAAATGATGATGTTTCTCTACAACATAAATTATTAGACAAGTCAACAAAATGATAAAATAAAAATTGAGTTTGGTATTTAATGGCTATTGTCTGATTGTTTTCAACGAAACATTACCAGAAACCTCATTTATATTAAAACAGTTTGCTTTTGTACTTTATACAATGATAAATAAAAATGTATGATTTTTGTAAAAGGCTGAAGGACTACAGCTTTTAATAAGCAAAAGAAAGGAGTACAGAAGAAATCGGGTATAGAACAGGAAGCAGTTGAGCAGTCACTCAGTGTGTACACACATTTTAGAGAAACGACGTAGGTATTTGTAAATCTTGACCGGTAAAATGACATACAAAATTAGTAAACAACTACGTGAATTCTGTTTGCTTAATTTGTGGAGATTTTTTTCAATCCAAATAAAAAAAAATAGTTTATCCAATGGCAAAGTAGTCAATTATTTAAAATAAGGATGAAATATGGGCGCTACATGAGCGGCATGATGTACACAATTTCTATTTGATTTTTGTTTACCAGCAGCGTATTAAGAGTGTCAGAAAAAGAAATATAATATTAAGTTATATATTTTTTATTTTACTGTCTTCGTTACATAAAAAAAATGTTTATTTAAGAGAAGCGAGGTATTGCGAAACAATTGAGCGGTAAAATGCCTTCCAAAAATGAGTAAAAACTACGTGGACTCTGTTTGCATTATTTGTGGAGATTGTATTAAATGTAGGTTAAAAAAAATCGTTTATCCCATAGTAAAAAACTTTATTTAACATATGAAGCTTAATTTTAACTTCCTATTCGAAGTCGGGATGAAAAATGGGCGTCACTTGAGGATATACAAAATTTTCAATATATTATTTTCATTCACTTTACTACCAGCAGTTCATTCAGAGTATCAGAAAAGAAATATAATCTTATTAATCTTATTTGCTATGGACCCTATGCTTATTTTCATGTCTTCGTTGTATAAAAAAATGTTTATTGAAACAATTTATTAAGGCTCTACGTCAAAATTCTGAAGACATTGTTCCCTGAACTTTCTGAGACTAAAAATTACAAGAAATGATAAAAATATATTTTTTTAAAACTACATCAATATCTTTTTGTTTCATAGACTTCATTTTATTGTTTTAAGTAGGTAAATAAAAGCGATTGAAAGAATAAATGTTTTACTTTCTTGTTATTCTAATATATCTCAAAAAAAAGAGTTGTATACAACTCAAACAAAAAATAGCAATTTCTATGAAATTTAAAATTTCATTCTATAAACGCTTAGCTACAAAATCAAACTTTTTTTTAAATAAAAATATTGTTTTTCACATTAATTAGATATCAAAATCAGGTATAAAGAACTCTGACTCAAAATTCGTGTTGACTGATGTTATTTATCTATTTAAAAACAGGTCAAGTGTGTGTCGAGCCACGCGTAGTGTAAGGTTCCGTAATTACCTGTAGTTATATTCACAATATATTTGAGCAGGAGTCTTTATTTTCAATATAGGAAATTAGAAAAACCAATTAATATCAATCTATGTATCTCAACTAAATAAATATAAAAACGTAACGTTAGCGCGACTCAGAAACTTTTGCCGTTGGTATTCGCGGTAGCGTTGTGGAACTAATGATATTTTATTGTGGTTTTTAAATAGTTTTTTTAAAGATTTTTTTGCATTGCATAGTTTTACGCTACAATAATTTCATCTCTGTCACTATTAATGTTTTCTTCTAAGGAATTTTGAATAGGTAAGAAATTTTCTTTTACCAAGTTTAACGACAATTACTGTAAAACTAATAAATCTATCTTAATTGTTATAGTTTTCCTTTAAAATTAATGAGAAGTCCCTAAATCGAAAAAAAAATAGTCTAGTAAACCCTAACTTATTTTTAAGGATCTATTCAACGATATCCCACAGATTGGGGTAGACGATGAAAAAAAACATCCCCAGGTTATATGTAGCAGAGCTACCCCAAAAAATAATATATAAAAAATACGTGTGGCACTCGGGGACTGCCGCCGCGGTAAAGCTATTGCATAGCATTTTTTATCAACTTATGCAATTATAATTATTTATTTATGCAGTATTTTTTTTCTTTGATATTAATTCAAGTTACACTTTTTGAGCATGGTGACCGATAAGATTTTTGTTCTTTTATTGAATAAATGAGAAGTTAATATTGCTTAAAATATTTTCATAATCTTACATGCGAGCTTCTTACAGTCGTGCCATATACATGCACGTTAAGGTTCAACTAGTCGCAGGCTCGAACTCACTCGTGGACACGGCCAAAAAGCACACTGTCTCACCTAGCATTATGTCTAAAAGAGATAGAATCAGTTATGAACAGTTATATAGCAGCTTGTCTACACGCATACGTCTAGTCGCACGCACACAAACACTGTACCGAAGGCGAATTGAAACAACGTTAGACGACGCATGGCTTTCAACGCCGCACCGCTGTGCCGGTCGGAGTGGGGGGTGTTAAAAGAAAGAAAGAAAATAATTTTTATAAACCCTTAAAAAAGTACAACATGTTAAAAGGAACTCATACAGTAAGGGCTAACCAGGACCCTGCCTCAGCGTTAGCTTATACGACATTGTGTCGCGCCAGCTTATTCTGGCAGGGTCTACTTGGAGTTATATAAGCTGGCGGTTGGCGCGCGTGAGGCGCTCGTTGATGTAGACACGAACGCCGCCCCCCACGGCGGTGGCCGGCGGGCCGCCCTCATCAGAGGTGTCCGGGGCTACGTCCTCCGAATCCTCAGCAACAGTGACCCTGCGGCGCATAAGCGCGACCTTAAAGAGGTCGTCGCGCAGCTGGCGGTGCGCCAGGCGCACGAGAGTCAATCCTAGCCGCATGGTGACGCTTTGCTCCACGCTGACGCCCCTCTCTTCGGACAACCCGCCGATCTCCAGGTCGGACATCAATGCCTCCTGATCGCGGTCGTTAACCTCGGCACGCAGCTCAGATGTGGTGCGCTCCAAGTCCATCCTACCAGTTTTATCAGGATCCACTTGACGTTGCAATTCTCCGCTCGAAGGAGTCAAGTCGAGCGGTAAAAGAACTGCGGAAGACCGCCATCTCCGAGCGGAATTCCCTCATTTCCTTCATGCAGTCGGTCAGCATACTTTTTATATCACTGGTGTGATTATTTCCGGTGGCGTTCTCCTTGACCTTACCCTGGACCTCATCTTTCTTTAGAGAGCCCCTGGCCAGGTCGACAGGTTTCCCTGCAGCAACCGGTTTTTCGGGCTCGGAAGATTCGCTGATACACCTTACAGGCGTATGCGTGTCGTCAGCCCTGCGTGTGCTATTCTTGCAGTTCGGGCATATCCAGTCCTTGCTGACACGTGACTTTTCCGGGATGGCGAGGCAGGCCTTATGATATCTTATTCGGCATGCACAGCAAACAACAGCATTGCCCAGCGCGAAAATCTTCCACAAGCTCCACAGTTTACTATCTTTAATCCAAAAAATTAAATTATAATTATAAAGCCTAATAAAAGGGAGACAAATAAAAATAAGAACAGGTGCTGGGGTTTAAAACATATTATATAAAAAAAAGGAAAAAATAATAATAAAATTTACGAGTGCGGGATTTGAACCTACGACCGCGGTGATACGTAGAACGTTGGTCCCGTGGCAAAAACTTAACACACTGCGCCATTTAGATCGATAATGGAATGGCAAAAATTGGTATCATATGCACTCTTGTCAGCATATTAGCGTAACGAATTTTTTTGATTCGGTCGCCGCGCTCAAAGCCTGCGATATAAGCTATACAATAGCTTAAAAATATTATAGCTATTAACGGGATTGTTACCATGTACCTTGTGTTTTATGAGTCTCCGATATTTCAGCACTGTTGCAAGCGCCACGATCACCGAGTTACTGAAGTAATTGCGTGTAGATGTTATTGGCAGACATATTGGTCTACCTTCTTACGTCGTCTTTTATTGCGTTCGATACCCCTACCACTGGCCACATTCTCCCTATACACTCGCACTTGTTCCCGACACACAATACTTACAGTATCAGATCGCGGAACGATACATTGTGTGTCGGAAACAAGTGCGAGTCCGTTTTAATGTTCATACAGGCAAACTAAGTAATGTCTTGATGGTAAGTAATCACTGCCACCCAAAGACACTTGCAGCAACAAGAGCAACTCATGTGTTGCCGGATCTGAAGTAAAAAAATATCTATATTTAGAATGTATAGTCGAACCCAGGAAACTTAAATAAGAAGAAGAATTATCTACGGTATTATCAATACATATAAAGAATTAAATTTTTTTGGCATCATGAAATTTTTAGTGTTATAAATGAAGGACAAATCGAATCTCAACTAATGGATTATTCAAACTTTAGCATGCTGCTAATGAATTGCTGGGAGATAAATGTTTTGTTTTGACTGTCAAAATAGGGATTGGCCCTGATATATTGTCAGACTAAAGGCAAACTATTAATCCAGTTTTCGACATGGACCAGGTGAGGTAATTTTCATCTACTAAGTATTCGTTGAAAAGGTAAATAAAAGATTTATTTTTAAAATTTAATTGTAAGAAGTTAAATGAACGATATATACATACATACTCGTATAATATACAACGTTCATTTCTACATTAATTAGTTTTGACGATATTACCCAAAAAATCCTAACATTTTTGCTATAATAACAACAAGTCTATGTCCTTCTCCTAGCTAGATGCTCCCGTATCCATACCAAAATATTTTTTTTTGGTTCACCGCTTAAGCTTTCCCAGACAAACACACAGATTGACAGATATACTTTTGTAATGATATTTATTTGTGACATGTTTGTGACATACAAACTGAGATATTATTAAATTTAAGATTTTACACAACAAAGGAGATTGCTCAAATTGGCCCAAATGCACAAAAAATATTGACATACAGGGTAATTCTTGGCGTAATTTATAATTTAATTTACAGTCATTAGATTTCAACTTTGTATTATATATTTACTTTAAAAAGGACTTTTAATTTTACCGGTTTGGAAAACATACGAATCATTTTTAATGGCTATAGGTGTAGTAACATTCAGCCAAAGACTGATCGAAGTTGTTTATATAACATAAAAACAAATCTATTTTGTAAAGATCGATAAAATAAATCATTTTTTTTATTACACTGTGGCATTAATTTCCACAACTATATTATCATTTTCACTAGATGCAAATGTACTCAGACAATTATTATAGATGGTAGGCGACATCATAAAGTCTATTGCCATATATTTTTCGCCAAACACCTCCATAAACACATAATAATCTGTACATATGTTAGACTTTAAGGTATCTATCTATGGGCCTACGTTCCCTGACTATGAATTAATAATAAATAAAATTATAAGGTGTGATATACTAAAAATCTAAAATATGGTTATCTTAAAAACATAACAAAAAATAATCTAAATCTCTTAACTTTCTTTGGTTAATGAGAGTTTAAAAAATCTCTCTAATCTGTGGCTCATTCACAATCATCACACAGTTTCTGTCACAGAGTACCTCATTATAACCGGAAATGACACCTGATTTTAAAAGTTACTCTTATACATTAACTTTAAAAACAGGCAACTATCTGTTAATTTACATGCTCTATATACCTGAATCTAATCCATAATTTCGGTACTTGGCTTGATTTCCCTAGTTTACTATATAACTTACTTGTTTTTTATTATTTTAATATGTTCAGTGTATATGATTTGTAGAAGTTCTCAGGGGTGTCCGTCAATAATATTCGTTTCTACAGTAATTTATATATAATTTCGAATCTAGGAAACAATTTTTCATGATTATTGGTCTTTAGGCCAAACATGTACGGAAGCTGAGCAATCTCCTTTTGTTCCAGTAAACATTTTTGTTAAATATAAAATAAATGCGAGGTTTTGCTAGTTCAGTACCATAGGTATTTTAATATACATTTGTATCGACGTATTGCAATACTGCAGCCGGCATGCCTTCTGATACAAAAAAAGCGGCCAAGTGCGAGCTGACTCGCCCATGAAGGGTTCCGTAGCAGCAAGTAACATTATGTGAAAATTCTTGTAGTTCGTTGTAAATTTGATCGATGTTTTAATAATAGTGTATTTTTTTAATTAAGTTATTGATATGTTTTGAGTTGATTAAATGAAAGGTCAAACAAAAAAAAAATGCAGGGGTGGGGGGGGGGGGGGGCACACATTTTACCACTTGCTTGGAAGTGTCTCTCGCGCAAACTTAGTATCAAACTTCAGTTTAGAAAAAAAATATACCAGGGACCTCAATATCATTTTTGAAGACCTATCCATAGATACCCCACACGTATAGGTTTGATGAAACAAAAACTTTTTGAGTCTCAATTCTAAGTATCGGGAACCCCTAAAATTTATTGTTTTTTTTTCTATTTTTGTTTGTATATGTTAATGTGGTTCACAAAATACATCTATCTACCATATTTTAACAGTATAGTTCTTAAGGTTTCGGAAAAAAGTGTCTGTGACATACGTACGGACAGACAGACAGACAGACATGACGAATCCATAAGGGTTCCGTTTTTTGCCATTTGGCTACGGAACCCCAAAAAGAAATGAAAACCTCTAAAATTTTGTTCATTTTATTCACTTTGAAGCGTAAACCCAACAAAGGCTCGGCAGCATTTATTCCGACATATCTATTGTGGCTTAATAGTTTAGGTCCGGGGTATTGATCCAGGCTATTCGTGTATGCTCTTTGCTCTAGAGGTTTTAGGTTTTCAATATTTAACGTGACTGGTGAGTGACGTGTGACATTTAGATTGACCAATCCTAAGTTTCCAAACCATTACATTAGATTTGATTAACCACAGATCCTTGTAGTAAACAACGATTCATTCCTAGGATGATAAGTGAAGCTATTGAGATTAAGAAATATCAAATTTTCAATAGGGAAGATGGTTGGTATATACCACCAGCTAGGGAACCCATTATACAACAAATAAAATTCCAACCCCGAGCACACACTGCAAGACCAACAGATACTATTAGTTCGAAAGATTTAACATAAGAAGGAGATAGAAAGCGTCTCTGAGGTTGTTTCGCCGTTTCTTCTCAGAAAGGTCTCCCAATTTTGGAACCGGTGGTAGTTAACGTTAGTGAGGGTCAAATAAATACACTCAAAATTATAAAAAGAATTAAATAAAGTACTTTAATAATTAAATTAGCTAATAATTTTATACATAGACAATAAAGTTTTAAAAAAATTTCAATGAAATATCCGAACGCTCAATCGCTCAAAGGTCTTTCGAAGGTAGCTCGACAAAGTAAATAAAAAATCATTATTCCGACGACGCCATCCTGCAAAGGATGCGAAACGTCAATAAATAAATAAAAACAGTGAATCTAACCCGTTGAAACTTGTTTTATTTAATGAGTGATGTGCGTGAAAACCTAAGAAAATTATTATGGTTATGTGGGATCCCTCCTCTCCTTTCGCTCAGTTACTCAGCTAGTTCACGACTGATTCTATGGTTGTCTGTGGGAGGCCTTATCCATAAAAAACTCTGGCAAGTTTTCTCCTTGCGACGATGTGGGTTCCGTTTTGACAATTGATCACACCATCGCCGGTAGTTCACGATACAGGGATTCCCAGGAATATAACAATATTCCCCAGACTACGGAGTCGGACAATGCAGAGTGAAAACTGAGGTAAGGTACTTAAGTATCTTTAAAATGGGGATTATATTACTGCAATTAACAAGGTGTGTAAATTACGTATTAATATTTTTTTACAAAGGATGTTTTCCTTATTATCATCTTCAAACACCTGCTCACATAATTAATTAATATCTTGAATGAAGTCGTGATCAATTACCGTTATTTATAGAACGGAACAAATTATGTTTATAGCATTGAATTGGGTTGACGGACAGCTCCGAAAGCAATAAAATCGTAGTAATTACAGACTTACTGGTATCCGGTAATTAATTTTAATTGTTTGTAAGGACGGTTCTCGTCATCTTTGAAGGATTTGTGTTCCTGACACGATATTTGATATGGCCTTCAGATTATCAATGCGAAAGAGGATGTTAATTTAAACTACAGAGAACGGCTATAAGAATTTGGATATAAAGGAAAAATTACTTTTCATAGAAAAACACGTAATATACTCGTATCTTCTATTAAATAAAATTCTCGTGACACGGTGTGCGTAATGAAACTACTCCGAAACGGCTCGACCGATTTTCGTGAAATTTTAAATGCATATTCAGTAGGCCTGAGAATCGGACAATATCTATTTTTCATCACCCTAAACATTTAGGGTGGTCCACCATTTTTTTTGACAAATTTTTTGTTTTTATTTTTTTATGATACATCATACAACTCAAAATTTTCACCCTTCTACCAATAACCTCTATTTTTTATGGCGGTACGAAGTTCGCTCGTTCGTTCGTTGTATAGATATAGGGGGCAAACGAGGAGACGGCTCACGTGAATGTAAGTGAGTACCGTTGCAGTTTCATAAAGTAACGTTTTCACGTATCACTGAACACGTCTAGTTACAGAATTTCGTACCAAATTATATTAAAGGAGATGGGCAGGTAAAAGGATAGTAAAAAGAACACTGATAATATACGACGCTTAATTATAACGGCTACCTGTTTAAAATAAACTCAATTTGATGATCGACGGTACGTAATAATCGCAAACAGTGCACGCAATTCCCAAAACGAACCAACGCTAGATAGGTTTATACCTAGGCACTATTAATCGATGCCACCGAACAATAAAGAGGATTGCAACGCTGTTTGTCGGCGCGAAGCTGTAAATCCCACGCTAATATCGAGGGTAGAACCCAGGTGATAATTCGTGCACTCGCTCGCTGATTGATAGGACTCCGAGTCGGCGATGCTGGATGCAATCCAACCCCGACGCTTCGGCTTACTTAGATATATGGAGAATGATACCAGTCAGACAGCATTACTGGCACACAATTATATGTTTTCTAGATGGGATCTATTTCATTATTATGATAATAATATAATATTTTTAATTAAGAGCAGCAAAAGTAACATTAAGTCTTATAAATTTGAAGTCACCATATAAGCTTACACACATAAAAGACAATCTGAGCATCTACTGCCGAACTAGGATTTTCATCCTGGTATTTCAGCATACAGCGCCTCGATCCTTATTTGTTTATATTATTTCACTTTTTATGTTTAATCTAATTTTGGTTATTGTTTGAGGCATAAGTTTTTTGTTTGTGTTCAATCCAATAGAAAAGTATAATATGCCTCCGTTAGATATAACGTTAAGTATAACTTATCGATTACATAAGTTATCGAAGCAGAATTTTGAAACTAATAAATTGAGTTTTTTTAATAGGTATAACTTTTTTTCTTTCTTTGCTTCTTTAAAACAGGTGATATTGATGTACACATACAGCAGCTGTCAAGGGACTGAAATCTAAATGATGGTTAGTCATAAATTTAATTGCATCTAAGATTTGTCTGATATTATATTTTATAGGAATGGAAAAAAAATGTTTACTATACTATTGTTGTCTTTATAGGTTTTTTCCTCTTTGGGAAAAAAATGTATTTTTATGTTTGTAATGATTTAACTCAAAAGCTACTGAACCGATTTTAAAAAAAAACATTATTGAATAGAGCCTATATTATTCCCGAGGCACAGAAGCTATTTTTCGCGGTAAATTAAATTTTGTCCGTGCAGAGCCGGAACGGTCCGTCAGTTATCAATCAATATACATATTTTTTTTTAAATTGTTGACTTTTCTTCACTGCATTACCTCTTTATTATCTACCATAAACCATACTATTGGTAAAACCATACAGTTAAGGCTAATTTACACTGGGGCACCACTGCGCGTCATTGCGGCATGCCACAAGGCCGCATTTAAAATGTCACAAGTTGTGACAGGAATCGTGCGGCATGGCAACACATTGCGTCATGTGGCAATTCAAACTTTAAAAAACAATACAGTGACACGAGACTTTTTGCTTTGTCTTCCACGAAAATACGATTTAGATGAAGCGAGTATCAAAAATAAAATAAAGAATCTCAGAAGCGCATTCCATTTAAACCTTTGATAAATCTTTGATAATGATCTAGGTACGATGTTGCCTCGGCGTAAAATAGACTGTGGCATGTCGTAAATGCCGCAAAATGTTACTATTTGTAGCATACTATCAGATGACCTATATGACAATATGTAGCATGAGTTTCTGCCGCACGTTGTTGCCTCGGCCTAAATCAGCCTTAAGGCAATCCAGGAAAGAAAATAAATATACTAACAATAGGTATATTTATTTCAATACATTTCAAATATCTTTGCAAGTATAAATTGATAATATTCTCGTAAAAGCGCACAGTTATAGAATAAGGAAAAATACAAACATGTCGGTCGTCGCGAGTCAATTCATTTTGTGTTCACTGTATTTTAAGTCCCTCTGTAGCAATTTATGGAACCGTAATGACCGCTTCACTGCTGCCAGGAAATTAAATGCTTTCAATCAATTTCCTGATTATTATTTCATAAATAAAGCACCCCGGTTTTATTTTATGTAAAACGGGCTGACCCGGCAAACTTCATACCGTACCGTACATTAAATAATAAATACTTCCAAGACACACCAGTTAACGTGGCCTCAAAGTAAGCACTGTAAACTTGTGTTATTGGATACTAGGGTAACAGATAGAATACATATACTGATCTATCTATAAGTATATTTATATAGAAATACATATTAAACATCCATGACTGGAGTACAAATGCTCGTATTCATCACACAAACATTTGCCCCCAACGGATTTCGAACCTGGGTCCTCTCGAGTAGGCTACACCTTGAAACCCGGCACATACATACTATTCGGTCACGGAGGCTGTCGAACCTCTTAAAAAAAGTTAATATTATTAAATTAATAAATTCACAACTGAAATAAAACAAATAGAAAAAGTTCAATAGTTTATTAGGATAAGAGATTTATGAAAATTTAAGTGAACTTCGATGGCATATTAATAACTTACATTTTGCTGCACTCATCGCATGGCACAAACAATAGGGTATTAAGTCGGAAAAATCGTTTATTTGTTTATTTGCGTTTCGAAAAGTACATTTTTCTCTATAAACTGGTAAGATAATTGTATTTTAATCCTAAATAGTTTTTGAATTATAGCAACACATGTCTCTTTATTGACTGTTGCTTTATGGACTTGTATCCTGGCTATGTCATTTGCTAATTAAAAAAAAAATATTGACTGTTCATGTACATCATTTTCGAGACAGTCATATGTTAGTTATGACCCGTCCAGTCGTCAATATCTAGGCAAAATATAAGATTGCGAGTATTCTAAACAGTATTATGTTAAATTAATACCCTATTACCCGTTCGGATTAATACAAGTTTGAAGTTTTGTTTCAAATAATACCCTCTGGCCTGTTCGATTTTGTGTTATATGTTATTTTCAATTATTTTAAAATTATACTTTATAGCCCACGATTTGCTTGAGATAATACTTTACTGCTTGTTAATTTTATTCTGCGGTTGAGAGTTTCAAGTTCAATACTACTTTTTAAGCAAAATATAGCTTCTGTTCTTTATAATATCGACATATAAATTTAATACACTCTTTTGTAAAAAAAATGGGCACCTAAGGAAATTTACGTTGTAAGGTCGATTTCAGTTAATTCAATGAAATGTAATTGTTTTACGTAATATGTATACTTATAGTCGTCTAAATTAATACGCGTAAAGTGAATTCTGGCAATTGTTTTTATAAATTTCGATGAATTCTTTAAAACTGATGTACACAGTCAAAGAATAAAAAGTGTCAATCTAAACGACGGACACCAACTTCTTGCATGTACGCTTCGACGTCGCCAGAACGGTTCGGGCGAGTATTTTCGTCCATAAAAGTGGAACCTTCCTCAAGTGCAGTCTGTGCGGGCTGTGCAAGTGGAACCGGGATTTCCTATAAGTACCGGTGTGCATTTAATGTTTCATTTTCTATGAAAAATAACTCTATACGCTCCGTCGAATTAATTGCTGCCCAAAACATAACGGGGCCTCCGCCATAAGAATTGTATTTCTTCGAAACACGTTTTCGCATAGCGCTTTCGTGGTCTTCACAGCACTCGCTAGCGTCGCTCCTCTCTACAAAAAGAGATTCAAGCTTCATCAGAAAACAATAGTTTATCCCAGTCCTCCAGAGACCATGAAGCACAGTTTCGAGCAAACTGAAGTCAGGCAACACGGTGCTCACGGAGTAATTTATGGTACCGGGCTGGGCGGTAACTCCTGATGTGGGTAGCCAAAAGCCTCCTCCTGACAGTCCATAAGTTAACTTCTTCTCCTCTTACTTCTTTAATGCTCTTCTTCTGATCTACACTTGACGCCTTACAATTCAGCAACCCCTGACTTACCAAAAAGCGGTATTGTTTTGTGCATCGTTTTCTTCCCGAACCGGGTCTTCTTTTGACAGAACCGCTCTTTTGATACCGTTGCCAAGTCCTCTGGACAGTTGAATTGAAAGATGATATTCTTTAATTTGCTGGAAATATCCAAAAAGTTTTAAAATTTTAGTTAAAAATCATTTCAGCAAATTGAGCCATTAGTAAATCAATTTTACAAAATCCACAAGTATATTTATTTTTCTTTTGTTAATACCAACATTTCAATTTGGAACTTATATAATCATGCCAGGGTGCTTCAAATAATATGCCAATAAATTGTCAAATGAATTAAACCTCTTCCTTGTAATATTCATTAAAGTAGAAAAAAACTAAAGTGCTCGTTTTTTGCAAAGCAGTTAATACCGTTTATCAATATATGGTCACGCAAAATAGTCGTAATTTTAACATCTGAGCCATTTGAACTGCTTATAGGGTATTTATTATCTTTACCCAGTCACATAAAGTACTTTTAGAATGAAACCTGCTATTGATATACTAACTAAACTTACTCAGCACAAAGAAGGATAATGTACGTTTAAATCAAGTATCATTTTAAACATTGGAACAAGTAGATCCGAATCTATGATTTTTGAAATCTTTAAAACGCGATATCTCAAAACACTGTTTTTGAAGATAATAATACCCTTTTGTTTGTGACGTGCGTCGTGTCGATTCTCTTTAATGATCCTTGTGATGTCCGAAAGTTTTCGTTTATTGTCACGCCCATGAAATAACTTATATGTCTCATAAAACTCGTTAAATTGCTTATTCATTGACTTTGAGTGATACTATTATGGAGGGAGCATTAATATCATGGTCGAATAGATCAGTGGCTTTTGTTCTCGTATGGATAAAATCTTGTTCAGGAAGGTTAATTCTTGTGCAAAGACTTTATTTTAAAGCGAATTAATTTGAAGATCTTCCATGATGCATTGTTGCGCGCTCAGACTTCGTTCTTTATCTTGTTCCAGCTATATCAATGTACAATTATAAGATAATGACCGAAATATATTTTTAGGAAAGCATACAATGAGGATGTTATACTCATAAAAACTATTTAGGGATCATAAACGCAACCAGACGCAAGTACCTAAGTCACGCCATTGTTAATTTAATAAGGTGCACAGTTAAAAGTAAAAAGCCTATCTGGAAGACTGATTGTTTTTCCAAGTAATTATCTTTTGAAAGGTGCACATAACCCTTGTTCCCAACATATACGACAGTCTTGGATTAAAACAAAAAGGGAAGATACGGTACGCTCATACTAGCATCAAATAAAATTGCTCCGACTCAACTAGTTAAACAACTCTTCAACTCAACGCGGCACGTGCCGCAGAAAGTTGCACAAAGCCGTTGATCATATCATTACAGGTGTGTTCTCCCCCTAGCAAGCCGCGCGGCACACCCGCATACCCGGGCGACCATGCCGGCAGCTCCTCTATGCGGCAAAGCCGTTGAGTATATCATTTCCGGGCAGCCATGCCGGCAGATCCTCTATGCAGCAAAGCCGTTGAGCATATTATTTCAGTTCCCCTATCAAACTGCGCGACACGCCCGCATACCCGGGCAGCCATGCCAGCAGCATCTCTATGCGGCAAAGCCGGCAGCTTTTAAGCCTTGTCCGGTGGCCATTGTATGTAGGAGCCATAATAGACAAATAAAAGTTAAATTTTTGTTTGCCAAAAGAAGATCCCAACTGTCTGACTTTCTGTGATACGATGGTTCTGCTTTTTAATTAGAGGTGTGGGATACGCATTACAGAAGACCACATAGAAAACATCCTACACTTATGGTGATAATAATATTTATGTTTCTGTTTGTGGTTAAGCTCTACGGGGAATACTTAAATACTGATGAAGATGGTGATAAAATAAAAAAAAGGTTATCTACCTATTTTCTGATTTGTAATAAAAAGTAACCAAAGGAGATTGCTCAGTTTCCATACATGTTTGGCCTAAAGACCAATAATCATGAAAATTTGTTTCTTAGATTCGAAATTATATATAAATTACTGTAGAAACGAATATTATTGACGGACACCCATGAGAACTTCTATAAACTATATACACTGAACATATTAAAATAATAAAAAAACAAATAAGTTATATAGTAAACTAGTAAAATCAAGACAAGTACCGAAATTATGGATTAGATTCAGGTATATAGAGCATGTAGATTAACAGATAGTTGTCTGTTTTTAAAGTTAATGCATAAGAGTAACTTTTAAAATCAGGTGTCATTTCCGGTTATAATATGGTAGGTACTCTGTGACAGAAACTGTGTGATGATTGTGAATGAGCCACAGATTAGAGAGAATTTTTAAACTCTCGTTAACCAAAGAAAGCTAAGAGATTTAGGTTCTATAGCGTTATGTTTGTAAGATAACCATATTTTAGATTTTTAGTGTATCACAACCTATAATTTTATTTATTTATTAATTATAATATATAATAGTCAGGGAACGTAGGCCCATAGATAAATAAAACTTTAAAGTCTAACATATATATAGATTATAATGTATTTATGGAGGTGTTTGGCGACAATTGTATGGCAATAGACTTTATGATGTCGCCTACCATCTATAATAATTGTCTGAGCACATTTGCATCTAGTGAAAATAATAATATAGTTGTGGATATTAATACCACAGTGTAATAAAAAAATGTTTATTTTTATCGATCTTTACAAAATAGATTTGTTTTTATGTTATATAAACAACTTCGATCAGTCTTTGGCTGAATGTTACTACACCCATAGCCATTAAAAATGATTCGTATGTTTTCCAAACCGGTAAAAATAAAATTACTTTTTAAAGTAAATATATTATACAAAGGTGTCCGTTGAAATATAATGACTGCAAATTAAATTATAAATTACGCCAAGAATTACCGTGTATGTCAATATTTTTTGTGCATTTGGGCCAATTTGAGCAATCTCCTTTAATTACCTATCTTATCATACTTTATCCAATGATAATACACACAATTATATTGTTTGACAGCTATTGTGTGTGATTTGGGTCGACATTAAATTAAATAAAAATCTAACAAGGTAAAATGTGTAGAGATTTTCTAATTATACTATGAATATTATTAAATGCCCTTCAAATACTTTTGTAATAAACTCAATTTCTATTTCTAACTTAATTTGATTAAAAGTATATAGAGCTCTTTTCTTTTGTCCACGCATTAATGTTGTACGTTATTAAGAGGACAAAGAAAGTCCACTGTGCCCTGAATAGATAATAGCCTTCTTATGGCTGCACATTTGCGTCCTATTCGCCATCGAACTCGGCTTTAAAAGCAAAACCTTGTAAGGATTGTAACAGGAAGAAGTTAATTAGTTTTTTAAAATGCTCTCCGTAATATCTATTACCGAAGTTATTTGGCAGAGCTTCCTTATTTTGAGAGTGTTTTAAATAGGATTGGCGGATTGCGAAAATCACATCAATTTTTCTACAGTTCTAAGTTATATTCAAACGTGTAATGGAATGAACCATTATTTTTGTTTGCAATGTATGTCTAAGCAATTCATTTGTTATTTAATTAATTTTAATCATATCATATAAAATAGGGATCATTTTAGCAGTTTAAATCCTTTTTTACCCGTGGTCCACCTAAAAGTTCACCTAGGTGGACTAAGGAGAAAAAGGGCTCAAATATTAGTTTAATTAAATAAATATATTTATTTATTTAATTAAACTAATATTGTGTTCTAAAGCTAAGTTGAGATAGAATTAATGCACTAGAACCGCAGGTGGCGGCAAACTTGGGCCGTAATGATGAAACTTATCTAGTTAGCTAATGTTAGAAGGTGCTGTAATATTTGCTTTCTGAAAAGTTGCTGATAGTAATTCTATCACCAACGCTTTTCAGATCAATTCTATTCAATAAGTATTAAATGTGCAATATTCAGGGTTTACCCACTATCTATATACAAAACAAGTAGGTACTTATTCATTTTCCCAGAAGCACAGTCGGACGTACTCACTATAACCCTTCCCCTCAAATGTTTTATATAAGTCTTTTAAATACTAGCATTTTTTTTTTATCCTTACATTACGATAGTTCCGGACTATTTGGGCTTGTGTAAAATTTATGCTTCATTTATTTATTTGGTACACAAAACAGACATCGCTACTTGGTATTATGTTAAAAAGAAGATGTTTGGTCTAGAGTACAATCTAATAATATGTGTACACGACATGCAGACGTAATATTAAAACAAGAACAATTAGAAAACTATTTTCACACAAGGGCAAAAAGTAAGCTCTAGGGTCTAGACTTACGAACTATTTTGTTATCTGAAACATAATTTTCTGATGAATTATAGCTGCATATATATATTTCGTACCACTTGCTCAAAAAAGTGACATTCTATGCCACAAAAAGCGAACATAACAATAGTCATTTTTAATCTGTTAAAAACAGGGAAAGAAAATTGTACTGAATTTCATTCATCCTCTAGGGGGAGAATGTGATTTAAATTTGGAATACTTACCGAAGTTTATACTGAACTACATCTGTGTTTACACCATTGAGTTTGCATATAAAGCATTATACATCTTTTTGAAAAAGGAATATGCATGTATTGTGTAGTTATGATTATTAAATAAAATTACGAAAACCGATGAGGCCGTATTTAATTGGACCTATGTTTCGAATGTTAACTTTTACTTTTAATTGTCATTATTTTTAATAAATGCTTATCTCATATTATTATTGTGCTAGTTTTTTCGCAAATGGTACGGAAAGTAGAGTATTTTCCTCGGTGATAAAGCTGTCTTAGTCTTGGGTGAAATTAAATCCCTCGCTACACTCAGGACTCGTCTTAAATCCCTCGCTTCGCTCTTGATTTAAGTTTTTAACACCCTCGCTACGCTCGGGAGTAAACATCGAGTCCTTCGTTACGCTCGCGATTTAAATCGTCACCCGCGACAGAAGACACTGCTTTATCCCCTTGGTTAAAAATCTACTATTTTTTTCATTTATTTCATACCAAAAATAACAATTACAAAGCTAAAAAGCACGCCATAAATCAAAGGAATTTGTCCGGTGTGCTAAAATTTATTATTTTAATATTTTACTGGCATTTAAACTACTTCTCTGCTTTAAAATCCCGTAGGCCTGTACGTAAATTTACATAATTATTGGGGGGCAACAGAGGATTGGTGTAATCATAATACCCTGGTTCCCAATTTATTTTTAAATACAGATTTTATAAAATTATCTTATATATATATATATACACAAAACAATCTCTTTAGCTTGATTCAGCGGGTGTACCGAACATTTAACAAAACATTTACTTGCAATCTGTAACTTTACATAACTTTTCAGTTATTCATAGCGGTTTTTGTACTTGCCTATAAATAGCATATAATAAGTACCTAGTTGTAGATAGGCCAACTCTATGTTAATAATCATCTCAAGTGTGTTTGAGTGACAATACATTGTTATGTTACTGATTACCGAAATTGAATTTGACAGTTTATAGCAATTCACTGAAATGCTAATGTAAAATGCAATGGAGCAGTTGGTCTATGACTAACTTAAATTTATTTCTTAGTAAACAAAGTTAGGCTATTCATTGGTTAACTCAACTAGTTTTGTAAATAACTTTTTTCATTGTAGCCTGGATACGAACCAGCGCCCTTCGCTGTCCCCGGTGACCGCTTTATTTATTTATAAATGAATAATAATATATGATCCAGTAGTAAATAAATATTCAAATAAAATAAGATACATCAAGGAATAAGTATTTTCGATACGATAATACCGAAAAGCTATTGAAACATATTACAAATAAGCTCGATATATCGAAAATAAAGAACATAGAAATTATGTATAAAAATATATTACAATCTTTACTTGAAATAAGAGACAAACAAATATCCAGCATTGTTTTTACGCCAATGTTTCTTGGAAAGGCCCCATATTAACTTCACCATTAATAAAGGTGAAAGTATCTTGTCGGGAAAATCACCCGTATTTACTTATTTGTTTACTCTTTTCGTCGTTCCCTTAAAATACATTTATTAATAATGATTCCCAAAACTTCTAAGTACAAAGAACTCGTTTCTCAACATTACGAACTAAATAGCTCAGCT
The DNA here is from genome assembly GCA_902850365.2 of Chilo suppressalis. Taxonomy (NCBI): domain Eukaryota; kingdom Metazoa; phylum Arthropoda; class Insecta; order Lepidoptera; family Crambidae; genus Chilo; species Chilo suppressalis. Next base: position 11,505,870 of record OU963897.1, on the reverse strand, counting down.
ATATGCAAGACTAGTCTGCGCCTTCGTTTGCGTGGAAAAAATCGTTCCCCATACAAAATTTGACTCCCTATACAATTCCCTAAAAGCATGATGTTGAGATAAAAACTATCCTATGTCCTTTTTCGAGATAGAGGTAACAGACACACAGACAGCCATACAGATAAACTTTCCCATTAATAATGTTTCTATGGATCGATAACTGTTTCTTAGCCTTTACTTATTAGTACACAAAGAGCACTTATTAAAAAAGCTTATTACAAAGTTTGATTATATAAAAATGCTTGGGTTTGAACTGTTCCAATCATTCCAACAGGTTTTCAATATTAAATAAATCATGATTGTATTGACGCTGTAATAACATAATGATTAATGATAACATTATACTTTTAATGTTGTGGAGTGTTCGCTCGTTTTTCTCCGCAGCCAAAAAATATGTCCAATAACGAGTGGTAGGGAAAAAAAGTTTTTTGGACGATTCAAAACAGTTGTACTATAAAGATATATTGATTTCTGATTAAACGAGTAACGTTTAATTTTGCACATTAGACCTCTGTCCCGTTACTTGTGCCTACTAATCAAGTCCTAGTTGATTAAGTCAGAGGATACATTTATGAAGCAAAACTATCTTGCATGCTTACACAGCATATAAAAATACTCCATTAATAAAAGTGAGAGAGGGATAGCAGGTGTTCTATAATGTAGAAAAGTAACATCCACCTTAAAAAAGGACTTTAATACGAATATAAGTACGAATAAATTCAGGCACGTAAAGGCGCTTGCTTTTCCGCCGAGTCTAGGTATGTACCCCTAGTACAAACCATTATCGAATTCTAATAGTTTGCGAGTGTGAAATGTCAATGTCAAATGTTATATGGAAACTTGAACAGCAGCGCCACAAAGTACGTACGTAACGAGACCTAAAAACCAGTACACAACTGACAATGACATTTCTGACTCGCAAACGTTACGAATTCGATATTGGTTCGTTCGTACCATTACCCTTATAATGGTTTGTTCTCGAGCCGGTACCGTCTATGCTTTTTTTCGAGCACGGTGTGCACGTTTGTATGAATCCCAAACCGTCACTAGCGTCGGTGCCGTTATAAACCTCCATAGTGGCCCATACCTAAACTACGACGACGTTGACACGGTTCAAAACTGTACCTAGACCCGGATAGATATCGTCTAGGGAACAATCGCATAAGGTGAAAATTGCTGATGCGGCGACTTTCTGCTACATCAGATAATCATACTTAATTATTAAGTTGTATCATATCATGTAAGCACTGTAAGGCTTGTGCTATTGGATACAAGGGTTACGGGTTACATTATAGTGCCACATATATAAGTATATTTTTTATTTAGAAATAAATATAAACATCCAGTAGTGCAAATGGTCGTATTAATCACACAGACATTTCCCCCACCGGGATTCGAACCCGGGAGGGACCTCTCCGTACATACCACTCGAGTTACGGAGGTAGTAACTGACTGGTAGCAAAATCTATTCAAGAAAAGTGATACACTAAGAAATCTTAAAATATTTATTACGACATACATATAAGAATATCGTGGAAATCATTGCTTTCATCCCATGTACTCTTTATTATTTAAACAGTTGAATGTGAAGGAAAATTTTCAAACATATAATGGAACATGGCAAGGTAAAGTTAGCAAGGATACCATTATTTTATTGTGCTTAATTGAAAAACACTTTACACAGTTTTACTGATTATGAATATGTTTTACGCTTCTGTATCCTATGTGTCTTAGTATAGTCATTGTAAATATTGCATATAGGAAATAAATATTTAAAAAAGGTCATAATGTTGGCAAATAAGCATAATAATTTATGGTCCGCCTAATGGTACGTGGACACCATAGCCTCTAATTTACTAAATTTAACAATTGAATCCGAAAATATACATTTTGAGGTTGGATCAAGCAAGAGACCTTAGAATTGTGACAATAGATTCAAACACTGAAAGCTAACTCAATCAAAACAACACATTGAAGTTTTAAAAAAATATCTAAATACGAGAATAAATGTCGTTTTAGACATTTATTTTTTTGAGTTTGTATGCTTTTGGTCGCAGATGATTTTTACAGCGTCACCGGGTTTGGGGATGGTAAGATCCTAAGGGGACCTCTAGCCGAGAATTGGCGAGTGCCTCTAGAGGTATGCCATCCGCCTGGAATATCCAGGCGGATGGCATCTCCCTACGGGGGGAGTCTCCTCTCCGTGTGGAGCTTTTAGACCACTCGAACCTGAGGGGGTCGGCGCAGCTAGAGGGCGTCTCTGAGACTCGGAGCTCGGCTTTAGTTAACCGTTGTCGTGGGGGGTGGGGAAAAACAGGTACGTACCTGTACCTGGTATAGCGTGTCGTGTGTAGACCGGGTCTTCGCACTCTTATTCTACGGGTGCGGTGTCTGCCTAATGCTAAGCTAGTGTGCAAGTATGCTGTGTAGTGTTGGTATTTGTGGCCTGTGTGGGAGGAGTCGGAGGCGCGTTGGCGCGGGTGATTTCTTCGTCGGGGTACTCTAAGACGTGCCTAGGCTGACGGAATCGGAGGTACCTACGAATGGAGGACGGGAGGGCGGACGTGTGATAACTAATGGCTTTAACTACTAAGGGGTTCGGATGATGCACGGCTTTATCGAAGTAACGTCTCGATGCGTCCTTTATATACTTCGCGATGGAGTCTAATTTGAGATCGCTATGCAAATCGATGTTGCGCACGTACCACGAGCAACCCGTGGCACCGCACGACGGAGGTACGTGGGTGAAGTAAACACTCGCGTAGGTCAAAATAGGATGCAAGTTTGGTAAATTGTCAACTTATTCCTAAGTGACATTTTATTACGCTTCCCTATGCGGTAGAATAGCCTGCCGCGAATGAATGAATGAACACTGACTATTTTGAGATGAGGTGCAAACGTTAATCGGTTATCTAACGTGACTCCCAAGTACTTGACCCGATCCTCCCAGGGGATAACCTGGTCATATAATTGGATGCTCGGAAGAGAACGCGTGGGAGGCGGTGTCGTGCTAAAGATGATCGCGACGCTTTTTCCGGATTAACCTCGATACGCCATCTATGGAACCAATCGCCAAGGGTGGTAGCGGCTGATTAAAGTCTGTTACGGACTGTTCCGAGACGTCTATCGGAGGTATATCCTTTCAGACTTGATATTTTATATAATTTATTTTATATTGCAAACAAAAATAGCTAGCCCACCACAAAAGTGTCTTAGCGATATCCCCAAGGTAACGCTCCTCACGGTCTGATTTGAATTTAAAATACTTCCAAGGGAACAATGAGATGCCCATCATTTTAGAGAGGCTCATTGTTTGCTCGTATCCATCACTGGGTTATATCAAAAGCTTTCACGGACGGGTTCCACGTTATTTATTGCACCTCATATTTTTGGTACACATACTCAGGGAGCAATCAACACATCCGAGAACAGGGAACTGAAAATAAACGGCGCAGGGGAATCTTATTGTGAGCAAGTTTTCTTTAATTAAGAGTTTACCAAGTCCGAAGAGATAGCGAAGTCGTAAAGTGTAATACGAATTTTAATAGCCCGATACTGCCGGGATAATCCTCTATAAATCTGGCAAAAGCAAGGGTTGGTGCGGAAAACTACCTTGACATTAATATTTTATCTATGGCCTTGGCATTTCAGTAAGGACATAATTTTTCCATAACTTCTTGACGTGTTGCAGTTTTATTATTATAAAAGCAGCCACCGTAAAATGTAGCACGTGAAGCAGACTTTTTATCACCCATTCTAAGAGGAAATGAAAAGTCTTGTGTTGGCGACATACTTTAAGGATACTGTTTTTTATATTTTAAGAAGTAAAAATGTTTCTTTTCACGATATTTAAAAAGTTTGGTGTATCTACATTGTTTCTGTAAAGTTGACTTGTTTTTCCATTATTTTATTTTTATGGGATACCTGGCAAAGGTTTCTAACCCACTTGCGGTTAAGTATTATTGGAGTCTAGTTCAGACATTAGCTACAGTGTCAGGAACACCTGCTGCATCAGCCAACTTTATATAAAATAACTATATATTAACTTAAATCAAGCAATGATTTCTTATAAATTTAAATTTCTTCTTTGGGATCCGAGGGTGCGGTTTGAATCTTATCTGAAACCTGGACTGAGTGGATTTTTTTCCTTGTATTTTTTTTTACTTATAAATCTAGCAGGTAAATTCTTCAAAAAGAATTCCTTAATGATTCCTTATTGTTAATAATCAACTACTTATTTAGGTTATTAGGATAACCGAAACGCATCTATACTTAGTAACGTGTCTTTCTGCAAATTCTATCTAGCTGCACGTTTCCAAATATAAATTGCAAAAGTAATTAATGTTTGTCTATCTGTCAAGTTAACGTCGCCCTCTCAACTTTAATGTCCTACCAATAACAAGCAGTCTGTTGTCGCAGCTTAGTTGTGAGGGACGGTACGTCGAAGACTTGTACATTGGCAATTTCACATCAATTAACCACGATGGGGCCGCAAAATGATTATGCTAATGTAGCAAGCAATTGCTTCCACGTCGGTTGTGGAGCGTAATTAAACCTCATCGGCAGTCGAGCCGCGTCTTCCGCTGGCTTGTATATTGGTTTACTGGAACGCTATTCGAAATAGATCCGGAGGTGATCATACCCCGCCCCTAGGGTTTATGAGGGGTGAGGTAGTTCTCATTACAGTAAGAACACCTGGTTGCCGGTACTGCTGCGTTGGCCTAACTACTGCAATAAATTGTGCAACTGGCAAAGCGAGAGTTTTTCCCGGCGAATCTTTGGAGAGCACTCAGGGGGATATCTGGCAAGATTAAACGGTAGTTCTACTGCATCGGAGTTTGCGAATGCTAATAATATGGACGCTGAACTCGATAGTTTGCCGTGTGCATGTTCAACTTGTAATTTATGTAACGGCTCTGGGATTCATAATGCATGTTTCATGGTAATTGAATATATTAGCTATATCCATTTGCATTCTAATAGTGATGTCATTTCTATCACAAGTAACTAACTTTATCAATAGCTTCAGTTTTTTTGTTGGTATGTTCCAGTGTGTTCCCATTTCATTTGAATCGTATATTTATTTTTGAGAAATAAATATACGTTGTAAGTTGGCGTTTGTCTCTTAAATCCTCACTTGATTTGAAAAAATACTGGAAACCCTATAATTTTTACGTATTAAGTAAATTACAATTTGTGAATGCGTCTTCTTCTCTATTTGCTGTGCCATGTTCAGGGTCTACAATGATCAAAGCAATGTACCTACTAAGATCTAAGGAAACATTATAGAACGCAATAAAGTATTGATTATTTTGACGTGACAACGTCTTAAATTAGGTTGCGGCTGGGAGTCACTTATGAAAAAGTGTAACGCTCGGTAACGTTACGATGAGTCTCTCGTGTTAAGTTTAAGTTTACATGTACAATGTTTTAGTAAACAAAATATATTTCTATAGTTAAAATTTGTGCAATTCTTATTTTCATTCAATTCCTTGTTCCTATTGTGCAATTTAATTATATTCATATCAATAAATATTCTACCGAGAAAAAGACGTTGTCACGTAAAATCTTCGCCCGTAAAACCGACTTTACAGGCAACCATTTTTTTTTCTAGTTTGTAATTATTTTCTTAATTTGTAAGTTGAACAGACATGACCAGAGAATCAAAATAAAAACATTACGGTCCTTTGTCTTTATCTAGAATTTCTTTTGCAAAATCAAAGCATTTTTAATTTCGAAGGAATATAAATAAAAAAAGCCTTAGAACACACGAGTACTATCTGCAAATTGCACGGTTGAAGACCGTAATCGACAAATATTTGCGAAACGTGAACAAAAGACGTGGGGCAAAGAGAAAATAAGGTTTCGCTCCCGGTCGACCGGCGGTCACGCAAACAATCTCATTCGTTACAATAGAAATCAGTTTAGTGATATACCCGGAGATTTATAAGACTGCTATTAATAATGGATTTTCAAACTTTAATCTATCTATATTAAGAATATTCAAACTGACGTCTGTTTCTTTTGTAAAAATAGTATAATTGTTAACTTTAATAAATATATTATGATATGAGTAAGCATATGATAGTAGGATGAAAGATTGTTAGATAGTTATAGTTATATATGCATGTTTAATATATGGAGGTTTTTTATTGGCTTTAACATATTGGCTTTTTGTTTATTTAATAAGTGATTGATAGCTGTAAACCCTTCTAAAATAAAATAAATAAATATATTGCAAACGATAGTTTTCAACTTTTTTTAAACCTCTGTCCACTATGCTTCCAAGACTTGGCTCTCATAGGATCCTCAGAATTTCCGAAAGGAACAGAAAATAAAACTTTTCTTTCATGTAGTGGCACCATTTCGAGCACAGGGTAAAAGCAACCTATTTAAAATAAACAGCTAAATCGTAGTCAGCTTAAAATTACCATATTGCTACTAAATGTATACGTAAAGTATTAACTTTGCCCTGTAACCTCGAATTCTAATTAGACTCCTATGCCCTCTCTCTAAGTGAGGTACGGTAGCGGATTTGTCGCTTGAATTGGAGCGCCCGTCTAGATAAGTAACCCCCACTTTACATAATATTATGATCACAGTAAATTAATAACACTACCTTTTGGTGATGTTGTGTTTTTGGCGGTGAGTAATGTTCCAAGGCTCCACGCGGTAGGGGACGGGGTCTGAGTAGGTGCGGGGTCTGATTAAATACGGGGTCTGAGTAGGCTACAGTGCGTGTGCGAGCGTCTATAGCCTATGGCGGTCGTTTAATATCAGGCGGACTATAAGCTTGTTACCCGCCCTCTTAACAAAAAGTCTTTATAAATAGTGAAGAATATAGAGGAAAGTGACTTGATTAAGTTTGTTGGCACACTAAGGCCTGTAACTGCGTTAAGCGGACGTCCGCGCGGTGTCATATACAATTGCCCGTTTGGGTCTCCGTGACGGAATCGTTTTGTATAAAACCGCGCGGACGTCCGCATAATCAAGTTTCAGCCTTGTGTATGTATTAAAAATAAGTAAATACCAAAATTAATACTTAGTGAGTGGGTTGACGTGACGTTTTTCATGGAACTCTAATCTGCTGTAACTGAATATAAAGAAATTCTTCACAAGTATGCTAATAAAATAACTGATATAATAATAAAATAAAAATGTTCTTACACTTATTAGCACTTCGTATATCTTTGCTTTGCTGTTGTACCAGAGAGAAATACATGTCATTTCGTATAATTAACTGATTAATATGAAAAAACTTCCCCTAAGCAAAATAATAGTATTGAAATAAAATCTAATATATAAAATTCTCGTGTTACGGTGTGCGTAATTGAACTACTCCGAAACGGCTCGACCGATTTTTGTGAAATTTTATATGCATATTCAGTAGGTCTGAGAATCGGACATCTTTTTTTCATCCCCCTAAATGTTAAGGGTGGTCCGGATTTTTTCTGGACAATTTTTTTTGTTTTTATTTTTTTGTGATCACCCTTCTACCACCAACCCCAATTTTTTATGGCGGTTCGAAGTTCGCTGGGACAGCTAGTTATGAGTATAAAATGTAAAAAAAAACAAAACCACATCTGGCTTAAATTTCCCCGGAGTCAGCTCTCCAGTGATAGCCTCATTATGACAACCGACTTAAGACAATGTCGCGCGGTCCAGATCAAATGCAAAACTTGCAGCGGCGAGGGACAGAATCCTAGATAGAACTAAGTACGAATGCCACTTCCATAACTAGAAATGAGTTAGCGTTCATCAGTTCCTTTTATGTAATATGTAACTGTATTGCACTAAAGTAAGCTGCTTGAATTTATACTCGTACTTACTTAAAAAATAAGCGTCTGCTTGGAATCGTGCATTATTTTTTTTCCTCTCAAACGAAGAAGCAGAGAAATCCTTTAGATATCCTAAAGACTGGCGTTGAGTTACGCCAGACTTACTGACTTAAAAACCCGTTGGGGGAAACCTCTGGTCATAAGGCGGTCAACCCAATTCATCGCGTTCCGTTGCATAGCACGGGAGTACAGATTTTAACGTTGTATGCAAGTATCTCAGTTCGTATACTAATCCCACGTGTTACATCGCGAAAGCGCTGGGTGTTTTCACGGTATAACACAATGACCTCTGCAGTCCCGCGAGGGTTTTCAATACTTAATGACTTTCTCAGAATGCATCTTTTTTTACGTCTGGTATATGCGTGATGTATACCCCACCGCCCTGGGAGTACGGCGATCTCAGGATGCATCTTGACGTGTAAAAATTTATATTTGAAATTGAACAGCGCCCAGCAATTTAAGCTCACATTGGTAAAATAATCGCAGCATCCTTTGGGATGAACAAGTTTACTATTACCGATCGAAAGTTGAAAAAGAAAGATGTTCATCAGCATCAGCTTATTATTGCTACCACACTGCTGAGACACAGTTCTTCCCTAAGGATGCAATTGGGAGATTGTTCTGCGATCCATCACGAGCTACCAGTGCTGATTGGTGAGTGCTAAAGACTGCAGATATAGCCAGACCAATGGCGGCAATGGCCGGCATAGTTAATTTTTGGTCACCCAACCAATGACTGGCTAATTAATGACTCATCCAATGACAGACCTTACACTGTAACCTCTAAACTTTAGACCATCGAAATCTTGTATTTTTCACGTGATATGTTTTAGCAATTTTTAACCGCTTTTTCTTCGATTGGTGATCCTGGTGATATGTAACGAGAGTTTAGAGATTATTCAGAATAATCCTTATCCTTTATCATGAAACATGAGTGTTAAAACCTTAGCCCTTTCGAACGTCACATCATTAATCGACGATCCCTAAATGCCACACTCAGTAACGCCAATTAGATTTAATCTATATTAACGACGCTCAATTAAATAACGTCACTGGAACAAGTTGCTATCCGTACAAGCAGGGACATGTTGCCAGCCTACAGTACTTTGCTTACGAAATTATCCCGTTTAAGTAAAAAGATTACTAACTAGATCAATGTAATTCATTCACTCCCAGTCCAGCAGGAATATTATACATTCAGAATAAGCACTAAAGTATTTTTGCTCGTTTCATATGCGACATAAGTATTCTGTCAAAAGATATATTATCATCACAATTTGTAGGGACAAACACATTAGGTTCATAATAAAAAGGGCCAACTAGAAATTGATGGGCACCCTATATAAAAGTTTCTGTTAAACATTTACGAGGCAAAAATGTGTTGCTTTTTTGCGACTTGAAAAAGTGAAACAAACAAGGGTGCGGCGCGCAAAGTTGTCTGGATGGAACCATAAATATTATTTTTCTTCGTAGTAATCGATATTGTCAGCGATTTGCCGAGTAGCAGTCATGATGGATGTTGTGCCGATGCCGAAAACATCGGCTTGTTTTGTCTTTTATTTGTTGGAAGTTTTTTTGTAACCGTAAAATATATCTCAAATTACTTGTAAGCGATTATCGATTATAGGAACCAAAGAAAGTCCCATTTGATGGCCTGTTCAGGATTAATGGTAACGATATTGTGGTTTCACAGAAAGAAAGCAAAAACAAACACATTATAATGAAACGGATTATTTAAAGGTAAGTAAGTATAGGTATGTACTTATAGTTTTATATCTATTAGTGGACTGGGAAACAACCACACGGCCTGAAGATATACTTATAGTCGGCGTGATCTGTGGATGATACCACGGATTTTTGTAGATATCGCCACAGGACATTTCGACTAGCTTTATGAGCTGCTTTATATGTAGGTATTATGGCTGGTTGACGTTAAGTTGCAAGAAATTATATTATTACCAAATGAAATTCCGCTGTATTATAAAGAATGTTTTAAAGTCAATACGGTTTTGGCCATAATGTAAAAATGTGGGTTTCCACAGAAGCGGTGTGGAGTTGAAAACTGTGGACTGTGTGGAGTTGAAAAGAGCAGACACGAGCGAAGCACCGAAAGATGGTGTTTTTTTACTGTGATCCTCTGTTATGTGGCGATTACTTCCCCAGATGGGCGCTCCAATTAGAGCGGGAAATCCGCTTTGCCCTTTTTTTTTGTTGACGATGGAAAATGCATTTACGCACCGTACCGCGCGCTGGCTGGGCGCGCGGCGTGTGTGGGACTCCCCGGCGCGGAACAATGCCGATCCTACCCACTAAAAACCACCGGTACCCTCCTACGCTCATATGGGGGCGTCTCAATTAGAGCGGGAAATCCGCTTTGCCCTACCGTTCTTAAGATTAAATTCAAGGCGTTACTATGTGCCTAGTTTGCGAAGCGTGAAGTGGATACAAGTCTTTTAATTAGATACGTAGGTATTATGCGATGTGTTCAATAGAGGTAAAATAATTTATTATAAAAAAGCTTTGAAGAAGTAGTGGCTCTTGCACTGAATGAGGTTCCTACTAAAACATATTGCCACATATTATATGTTTTATTAAAGGTACCAGAATGGCCGCATCCGAAAACAACCACTCAACTTCGGATAATGGGAGGTCCAAATATTTTTATTTTCGCATATGTTTCACATTCACCTCCTGTATTATGTTACGTCACGTCAAATACTTCTCAAATCAATATTAATTACTATCTGTTTTGATGGCAAAGTCTGTTAAGTTAAACGATATATTACAAACGATCTCGAATATCCCTTAAATTGGTTCTTACTTAATTAATTAATAATTATTAATTCTCAGAATATACCTTTTGAAAGTTTTCACTCTGAAATCAAATATATTTATGATTTTAACATCACATTGTATTATTTTACGTCTGTATGTTTGTCATCTCCAGAATAGTTGTTAGTTGGTAATATTAGGTTTCCATAATTATTTTACCATATTTCTTATTGTAAAAGCTATGCATTTTTTCCTTTCATCCCCTATATTTAAATTTTACACTTTGGAAACAAAAGGCGCACAAGCTACTAATAAGACCACGAGAGCACCTTGCAAATGGGTCGGTGAATTAATAAAGTGCAATATGGCTAGAATTGCTATGCAAAACGGTTCAAATTGAACAGGTCTGCAATTCCATTCTGAAATTGGTCGTAAAATTGAATAGGATATAAATATTCAAGTTCAATTTAAGTAAATACATATAATATGTTAGTAGATAAATTGAAAACTCACACACAAACAATGACACAATAGACCACCAAATCGGCACACTTGAATCGTTTATATGCCCAATTCAACAGAGGGGAAAGCTGTGTACCTATGCCTGTTTCCCTCCTGGCCGCGTCGATCGTGTTGCTCTATGGTATCTATTGATGAGTAAGATTCTACAGATTCGCGAAGTTAGGCTTTTTTGGCGGCTTCAAATCGGCCCGGTTAACGATTATATATCTTGTAGATTGACACATCACACGGAAGAAATTCCGTATAAAAAACGAAGAATGATATTTAAAAGGTTGTCTTTAAATAATCACACTAATATAAAGGCGAAAGTTTGTGAATGTGTGAGTGTGTATGTTTGTTACTTCTTCACGTCTAAACGGCTGGAGCGATTTTAATAAAATTTGGAATAGAGTTAGCTGACACTCTGGATTAACACATAGGCTACGTTTTACTGCGGGAAAATATCCCTAATATACCGCGGGTAACACCGCGGGCACAGCTAGTAATAATGTATATTTTCCCCTTCTTTGATATGTAAATATGTAAATTTTTATTTGTAATTACTTAGACCAGCTTCCTTCCCCTCCGATGTTCATTGAAATCCTCCGATGTCTTGATCTTTTTTCTTTATTTGCGTAGAAGTAAAGGAACATGCAAATTGTTAACTTAAATAAAATTTCTCCACCCCACAGACCGGACTGCCAGTTTTAATTTATTGCCATCGCTCTTCAAAAATAAAAGTAAATGATTTTCCGACACAAATTGTTTTCTCGCTAAAAAGACTTTTGCACATTCAGAATCAGCATACTTTTATGCTTACTTTATACTATAGTTATGTAGTTGGTGTTTATTGTCATTTTCTCTAGATGAGAGGTAGGCCATAGCATATTTTGACGACCTCCGTGGTCGAGTGGTTTGTACGCCGGGTTTCATGGTGTCGCCGACTCGAGAGGTCCCGGGTTCGAATCCCGGTGGGGGCAGATGTTTGTGTGATGAATACGAGCATTTGTACTCCTGTCATGGATGTTTAAAATATATTTCTATAAAAATATACTTATATATGTACTGTATATGTATTCTATCCGTTACCCTAGTATCCCATAACACAAGCCTTACCGTGCTTACTTTTGGTTGGTGTGAGTGTTGGAAATATTTATTTATTTATTTGCCGTTAGATTTGGATTGCCCGTTTGGAAAAGTAGCCTCCATCTTACAGAAGAACACAGTTTGGTCACAATATATACAAGAGCAGTACTTTGACTTCATACCAACGCCTAAATCGACGTTCGCACACAGACAAACGTCATTTACACGGCCGCTAACCAATCTTGGTAAGACAAATCTATGCAGTGCCACGTCGCGCGCCGCCGAGACTGGTCGTTTGGCCAAGTTAAGTTAGCTGCGCCGCGCCGCCCGTGCCGTCTGCCTTCGTTTCGATTCCGTAACGTGGCAATACTACTTGGCACTAATATAAAATATTTAACAATGGCGACGAACATTTTGTAGGTACCAACTCTAGCGCTCCGCTCAGTCGTAGTCAAGTCGTATTTCAAGAAAACGGCTGAGTTACGCTACTGCTCTTGTATGTATTGGTGGTTTGGTGGTGTAGTGTTTCTGTCGGTAAGTAAGGTTTCAGTGTTCCACGGGGTACACTGGGTCAGGGTAGGCAACCACGTCAGTGATAGTTTTGGTATCGCTAGCGTCTACGCTAAAGTATAATTTAAAAAAATATTGTGTGTGTATGATGTGTTGGTTGGTATTGACGTTGGTATTTCGTCGTCACTACTATAACGAAAATGGTCGTATTTTGATCCTTATTAAGTACCTCGAGGAGCTTGATGGTGCAGTTTGTAGCATGTGTTTTTTATATATATGCAGGCAAACGAACTAACAGTCCACCTGCTGGAAAGTGGTTATTGCCGCTCATGGACACTTGCAGCACCAAGGGTATACCTCAAGTCGGGTACTCATTAGCGAGCTGTAACCGTAACATGCGTTCTAGTTTCTAGTGTGTACGCTTGTAGCTCAGTTGTAAACGTCGGCTCGCTGCAAACCGCACGCGTACCGCTCGCAGCAGGTTAGCGAACCACGTACACACTAAGCTTTTTGGTTACAGTACATGCAACGGTTACAGCTCGCTAATGAGTACCCGGCTTCATGCGTCACCGGCTCTGAAGGTTTTCCTTCAGAGCTAACCCGCCATTTAAAGACCGCCATATCATAGCTGAAAGGAAAAGCTGCTGAGGGTAGTTCGTTACAGTTTTTTTTTGAGTGTGTATGCTGTTGGTCGCAGATGACCTTTACAGCGTCACCAGACCTTGCTGGAACGCATGAAAAAAGAAAGCGCATATCGCATGGTGCTAGAACGCCAAGCGTCGAGATGTGTTCAGCCTGCAATCGTTGCAGTAAGAAATCTTTATTTGATTGTCATTGGCTGATTAATTAGGTGATCAAAATTTATTTTACCTCAAGCGCCTCTGTGTAACTCACAAGCTCAAACCGAAACCTGCTATTGCTATTGTTTAAAAGTGATATATAAGTAGCTGTATCTACTTGTCTTTTAGTAATTAAAAAAATTTTCAGCGGAAGTTCTTATTAAATCTTAGTTTGAATATCACTCATTAATTATGACATGACATGCATGAAGATTGTTGAAACAAAAAAAAGAAGAGATATTATTGGAGAACCGTGAACAGTTTCATTTCAACCTACGTTTACGTGCGCCTGTGCGTATTTCATTTGCATGTTTTACATATATTTGAGTTCATTGCTTGGCAAAGAAAAAGAAAAGATAAGAATATTATTAAAATGATTTTTATTTGAATTGTAATACTTGCCTGAAGTTAATATTTAACTTTCAAGTCAAAATGCTGCAACTGACGATAAATATATGTCGAAGAAAGTAAGATTTTAAGTTTTGTAACATTGTTGATATTTCTTATTGTAAATAAAGTTATAATATGTTTTAAATAATGTTTACGTAATGTATTACATGAATAAATTTGAAAGTAACAATAAATTGATATTAATGTTACAAGTTAATGCAAATGTAATTTAGATAATATAATATTCTGGGAACTCATTTCATTTCCTTGTATACGCGAAGCATACCGCGTCGGCTCATCCCAGGTGTTTCTGCGACTAACTCATTAGTTGAAAGTTCTAAAAGGCGTGCTTAGACTAATTAGATTGAAAAAATACTTGTTTATATTTGCAACACAGTTGTCATATTTTTCTATAGTAATTCCATCGAAGACAAATGAAGAGTCTTTGTCTTCTTCTTTTGAGTGGGTAGCTAATTGGTACACGATGCAATTTCCGTTGTATATATCGTCGGATGGTTTGATAAATCAAAAAGAAGGGATGTGATTTTACAAAAAAGCGAATATAAGGTAAGACATGGGTGATGAAATTTCTCAATCTTATTGAAAAAATATAAAAAACTTTATTTCTCACCATAATCAGTTTCTTCTTGCATCAACAATACTTAGTAAAAAGGTCAGTTATCTAATTATAGCGGGCTGACACCTAACCTAGGAAAAAAACACATATCTCAGGTTATCAGCCCTCCACCACTTCGAATACTACAATACTTGTAATACTTAGTCAATAAAACACAGTTTCTATAATTTGAACATATTGATTAATATTTTTTACTAAACAACAAATTTATTTGACAATTATAATATTGGAATTTGAAGATATTGGATAATATTGGAAGTAAAGAAAGGTGCCTGACTGTTTTAACTTACACGTTGTGTATTGATAAAAGTGCATAACTCAAGGATGTTATCGTGTGGGTCAAAGAAAAAGCGATTAGCGTGTAATAAATACTGTAATCATTAAATAGGTCGAAATATTGTAATACTTTTATAAGTTTGTAAATAATTTCAAAATGTTTTATTGTTATAATAAAAAGAAAAGCAAAAAGGATGCAAAGAGGTATATAAAATTATGCTTAATATATTTAATTATTTTACACAAAAACAGCATAGTTATTTAGGATTTTCGTTATTATTTATCATACGAATTCGTGTTTAGAAGTAATTAAAAGTATATTTTGCCTTTTTGGTGTGATAATAAATATTATTAGTTTGATGCAATATTAGCAACACCGTTTTTAGTGATGATCGGTTAAATTTATATATTGTATATTTTTTATTTATAACATTGTAAAAAAATGGACCCACATTCGTAGGTATTACTTGTATATGAATAATTTTTGTTTTAAAAGAAGTTACATAAATATGCACACGTCTTTTGTTCAATTGCTTTATGTTGCCTTAATAAAGATTAATATATATAAAGTTGACGGACAGTCAGAAGTTTACATTATTGGTATAATTGTTCAGTGGAGAATCTTCGTGGTTTTCTAAATATCACTTTTACAGTTGTCTTCTGTGCTCTTTCCACTTCTATCAAACGAGATGCGGATGCACCTGCCCAAATGGATAGACAATAAGCTAAAAAAGGTTGACATATGGAAATATATACTCGATTGACTAAGATCACATCAGCAGTATCTCGGATGGATTAGAAAATTGGGATAAGCGTTTTAATTTTTTTGCTCAGTGACGAGATTTGCGGTTGCTAGAAAAGATTCTTGTCAAATATGATACCGAGCTATTTGTGAGTTGTCGTTTGTTCGAGTGTAGTACAATCGCATCCACCAAATTGGTTATTTGAACGTTGGCTTATTATAAATATTCTTGAGTAATTGGGTTCACACTCGGTTAGGTTAGCTATGTAAACATGACGAGCGAGCGTAACGAGCGTGCCGCGGCAGCGCACAGCGATGCACCAGTAAAGTAAGATTAAGCAACGTCATCGCCACTGACTTATATTCCGCGTTTTTGCAAAATCCCTAGGATTTTCGGTAAAATTCGATTATATCAAATCATTATGACAAATAGTATGTTTAGTTTGTGTGTACTAGTTTTAAGTTTTGGGTCCTTTTAGAGTGCACACTCTATGTAAATAGTACCAGTAAGTACAAAAACCTCTTGACCATGCTATGACGGTCTTCAAAAAGCGGGAAAACCTTTTTCTTCAGAGCCGGCAACGCATGGTCTCCTTGGTGCTGCTAGTGTCCATTTGCGGCAGTGACCACCACCATGTTTTTTTAATTTGATTAACCATGGTAATGAAATCTTGAAACTCGTAATTCTCCTGTTCAATTCTCTCCTGATAAGACAAGGTGAGACGTTACTCAAAATGTAAAATCACTTAAGCACTTTGCACTCAATCCATTCAAGTGTGTTTTATTGAATGTTTCTGTTCCCACCCACTACGGTGAACTTTATTGATTGGTTACACGGCAATACACCGAAACGGAGCTTCTGTTTGCTTCCAACTCATTAGAGGGAGAGAGTATTGTGAGTCGTAGGTACACCGCTTATAAAACAAACTAATGAGTTTCCTCTTTAAAAGCTTGCGGAAGACGAGCGCGAAGAAAGGAAATTGGTTGAAAGGAGCAAATTTAAAAATAGATATTTTGATTCGGTTTCTTCATTTCCATAAAACATCCAAATCATTTTGCAGTGAATGTTGTATTATAGCAACAATATATCTTACATAACCTAATGTCATCTTGACAACAAATTTACCTTATATATCATATTTATCTATGGTTTATATTCACAAAGTAATGAAATCCTATTAGATCCATGTTTAAAAACAAAGTAACAAAGGGCAATGCCAGAAGTTCTATAGAGGTTTAACCCACCCGATAAAAATGGTGTACACGAATGCGATAAATGACATTTCATAGCTGTAATATTAGGAATCAAAATAGTAAAGTTGTAAATTCTCTAGAAGCTGTGGTTATTGAATAATATACTTACAAAGAGTACAATTATCATGCGTTTCTCGAGCTGCAATTTGATTAGAAAATTGGATTTTTTATAAATTATTCAACAGTGTCCGTATTGTAGCTGATACTGTATAAAGGACATGCCTTTGTATTCTATCGACACATAAATAACAATTTATGCATCTCAACATGATTCCAAATCACAAACGACAATGTCGTCCAAATCCTTTTGTTTGACGGAAATGTCAATCAAAAGGATATCAATCCAGAATAATGTTTAGTTTCACATAGGTACTACTACATAATAATGTGTATGCGCATAAAAATACAAGGTACTATAATCGTTAAACTTATTTATGAACATAAATTAATTATATTTATAACCGAAATGCTTATTTTATATTTTTTATTTTATTTATTTTTATATTTTTCGAAAACTTGACTGGCATTTTATTGTTTGTCGTGAAACTAAACGCATATGCCATGTTTTCGTTCTTCTCCTAACGGAAACTTTTACAAAGTAATAATTAAATCGGTACATATCGGTATATATTTTTTCATAAATTTAATATTACTGTATATGGTGGGTCAGAATCTGTCATTGTCATTTGACCCACCGACATAGTTACCAATGCTCAAACGATCATAGCCATTTCGATCACGCAATAAAATGATAAAAAATCATTTTAAGTTTGTTTTTCTCTCATTTTCTCGATAAAACCTAAGCGATAGTGGAATACTATGAAGTAGGTTTAAAATGCCCTTTTTATTTTTTTGTATAATTATATACGATACCATGATTTAAGGAAAACGCCATTGATCTACCAAAGAAAACCGCAAATAATCCAATGCGAATGAATCCATCATAATTTCTGGAGTCTACCAAAACCTCCCTAACAAGCTGGGCCGAAGCGAAAAATGACGCGCTATAGAAACTTGATTCACATAAATCACAAACGTGCGATAAATTCTCACATCCAACTCGCACTCCACACGCTGCTGCGGTCCCATATTTGCCTTTCCTTGTAGTTTGCATTAGAATAAACGAGTGTTCAGCAAATTCGAGCATATACCAAATTCCTAAGCAAGGAACAAAATGTGCACTTAAAACATAAGACTATTTCCGTCCTTCGGAGGATCGGTCCTTTTAGAAATTCAGCTATAGGTAATGAAAATAAAACCTAGGAGACTGGAGAGAGGATTACGGAAAGATTGCTATGGCAAAATCCTATGTAATATAAATTATGAAATTTTAGGTCAATCAAAAATCCTAATTCAAATATTTCAATAGATAAAGGAAGTTTAACTTGTGTTTTTAAATAATTGGAAATGAGAGACATAAGCTATATTTTATTACTTCAAAATAAAAAAAACAAGGCAGGGATTTGGTATATACTGTGACACGAAAATTAAAATAACGTCAATAAATAAATTAAGTTTCGTGCATTAACCCGTGAAAAACTAGTTTTATTTAACGAAAATTAAAGTTCAAAAATAACCAAGTAAATTATTCCTACTTTCCTACCTAATAGTACTCATAACAAATCTTAAAATAAGAATTGCCTCGTGTGTAAACACTTATTTTCCTGACTCTGGAACATTCCTGCATCCGAAATCAGTTCAAATAGTTCGGTCAAATAAGACTGATGGGCCTCAGATGCCGGATTCCTCACGCCACCGCTCGGGCGACATTTTTTCGCACCCTCCAAATTACCACCTAAGTTCATTCTGAATAATTTATGAAGCGAACTCACATAAATCGAGCCGATAACTTTAGATAGATAAAGTACGTAATATTTGGATTTCTATTAGTTACTTTATCAAATCATATCTAAAAAAAAACTGCCTAAATGCGTGTCGCGCAACACGCAGTGTAAGTTTCCATAGTTGCCTCTAATGACACAATATACTTGAGCAGGAGTCTTTATTTTCCATATCGGAAATTATAAAAACCAATTAATATCAATCTATGTATCTATGTAAACAAATCTGCGGGACAAGTACAAACAAATTTCTAGGTTTATATATTGACAGTGACTTAAAATGGAAAAGCCATAATGAACAGCTATGTAATAAGTTGTCTAGTCATTCTTATGCGTTGTGCCAATTAATTAAAGGTGCAAATTCAGATGCTGTACTGTCTGCTTATCATGGGTACGTTAGATCTATCCTAAGATATCGAGTAATGATTTTTGGTAACGCCAGTTGCGCGTATAAACAAAGAAATCGTTTTTAAATGCCAAAAACGTTGTATTAGGTCAATGTTAAATTTATGCATGACCGATTCTGCACGAGTATTAGGAACCGTATTTTAAAAAGTATAGGATACTCACACTTCCATGTCTGTACATTCTGGATTGCGCCTTATTTGTTAAAAATAACACGGATATGTTTAAGGTCTTATCTAGTGCACGCCATAGGGATAAATTCCGCATGGTTCCTTCGAATACTGCATTTATGAATCAGAGTGTGTTCTGTAACGCCCTTTACGTAGGTATATAATAAAATTCCTGGTCCAATAAGAAGTAATTTGAATGTCCTCAGTTTTCAGCATAGGTATATTAAAGAATTTCTTAATTGACAAAGTAACAAGACATTCTGAGTACCACTTGACATTTTATATATAATATTGTGACATAGACTTGGTATCGACAAGTTATATGAAGTGAATAAATAGTTATGGAAATAAAATAAATTTACATTTATAATAATATCAATTTTAAATTGAGACATGAGACATCTAATGTTATTGTGTAATTGTACGCCTTATGGCAGGACATAGCTGAACTGCATGTTTTGATGTAACACCCCATTATTGTACCTATGCTCCAAAATATATAAATAATTATTATTATCTCAACTAAAATACCCAAATTAAAGTCAAACTGCGTCTGAAACTAATATTAATTCGATATTTAAATCTAAAGAAAAGTTTACTAGAAAAAAAAGTTTACTAGCTGCCTTGCAGCTTAAGGCTAGGAAAATTTCGACGCGGCGAATAGGGTCGTGGTAGCATAATGGTCAGTGCATTCGCCCGGATTGCGAAGGGTGCGGGTTCGAGTCTCGTCCGCTGCATGGTCCGCGTGGATTTTTTTCTAGTAAACTTTTCTTTAGATTTAAACATCTAGCAGTTAAATGCTTAAAAAATAAATAAAAAATAACTATAATTGCTATTTCTTCTTTCAAATGTTTAATACTTGAAAAAATATTCATTTGACATTGTGGGTTACCTACAATGCGAAGAGATGGCGCTGCCTTGCAGCTTAAGGCTAGGAAAATTTCGACGCGGCGAATAGGGCCGCGGTAGTATAATGGTCAGTGCATTCGCCCGGATTGCGAAGGGTGCGGGTTGGAGTCCCGTCCGCTGCCTGGTCCGCGTGGATTTTTTTCTAGTAAACTTTTCTTTAGATTTAAACATCTAGCAGTTAAATGCTTAAAAAATAAATAAAAAAAATGGATGCGTGTAACTTATGTAACTGGTCAATTATTATTCCTACAATAAAAGAATATAAATCTTCGCAGACTAAGAGTATTGTTTGTGAACTAAGGCTTTCTAATTCCATTGCGCAACTTTTGTTTCGCAACCAATATTTAATTACAGTTTGTCAGTCACATTTTGTAAACTTATGGTCTTTTGTAATGGCAACGCCAATACGTCTTGTCTATGGAAGCTCACATGATAGGAGTCATATTGAAGGAAATATTATGTCAAACTTGTGGTGAAATGAAGTGGTCACTGTTTTCGTGAGCAAGTTTTTCGCATTTTTTAGGAAAGCTTGAGATTTTTGCAAAGATTTAACTGCGCATGATTCTTGAAAACGCGGGAGATATAGTGTTTATTTTTATAAAAAATATAATGTAAATTGTGAGGTAACGCTTGTATACTTTTGCACATTATTACTTTTGCGTCACTATTGCGAGACCAGTTGCGAAATTATTGCGTCACTACTGCGCTCTCAAAACAAGGTGGTCACTCGTGGTACATTAGTTTCAGAAGCATTGCAATTTTTTATGCGTTTTGTTTTTATTTCTAAATTATTTTGGAAGTATACTCGTGGTTCATTGAATACTTTCATAAAACATCAGTATTTCGTTAAGTTCATGTACCAATATTTTGTTTTTAATAGTTGATTTATGTTTATATGATTTTATTACATACTTTAAATTGTAATTTATTTTAATTTTTCACCTTATACACACAATCTATACCTATCGTTAAATACCTACTTAAAAAATGCTTAAGTAGGAATGTAATTTTTATCAGGCTTTTTTGTATACTCCAACCTTTAGAATTATGCGCGACTATTTTAAGTCATCGTGATGATTGCGCTACATTTACTTAACCGTCGCGCAATACTTTGCGTCACTATTGTGTCACTAGTACCAAAATTCGCGGCCTCACCCACGTATACTTCGAATATATGCTTAAAGCGTATAAATGAATACTATACATTTCATAGTTATAAAACTGTATTTTCACTGTACCAATGATTTATCCGAATGTCCACATGAAATCCAGTGACATAGATAAAAAAATACTTTTAGCACCCACCCATTGTCCGAATATTGGGTTTTCAGTGTGCGAACTTTTTTTATCGAGATAATTCGTCTCCGGTGACACTGGGTAGCGTCCCAGAGCGGCCCCAGTTTTTATTTATCACTCGTCAGAGATAAACAAATTGTTGTATTTACTGCTCTGTGTCGTGCTTATTCCGCGGGTCCGTTAATTAATACTAGTACTCCATTTGACGGCCACTCCGTTCCGTATTCCTTTGTTGCCCGTTGTTATTTTAAGAATAGCCCCTCTTAACAAGAAAATAAAGTACAGATTTTACGAGGTCGATTCTGGAATTAATTGCGAGCAGCAATCTAACCCGAATAGTATAAATGTGTTTCGTAAACTTTGCAATCTGTTTAAAGAGTTTTACCTTTTTACGGTGTAGATAAACTTTGTACTTACCGCTTGTAAAACTTTTAATAAATCATGTAATAAAAAAAAAATACAGTGTGGCCAATGTATGAAATAAAGTATCTCTTTTTAATTATTCATACTTCCTGATAATGTTTCTCTGCTCGACCACAGATCCCATATAAACGTACGGCGAACATGCAATAAAAACACTAAATCAATGTGAAACCAAAAGAAAAATTATGTTGAGATAATAATAATCAAACTCTTTAAGGTATTGCAATATATTGGGAATCATCACCACCATTCAGTCATACGATCTTCACACTGATCGCTCCTGAACCGTCCGAGCCCGCTATTTTCCGTGATCTTTAGTATCCACTTGGTGAGGAGAAAAATTTTAAAGGCCGGAGACAAGGCCTAATTCCGTTGAAAAATCCTGCAATTTGGTTGCACTTTGATAATTTTCTTCCAAACGTACTTTAATTATTTAAAACGTTATATTATTAATGTTTTTATACACTGTACATCTCGGGAGGAGTCGCTCACGCGTCGCAAATCGTTATTACTTTAAAAGGTATTTTCACACACATTAACGATAAAACTATTTAAGCACCTGCGGATATTTGTCCGACATTTATTTAAGTGTTGATTTCAATTGTGCAATTATTACCGAAGGTTTTTGAATTATTTTATCTACTGAGGTGAGTCTAAAAATCGTGAAGTATCAGGACAAATCCTGAGATATGGTAACCCTTGTGGGGGGCCTACCCATTGAACGTCGCTGGAGCGTGACTGCTTACTAATATATCGGGACCCTTTCTTTTCCCATTGTTATTGTTCTTTTAACGTTTTTGTCTCACCTACGCTGAAATGACAGAGCTCGTAAAAATTCTATGTTTATGGCACATCTAACAATTAAAAGTTTTGCCTATGTATTCAAAACAAAAATCAAAGTTCCTGAACAGTTGACGTCAGCGTTTCTTGTAGTGAAATGGCACTTGGCGTCGACGCCGTACTGCACCTCACTGCAAATTGAATTTGGAAGTTATTCACCAACTTGCGATACCGAATGAAGTAAGGCGGAGTTGCTGTTTCCACAAACCCCCGGCTCGATGATTGGAGAATAGATGGAAAGGGGAAGACCCCAACTTTTTGGCTGCGTAAATGATTACGTGTTCGGCAACTTGACGCAACGCCGCCGATGCCCTTGAAGATAACGTTTTCTATTTTCTAAACGGATTGCAATCGATTCGCGTCAATCGAGACCTGAATCTACAAAGCCCTATTTGCAATTTGATTCGGCAGGTCTCCTTCATAAATAGAAACTTTCAGGAAGCTCTCACGGATTTTATATCCAGACATTTTGATTTCACGGACGGAACGTTCCAAAACCGATTTGGTGATTTTTATTAAGTTTAATTTTCTTTGTCCAAATCGCGTTTCCAGTGTTCTGGCCCTAGTCGGAAGTAGTCCACAATTCAAAAAGTATTTTATTTTCTTACAAGTTCTTGTAATACCAATTCATTAAAAATGTTTGAACTTTAACAAACTTCGAGTCGATTGGAATACCTATTATAAATAAATTTCCTTTCAAATATAAAGTCAAAACTCTTCTTAATTAACTATTAATGTTTCCGGGTGATGCCAGCTTTGATCTTATAATTTTACGCTACAATGAACCAATTCAATAAAATTCTGATTAATTTTGTTTTACGGTAAGACTGTAGTTTTATTTTCTATCAGGTAAAGAGTGTTGGATATCCTAATTAAATAATTTAAAAAAGTATACTTCGGATAATGAAAATAAATAATAATAATAATTTATTTCCAGTAAGAGTTGATTTACAATTTAACTTATAAGGCTAAAACAGTACTAATATCTCTAACATAACTACATATTAGAGCTACGCAAAATGCCTGTATTACGGCATACAGCGCCTATCCCCTTAGTACATATGACATCATAAATCCGTTACATTCAAAATTAAATGGAAAAGAGAAGAAACTGACATATATATTCAGAAAATGTGTGTGTGTGTGTGTGTGTGTGCGTGTGTGCGCGCGTGTGTGTATTTGCGTGCTTGTGTGTGTGTGTGTGTGCTGGTAAGTTTTGCTTATAATAATATGATATGTATTGTATGGACTGTACTACATTATGTTTATTATTATGTATTGTTACTTATTGGCTAAATTATTTAATGACCTGCAATATTTTTTCTGTTTCATCATATGTAAGTGTTTTAAGCATAACGTTATTGTCATTTTATATTTTATATATAGTAAGAGGATATATATTTAGTGTTTTATTGTTGTTGTTGTTGTTTAAAATATAAATGGTACAGATTTTTGGTATTGCCCTTTGTGCGATTTCTAATTTGTTAAGTACTGTTTTTGCCGCTCCACCCCAGCAGACTATACAGAAAGTAAGAAGAGATTGACACAATGCATAATAAATTTGTTTCAAGCGGTTTGGTTCTAAAATCTGTCTAATATTTTTGAATATATATATTAATCTACGTACTCTAATACTTACTAATTCTATATGTTCACGAAAATCGAGGTGAGCATCAATAATAACCCCAAGGTATCTTAAACTGTTTACTTTTTCAAGGCTCACACAAGAACAATCCAGATCAGACGGGGAGCAGTTATGTGCTAAAATTTTATATTCTTTATTTAATGTAACTTGTCGAATTGAAAACTGGATATATTTAGTTTTTGCGATATTTAATGTTAGTTTATTTTCAGATAACCACATTTTTTTAATGTTAAAACCATTTTGAGCATTGCCAAAAACCTTATCCCAAGATACATCACAAAACACAAAAACAGTGTCATCCACATATGAAATAATTTCATCAGTGGCAATTTTATCTCCGATAATACATTTATATAAACGAGGAAAAGCGTAGGCCCCAAGATGCTTCCCTGCGGCACACTATATTCTATGGGAAGACTATCACTTACATGTGGACCTATTTTAACACATTGCTTGCGATTTTTTAGAAAGTCTTCGAACAATTTTAGCTGATTTCCACGTAGACCTATGTTCTCAAGTTTACGTAACAATAATGAGACAGATACTGTGTCAAATGCCTTCGCTAAGTCCGAAATATTGCAATGCTCTTTTTATTTTTGTCAAGAGATGAGGCTATAAAATCAGTTAGAGTTAAAACGGCATCATTTGTTGATTTATTTTGGCGAAAACCATATTGTCTATCTGATAATATGTTATTTTTTTCAAGATAATTTACTTATTTATTATATATAATTTTTTCCAAGATTTTTGAAAGCGATGGTAGAATAGAAATTGGTCTATAATTTGACACACTGCCTTTGTCACCACTTTTATATATAGGGGAAACCACTGATCTTTTTAGCACATCTGGAAAGATACCATTTTGAAGACACATTTTAAATATATACATTAATAGATTTTATTAGTGATTTTATCAATTCCTACGGAGCATTCGCTTTTTAAACTACGTATAAGTGATTCAATTTCCTTCCAGTTAGTATCCAGCAAGACAAATGATTCATTCTTGCTTTCTTGCATTTTTATTATTTTTTTATTTGTGCTAATAGATTGCTCGGTCTCTAAAATAC
The DNA here is from genome assembly GCA_902850365.2 of Chilo suppressalis. Lineage (NCBI taxonomy): Eukaryota > Metazoa > Arthropoda > Insecta > Lepidoptera > Crambidae > Chilo > Chilo suppressalis. Next base: position 11,480,390 of record OU963897.1, on the reverse strand, counting down.
TAGCCAAAGATTGCTCCATATTAACGAAATGATTATTAATTAAATAAACTGATGCTTTACTAGAACTCGCTAAAGTGAGTTATTCCTTGGGATAATTTTTATCTTTATCAGAGTGTGTGATTTCTTTTGTAGCATTAAATAGTTTTTCATTATCATTTCCTGCATCGTGTATGAGTTGCCTCTCATAAGATCTTTGGCGTTTTTTAAGATTTTATTGCAAAAAATTAATACGTTATTTTTAGTATGATATTTTTTGGATCAGCATTCGATTTTTTGTGTAGAATATCTCTATTTTTAATGCATTTGAGCAAACCTGCTGTAATCCACGGTTTAAGTATACATTTCCGTTTTGACAAGGTCAAAATCTTTGTGTTTTTATTTATAATATCCTCTATTTTATCAACTAGGTAAGTCATAGCATGATTTGGATCTTTCATATTGTAAATTAAATTAGGGTTCATATTTGTTAAGTCTATATCAAGTTGAGCATATTTTACTTTAGTTACGGTATTATTAATAATTTTACGTTCTTTAACAAGGATAATAGTTTTATGGTCGGTTAGTGTTGTTAGAACTGCTACTGCAGCATAATTGGTCAGTGCATTCACCCGGATTGCGAAGGGTGCCGGTTCGAGTCCCGTCTGCTGCCTGGTCCGCGTGGATTTTTTTCTAGTTATATTTTCTTTAGATTTAAACATCAAGCAGTTACATGCTTTAAAAATAATAAAAATTATAACTGTAATTGCTATTTCTTCTTTCAAATGTTTAATACTTGTAAAAGTATTCATTTGACATTGTGGGTTTACCTATAATGCGAAGAGATGGCGCTGCCTTGCAGCTTAAGAATAGCTAGAAGGAATTTCGACGCGGTCCGTGAGGGCCGCGGTAGCATAATTGGTCAGTGCATTCGCCCGGATTGCGAAGGGTGCGGGTTCGAGTCCCGTCTGCTGCCTGGTCCGCGTGGAATTTTTTCTAGTTATATTTTCTTTAGATTTAAACATCAAGCAGTTACATGCTTTAAAAATAATAAAAATTATAACTATAATTGCTATTTCTTCTTTCAAATGTTTAATACTTGTAAAAGTATTCATTTGACATTGTGGGTTTACCTATAATGCGAAGAGATGGCGCTGCCTTGCAGCTTAAGAATAGCTAGAAGGAATTTCGACGCGGTCCGTGAGGGCCGCGGTAGCATAATTGGTCAGTGCATTCGCCCGGATTGCGAAGGGTGCGGGTTCGAGTCCCGTCTGCTGCCTGGTCCGCGTGGAATTTTTCTAGTTATATTTTCTTTAGATTTAAACATCAAGCAGTTACATGCTTTAAAAATAATAAAAATTATAACTATAATTGCTATTTCTTCTTTCAAATGTTTAATACTTGTAAAAGTATTCATTTGACATTGTGGGTTTACCTATAATGCGAAGAGATGGCGCTGCCTTGCAGCTTAAGAATAGCTAGAAGGAATTTCGACGCGGTCCGTGAGGGCCGCGGTAGCATAATTGGTCAGTGCATTCGCCCGGATTGCGAAAGGTGCGGGTTCGAGTCCCGTCTGCTGCCTGGTCCGCGTGGAATTTTTTCTAGTTATATTTTCTTTAGATTTAAACATCAAGCAGTTACATGCTTTAAAAATAATAAAAATTATAACTAGAATAGTTATGTTTACATTTCCATATAGTAGGAGTCTATCAAATGAAGAAAATAATATTAGGTATAGGCTAAATTTGGCATTAAGTACCATGACTCAGTATAGTAGTCAAATAGTACATCTAATAGATATAAATAAATTAATATATAATTATAAAATGACAAGAGATAAATATTATCTTTCGTTTTACAATAAGAGACAAATAGCTTCTTCGCTATTATTTTATTTTACACACATAGCCAAAAATTTGGCTATCACTACTGCTTCTATTGAGCAGCATAATTATGTAGATCAGACCTTGGAATTTGTTCCAAATACTGACATTAATTGTAAAAGGCAAAAGTACTACTGATGCTGGAACTGCACTTCTCAAACACATTTTTGATATATGGGAGAGTAAGCACGATGCTATTGGCATTTTTTGCGATTTATCTAAGGCGTTTGACTGCGTTAGCCATGAAACATTGTTAAATAAAATGAAGCATTATGGTGTATCAAATATTTCACTAAGTCTGATACAGTCTTATCTTTCTGCTAGGATTCAGAAAGTAGTTATAAATGAACCTGAGTCTACAGGAGCACCCATTTCTATGGGCGTGCCCCAGGGTTCAATATTGGGCCCATTGCTTTTCCTTATTTATATTAATGACCTTCCTCACTTTACAAGAGATTTGTGTGAGACAGTACTATTTGCTGATGATACCTCTTTAGTGTTTAAAGCTAGGAGAGGAAATGATTGTTATGACGAAGTAAATTGTGCTCTCTCTGAAGTCCTTCACTGGTTTACGGTAAATAATTTAAAACTAAACTCTAGCAAAACAAAATGTGTTAAGTTTACTTTACCTAATGTGAGGCAGGTTAATACTAGTTTAAAAATAAATGACCAGCCTGTATAGTTAGTGGATTCTACAAAGTTTCTGGGTATTTCTTTAGACTCGCATCTACAATGGGATCCTCATATTGATGCCTTATCAAGTAGACTGAGCTCTGCGGCCTTCGCTTTTAAAAAAATAAGACTCCTAACTGATGTGAAAACGGCAAGAATGGTTTACTTTGGTTACTTTCATAGCGTTATGTCATATGGCCTTTTGTCGTGGGGCTCAGCTGCTAATATAGAAAGTATTTTCGTACTGCAAAAGAGAGCTGTTCGCGCCATATATAATTTAAAGGCAAGAGAATCTCTTAGAGAAAAAATTAAAGAAATTAATATTTTAACACTGGCATCGCAATACATCTATGAAAATATAATATATGTAAGAAGAAACTATGACGCATTTGCAAAAAAAAAGTCAAACTCATAACTTAAACACGAGATTTAAGAACAAGCTTGCCGTTCCATGTTTCAGACTCCAAAAATCAAGAGGTTCATTTCTGGGATGTAGTATTGCATTGTTTAACAAAGTTCCCCAAGATCTGATTGAGCTTCCACTGACCAAATTTAAATCTCAGATTAAGAATACTCTTATGAATAAGGGCTATTATAAAGTTAATGATTATCTAAATGATCGTAATGCATGGACATAGTGTTTCTTGTAATTTCTTATTTGATGGGTATGAGTCAGTTTTGTAACAGTAGTATGGTACCTATCTAATGCCGCTTCCTATATATACTAAATATAAAATTTGTTGTAACTATATATCTATACCCTAAATAATGTAATGGAAGGTGACTTCAGAAAAGTATGTCTGAAGTCATTTTTCAACTTGACGACTCTGTATATATCATATATCAATACAGGGAGAAAAAAGCAGCCCTTGCTGAGTTTCTTGCCGGTTCTTCTCAGTACAAGGTCTCCCGCCGTAGTTTTGCGAACCGATGGCGTAGCTTCTTGACTTTCACAAGTGCTTGTAACAGCCTAGACTGAATAAATGACTTTTCATTTCATTTCATTTCATTTCATTTCATTTCATTTCATATATCGTTAAGTAACACTGTAACAATAGGTAGTAACATTGTACCATATGTTATGGTACAATGTTACTACTTTATGTTATATAGGTTTGTAGACAGTAATACCCTTTTATACGAAATGTAACAGTAATTAACTGTATCAAAGTGTGTGATATTTTTTTTTAATTTTGGTGAAAAACTATTGTATAATAGTGTATTGTTAAAATATATATAATATGTAATATAAAAGAATAAGTACAACAAGAAGATTTTAAAACTTACATGCAAATAAACTTAATTCTAAAATAATTTTAGAATAGGTACCATATTTAAAAGGATAAAATACTTTAAAAACAGAACCGCACCCATATATTTTACGTTTCAAAATAAACAAAAGAAATCCTTTTTTCCTTTTGGTAGAACTGATAAATAAAGTCTGAAACCATGAGACAGTCACAAAGTGGTTTTCAGCCTGTAAAGATCTAATTCATTTTCAATCCGTATCTGCGAATCAGCTTTACTTTTCCGAATATAGACCACTCCACGCGATGTCCAACAGAAGGCATAATCATTTTCCTTTTGAAATACACGAGCCAACGTAATATTTTTTGTGTTTTTTGTGTCAGTGTTTTAGTAACGTAAACAGGCAAAACGGGTACTTTTATATTCAAATGGCTAGTATTCAGCTTTTCGGACTTCTGCTTACTTTTGTCAAAGTACCTAACTGCACCTAAAACTTTCTCTTTTATCATTACCGAAGAAAACTCAGTAACTATAGGTTTGTTAGAATCTTTTGATGGGATCCTGTAGACGTCTTTTATATGGGAACCATTTATATCAATTTTCAAAGACTTACCCATCGTCGTAACTAAGTCACAGAGTTCGTCTTTTGATTAGTATTTATTTTCGGTATATTTCGTATTTCGATACTGGAACCTCGTAACTTTCGCTCCATAAATTCAACTTTTTCTTCCAATTGTATAATATATTGCTTGTCCTTTTTTCTCTCATTTTCTAAGCGTTCGATACGAGCAATAAATTGATCATATTTGCTAGACATTAACTCGACCGATTTTGTGAGCTCTGAGTTCTGTTTACGTATCTCGGCAACACTGTTTATTAGGCATTTGAAACGCTTATTTTGTTCCACGGATAACGAATCAAATATAAGACTTATTGAAGCCATGAGAGTAGTATCATCTTTATCCCGTTTTCGTTTTTTTGAGTTCGGAGACAGTGTGCAGTATATTAGGTAAATCCGGTTCGGAACTACAGCTTAACAACGTATTATCAGCAAATTTTTTGCAGAGTATATTTGCTTCTTTATTAGATAAGGCTTCTATTCCGGGCGAAATTCTTGTGGAAGTCTTCTTTGGTGACTGAGGTGGAGTACGTTTTAGCGGCGATCCTGTGATCAATTATCTCGCACGGTGCGTTGTCTCAAGTCGCCCAAACACACGTAGCACACAGTCTTAAAAAGTCGCAGTACGGTCAATCGTAGAAAACTGTAGTACACGATGCTCGTAGCACTCCGGCCAGACGTAGTCTGTCATTTCGTCAGGTTGCTAATACGCTTCATCGGCCGATGCGAACAGAAACCACGGACCGCATGCAAGCCGCCAAAGATCCCAGCTTCGAATCACGCTCAAAAACACAACAAAGATTATATATTATTTTCAAATTTAATTTAATAAGAAACTACACATTCGCGCAACACGTCCACTCACTAGCGCAACAGAGGGGGAAGGGGAAACTGGAAACCCATTTTATTCCTCAGAGTCTTCAAGATTCGATATCTGTTATAAAGACAACGACTCAAATGAAAACGCGGGCACATCTAGTTTAGTCAGGAATAAAAAAAAAACAAAGTTTGGTCCAAACACGTGTGTCTACAATTCTCAAAAGAGTAATCTTAGCACTTTTGTAGGAGCACCAAAAAGTGTTACGATAAAAGAGAGCCCTCTAAAACGAAAGTATAATGGATGTGTTATTTATCATACTAATATTACCATAAGAAAGTCGGCTCATTCATCACGAGGCCTCTGACTTTCCTTTCATGCCTAGAGGTTTCGTTAGGTTTGCCACGTTTCAGAAATATCTAAAGACACCGTTTACTCTATTAATGAATAAGTCCAATCATTTAGGTGATTATACTCTTGGACGGGTATAAAAGAAGGTTCAAAGTTTTACAACGTCTGAAATCTATACAAATGTTAATAACGTGGTATAAAAACCAATTATACTTATAATCAAGTCCGTTTTATATTTGTGTACTTTGGTTTCATAAAGTTTTCAAAAAAAAACTAAGTATTTATACTGTATATAATAAAGTAAAAATTATATTCCATATTTTGATATAATGTAAAGGAACAAAAAGGAAAGGAACGTATTCTAACAGATATATAGAAGAGTAGTTCTAAATCACTTTCAGAAAATGTTGACTTTTTAATTTGTTTCATTAAGATACAATTTTCAAATAAATACAGTATTTTGTAGCGTACACTTAGATTTCATGGTCACCCTTATCCAGGGGTTTGGGCACCAGGCTGTGAAGTAAGGAACCGACCGAGATTATCTATGTATAATTTGTTAACAAAAGACTGAGAGTCTATTTTTACAATTTATTGCCTCCAGGGTCGGTGAAAGATGTAGTGAGAGAATATTAAAATGTACCAAGAGATGTGAACATTTTCATTCCAATTGAATAATAAATGTCGGGATAAGTACCAGCGAATTATCAAGAAATATTTTGAACTTTTTCAATTATATTTTACATAATTTAATTACCTACTTTCTACTTGCTCTAAGTAAAGAAATACTTACGCCCGGTTTCTCAAAGGTTTGTCAAATAATTATTTAATTAACATGCCTGTCAATTTAATTAAGGTGCTTTAATCCTGAGGCTAAATCAATTTCAGTTCGTGAAACGAAGATAAGCGAAAAATCCAAGACATCATAATTTGCGCTTACAGTAATAATAGGGGTGATGACGGGGTACAGTAAACGAAATTCTATTTAGTCCGTCAGTTAGATGATCAAAAAATAATGAACACGTATTTTTTCTTTGGGCAATCAACCAAAAAATTACAAAGTTATAGCGCGTGAAAGTTTGGGAGTAGGGGCTCGTGACGTTACTTTTGAGTGAATTTTCACTTATAAGTGTACTCAAACGAGACGTCATGCGACTTTTCAAATCAATATATCTCTGCAATGTTCAATTATGGGAAAAAAGAAAAAATACGTGTCCAATACTTTTTGATAATCTACCTGATAAACGAAGAAAAAAAAATTAGTCATCATCCATATTATAAACTCCATTTGGCAACTCAAATCAATAAACACAGTAGAAATGACACAACCGAGGCTATTAGATTTCAGTAGATATTAAAGACAGCAGCTAATTAGTAAATTTTGTCACTGAACATCCTTTCAGAAACCTCGTGCTATTTTGTAAATTGTAAACTTAATTTATAATAGGTAGTATCATAGAAATGGCAGCGCAGTACCTATAAATTACCGTTTAGACGGTTAAAACCAATAACCCAAAATGTAGAGAAAAAATTACATAACTCAGCGAAAACATTTATTTCCCAAAGTTTTCGTTTCTTTAATGTTTAAACACACACACATGCCAGATTGTTTTCACACGCGTGATCGCACCGCGCCGCGGTTGCTCAGTTTGTGCACGGAGTACTAAATCCACATTGCGTCTGCTTGGAGTCGGCGTGATAGCAATGTACGCTTATCTTAATTGGCTTTCTAGATGCGATCAGCTGGAATTTATTTGCGGGGCAGATGGACGCGTTCGTTGCGGCGCGCCGCTCTTGGGATTCGTGTGAAGGCCAACCGTCGGTCTGACGGGAATTAGTGTTTTATGTTAGAATTTATTATTAGGCTAAGAGTTGAGAAAAACAAAGCGGAAGTACCTTGATAAATTAAGTATGTAAAGAATTACCTATTTTTTATTTTAATGGTAATCTAAAGTTTCCTAGTACGTTCAATGTAAATACCTACAACTTCATTATATACAATAATTAACTTTAATGCTTGTGAGATTGGAGAGCGTCGTAGGTCAAAATAATCCCGTAAAAATTCCGCCTGATTACACTTCGATGTAATATTTTGCATTGGTTAGGTGACATTGATATTATTACTAGGCGTAACAAGCGGCGAATCATAACTGGACCTCGCAGTTACGTCAGGAGGGTGAGGGGTAGATCGGGGAGTTGGTTTACCTGGTAGGTACGGGAGCTGGTTGACTGGCTAGCCGCTCGGACTGCGGTCTGTGAGACTAGTCAGGTGACGCTGTGAACGGAGAAGCCCAGGATCGGCTAAAGCGGGTGCGGACCGGGCTGCCGGTCGGAGGTTTGACGTATGCCACGCTTGCGTGAGTGCACGTCAAAGTACACCCGCACCGACTAGCGGCCTTCGGGCTGCTCACCGCTTGCCGAATGCACCACGCAATTACCTGCATCGCGAGGGTTTGTGAACAGCAAACCAACGTGGCGTTGGTCATGGATATAATGCATTTTTTCTCTCCGTCATCAAAAAAAGGTAAAATTGATATACGGTCAACTTAACAGCAGTTAACTAGTATTAGTCCACAATATTATCCAAAACATAGAGCAACACGGCTAACGCGGCCAAATGCAACATACATACTTTTATAAGCACACGGTTATATCGGTTTTGTTAAGTTAGAAGTTAGACTGGCGAGTGCTTTATTTTTCTTGTCAATTTGCCTTTTATATACGGGTTAGTTAGTGCTGGTTTTTATACTGCTATATGAAAACTCGCGGCGCTAGATTTTTTTCCTACCGAACTTTATCTGTATCACTACAAAATAGTGAAAATATATTTAATTCAACAGAACGTCAACTGCAGACCGCCCCGCTGCCCGCCCGCACCGTATCAGGTCAGTTTACCTTTATCTTAATTGCATTTCCAGATGTTTCTAGATTTAACGTGATTTATCTTAGGTATCGAATCGACGGAGTCACTGCCTGCGGCACTAACGGTACCAACGTGCAAAAAGTTTAACGAAACTTCGTGGTAAGTGTCCTTTCTTCTAAACTAGATTCGTTCCAAAAAACTAGCTAAAAGAAAATTTGCTAGAAGTAACGGCGAACTGAAAATTTCATTTCATAAATTATTTTTTAATGACATATAACAAATCCAGACATAACAATTTTTTTATGTAGGTAACATGTTAAACAAGAGTATAGAAGAACAATGTTTAGATGGTATGGACAAAAGTCATAAAATACCTATGTTAAATAATCTGGACGCACGTTAACTTTTCTTTTTGAAGTCAGAATAAAAAGATAGTTTTATACTATTTGATATAGAGTCATATGTATACTATTTTTTTTGGTTCAAATAAAATATACACATACGCATCCGCTCTATGTTTTTTTACTTATCTTAAAGACCACAATCTTTTTCTGTTAAGGAATTATGATAATATATTTCATTCATTTAATTAAAGCAAGAAGAAATATTATATCCCTATATCCATATAAAATTTTATAGAACAACAAGCTGGGATGATGTTAAAAAAGAAATATTAATAAATCAAGCAAACATCCATTGCTGCATTATGGTTAGTGTAACTCATGAGTCAATTGCAATTCTTTCCTAGCTGAACACAAAGATCGTTTGAGTTTCTCAGAAATAGCCACTCATGTAAGTTACTTACCTTAGCTATAAGCGCTCAAGCAACCTGCGGCTATAAAGCTTTTTGTAAGTGCTCCTACAGTCCTTTTATAGTGTGTTCAATGAACATTTAATGGTCGAAAAGCTAACAGTGATAAAAATATAGATATTATACTAAATTCAATATCATACGAAATATTACAGCCGCAGGATTTAAAAAAAACCTCCGTCCCGGGACATTTGTCAGATTAGAATGAACATATTTTTTATTATTAACCATTAGGAATAAAATCGAAACCGTCTTAATAACGATTCTCCAATATTGTTGAAGGCATCACATTAATACCGGATACAACGACGACCGACGACCGTTTCCTCATTCATTCAGTGCATCGACAATAAAAACCAGGCCCGCAGAAATACCGTTTGAACCGTTAATAAAAATACTATAAATAAACTATTATGTTGTATTTTTTCTAAATCGCATAATTTTCTCCAATATTTTCTTAAAAGAAAATAGAGAAAGTTGAACTTAATAACTTTCCTATTTTATGCTGCGTTTCCACATATGCTCAGAACAGTTGTGAACGAATAAACTTATGCTCGCTCGGTAATTGGAAACATAAGAGTGAGCGAAAGAGCTCGTTCAACGATGTTTGACTGGAATCAGTGAACTAATGCTCTGTTGCTCGATCATTAATGGAAATAACGCAACGGCGATAGAACACTTGCTCTAAGCATTCCATTTACCGAGCGAGCAAATGTTTGCTTGTTCAAAACTGTTCTGGTGGAAACGCAGCATTAAGTTGATTCCTTTAGACGAACATTAGTTAGCTCCAAAATACAGTCAATATTGATACTCATAGTTTTCACTACAGACTACTGACATAGCTACAATTTCTAACTAGCATTCTCGAAGCGCTTTCGGATTCCCAGAAGCGGCGCCTTACAATCACAACCTCTGGTCGCACAGATCGCCTGGGTAACTTTAGCCCATAATTTTCATTTCACAAACGGTTTTACTACTGTTTTACACTTTACTTGTTATACATTAATGGGTGAAAAGCAAATAGTCGTTAGCCCGCAGTTGGCACGGCGATGCGGGCCGCGTTAATTCCGGACACGGCTAGCGTGTCATGGTAATGGGACCTTTAAAATATTACTCGAACTATTTTATGAACCACCAATTTTATAGGTGACTGTTGAAGCCAGATATCGATTGACGAATCGTAATTGCGGAAGTGTTCGGTGTTCCTAAAATTAGACTTTTGTAAATATCGAGTTTTATTTGGCTGCATTCTTCACATTAGAGACAGACATTTCCTAGACAGATGCTGCAAGACGTGCTTCTTTAAGTTTTTTTAAGATTTAACAATAAAACTCTGAATTTATATTATCAAAAGGAAATGAAATAAATCGTTGTTATTACTTATAACAATAAAAAAACCAATACACACCAATTAGTCGAGCCCCAAAGTAAGCAATGTAGGCTTGTGTGATGGGATACTAGGGTAACGGATAGAATACATATTTAAGTATATTTATATAGAAATACATATTAATCATTCATGACTGGAGTACAAATGCTCGTATTCATCACACAAACATCTGCCCCCAACGTGATTCGAAGCCGGACCTCTCGAGTAGGCGAAAATCCTAATACTCGTAGGGCAGAATGCAGAGATAGTAAAAAGTTTAAACTTTACCTATTTATTTGGGTACCCGTGTATCTTTGCTTAAAAGCTTTTCTTTTGTATAACAAAACGTAAAAAAGATGTACCATACTCTAGAAGCGTGTCGTCATCTCAGGCACGTAACAAGAAATTTTTCATTTAATTATTTCCTAAGAAAATGTATAAGCATGTTTGTAAGTTTTGAACTGCCTCAATAATAGAAAATGATAGCACAAAATCATTTTGATAGAAAAATTACAAACATGCATTTCTAAAGAAGGTCGCGGGAAGCCGATGGATGCGCGTGGCACAGGACCGATCGATGTAGAGATCTTTGTGATGATGAAATCAAGAATTATTAGTAAGTAGTACGTAGTTAAAAATGTAGCTGCTTTTACAATGTGTGATTTATTAGCACTTTTAAAAAAAACGATTTTTCCGTTTATACTTTTAAAGTATCTATTTAGCTTTTCAGAGGTTGTGATCCATATGGTTTGAAAAAAATAATAAAATACTCTTGATTATTGACTTTCAAATTAAAACACCAACTACATCCCCATTTAGCAAGATTGTATCACAGTTTAGTGCAAATTCTCATGACCAAATAAATAAAGACAACACCATAAAACTGCTAAAAACGGCGTAACTCAGCCATTACAATAGATTTTATGATGTTCCTCCATTCATGCCACGTTCCGGAGCGAAGTGGCGATAATGGTTACGAATAAAAATTTATTGGGCTCGGAATGGCCTTCTATTCTGTTAAGCTCCATCTCAATTAAAATGCTATTATCTGCTGAAGCCGCAGCACCATGTGCTCTGAACTGCGGCCATAAGTATTATTAACAGCGAATTATCGCAGTTCGACGATAACTTGCCCTGGACACCGGAGGATCTGCGAGCCTATTCCGTTTTAAGCCCGCACTATTATGGGAACTTTACGAGTGCCCATGTCATGTCATACATTATTGCACTCATAAGTTAAGGATTTCAAACGAAGCGTTTAAGTTATATATCTGATGTTTTTAAGATGGTGAGGAATGGATTCATAAATTGGCGTTAAACGGTCTGTGTCAATTTGATTAAATTCATTCGATTACTTATTTCGCCATTACAATTTAACGATTGCTATAAATAGTTTTGCATTGGTCCCTGTCATCCATAGCTTATAAAAGCCTTCATTAGTACAAAAACAGTGATTTTGAGAAGTTTTTTGCTCCAACTAAAATTATGTGGTATTGCGTGTTCTTGGGTGACAGGCGGCAATGACGACTTACCATCAGATGGACTACTAGCTCTTTTGCCTTCATTAACATAACAAAATAATTTGGGGAAGAAGTCTTTTCGCATTATAGTATGTATGAACTTGTTACAAAATCTCTTTGGCTATGCCATTTCTATCTGGCTGGTTTGATATGATTAAAAAGTTTAAATTTTAAGAACATAATTATAAATTCAAATTAGAAAAATGTGTGATTGAAGAAAGAAGAAACCTGGGAAAGGACCACAAAACTGGGAAAGGACCACAAAACAGTTTTTTGCGCATTTGAAACAAACTGAGTACACAAAAAAGCTCGATATTGGGGTGCCTCACCCGGGTTAACAAGCAACAAGATGATGCTGTGTGTATGGTGGGATTGGAAGGGCATTATTTATTATGAGCTGTAACCGCCAGGCAGGACTATCGATTCTGAACTCTTCTGCGAACAACTAATGAGATTAAAGCAAGAATTTGAGAGAAAGCGGACGGAATGAATCAACAGAAGGGGTGTGGTTTTTCATCTTGATAACTCTAGAACTCACACATCTTTAGCCACTTAGCAAAAATTAAAAAAATCACTCGGAGGTGTTAATGCATCCGCCGTATGGTCCTGACCATGCACCTTCATATTTTTACCTGTTTTTGTCTCTTCAGTATTCTTTAGGCAATGTCAGGTTGACATCACGAGAGGACGGCCAAAACCATATGCCGCGGATTTTTGATCAGAAGACAGGATCATGTCCCTGCCTACAAGATGTAAAAAACTTATCGTACAATAAATCTAAATAAACTTTAATAAAAAAAAACACACAAAATGGGAAGAAACTTTTCCTCAACCTAATATATGTAGGTCCCATGATACGGACGCGACGGAACCATAAGTGAGCGAGTTGAAATCGAACTTGTCCGTTTTATAGTTAAAATTTAACTGAACGGAACGAGAAGTGAAGCAAATCGCAAAACAAAACCAATGTCATATATACAAGGCGTACTCTTTGAGTCTGGTTTGTTGTGGTGTCGCCGTAATTTCTCAATCCAATTAAGAAATGGTGTGACTTTGAGTTCGAAAGAAATATATTCATTAATAAACATCGGGCACGTAAAAACCACCATCATCTGACTTGTGTTGCCCACGAATGGAAAGTGATAAATTATCACCATTTCCTTTGCATACAAAACCACTTGATTACACCAAAATTATGTAGTTTTATTCATAACACTAATAAACAGACGGTCTCCGCTAACGGCTAAGCATTATCGCTAGCTATTACGGCCATAATGAACCGAAGCTCAGGGAAAATTATGCGTTTGCGTGAAAAAGTTAATGTCATGAATATAATGTATGGGCAACTGCGTCTGTATGGTCTAGAATGTTAACAAAACGGTTGAACCTGAAGCACGTTAATTCAATATAATCTTAAGTGTATGGTTAGTCAATAAAATAAATTGGTTTAACTTAATTTTGTCTGAGTTTTGTGTTTAAATGTATAATAATATTTTGATTCGAATGATTTTTATTAAAAAAACGAATTAGTGACTTTTGAGTATACTTTCTTGACTGAATCATTTATATACAGTAACTTAAGTTAAGAGAACGCCAATTATTTTAAATCCGAATCCACTCAGGTAGAAGTTGTTAGGAACATTTTTCCTTCTATATTTAGAATATTTTTCGTTCAATCAAATATATCAAGAGCATTTTTATGACGATTAATAGGCACGTAAACTGTTACAAAATTCTGTTTTCAATTCTTAATTATTGTTATTATTACAGGAAGAAGATGTTAGGAATATTTTCCTTCTATATTTAGAATATTTTTCGTTGAATCAAATATATCAATAGCATTTTTATGACAATTAACAGGTACGGAAAACTGTCACCAAATTTTGTTTTTAATTCTTAATTATTGTTATTATAAATGCAGGCAATTTAGGAAGGAAACATGTGTTTCGTAAACCACTTAAGCGTACCCAAACGTTAGGATAATATTGGATTTAGGTGCTTACGCATAAAAACCGCAAATGGTGAGTAATTTCTGTCATATCCTGTGTATACCTTATGGATGGTATTTTTTGTAGAGCTCAAGAAAAAATAGTTTTTGTAGAGTATTTACCGAAAAGAGAAGGATGTGGTCCCGATCCCATCCAGTGCCGAAATTGAGTTGATTTTAGTACTCAAATACTTTCTTTATTTAAACCTAGCAGTTGAATAGTGAAACAAATTAAACCCATATCAATGTAATTAATGACATTCAATAACTAAGATTTAATTGTGCTAAAGTAGTATTTACAGCCGAGGCGAGTTTTAAGTTGAAGGCTTAAATTGAGCCGAGGACTGAACCGAAAAATGCATAAGCATTGCATACAAAATTTTTACGATATTTGCGAGAAACGTATTATTTTCTGAAAATGACCTTTTTGCTGTTTTTCTTCTGCTGTCTGAAAATTTGTTAGATTCACATTTTTCTTTTGACTTATGTAAAAGGCAGTCAATCAAACGTTGCGTTTCACTTAGTATTTCCGCCAATGTAGATGAATATAACCACTTTGTAGATCGTCAATTAAATAACTTATGTATTTTTAATTAATAAAATTTAAATTATAAACACAAACAATGAAAAGGATAGCAGAAAGGGTCAATATTTTTTTCTCGTGGTTACAAGGCCAAAAAACCTCAAAAAAACTAAGCGTAATTTTCTTATTCATAGGAATATTCACTGTTATTTTCACAAAGTTCATTGATAAAATCTTGAAATATTTGAAAAATCCGTAGGCTATCAAATTGTCGTATCGTTGCTTAAAATTTTAATCAGAGAAATAAAATATTTATATACCGATATCAAAACCAAAGAAGGAACTTAGTCGGACTTGTCTGAGTAATTTATATGTTAACAAAGATTTTCTACAACATAGACACACCATATCTAATTACAAAGTAACAGGAACTGACGTGCTAAAAGAATTGTTATTGGGTTGGGATAATACATTCATTATCAGCCTATTAATCTCCCCACTGCTGGGGCACAGGCCTTCCCTGTGGATGGAATAGGGAGAACCACCACGCGGGCCTAGTGCCGATTGGCGGTTGCAACTACGGAAGGCGAAGGCACGGAGGAACTCGAGATAGAAGATTTTTGGTCACCTATCCAATGACCGACCACTGCGAAAGTTGCTTGACTTCAACGATCGCAGCCGAACGCGCTAATCACCACTTTGAGTTCCCCCTCGAGATAATACAATACTATTTAGTTAATCTTTCGCAATGAATTAAGCAATCGTTCGCTTTAAGGTGTCAAGGCTCGAAAAGTAAACATTTGGTTCCCAATTAAACAGTAAGCATGTTCATTTGAATTTCTATACGCATACCTGCGGTTGATTGGTATTTTGATGGACTAGGTTATTTTTTATTATTTTTAATGTTGTGTTATGTTATGAAACCAAAAAATTTTGGTTAAAATTATTAACAGCTTAGCACGACCGACTTTATGGTCAGTATATCCTATCGATTTTTTTATAATCTACTACTTTGCGAAAGACGTGTCATCATACAAATCAAGTTGCATTTTACACTCGAGAGCAATGAATCCGGGTCACATAAAGAATTCTAAAAATCTCAAAGAATGCTAACTTAACAAAATAATATAACGAATTGTGTTTAATAGCTGTTGTGTTTAACAATTAAATACTCCTTAAATGTAAGTAATAACATTTATGAGTTACTAAATTTTATTTACAAAAAATACATATAGAAAAAAACTGACTGACCTCGCCTTAAAACAAAAATAGGAAACATGTCATTTTTGAACAACATTACGATTATCTTGAAAATTAAGACTTCGAATTGGTTCCTCGTGCAAGCATGGTGTTCACCAAGTATCGATTTTTTCTTGCTGTTGTACACCTGCTTCAGCCTATTCCTGGTCTGCGTAGGTAAGAGTTTCCTCGTAATATCGGAGAATTCTTTGTATTGCTGACAGTGACACACCGACAGTCCTGGTTGTATCGTACTGACTCCGGCCGGTTTCCAGAATTGAAAGAATTCTGGTGCATTCTTCAGGTGTAAGCGGTGTAAGTGTACATGATTAGAGCTTGAATAATTTATATTGAACACTTTCGACATGGTTTATATGAATGATAAATGAAAGATTATAAACAAAGGTAAATGCAGTATATTCGTAGTTCAATCTTCGAAAGTTCAGTCTTTCCTTTTTCAAATTAGATTTTTTTATGATATCACTTTACAATTACTAAGAAGTTTTAATATCTTCGTTAAGGGAGTATTTAATTGTCTATTAATTAGAATTATTTCATTAAACTAGCATAATTTGCGAGATTTTTAGGATTCTTCAAGTGACCCGTATTCATTGCTCTCGAGTGTATTTGAAAAGCGTTTCAAATGAAATGCTTGAATTACCCGTACACAAGTCTTATTATCAGTTAGTTGGTGTTGAAATGAATAATAAGAAGTTTGCTAGTCAGCGAGAAGTTGCTCGGAGCGTCGAGTGCTGCAGGATAACTTAAGCAGTTGCTATCATCCTTTCAGAAAATATGGAACAAGATTTGTATTGAAATAACAAAGGTATTATTTAGTAATTTTATTAATCTTTAATACATTTTATGTCCGTGTGTATATTATGTAGTTAAACACCGCCTAAATGGTGGAAACTATTTTGGTGAAATTTTAATGTGTACACATTAGAATGGCTACCTGGATAGTTAAGATTCACATCTAGTCTCGGTAGGTTACGTTGTAGTCGGTTTCTACGATTTTATTTAATGTGGCGCACAAGGTTGACAAACAAGCGTATGGTCCACCTGATGGTGAGCGGCCTCTATAGCCTGTAGACGCTTGCGGTACCAAAACTATCACTGCGAGTGATATCATGGCTATTGCCTACCCTGACTCAAACCCATAGTCTATGGAGCCCTGGAGCCTTACTCCGTACATACTCCGACATGGGACAATATACAAGGGCTGTGCCCCAACAGTGTCAACAGCATCAGCTACGTCCCGTCCTCCAATCGCGGGTCCCTCCACTTACGTCGGCCTAGGCACATCTTAGAGTACCCCGACGACGAAACCACGAACGCCAACGCTTCTCCGACTCCTCTCACACCTTGTAGCCTACAAACACCAACACTACACAACTAGCTTACTTGCTCACTAGCTTAGCATTAGGCAGACCCGTAGGATAATTGTGCGAAGACCCGGTCTACACACGACACGCTATACCAGGTACAGGTACGTACCTGGGTGTATTTCCCAACCCCCTACGACAACGGCTAACTACAGCCAAGGTGCGAGTCTCAGAGACGCCCTCTAGTTGAGCCGTCCCCCTCAGGTTCGAGTGGTCAAGAGGCTCTAGATGGAGAGGAGACTCTCCATTGGGGATATGTCATCCGTCTGGAATACCTCTAGAGGCACTCACGAATTCTTGGCTTGAGGTCCCATTAGGATCACGCCGTCCCCAAACCCGGTGAAGCTGTGAAGGTCATCTGTGACCAACAGCATATACACTCAAAAAATATGAACTATGTTTATATTTAAGAACTTATTGTACTGTATTTTTGGTGATTATATAATTTAGTCATTCAAATGTTGGCAACATATAAAACGTGGTGTTTATGAATTTCATATTCTCAAACTGTTTTTATTAAAAGATTTAAGTGCGTTTAACCACAATCGCAACTTATGTTAAGCAAAGATGTGGTCTAAACTGGAGCACGCAAACTCAAATAAATACAAACGCAGGAAGGGCGTTCCATTTTTACCCCCTCAGGTTCGAGTGGTCTAGAGGCTCCAGACGGAGAGGAGACTCCCACCGTGGGGAGAGGCCATCCGCTTGGAACACCTCTAGAGGCACTCGAAAATTCTCGGCTTGAGGTCCCCTAAGGATCTCGCCGTCCCCAAACCCGGTGACGCAACGGTCATCTGCAACAGCATTCACACTCAAAAAAAAGCGTTCCATTTCCTTGCGGTTCGTATGATAAAGGAGGATGCAAATCGTGAGGTGCGCAGGGGAGGTATGTCATCCACGTGCGGATGAACCCTGCCCACATCTCATCGTCCGATGGTAAAGGTGCAGGCGGCCTTAATTCGAATAGTTCTTGTACACATTCCATTGATACTATTGCCAATTAGACAGTGGATATACGAGTATTATATGTCATGAAGATGTTAAAATAATTTCATTATCTATAGCTGATAATAATTCTAGTAGAAAAAGTCACATCATGTATAAGACTGGTTTAATCTGGGCCTTGTTGATTTTTTTCTAATAAAATAAATTAAGTCTAGTCTAAGTCTAAAGTTTAAAAATTAAAACACTTTTTCAAAATGATATTATTATAAAATTGTGTTTGTTTATATTTCTTCATCCCAATTCTATGTGAAAATAAATGTAATTAGTCTTAATAAAGTATCATTATGTAAATACTATTTTTGCATCATAAATATGATAAAATTAAGATAAATTTAAAGGCAGACAATATTACTTTAATAAACGACCGTACCAACACTCAACTAACTAGTTTAGTTAGAGCTTTGCACCGCCGACATATAACCGAAGGAAGTTTTAGTTAATTTAAATATTCATAACTTTTTACTCTGTGCCCTATTAGTTAGGCTAACTGCAAGTAGGTGCTTATTATAGTTTGTATAGCGAGTTCCCGCGATAAAAGGTAAAAGTAATATTTCAATGTAAAAAGTTTAATCACAAAGTATAGAACGTACTTACTCGTATAAGGTGTGCTTAAATCTGTCTTTGCGAGTTTAGCATCAGTCCTTGAAATACAAAGTAATGAAAGGTTATGAAAGATTTGAGTTGAAACCTCATAAAAAAATTATACTTTGTACAATTTCGTATTATGCTTCATCACCAGCTTTTTCGTGTTCTTACTACTGGAAACAAGATTTTTCCTATTATAGGTATTATGTATTTTCCACACCAAGCACTTAGCAGTCTATATCTTTGTTTGCAAAAAGATGCTTGGGTGATTAGGATTGCGGTCCCAGTAACTCGTGGTTCTACTCGCTTGGTTCATGACTTGGAGAAACTGAATCATTGTGAACAATTATAGTATTGTGGTTTGTACAAATATCATTTCACACAATTATATGTATGGTGAGTACTTTGCAGAACTCACGCATAACGTAAAGGTAAATCAGGTTACGAACCGACTGACGACGTCGAAAAAAAGATTGTTATAAGCTTCGCTCAAACTTTATCAAGCTTTACTCTTAGAGAATATTAATATAGCTTTAGGAAATAATATGGAGTTCTTTCATGAGTGTATTCGGTATTAGACTTTTGATTGCAGCACACAGCTTTTTATAGTCTATCTTTTATTTTGGGTGACGTAATTCTAAAACTCACTATTTTAAGGATCAATAATTTATAAACACTCCCACGGAAGCTCAGGCCTTACCTATGGATGAAATATGCAAAATAGTAGTGATCTAACCATTGCCAAATATGAAGTCGTGGAGCTGTGCAAGGTATATTTATTTAACTTTAAGTTCCCCTACCTGTCCATAACATTCATGCTGTGCCATTCTTGGTCAGTTTGTGATAAGAATCTTTGCCTATTTTATTTTAACGAAGCATAATTGGAAAATGGTAATGTAGTAGGTAAAAGTAATATGCTTTTTATTTTGCATCATTTCTGAATCAGTCCACAGAACTCAATCTTCTTGGTTGTCAGGTATAGGTAATTGCAAATATTATGGACTAATATAAATTGTAACCAAGCAAATTGATTTATATATTGTTCTTAACCGAAGGTAAAATTTACCCAAGTGTTTTCAATAGAAAATATAGGGTGTACAGGAAACTAAAAAGACATTGAAAATAAATATATTATTGTCAATTTAATAAAATCCATCCCAAATCACACCTCATGTACCGACGCCCGTTTGAATTTCTGATAGCGCACATTTTTATGAGCGCCATTACTTTCCAAAATTCTTATTCATAAGACGAAACTTTCTCAATTTTTTCTTTCTATGTATCCGACCGAAGTTCTTACGATAGACCCTCAAATTATGCATTGATATTAAAGTTGGCACAGGGTAGGTTTCGTATTGTACCGTTTCCTTTTACTGTCCATCCTAGTGGCGACGCGACGTCAAATAGAGGCCGATTCAACCCACGAATTTTGAATTCAACTGCAAATGTGCGGAACATTCGGCGACATTGTTAGAATTTATTGGTAAAGTCGAGAGGAAGACGCTTCGAATAGTTATGTAGTAAATTTTAAGGGACTTCCACCCCGGAGAGATGGAGTATCAATTTTTATTGAAATCTTCCATATTCTTTGGTGACGACGACGACGTAGAGCAAATATAGAATAGACTTTAAATTAAATTGTTCGGTGCATCTTGTCCTGTGCAAATAATTTCCGAATGTGATTTACTAGTTGCAACTAGCCGTTGCAAGTGAACTTTGGAAACATTATTAATAATATATTTTGCGCTGAATGACAATTCTGAGAATTTATAAATGAAAATTGTATTTAATCTTCAGAATAACTAAATGCTCATTAATAGGCATGATCGACTTCTAATTTACGTCAACGAGTGTATTATCCCTTCGGAAATCATTCCCTTCTTTGATTGACAGCATTTTGTAAGAAAAGGATCAATTGCCTTCCATGGCTTCGTCATGGCCAGAAAAGGTTTTATGTGCGGTTTAATCTGCCTTTTGGGGTGGCCATTAATTAGGTCGAACGCATCGCCGTGGTTTTTGCGGGCACGAATTGATGTATGCCTTTGTTGCTGGTATGTGTTGAGATCTGATCGACTCCGTCAGTAACATCTTTATCTGCGTCAATGTTCACAATGGCCTGAATCTGTTTAGGCTTACTATTTATTTAAATCATTCGTGTCATAAAAAAACTGAGCGATTCGTTTTTGATTTTTTGATTCGAAACGAATGCCCGTACGGCAAAATAAAAACGAATGTAGAATCACAAGGTCTTCTGAAAATATTTAAAAAAAACATTTGTCTTGTTGAATTTAACTAGGTTTGTAGTTTACAAAATAAGTATTTTCCGCACTTTATGAAACAATATGATTTTATATGGCGAAGAAGTGCAGAAAACTGGTACGTGATAGCTGAATATTCAGTTTAACAGAAGAACCTGCCTTAAAAATAAAAGAAATATTATTATACTAGAAAAAGTTCCACTTGGCCCGGGTTTAAGACGGGATCACTGATCTGAAACCTGAACCAAGTGGTTTTTTTTCCAGTAAAAAAATCTATAGATTTAAACATCGAGCAGTAAAATGCTCAATACTAAAAATTTTAGAATCTGCTTTAGTTATTATTCTTAGGTAGAACCTCAATAACTTGCTTGCAACAGTAAACGACAGACAAAACGTAAAAAGGTCAAATTTCAATTAATCAGCGTTCATTGTTAGTAATTATAGTGTAAGCTACTCTGGGGCATGTAAATGTATTGCGTAGGAATTTCATAAGTGGCAGTCATTTATATCTTCCATATAAAGATTAACTCCGTAACACATCATTTAGGCCAGCATTGTTTCACGCGTGGTTGAATCAGCCCTTTGGGTTGTCATTAATTAGGAAGCAGGGGTTTTGTGGGCGCCACACAGGCGTTCTTTGTTGTTACTTACGGTAGGCTAATATAATTTTATTATAACATTTTACTTAGTACCTTGAGTTTTTATTTTATCTCCATATAATGTTGATTTCATGAATTTTGAATACAACATTATGGAATCAGGAAAACAATCTAAGAAATTATAAATAGGTATCAATCATTATTATGTTATAAGTTGGAAACGAAAAAATAAATACAGTACAACACCAGGTGATAAATTTCCTACACAGATAATTAAAATCTACTTACGGGTATTCGGCGATGGTTAACCTTACTGTTTGCTCCCACTTGTTCTATTGAACAGTTCTACGGTAGAAGTAATGAGAACTTTTTTCCCATTAGTTGTCCGATTTTATGTTACAGACCAACAGTGCTATTCTGAAAAATTTCGCGCGCGGAACCAATATAAGCGGATTTCAGTGCGTGAAAATTATACACACTGCAGTGAACTAGTGGGGCTCTTTTTACCCGGCTGCGCAATGCAAGAGCGCGAAGCGCGACGCGCAGACAGGGTTATGTGTTTAACAGTCTATATATGTATGTTTGTTCCTTTGTGGCACACTAGAGACCAAACGCCTGGACCGATTTTGATGATTCATACATCATTACCCGGCTGCGCAATGCAAGAGCGCGAAGCGCGACGCGCAGACAGGGTTATGTGTTTAACAGTCTATATATGTATGTTTGTTCCTTTGTGGCACACTAGAGACCAAACGCCTGGACCGATTTTGATGATTTATACATCAATCGATTCGTCTCAATCATGGGAGTGCTACTAAAGATATGATAGTAATCAAAATTCAATATGGGCAAAATTAGGCGCCATATTGTGACGAAGTAAAAAAAAAGGTGACAAAATATGTCGAGTGGGGTATCACTGTCTAGATAATCGAAAATCATGTTTAGGTTCCTCACACCATTTTTCATTTTATATGATTGTTTAGGATCTACAACGCCTTAAAGTTGTATATTAACCACTTACGCTTTTAATTTCAATCTTACGTTTGTATGGATCTTTGTTAGTCTTTCACCTAAAAAATACTGAATGGATTTTAATGAAACTTAACAGTAATATAGCTCATATATGATATTTACATATATATAATAATTTATGTAGTTATTGAGTGAATTGGCCAATATATAGCAATAAGTGTCACATAAGACGGGAAAAAATGTCCCATCTCCGAGCCATTTTGGCCTGCACTGCAAAAACAATAAAAGTTACATGAATGTAATGTAGAGTGGAAATGTATCTCTTAAATAATTCTAATAGAAAGTCCGTGACACCATATATCTATTTTTAATGTGTAAGTCATTACCGCTAAAATAGTGAATCAAAACTAAAATATTATTTGATATCTATTTCCAAAATGCACATTTTGTATTAACAAATCATTTTTTATCAAAACAAATACTTTAATCGCTTTTGATATTTAAAGACGATAAACTTTGCTTTTTACACTATGTCATTTAGACAAATATTTAAAAAAAAGTTACAACGATGACAAAGTGATAGCGCGTTGTACTATGTATAAGAAAAAAAAAATGGGGTATTCGCAGTATCTGATCCTATACGAAGTACTAACATTAAAACTGTGATACAGTTCCTTCTTATTAAATGATGAAAAATATATTATCATAATAGGTATTTATGATTATTGAATTTTAATGAAAAACTCAGAATTTTACTGTTATTCATTTTTTTTAACGATATTACTTAAGGTTACAAAAAAGGTTTACTTAATATAATGACAAATAACCCATTTTTCGCTAGTAAGTACATACTTATTGGAATCGCTGCATTTATTAATCAGCTCGCGATAATATTGGTTTTGTAATAATTCTGCAAAATCCAAAGTAAATAATGTAGATTTTTATAGGTAAATCACCCCTTTCATCACCCTACGCCAATAAGTATTGCGATGTTGTAGCTAAGAACCAAGTTCCCATCTACTTCTATATGGGAATTCATTATATTCGATTTAGCTATTAGGGCACGGAAGCACAACAAACAAACTCACTTTCGCATCTATAATATTATATTATACTTACTAGTGATCCACCCGGGCATTGTACGGGCGAAATTTATTTATCGGGATAAAATATAGCCTATGTCACTCGGACAAAATGTATTTAAATAAAGAAAAATGTAATAATAAATAATGTAGCTACCTTATGATGAATTAATATTTGAAACCGGTTCAGTAGTTTGACAGATTCTTTGTTACAAACATACAAATCTTGCCTCTTTATAATATTAGTATAGATAGTTAGGATAAGATAAGTATTTATTTGCTGAAAAAGATTTTAAAATAAAGTAAGTAATAGGTTTATTTGATTATATTTGTAAAACTTACTTAGCATTTGTGCTTAACAGTGATATGTTATTCGGTATTTTTATAACAAAAAAAAAATTTGGAAAATAATTGCCATGATTGCACTACTGGGAGTACTCTTCATTCGAGCTTTATACTACCAATAAAAAAGGGTCGAACACAAAGTCTTTGACCTGTTAAATGTGAACGCTTTAAATGAAAACTACAAAGAGAACTATAAATTGATAATAAATGAGATTGCTATGGTGCTAACGTTATAAAAAATTTATTATGCGCCTTTAGTTTAATCAAATATTATAAACTTTGCTTTGGTGATTGCATAATTATTTAATTTAGTGATCTACGGCAGTTGCCACCATTGTCCAAAACAACAGACAGGAATTACTTCTTTCTTCAACCTGCGACATAAACGTCATTGATTGGTATTGTATATAGGGTGATTAAAAACATTTGAAGTTAACTTCTGGCATCTATATATTGGGTTTCCGTGAATTATGTAGGTATATCAAATTATGAGACTAGGGACTGACACTGAATTTGTGTATATCACAATCTTAGACGTCCGGCATTGACATGACAATGCAGCCACTGCCATTTTTAAATAGTCGACGAATAAAAGTAAATGAATTTTATATTTACTGCTAAACTATTAAAAAAACATAAACAAAAGATGACTTTTTGAGTAAGTGCTAGTTTACTATAAAATTTACATACATTAGAGATATTTTTGTAACGACTTGATTTAACTTCACACATTTTTGCGAAAATTGAGGCCCATCTGTAGCCTTGACCCCGCTGGTAAAGTCTTTATATGTCTTAATAAATCAATCTTTTAGACCGACGCAAGGTACTTAATAATTCCCGCGATATTAATTCCCTTACTGAAGTAACAAGACTACGGTATATATCGTCTTAAAATACTAACTAAAAAGTGTGAAATAAAAAAGGTAAATTTAAAAAATCAAAAAACCCGACTGCTTAATTATTCTTCAAATAAAAACTGAAAAGAAAAAAACAAGTCCAGTAGTCTATAATTCTGTTAGTAAGGAACAAAGCTACTTTAACAGTCGGGACCCATTAGATATTCAAGAATACATAATATTTTTCAACAGTGGGTCCCGACTGTTAAGTAGCTTTGTTCCTTATTAACAGAATTATAGACTACTGGACTTCTTTTTTTCGTTTCAGTTTTTATTTGAAGAATAATTAAGCAGTCGGGTTTTTTGATTTTTTAAATTTACCTTTTTTTCCCCATTTCTTCTACCCGTTATCTACGGTATGAATACTGGGAGTTTTTGATCTCGCAAGTCCTTCGTTGTGATGTGTTCCAGAATAGTAGATCTGGTTAAACTTTAGTCTTATAACTCTTATCTTTAAACACTTTTTCTAAGATTATTGAATAGCAATCCTAATGATTGCTGGCTATTTAATGGTAGAGAACCTCATTGTTCATTCGATATAGCTTGGCAGCAAAGTCATCGTGAGTTTAAGGCACGATTCAGTGCTGAATAATGCGCGCTGTTTCCTATTGATTGGGGCTATTTCAAGCATCGGCGCCGCCTTACTCATTTATTGGACAGCCTGCTATTGAGGAAAAATAAGATGGCAGATAATATTTTGTGTAGTGTGTTTTGATAAAGAGAAGATCTACTTTGCCCAGCGGTTAGTTATCTTAACTGCGACATTTGTGGTCCAGGATTGGAATCCTGGAGTGGGCAAATGTTTCTGTGACGAGTACACTTGCGTTTTGTACCTGTCATGATTTTTTATTTATATGTATTAACTATTTTATGTGTATGTTATATCTATCCATGCTAAGTTTGATTTTTTATTTAAATGTTATGTTGTTATTTGTGCATTACGTGTTTGCATGATGTCGAATTCATATAAAATAACACTTTTGTCATTTCATATTTTTTAATTCTATCAGCTCAAAGTAGTGTTAGGTTTGCTTTTCTTTGCAATTTCTTTCATTTTCAATATGAATGTGTAAAAAAGTATAATACTTTTTATTGATCAGAACTAAAAATAATCATTACAATATAAGTCTGAAGTATGTAGGTGTACCTGCTTTCATCAGTCTCTAAGTCCCGATGCTTTATAAATATTCATACGTATAATGTTCATTCATATTCATGCGTTATCTCATTAAACGATTTATTTTTTGCAAGCTTTCAATAAAAATAGAACTCTTAACAAATATACGAAAGATGAATAAAATAATATATATTTTGTTTTTTAAAGTTTTGTTAATGCTAATGGAGGATGCATGGTGTGTTATACTGGCTGTATATAGTTTATGTAATCTGTCACAGTATAAATACTAAATTCAGTTGTTCGGTAAAATATACAAAAGTATCAGGTGTGTGTTTCATTCAAGTTTAACTGGTTCTTCCACTGTGTATATATCTACTTCGACCATAATTTTCCATCAAATACCATGTTATTATTTTTAATTTTGTCATATCGTTATATTTAGCATTAGACTGCTCTATTTATAAACCTAAAATATTTTTACTAGAAAAAATCCATTCGATCCAGGCATCAGACAGGATTTGAAAAAAACCGCTATCCGAGCGTATTTTAAAAAAACAAAACTATATAAGTTCATTGCAGCGTCCTCTGAACAGTGTCAAACAGTGAACTATACTAGCATGCATAATTAAGTATCACACTTTTAAAATTGCAATAACTTTTGAGGTACTCAAGATATACTTACGAAATAAAAGGGACTCAAAACACAGTTTAATTTTGTACCTCAATTTCAAAGAAAGCTGGTAAAAATTGCAAGAAAATGTTCTTATTTTAAACCTTTATTTTCTGACGTTTGGAAAACATGGATATTTTAAAAATGTGATATTTAGTTTGTAAAACTAAATATCTATAATATAAAATGTTTGGTACAAAATTTGTACTCGTGCCAAAATATCTTTCTATCAAGAAATTTTAACACAGAACCTGCTTGTTAGCTATTATTATAACTTAAAAGAAACTTGTTATTAGTGACGATAAAACTAATTCTTCGAGAATTCAATTATCGCAATTATTTGCAGTAGAGCGTAGAGTAGAACGAAGAAATACAATATGTTCTCTAGCTCAATATCATTAACAAACAAACAAAGACACATTAAACAACCTTAAAGTAATCAAATTCTCTTTGATATGTATATAAGTTAGGTAATACAGTAGAAGCCGCATCATTTGGTACCTCGTAGGAATATAGTGGATACTATCTGACTTTAAAAGCGTCTTTGTGATGGAACTCATTAATAGTGCAGCTGAATACGTTGTCTTCATTGTACAATACAAAGATTGTGTTTATTATAGGTAAACAAACTAAATTCCGCCAAAGGCTTCGCCTTAGTTAAATTTAGATTCTAGGAACTTTCCAATAAACCTATAAGGGTTCAATTTAATAAACAAAGGATTATTATGTTATTTTAGGAGAAAAAATATTATTTTACAAAGATTTCAGAAATTCCTTTATGTATGTGGACTAATAATCTGAATAATTTCCGTTTTTAGTGTGTAGTTGTTTTAAAATAAGACGAATAATCAACCTCTTTGTATTGTTATTGTGCCGCAATGCATGTTGTGTTATTGAGACCCGGGAGGCGACATAAGATTGTTCTTATACCAGAAATCGTCCTTAAAGAGTGACAAGGGGATGGAAATTTGTATGGGAAATTTTTCAACGCAGCCAGTCGCTAGTATCCACTAGAACACAGTAAATAACCATAAACATACATCAGTTCATTAATACTCATTTAATTAATTAAAATTAACTGTTAATAACCCGTAGGACACGTAGTTGCATTTTATGAAATTTTGAAAGCTTTGGTAGCAAATGTTGTTGTCAAAGCGTAATCAGATATTTGTTCCCTCCCTACATGTTTATTATTCAATTGAAGTTTCATAATCGGCCATCAGTATTATACGACGTGTAACATAAAATCAGTCTATATAATAATGTACGATATTCTCTATTGATTCCGGTTGGATCGAACGGTCGACGCTCTATTTCCCATTTAACCCTGTTATTAACAGTATATTCGGATGAGTTAGCGATCAATCAATTCAACTTAGTAGACAGCTTTATCCTTGCATTATAATGTGCCAAGGATCTGCTATATCGGGAGGGTTATTAGCCTTGAATAGATTTTTAATACGACTGTTATAATACTTTTGCTCGTATGATGTCTTACAGCTACAGAAATATATTAAATGCGCCAGATGCTGATATTCCCATACAAATAATAAAAAATCTGGTCAAGTTCGAGTCGAAATCACATATGAAAAGACTTCGTTATATATATCATAAACTTGAAATACGAATTATAAAGCAAAAAAAATATACTCTATACTTTTATAGATAAAATCATTACGAGAAAATAATTTTAAAACGGATAGCGGAGAGCTAGTTATAAAGCATTCCCTTGTTAACGGTAAACCTAAGAAACTTTAGAAAGTGCCTTACACACTTGGAGTTGCGAATCTGTTGTTACCTACCATCATAACCCAATGGAAACACGTGATTATTGAAAAATCTTATGCTGTGATACCATATATGTTCTATAAATGGTACAATACATAAGTACTTATATTACATAAATATACTATTTTGAATGTTGAAATAGTAGGTTATGCGACTGCCTTAAAAGGGGTATTAAAACACTAGAATCTGTTAATCATAGGTTGACTCGAGTGTTTTAATACCTAAATTATATGAAGTTGCATTTACTACTTTATCTTCACTCATAGGAACAATTGAAATTAAACAAAGTAGCTAGATGACAAAGAAGTATTTTGCAAAACTAGCCCGAAATACCGAAAACAAAACACAGTATGGGAAGTGTGGGAAATTAAGTTAAAACTACGAATGCGTGCGCCTCTTCTTTCACATTCAGCCTAATATCATGGCCTAACAGATTTAATTATAAAATAAAAGTGTACTATTATGATTAAAAAGTTATTTTACGATACAGCTAGCAATACTGTAATGAGTTATATCTACACCCATGCTGTAAAACTTTATTAAAGATTCTTATTGCAACAGTTAGCTTATTGCCAACATTAAAACATCCAATATCATATTAAGGAAATAATAGTATGCACGGACCACACATCTGAAATGAAACTTCTTTTCTTTAATAAGCTAACATTAGGCGGTGCATAATACATAGGGGAATGGAGCAGCGCTCCCATTACTCGTATCTATGTATATATAGCTAGAGAAACATATATATAGTCGAGTGACGCTCGTGATGCATTTTTGGTTCATCTTTTCCATAGTACTTTTTCATTTACAACCCTGAAAAGAAGTTCCACTTCAAAAAATAACATTATAACACCCAGAAGGGTGTCATAATGTTGTAATAAATCACACTAATATTATAAAGACGAAAGTTTGTGTGTGTATGTTTGTTACTTTTTCACGTCTAAATGGTTGAAGCGATTTTAATAAAATTTGGTATGCAGTAAGCTGACACCCTGGATTAACACATAGGATACGTTTTACTGCGGGAAAATATCCCGCTGTGCACCGCGGGTAACACCGCGGGGCACAGCTAGTTTAATAATAACACTCGGTCGATTTTTAAATCCCTTCCGAGCCAAGGGCGTACTCATCAGCCACATTCTCTCTGCTAGATGCGTGGTATTTTGGTAAATTTGTACGAATTTCAAAAAATAAAATAAATAAATATTTCCAACACTCACACCAATTAGCCTAGCCCCAAAGTAGTAGGGTAACGGACAGAATACATATATAGTACATATATATATATAGAAATACATATTGAACATCCATGACTGGAGTAAAAATGCTCGTATTCATCACACAAACATCTACCCCCACCGGGATTCGAACCCGGGACCACTCGGCGACACCATGAAACCCGGCGTACAAACCACTCGGCCACGGAGGTCGTTAAAAGAAGAACATTGGTGTGGATTCTGGCATGATTCTCTAAAGCTAAACCTAAATTTGACAACAGTGTATTCTTGTCTATACAGAATGAAAAGAGCAGACTAATGTTTTTAGTTTTAAGTTTAGAAAATCCTGATCGACACCATTGTCATCCAAGCGCGTTTCACTATCACAGCGCCGGAAAAAAATTAGTTATAGGTTATTCGAATTTCGAGTTCCTGAGATTTCCATTAATACTATTGCAAAAAAATGGTTGCCTGTAAAGTCGGTTTTACGGGCGAAGATTTTACGTGACAACGTCTTTTTCTCGGTAGAATATTTATTGATATGAATATAATTAAATTGCACAATAGGAACAAGGAATTGAATGAAAATAAGAATTGCACAAATTTTAACTATAGAAATATATTTTGTTTACTAAAACATTGTACATGTAAACTTAAACTTAACACGAGAGACTCATCGTAACGTTACCGAGCGTTACACTTTTTCATAAGTGACTCCCAGCCGCAACCTAATTTAAGACGTTGTCACGTCAAAAATTATAACTGTTGTTTTGGTAACAAAATGAGCGACTCAAGTTTTAATAACTCACCACAAGATAATTCTAATGCAGTAACGAACACTTCCAACCAATTACTACCAGAAAATCAAGAAAACGGAATGAAAAGGCGTACCAAAATTTCATGAATTGGAAAATATAATAAAATAAATAAAATATATATATATATGTTACAGTTAAAACCAGTTTTTAGATAGAACGCGTTTTTCCTAGTTAGAACTAGTTTTTACTAAATGCCTTTATTAAAACCAGAATTGACTAATGCTCAATATGGAATATCAGTTAAAACTAGTTATTACTAGACATCACGCGTTTTTCCGACGCGAGTCTGTTAAAACTGTTCTTAATAATCACACTACCTGAATAACCTACAACTGGTGTTCAAAATATTTACAGACTGTCGGGCACAGCAAATAAGAATTATAATAATAATGCAAATTTCTAACAAAATCAATATGAAACATTATTAAAAAGAAGAAACAATTTGGGATTAGGTTTTATGATTTTATATAATACGTTTATAATTAGATGTATTATTTTTTTCCAACTACATAATTAATTTAATTTCATAATTTAACATAAATTTCAATAAATAAAAAAAATATAAATTTCGATGTCATTGTAATATTTACTATAATTCAGCATAATATGCAGTTTTAATTTTTATTATCTATTTAACTGTTTTTTACCTAGTTATAAACTCGTTTATTTATAACTTACTACTCTGTCCAAATGAACTAAAACTGAAGAATTTATTATTTGGACTTTATTACAAGTAAGTAAATATGATTGAAAGTCCTTTAAATAACTTTTTAGTAACTTAAGTCAAATCTAAAGAAAATATAACTAGAAAAAATTCCACGCGGACCAGGCAGCAGACGGGACTCGAACCCGCACCCTTCGCAATCCGGGCGAATGCACTGACCAATTATGCTACCGCGGCCCTCACGGACCGCGTCGAAATTCTTCTAGCCATTCTTAAGCTGCAAGGCAGCGCCATCTCTTCGCATTATAGGTAACCCACAATGTCAAATGAATACTTTTACAAGTATTAAACATTTGAAAGAAGAAATAGCAATTATAGTTATAAATTTTATTATTTTTAAAGCATGTAACTGCTTGATGTTTAAATCCGCGTGGAATTTTTTTCTAGTTATATTTTCTTTAGATTTAAACATCAAGCAGTTACATGCTTTAAAAATAATAAAATTTATAACTTAAGTCAAAGTCAGAAATGGTGTGCCTTACTATATTTTTTCTTTCGTTTTTGTCGTTTACCTAAAACTATTCTTATTATTTTTTATAAATGTAATCACACCTAAATACACACAAATATAATCACACCTTTTTGAGAAAAAAAATACATAAGCACCATGCTATTTTCGAAACTATAATAGCTGGCTTTATAACATCTCGTTTATCTTTAAGATCACATAAATATAAGACAATTGCTATAAACATAATTTCAGCAGGATAAGTATATATAAAGTTATAATATTTTTTCTAATTTCCAAATTACTTTTTTACCTCTTCTGAAAAATTTGCTTTGGCGGTTACGGTAATTCATATTACAAGTTACGATATGACTCTGTGTCCGATCTTTTTGATAAATATTTTTAAAATTATGTCTTGTTTTCAATCCCAAATTAGTTTCTCTAGTGCTAGTATTAACTAAAGCTCGGAGAGACAACTAGTTTTATCTGAAAATCTAATTTATCAGTGGTAAATTCTAGTTTTGACTAGTTATTTCTAGATTTAACAAAGGCATTTAGTAAAAACTATTATTAACATATTGAAAACGCGTTCCACCTAAAAACGGGTTTTAACTGTAACATATGCTGTTAGCGACTGTATTTTAATAGGACCCTATTTTCTCAGATTTTTTTTTTATTTATTTCATACCAAAAACGGCAAAAAGCCCTCCTTAAACATTTATTTTATATTAATTTAATTACTTATTTTTAAAGTGAATATACAGCTAAATATTCTGTGAATAATTCGAGTGTTTACCTTTTGCCGTTAATAATATAGAGCAAAAAACGGCAAAAACACGTTTGCTGTATGGGAACCCCCTTAAATATATATTTTATTAAATTTTTAATATTAATTTGTTGTTATAAATAGAAGATTTGTTTCGGCAACAGAAATACATCATATGTGAAAATTTTCAGTGTCTAGCTATCACGATTCATGATATACAGCCTGGTGAAAGACAGACGGACAGCGGAGGCTTAGTAATAGGGTCCCGTTTTTACCCTTTGGGTACGGAACCCTAAAAGAAGTTAAGCAACTTTCGCAGTGGTCGGTCATTGGAGGGGTGACCAAAATTTACTACCTCGAGATCCCTCGTGCTTTGGAAGGCGTGTTAAGCCGTTGGTCCCGGCTGCAGATGCCGCAGTCGTTAAGCACGTAAGTCGTCAGTAGCACGTGGGCCCGAACTGGGCCCACGTGGTGAGTCATGACCCAATCGCCCTATTCCATCCACAGGGAAGACCTGTGCCCCAGCAGTGGGACATTAATAAGCTGATGATAAAGATGACGAAATTTTTTCTCTAGTTTTAAATTTCAAACGTAACTTTCCATAAAAAGCTCTTTGCCTGCAAATACTTTAATGTTGCTTTTAAAATTATAATTATGTAGGTGCACTCTGATCAGGTTAATCAAAAGATTAAAATATTTATTTAAGAAGATACTATTGGTCGTATAAATTGGTTATGCCCCCATTCTGATGAAATACGTATGTGCCAGCGAATGACCTCTTAAATAATGAGTAATGTATAGTATTGATTGGAGCTATTCAGAACGGACGGGACGTTGTCTTCATTGATTCGTTGGCCTGCTTTCGAAAAGTTTAGATAGGTACTTAGTAATAATAATAAAAAAATGATTTCTGCAGTTGAACTTTTTTTTCTCGCCCTACAAAGATGAACAAGTATAGAACTTTTCTAATTTCAATTTAGAATTATTTTTCTAAAACGTGTTTAGTCGATTAAAAAATGTTGAAATATACAACTACACGTAATGCGTAATAACTGGCAAGTAGAAAATACTTAGATGTATCATATTGATTTGTGTTATTTCGAGGAGCAATACAGTAGATAAGTTTTGCCGTAGAGAGGTTATAACTCATGTTTGAACACTTTAAATTAAATATACAAAAACGTAGTTTCTCGAATATGTAAGTAGTTAGGTATATAATACAAATTAAAGTAGGTTCTGCTAGTAACAATATGCAAAATAAAAATAAACAATCTGATCAAATTTTGTTTATCTATCTATACAGGTAAATCTCGCGACAAGCTTTTATATTATATAAATTTTGTTATGACTATGTCATAAGTTTACAGTAAAAGTTTTAAAGGAATGTATTTTTTTATTCTTTTTAGTGCATTTAAATAAAAGCTTGTTTTTAAAAAGTTTTTTTACCTATAATTTTTTATTCTTAAATCTATGGTCATACTTTAGGAGCCAAGCAAGCAGACAATCTTTAGAGGAGCTATACAAGTTATATGCCAAGAGCGCTGAGGATATTCGATAAGAATTATACAGATACAGATTTTCATTTGTCTAATACTGTTGAAACAATGTGTACGAGACGACCGCCTTATGACCGACATAACAAGACATAGTAAGTTATGAACATTACGTGCGCAGTGAGACGTCTAAAACAGTTTGAATTATGAACCATCCAAAAATGTATTTATTTATAAGTGTAATTTCACATGGATTGGTTAATTATAAGTCATTTGTATATTATGATTTCGTTGTTATTTTGTTAGAATAAGTTATAGTTTTGTTATAATAGAGGATCAAAGTAAGAAATCCCTATAAATGGTTGCCATGGCGACGAGCGGTGGCACAGAGAAACGATTCGTAATTTGATAGTTGGCAAAAATAGGCTTACGAGATTTGTCCGCCTTCGAAATGTTCATTTAATGTGTTTTAATTGTTAATCTTTGTATTTATATAGATAATAGATAGTTGTAGGAATAAAAATATTACATTATTTTAGGCGCAATTAAGGCGGACAGATAGGAATAGATTCCCTTCGATAATAAGTTATTTATAGTTATAAGTTTTATAATAAAGGTTTTATTTTGAGTGTATTTTTATAAGATATAATATTTATGTATCAAATAGGTTTAAGTAGGTTTTAAGAGACCTTTTAGTTTTGTAACTTTGTAGACTATAAAGCCATTGTATAAGATTAATTCTATTAGAAACTTATTGGATTCGGTCAATAAGACGTAGGACTACATAAATAAACAGGTTTCAGAACGATAACTATAGATATATGCCGAAAAATAGGATAAATCGATTTGTATGAAAAGCGCTAAGCACGCACCCCACGCAACGCACGAGGAGCGCGTGGTGGGGAAAACAGGCTTGTGGCGGGTGGAGGCCCATGGTGGGGCGAGATATAATTAATGATAAATTATAATAATGATTTCGGCCGCGCAAATGCGCTAAAATATGCTAATTTGTATGCCCCATGTATGTACCTATTGATTTAAGCTCGGGATACTGTATATCGTAAATAAATGAATAATAAAGTATAGCGGGGGTGAGGTAATAGATCGCTGGCCAGCTCAGCACGCGCATATAAAAATCGGACCGAAACAGGGTCCGACATGTCATTCAGCAACAAGCGCTCCTACCTAAAGGAACAGGAAGAAACAGGCGGTTAACTCTGGACCTGAAGACTCCTTGCCGGCCATCCATTACCAGCGCCCATCGACTTTTTCCGACATCAAGTACTGGGAGTTTTATTTCATCGCAAGCTACAGTCCACAACCATCGTCAAGACTCCTACGTGCATCATCCTCCACCCCGAAGTGCGAGTCGGTAACTGCCAGCTTTTACTGCAGCCCAGTGTGCCGCACACAATGTTACAAATAAAATTATATCGCATCACAATAAACGAAAAATATTTCATACTAATTTACATGAATGAAAAAAATGTTCAGGTAGGATTCTAGCTAGTATTTTAGTTTACGAGATTTTTAGGATTCTTTATGTGACCCGGATTCATTGCTCAGTGTAGAATATAATTAAGTATTTTCAATTCAACACGCAATATTACCCTACATGCAGTGTAGCCTTATACGCACAGGCTATATAAAATGTATTTATATTTGAGTTTTATTTTGATTGCAGTAATAAACACTTTGATAATTTTGGATATAAGTTGACATTAATGTACAGTACTGTACTGTACTGTAAAGTTAAAATATGTTGGACGTTTCTATAGTGCGCAAATAGAAATTATCGCCTCAACACCTCAGCAGATGCTATCGCTATCCTATTTTGCTTTACAAAAATATTCTACAAATTGTGTACAATGGCATAATAATTCCTACATTTTAATACCTATATCAAATTTCCAAAAACATCGCGTAGTATAAGATTAGGGTCAAGGCTACCAACACTCGAAAGACCATTGTTTGCAGGAGAACAGAGGTTGGCGTTCGTGTCTACTGCGTAGATATGCTTTGAGTGGTTGCAACTCTCGTAAAATGACACATAATAAGGTAAGACGATAATATTTTTAAATGATTGTTTTAATGCGTTGCCAGTTTTTTTTGCCAAGCCGGATTTTGGAACTTTTTGAGTGAAAAATGCGGGATTCTTTCGTCGAAAGCGGAACACATTAAAAAAACGTATATAATCAAAAGATTTGAATATTTATCTTTTTATTTGAGTTCAAATTACGTTTACGTGACAATAGGTAGGTAGGTACCTAGTAAAAATATCCCTAAAAATATGATATTTTAAATCAGATTTATCCTATCGTTTTAAATAGTCTAATGGGTATTGTTCGAGAGTTCTTCATTACGCGCCGGGCAGGCGCAGGCGGCCCGTCCGCACTAGTCTGTGCCACCCGCTCGCGCTTTCTCAGTAACCGAAAAGCGGGATTGAGCCTGTCTCGCACAGGACATTTAATTTTGATTTTAATATCTGGACGTCCCGCCTAAATCGGGACGTCTGGCAACGCTGATTGTAGGTATGATTGCTGTGTACGCAAAAATGAAATAAAAATGTAAGATAATATAAGATGATAAATATTGTCTTAAACTTTCATGGTCACCAACATTCATAGATATAAGATGTAGAGATAGACAGAGTACCCATCACAAGGGTTGCAAAAAATTTAATTGTGCATGTGCGCGTATCTGTGTTTAATTGTGAATTTGTGACTGACTGTGTCGTTTTGTGGAGATATGTTTAAAACACAGGATAACATAACACCAACTGAATTGTATAGGTACAATTGTTTTCTTAGTTTCACGGAATTTCCTAATAAACTTTATCACGTTACGGCTTGACAGGACGATGTTGGCACTTACTTTATCGGACCAAAGGTACATCATGTTGCCTCTCTTTCTACCTTGTAGGATTGTCGGGAGGGATGATATCTCTTTTCCTCACCCTGTCAGTCTTGAAATACTAAGTCTATCCTAATTTTTTTTACGAGTCTCCGATATTTCGGCACTGTTGTAAGAGTCTTGATCACGGATTAACTGAAGTAATTGCGGGTAGATGTCATTGGCAGACATATTGATTTACGTCTTCCTTTTATCGATAACTTGTGATTCTAAGAAACCAGAAGCCTTCAAAAATGCCAAAAATAAACAAATTTTTACCATCACTAAAGACGTCTAGTGTGACGATTCAATAAGCTTTTACAAAAATGCAACACATACAGGCATAGTATAACTACTTATTATTCTATTGGTAAAATTTCTTTTACATATATCTTAATTTTCTAGAGGGAAATTGTTGAGAGCCTAACCTCGAATTAAGCAATTTTTATATGCAATTTTCAGCGTTAGCTACTGTTATCCCTATCGCACGGTGTTTACCAATGTGTGACGGTAATAGTTTTTTTAAATACATTTTCTCAAATGTCTCGCAGCTCGCGTCCGCTCTTAAAGCGCGTCAACTTTGGGAGTGGGGGGCTCGTGACGTCATTTTAAGCAAAAATTGTACCAAATCATGACGTTATGCGACATTTCAGTATATCTCTGTAATTTTTGATTATTGTCCAACATTGTAAAAAAACGGTTCACAAAGACAAAAAAATTTTTTACTTTTGACTTGATATTTGCTTTGGTGGCACGCAATATGTGTACCGCGCACTCCATCTGATTTTAGTTCTTTAATGGTTTATTGGTTATTTCAATCGATTTCCTGATAAATCTTGGTATGTAGTGGCATTCCTTCGAGACAATTTGTGGATTATGGAGCTCAATCCAGTGGTTAGGACTCGAATCAATTGCTTGATTGTTTTATAATAATATGGGATGGTATGTTAGGCTTAATTTTGAATATTTAATATTTTTTACCTATAACAAATATTCCATCTCTTCATCAATTAGTTTTTAGGGTTCCGTAACTCAAAAGGAAAAAACGGAACAATTATAGGATCACTTTGTTGTCCGTCCGTCCGTCCGTCTGTCAAGACCGTTTTTCTCAGGAACGCATTGAGGTATCAAACTGAAATTCATGACTAATACTCAGGTCTACTGTCCCTTGGAGCTGTGAAAAAATCAAACTTCTAAGCCAAATCAATCAAAAGATGCATCTGTTTATGTCGCAAATTTTCGAAACTCGCACGGGAATCAAAACCTGCAGGGTACTTCACGTGAACTTAGAATCTTGAAATTTAGTATGAAGTAACGTCATATAGTACAGATAAAGGAAAAATTGCGAAAACCGTAAATTTTTAGTAACATCATATAATAAAAAATATTTGTGAAAATTCCGGTTTGTACGGAACCCGAGCGAGTCCGTCTCGAAC
This sequence comes from Chilo suppressalis, assembly GCA_902850365.2. Lineage (NCBI taxonomy): Eukaryota > Metazoa > Arthropoda > Insecta > Lepidoptera > Crambidae > Chilo > Chilo suppressalis. The sequence continues at coordinate 11,442,013 of OU963897.1, read as the reverse complement.
TTGGCCGGTTTTTTTATGACGGCGTCTCGCTTTTTCTATATACCTTGAAATTTTATTTAATTTGTTTAAGAGCATTAAGTAGGTAATAAAAATATTTTCAGAGGTCAGCTTTTCCGAATCCTAATCTATTTAAAAACATGAAAAATGAATCTTCAAGGAAAATTTATAAGTTCAGAAGCTAATGCAAAGCTGTTACTATTCCATTAATGAAACAATACCGGAGTGTTATTGTCAAATTTTTTTTTACAAGAATTGAAAACAATTTGGCTTATTTCTTGATAGACGACTTATTTCCGAACTTTGAACATTTTAACAATTGTTCTTTTATACACTTTCCTGTGAATTTAGTACAATGGGATTGTGCGAAAATGGATTTTGATTGTTGAAACAGAATTGAAAAGCCATACAGCTAAAAGTTTTGTTGTTAATAGAAAAAAAACGGTCAATTGCGTGGTGGGCCATGCGCAATCTAGTAGTAATTAATTACACATTGTACGTAATATACTGAGATGTTCAAAAAGAAAAAGAAACGTCACCTTATTTTTTTAAACTATCCATACTATCATAATTTTGGATATAATTTGACTTCTTCAAAGTCTTTTCTACATCGCAATATGGGCGATATTTGATCAATACTATATACCTTCTGTCATGGCATTGGCTGTATTAAGTATACTAGTCCGAAGACGTTACGGCAAAAACTCCAAGACGACCGCCATTACATGTTTTCCGAGTGAGTTGTTCACACGGGTAATGAGGCCTGCTCATATAGATATGTGTTTGTATAGATATACAACTTTACATGTCCTCATGATTATTGCCAGATTCTGTGTTATGGCAAAAGGAACCAAGATAAATGCAGATGCGATGAAAAAAACAAGGTAATGGAATTGGGAGATTGGGCCATGACCAACCACGCAGGCCCAGTACGGATTGGTGACTGCTGATGCAGCCGGGACCAACGGCTGAACTTGCTTTCCGAAGCACGGAGGAGCGATGTAATAAGTTTCCAGTCACCCATCCAATGACTGACCATTCGAATGTGTAACTTCCACGATCGCAGGCCGAAGGCGCTAACTACCTGCGCCATCGACTAGCTCTAGACTAGAACAGATGCAAGATATTTGTTAGGTAATGTTTAAAATATTTTTAATACATTCAGGTAAGTATATGTATTATAGTTTTTTGCATATATATTACTTTATTATTGCATGTATTAATGAAAATATTTTTTTCCCGACATGTTTTCAATTTGCTTCAATTACATCATTAGCTACACCGTACACGAATCATGAGATATATTTAGCTAAAAGCAGACGTATTGTGACTGTTTTATATTTAAGTATGAGTGTTTGCTACGTGATGGGAATTAACTGTCGTTTTTGGTGTGACGCCAACCTCTGAATGCCTCTGTAAACAGAGACCCGTATGCTCCTTAATATGTCGGTGTGTTTGGTTTGTGGACAGTTTTGTGGAACGTTTTGCTTAATGCAAAACCAATATACATAGGTATATCGGATATCATTTCATTATATATAATTTTCAAGTATGTGCTGATCCCAATGTTCTACGCTCCCCTTTGTCCATTAGCAAATGAATGATTATGTCAAAATGTAGGAATCGAATATTGAGCAAATAAGCTAGAATACTTTAGAGGGAAATGTTAAGTGTAAGATCACGCGACACATTTGCCAATCATTCTTCATTCGTAGTAACATGAACACTCGTCCCGGAGTCAATACACCAATCGCTTTTGCAAAATTCACCATTCAGGAACACAGCGCTAAACGCATTACTGCTTGTACTTTCATTTTTATTTGTATTCAACGAATTTTTGTTTGAAAATGTACACTGGTTGCGGTAATGTCCTGTTTGTTTACATTTGCAAGATGCTATGACTTTTGGTTTTGACTTTGACATCTGGGCGTTGTCTTTGGTCGCAGTGTTACCAACATTCCGGTTCTTCTTAAAACTCGCAAACGCGCCACTTGCACTCGAGCTGGCAGCGCTATTGTCGCCGCCATTTCCGCTTTCTTCCATGTCCAACAACTTGATTTTAATGTCGTCCGCTGTCAATGGTATTCAGCAATGCTCGATCGCCATTATCATTGGGGAATATTTTTCTCTTAATCCCGCTAGCAAAAGCGATGCATCCTACTCATCATTGATGTTGAATCACGTACCACTAATTTTTTGGCTTGTTTCGATGATTTGTGTCACGTATAAAGTCATTGAAACGCTATTTTTAAGTCTGATGGAAATCAAACTACTCAGTAAACTAATTTTCTCATGAATCCTGAGTCATGAAATAGGTTCTTCAATTTCTTCCACAGCTCATGGGTCGTTTGTACACTTTTGATGTGCACATACAGTGACCAATCTATTGTTACAATCAGCTTGGCTCTGGTTTTCACGTAACCTGCTGCTCCTATTTCTGTTGATACAGTCTCCAATTTCATGCAATCATTACATTCCCTCTAGCACTAGGAAATTCTCAGCCATGAAAGCCCATTTGCTGTAGTTCTCTTGCCCTTATAATTTAGGCACACTGATTATGTATATTGTCGTTATTTTCACAGTCACAGCGGTAATTACAGTTTATTTCAATCTGCAAAGTCTATTACCAATAGTAATGCCCAAGAAAATATTGTGAGAAAACTGAAAATCACTGGGCACATAACCTCCAATAAATTAAACGTTTGAGTCACAGTCAAGAATTATACTTTTTATTTTTAATATATACAGTATTACATTCTTTAAGTTAGAGGGTGCTACTAGTTTATAATCTATTACATTGACTATACAAAACAGCAAATAATTAGGTACACATTATATTTTTCCACGAACATATTATAGTTAGCAAAATCCATCCTATGCGTTTTTTATCGGTCCGACAAACGTAAGACCAACCGTTCATGAATAGTTAAAAAGTGAGATTCACTTAGGAACCATGCACATTACAATGCGGGCACCAACATTAAAAATAATGGAACTAAATACACCTTAGCCTTCTCAAAGAAAATATTAACGCGAAAATGATAACAATAGTACGGAGAATAACTCGGTTGGCATTTTGTATTGTATTCAAAAGAACTGTATACAGCAAGTAGATTCCTTTTTCAGATAACGTAAATTTCGCAGCAGTTGATGTCAAAATAAGAACCAGTTAGTTCTTCGGGTGTCTGTGTGAACTTAGGTTTATGAAGCAAAGGCATGCGCGTTGTAGCTTTACGGAGCAGTAGAGCTTCAGTGGCGATAGGACCGCGTGGAGTCCGACCGCCATCGAACCTCCCCGCGGCGGTAACCTCGTTCGTACTTACGTAAGACGATAAAAAAAAGAAATATGTAAAAAAAAATAACTGATATACAGACTTATTGAAAGTGTTCTATATCGATAAAGGAAAAAAATAAATCATGCATATTCGCGCGGTTTCGACCTTCTGTGAGTGAACACACATGATCAGTGTTGTTTGTTATTATTATTTGGAGTTGAAAGTATAGTATTTGGAAGATTTGTGTGGTTTGCACCAGTAGGTAAGTAATCATGAGCAATTTAAGGCACACATTACAATGCAATCGTTTTCCGATACGCGTGAACACGTTCCGGGTGATGTAAACAAGCCGATAGATTCAATAAATAGCTTTATTTCACGGGATGGGGTAGCGTATAGTGAAATTGATGGGACTTTTTTCTCTCTTAGGTTAAAAGGAAAGTTCGCTGTAAATTGAAATTGGAGCTTCGCCGGCAACAGTTAGAAATAAAGGTTTAGCTGTTACGATGATTCCTTTAAAATCGCGTTTCATTAATGAATTAAATAAAACCTATTCGACGAAATTCTTTTGATATTGAACGTTATGAACGATACTAAAATTGTAATGTTGTATTCAAGATGATTTTACTTGCAACAAAATACTTTGAAAAACCTTGATCAAAATAAAAGGTACGACTCAGTTACAGTAACTGTCATGAAAACACTTTTTAAGTTTCATAAAATTAATTCTCGTCGAGAATTATGAACAAAGCATTATTATTACATTATTTTGATCATACTTTTAAACCTTTCATAAAGAAGTGTTCAATACACGATAATTTTATTAAATTTGATCCTTTATGTAAATATGGAGGTGAATACGCATACTGATGGTACTGATGGTGGTAGCCACCACATTCTAAAGACGCTCGATATACTGTTCAGCGCATTGCCTCACCCAAACACTTCCCTAACCACGTGGAGCTCTAGAACCTTTTTCATGTTAAAAGGGGAGCAAACTAGCATATGGCCCGCCTGGATGGTAAGTGGTCAAAGTAGCCTTTATAGACGCTTGTGATACAAAAAAATATCACTCGCGCCCTTGCTTACCCTGACTTCATCCCTACTCCGTAGAGCCTTGGAACCTTGCTCACCGACAGAAACACAACACTACCAAATAATAGTGTTATTTTACTGCGATTCTCTGTAAAGTTACTTTCTTTCTTACTTCCCCAGACGGGCGCTCTAATTCGAGCGGGAAATCCGCTATGCGCAACCTCTTTAGTTGGAATCATTAGCAAACTCACTGTCAATCATAGATCATCATGAACACACCACGTGGAGTCCTAGAAACTTTACTGACTCTACGTATACAGAACGAAAGAACTGTTTTTTGTTGCAGCTTTCGGTAAGGTGGAGTTAGTTTCCCCCAAACGGACGCTAATTATCGCAACCCGTTCTGAAATCCACTGTAGGGACTATACATCAACGAACGTCAGTCTATTTCTCAATACATTAGACAATGATTTCATAAAGACAATGTTTTCATTAGGCATCTCGATTCACTTTGAAAATATCGATCTCTAACTAGATTCAAATCGACATACTTAAATCGATTTTAATTTCAAATAACCATTTTTAAATATGCTCTATATAAACACAGATTTTTATTGATATAAAACCTACCGCAAATACAAGCAGTTCGATAGAAAATTACAAAAAATAAGAATTATCGTTAAGTTATTTAACACTATCTGACCCGGCGAACATCGTACCGCTTACAATAATTTTGAAGATGTGAAAGCTATCCGTTCGGCAGGAACACAGCTTTTATCATAGTTAGCAATGGTTTGGAGGAATCTTCTGTAGATTGATCGTTCAGTAATGTAAATCTCATATTTACTACCTGATGAAAATACATTAAATGGCGCTACAAATTGATTATGGCGTGGCGTGGGGTGGGGTGGAGTCGCGTTTCATAAACTGTTTCGGCCTTAATAGAGGTAAGCCTCAACTTCACTAAAAGATGGCTCAACTTTTAACTCGAAAAGCAAGCCTTTCTCAATCCTAGGTACTGCACCTATTTTAATGGGTACGTATGAAAAACACTATAAAGTACCAAAGGATATTGGTGTTTCGTTATCCAGGCCGGATATATTCCTCTTTTTCTAGGCCCATCAAACATATAGTACTAACCCATTAACCGCCAAAATTAAAACAGGAAAGTTATTTATGTTAAATGTTTATGTAACTATTGTTTATATATCAAATAAAGAATTAATTATAAAAAAATATTTAAATTGTTACTAGGCCCCCTTTGGAGGGGGTGTACTCAATTAAGTACAGCGGCGTATTACCGTTGAAATTTTTCAAAGCATTGTTTTCTACACATAATGTTTTAAACACTTTTTGCATTGCCAACGTACTCTTCAATGACATATTACACATCGTAATGGTTTTTCAAGCTTTTGAGGATAGTGTCCTTCACCATCTTGAGGCAATCCTGGAACTGAAGAAGATGAAGGTCGAGCCTTATATTGTGTTTTTCGACGTAAATAATATCTTGCAATGACACGTCGAAACATAAGCTGATCCATGGTATCACTGTGACTCATAACATGTAAATGCGAGGAATTAGTAATAGCCATATCTATCATATAGGTAAACAAAACCCAGCACTACTTCTTTCCATTAATTGCTATCCTATATAGAGCCAGCCCATCTTATATAGAGATATGGACTGATCTAACTCACCCACGCTACCCATGTTTTTATTATATGTTTGAAACAATTTTTGTATATTGACATCAGTATTTTCACATTGCACAGGACACTATCGTTTTTCAACTCCCAAGGTTTCAATGGAGTCATAATTAGTTGCCATTGTATAAATTCTATTGTCTTTCCATCGCACTAATAAAACCTCATTTTGCTTATCAAACCTGTAATCATATGAGGCACGATCTTCTTTCTTTATCTGTTTAGTACTTCTCAGTGGACACTTCTTTGTCCTATTTTCCCTTATTCCAGTAGCACGATATCCTAAGTTTTTGAGCTCCAATAAGAGATTATAATTTGTAAAGTTAAAAAACACTTGATGACATGTTGGATCAGTGCTCAATTTTACAAGTAAAGTTTTGACTACTATGGGCAGTACCCCGTAGAATAGCCGAACCGTGCTGGCTTACCTGTAATAAATTGTTTAGCTGGATGATGGCCGAAATATTTAATTATTTGGGACTACTCTTTACTTTGTCGGAAAATGGTTCGTCATCACTGCTGTCGCCATTGTCACTTTGAATGGTATTATCAACAGACCTAAACACTTCTATATTACCAGGCACATCTCGCGGCAAGGAAGCAGAAACCATGTCTTCGTCAACACCTACTTCCTCATCTGTGAAAACGCTGGGTTCTGGCGGTATTACAGCAAATTCGTATTCATCATTACTGTCACTTTGCTCTAAAATAGCATGAATTGCTTCCTCTAAGTCGCTATAATTGATTGAAACGTCAAACCGTTTGGAACTCATTATTACTAAAACCAGAAACAAAAAAAAAGATGTGTGTTCGTTACATGGATTTAGCCGCTGTACTCAATCAGGTACAGTACTGTTTAAAGCACAATATCTATGCAAATATATAATAGAGAGTAGTGGTTTATTAGTTAATTTATACATAAATATATGTACTACAAAAATTATAAACACAAAATATTTTTTTGCATATGCTAACCCTTGATAATAATAATATGATGTACTTACTTTTATACACAATTAAACTGCTATGTTACAATCCTCAAAATAACATATTTTAAAAAGATATCCACTTAAACTGTTGTTATTTCGAAGCACTATTTCTATCTCTTACTATAGCAAACGGTAACTACAATTATTACTAAAAAGCCTCATAACTACCCTCAATTGTTTTACTGTACCCAATCACGTACAGAGGCGCCAAATGGGCTAATATAGCTTACTGTACCGTGGGAAAGTAACATCCTAAAAGACCACACAATAAAATTGTACGATTATAACGATCTAACCAAAAAGGGCTATCTAGATAATGTATATGCGGTATAAGTAGGAACGAGAGGTATACCAGCAAAATCTTTGTATAACCTTCTAAAAGACCTCGGCCTGTCGGGAACTGCAGTAAGTTCAATTTCGGAACGAGTAACTAAGGCTGCACAAACAGGCTCCTATCAAATTTGGCTAAGAAGGGCGGGCAACTCGAGCAGTGAAGGTGAGCGTTGATGCGCATCTCAAAGGGGGCCTCCTTAAACCTACAACTAGGTCGCAAGTCCCGGGAACTGCTCAGAGTTTCTCTCTCCCACATGATGGACCTGGGACCTGCACGGTGAATCCATCGATTGAAAAGAAGTTCGTATCTCACTGTGTCACCGTATCGCACCTTTTATGCTCTGTCAACTCCACAATGGTTCCTACTAATATTAAAAACTGGCGGCCGTCCGCGACTTCGTACGCGTGGAGTTAGTTATTTGCACATATCTTTTGACTCCAAAAGGGGGTTTATTTCTAAAGATACATTATTAGTACACCTCTACACCATCTATAGAGGATACATGTTAAATTTCAAGTCTCTTACTTCAAAAACATAGAACTTTCATACAAACTTCCAACCCCCGTATTACCCCCTTTGGGGTGGAGTTTCGTTATAATATGTAGCCTATATGTTGACACGACTTCTTAGTATATCCTCGACATACAAACAGACAAAAATTCTAAAAACTATATTTTTGGCTTCGGTATCGATTGTAGATCACACCCCAAGTATTCTTTCAAAAAAATATTCAATGTATAGTTTTGACTTTCCCACCATTTTATTATATGTATAGATTTTCAATTACAACTTTTAATTACGCAATCACGGAAACACAATAAACGGATTTGGATGAAATTAATACACTGAATAGTCTATTGAATATATAGTCTCAGTTTCGGTTTAGGTAATTCACTAAATAGAAACCTATACCGAAATTGAGGCATATTGGGCATAGGTGGTAATGTAGCATATATTATTTTTTTGGACATAGTTAACTTCTATTGGTCTAACTATGGGTTTATTGGTAGGTAGAATGGTAGTAGAGTGGAAATCTACCACTGCTCTGTCATTGGATGAGATAACCAACAGTATTTTTTTAATTGTACTTTTTCCGTAGGTAATTGTTAGTGAAGTAGGCGAGGCAAAACACAAAAAAAATTGGATGTTTTGTTTCAATTCCTGACATATTTACTAATTAACACAAAATTTGGTAACAGTTTTATAATAGAAATGTGTCTAATAAACAAGTAAATATTGTGAACCTTATTATGATGTTGAGTCCGTATGACTGACTATAATTTATGAACTGACGTTCGTCGAAAAGCTTTAGAAACTAGTTAACTGATAAAAAGCATAGCTTCATAATATAAATAGCTTCATATCAAATGCGAGCTAAATCCTCTTAGCGACTGAGTTCTGTTGGTGCTATGACTCGAGGCGGTGTTTAGAACAATGAGACGACTGGTACTATTTTCGTATGCAGTTAGTTTTGCTAAACACGAGTTATGCTCCGCCAGAGACGTTAGTTGTGAAGTTAAATGTGTTCAGTTTCAGAAGTGCAGACTTTTTAGTATGGTATACTATCTGTAGAATCTGTAGCATTTGCGAGATTTATTTTTGTATGGCACAAATGTTTATCTGGTAATTGTCTACGCTGTTAATGAATCTATGTAACGATGATGAATTAAAGAAAAAATCGACATTTTGAAGCAAACTATAGTATACTAAACGACCTGAAACTTATTTTAATGAGATAAAATATACCACATCAATTACGAAAACTGCAAGTTTTATCAGTTGGTATTTTATATTATCGGTATGAAATGTATAATTTATTCAAAGGTTTTTTTTTGATTTAGGCACTAATAAATGAAATTGGTTATTTGTTAACAAAAGAATATAAGTATTAAAAATATTAAACATTGGTCAAAAGTTTATGTTGCTGTGGTCGCGTTGTTTCATCTATAACAAAATTTGACTATAGTAAAGCGCAGTTAAAAAGTAAGAAAAAACTTTTTTATTCATTGCAGTTTCGGAATGAACATATATTTGAGTATATTATCCGAAAATATCAAATTAATCTGGCAAATATTCTTGGAGATACACGTAGAACAAGATGACTCCATGTAAGTATGTGTAAACGTATTTTGAAACTTTGAATGCGTTTTTCTCAAAACGGTATTCTCAATGACCGTGAGCACGATTTCTCAAAAACTGCGCAACCGATTGCGCTGAAATTTTAACACAACCTTCTCAGATATATTCTTCTGGGATTGATCGAAGAAATAAGATATGTGATAATTGTTGCTATTTTTAAAAACAATTTAACGAAAACAATTTGGTCAAATTTTGTTTTTTTTTACTTTTCAGGGCTATCATTTTGTCAAAAGTAAAAAAAATGTCTATTCCTTAATTCAATATTTAGATTTATTCATCTACTAATAGAATCTTATGGTTTTTGTAATTTCAGATAAACCAAAACGGAGATATGTTGCTCACCAACAGACACCTCTTTTTGGTGGTCCTCCCGGAGACCGTCTACAGGAGCATTGTAAATTAATATTTTTAAAAATTAAAAGCGCTTAAGTGTGATAAAAAGTTTTCATTACATTCATTGAATACCCTTGTATTTGACAAATAAGATTCCTATTTAGAAAAATTAAATCTAAAATAAACGCCTCTTTTTGGCCTTGCCATTACGTGTAACCCCATAATGCAACATCAAATAAATAGTAAATGTGTAAAATTTTGACAAATGGTTATTTTAGTGTGTAGGATTTAACTATAGTAAAATTTAACTATCAATGAAACAACGCGGACTTTTAGATTAGTATATTTGCCCTTGTTATTCAGTATTAATATTGTGTATTACTATCTGGTGAAAGAATATCAAAATAGGTGGAATAGATCCAGAAATTAACTTGTACTACTAGTGAGGGAATATCGAAATCGGTTAAGCAGTTCGAGAATGACTTCTTACAAACAAACTTTAGCTATTTATAATATAAACAATAGATTACGTTATGTCATTGGGTTATTTTTTTTGTCTGAGTTTCTTGACTTACACATGATATCAGATGAAATAATTTTCTTCATACGATATTTTTTTAATAACGTCATTATTTAGGTTTCATATTACCTTCCTATGAGACACAAACTACGGTTCTCTTTGAGGGTAGGAAGGCTATAGTGGGACTTGAATAGACTCCATCAACTCGCTAATGGAGCGCATATATAACTGTAATCAATCAATATACCTATTGGTATGTTTACTTGCCTTTCGAGGTTTGATGCTTGAATGGCCTCTTCAATAAATCTTTCATGGTTTCCCTAACATTTCAAGAGTATGGTAGAAGATATTTTCCGAATATAGGTTTTCTTAAAAAAATGCCATCGTCAGTTAAGTAGTAAGATCTTTATGTAATGACCGCACCTAGTAACAAAAATATCTTTCATAATATTTTTGCTTAGGCATTAAATACAGTTTTTACTATTAAAGAATTCAACACAATCTGGCTAAAGTCTGGTAGGTAGGTAGCCTTTCTTTAGATAGAAAAATTAAGCAATTTAATGCTTCTATAAAAAAATAACTACAGTAATTGTAATTTTTTAAGCAGTATTATTATTTCTTCTTCAGAATGTTTAATTTTAAACTTGTAAAAGTATATCGTTTGACATTGGGGTTTACCTACAATGTAAAAAAACGCTGTCTATAGTTGCAGCGTTTGTTTTTAATCAAAAATTTAATCAATTTTAATTTAATCAAATATATGAAAATTATTGCCATTACGGTTCATTATTATAATATTATATATATAATTTGTTTATATACTCGTATATTTTAAAGCATTTAACTGCTAGATGTTTAAATCTAAAGAAAATTTTACTAAAAAAAAACCACGCACACGGGACTCGAAACTACACCTTTCGCTATCCGGGCGAATGCACATAATACGTATTATAATATTGTTGACAATACTGTATTATATGAATCTCTTTACATGTACTAGAAGAAATTCGACACGTCCATTAGGATCTCAGTAGCGTTAGCAGTCAGGGTATTCGGTCGAATCTCAAAAGACGCAGCTCGTGTCGTCTGCTGATCGGTATCTTGACAGATATAATTTATTACTAGTAAAAAAATGGTTTATTATTTTTTTAAATACCCTGTCAACGAATGAATCCTGAATAATTTTAAGACATCGCAGAGTGTAGTCAAAATATAGTTAATGGGTAAAAAAAATATTTTCAAAAATTTCAGTATATTTATATAAAAAAGATTTTTTTGGAGTCAGTTAAATTAATTTTATATCTTTGTTATGAATAAATGCTGTTACCTGGTCAGCTTTTTGCTATTCTATAACAACCTGTTACTGTCATCTTATGTAACCTATTGGAAGGGACTGAATCCCTAAACTGGGGCTATATTCATAGCCTATCTAGGGTCAGTGTACTTTTCATTATATGACTTGCCTTATGCAAAAACAAAATAAGTTCCAGTACTTTTATCACATAACTTTAACAGCTGTAAATTTTGTACTTTATATGTATTTTGGCATGAATAAAATTATTATTATTTTTATAACAAAGATACATAAGTTTGTATCTATTATATCCGCGTAGCCTATGACACTGTGCCTATGGTTTCATCCCACAAAAGAGTTTAGCAAACTACCCAGATCGGGTTACGGGGATCGGAAATAGGTTATATCTAAGGTAAAGGTTGTGATTTTGTAGATAGGCTGTTATTTAGCTTAAAGAATTAAAACCGATTTTGTATTTTTTTGTTTCATTATATTCCCAATCTACAACGGGAGACCGAACATTGTAGTATTCGGAGAAATAATAAAATATCGACGGCGTTACATACTCAGAACCTGGAAGGGTAATAGTTATTCATAAAAAAAGAAAAATAACTTTTGATAATTGTCAATTGTAAAGAGATAGTAATATCGACTGAATAAGTCTGAACACATACATTAACCTAACTAACCTAACGAGGCTTCCGCAATTACTATGCACATAAAGCAGCGCGCCCAAGACATTCAACGACTTCGACGAGCCGGATAAAATAACAGAATTTGAATTGGCAAGTTCACTCCATACATATTCAGGCTGAGAAGCGACGCAGTGCGCATAAACTTTTGGCACTCTCGCTTGCATACAAAAACTGAAAGTAGCAGCCACCACGTGTACCGGCGACAAATTGGTGCATTACTGCTACACCGCCGGTCTTAGCGACCTACTTGGACCATTGTTATTCAAAGTGACCCAGATTGAAAGCCAGTTATTGTATTGCAAACAAATCTCTGGCGAGGTTTTCCTTGTTCGGACGAAGCGCGGCGTTGCCTCGCTCTTCGCATGAAGGACGCCCCGCCTCATTTCTGGGTGACGGGCTATTAACCAGGGGTATTTTAACTAAGTGCTATTAAGAATGTATCACGCGTATACATTTAGCTTTTATAAATATGTCATTTTCATAATGAATTGCTTCAGAGGGTGGAGGATATTGTGTTATAAAAAGACACAATTTTACAACATATACCCCACTGAAGGTAAGTAAGTAGATATATATGTATATATTATTATAAATAATAAAAAAAACTCACAAGTGGCATCTCTTTATGACATAGCCACATTTTCTAGATTTACTCGTAGTTCGTAATTCGGAAATGCAAGCTCTGAAAAGGAATACCTTTTTACGTTTTTGCATAATTTTTTATTGATTCTCCGTTTCTTTTAGTCTTTCCATAATGTTATATAGCAATATATATCCTCTCTCGATGTATGGGCTTCTATATTTTTATTTTCGTTTTAGTACGGACGCATTATTGAAAGCTACAAATAAAAAGAATGTTTCACAGTTCGGTGTTTAAGCTGAATACAGCGTAGCGTACCAAATGGACGTGTTTTATATTACAATTACTAACTAAACTCACAAAATTTAAATAGGTCACGTTTTTTAGAGGTCCGTATTCAAAGGGTAAAAATGGAACCCCATTTGCTGTCACTTTGTCTGTTTGTCTGTCCATATGCCACGGGTCTCTAGATCGTAAACGGATCGTTAGTTACAGAGTTAAAATTTTGGTGTTATATGTAAAATGATTGCCCAAAGACGAATGTTTAGTTAAAAAGAATTGTATGGGATCCATTCATGAAAAGGAAACGATATTTTTTTCTTCTTTACTCTAGCAAATGATCACTCTCTAGAGCGTATTGAAAAGGACATAAATATATTTTTTATTTCTTTTTTATTTTCAATAACAAAGAAATGGGGGGCAGTCGATGTTGCCATTTTTTGAGTCCATCTCAAATTATAAACAAGTTAGGAATGTGAAATTTGGTGTATGACGAATACTGAAAACGTCGTTCCATAATATATTTGGTAAGTTGTGACGAAAACGTACAAATGATTTTTCCTTTCTCGGCTTGTTGTACAGAGTGTGCAAGTTATTTCTATTTTTTAACGATACCTGGGGTTCATTTGCAAAAGTATGAGGTGTTAACTTTTACAAAACAAAAAACTATTACTACTTCTAAGCGTTCGATCATTCAAAAAAAGACCACTGTTTTCGCATTAATAACCTTCACAGCATTGTTTATGAATAATATGTTTATTGTAAACATAAAGCGATATAAGCAGACATTAAAGCGAATCAAAATATGATTACAAAAGTACACAGAGTATTGTTGAATATATTCATCGAGCGATTTGTTTTCTCATCGTCCCGTCGGTTGAATTTTCCCGAGTTTTCCGCGAAAGATGAATAAAACCGGAGGAGAATCGTATAATAGTAATTTTCTCAACCCTTAAGGGAAATCAAGCGTGCCATGAGAAATCACTGTGCGTAAAGAGTATTAACAAATAAACGAAAATAAATACACTCCCACGGAAATTGTGTTTCCTGGAAATATACAATTGATATAATTAAAGTACTTCAACAAGAACAAACCACTTGAACATAATATCTGTTTTTTACATAAAGAAGAAGATAATTCCTAGTGACTATTTGAGAGAGAACTGTGGTATTTGAGGGTGATGAATATTAATATAAAACTAATTTAGTAAATTTTATGAAAAACTCTGAGAGCGTTGACTGTGGATAGACATTACAATATTATAGCTTCATTGTAGTCATGTTAACTATAGACGTTGTATTTGTAGCCACTGAATACTGTTATGAAATGCTAGAGTTTGCTTAATTTTCTTTGCTATTGAAATTTTTTGCATCTGATTCAATGGCCTTAGCTATGACCCACTTCACATAGCAGTGGAAACGCCAGTCATCATTCTTGATGCTACGAATTTAAATGCTACTGACTTCGTAGCACATCGTCGAGGTTTTTAAATTCATCACGTATTTTATTATGAATACGTTCGGTCGGTCTGTTTTATATTTTATGGTAATATTATGTTAATACATAAATTTATGTGATTATTTTATCTGTTTGTATGCAACCGAAGATCTCATAAAGTGGTTGTTCCCAAACTGCCGTGCTATTACGATTTTGCCGTTTGAAATTCGTATTTTAATTTTAAATCAGCACACCTATTTTATGTGCGTGATACGAATCTGACATACATGACGCTGTAGTCGGGTTTAGAATTATTGTTTTCTTTTTACATATTTTATTATATAAAAGTAAACTAGTAACCCTTCTGTCTACACGCGGATGTATTATAATAATGAGAAAACTTAAGAAGTATTTAGGAAACAATTACAAAATCACCATCCCGAATTTATCAAGAGTCCCCGTGATTTCTAGGGTATTTTACTAAAAATTCTTGCATGCAAGGACATGGTTCTTGTCCTTATAATAACGAACATACAAAAGAAGAATGTAGATGATCAAAAGTTATGCTCATAAGCTAGTAGAAATATTTCGGCAATTTATTTTTATATAGATATAAATATCGCATACCTAAACGGCTTACAACTGGGTAAGTTACTTACGCACCACAAACTAGCACGCCTGGCCACATTTATGGAGCACCAAAATTTACATTATATCACGTTTTTTGTAGCGTCTAACTGTCAAACTCATAAAATCGAACTATATGATAGTACCGCGCTATTCATGCAAGTGGGGGTAGATATACAAGTTCTTTTTAAGATAAGGTACAACAATACAGGATTTTGGAGGTTCTCATATAGTTTATTTACGTAGTGTTTGTTAGCATATAAACGAAAAAGTGCACAGTACGGTTTAAATACATTCTATTTAGTTAAATATCAATGAAAACAATGTTGTGAATATAAAAGAAACATTTTTACATTTATGCTGGTGAAGTCTAAATCAATCAGTATGAAGGATTCCGTATCATGGTAAAAAAACAGAGCTGGGTGAAGAAATAAATGATAATATCATTTTTTGTGAAAATAAACCTTTAACTTCAAATTTATAAAAGGAATATAGCTTTTTTGTAATAGCAGCAATATGAATATGACCTATTTTTAACTTATTACCAAAAATAGTAGTAGTGTAGTAGGGTATTTCATTATGCTGGGTAAAAAAATTTTTTTTTTCCTGCTTAGCTCGACCCCGTCTCAATGACATAAAACTTATCCATGCCAAATTTCAAGAATACCTATTGGATAACATTAAGAGGTTGCACAGCATCACTTTTTAAAAAATTAACAATATTTTATTTTTTTGTTAAAAAATACATATAACAACTATAAAAAGTAATTAAAATACAAATTAAAAAAGGAGGGCATCACAGTCGTGCTATATTAACTAACTTTGTACAACATTATTACTTCTATCGACCACTTGGTTACTTTTTTCCTGTAATTTCGACGATTCTTAACAGCCACTGTTTTAGTTTGAAGAAATTCCTCTTTCTGCATGATCATTGATAACCTTAACAGGAAGGGACAAAATTTAGATCAAAACATCTTTTTTTTTATAATGAAACGGTTGTTTCATTCGTTTAACAATTACTCCTCCGTTTTAGAACGCTAAACATACATTATTACAAAACATTTCAGTATAACCTATTTCACTACTGCTAAAAAAAGTGGCCAACATGTGCAACCTTTAAATATTGCTCAATGTTCATAAAATTTAGTCTTTATGTATTTGTACTATAGTGAGACTCCAGGGAAAATCGACTTCACTTAAAAATCAAAGTTTTGGGAAAAATTAAACACCCTATAGTATAGTAATAGTAAAAAAATACAACTGCAAATCCTAACCCAACTTATTGTAAACTTTTTGGTGATAATTTACTATGTTTCAGTTATTTCCATATTTTCCTTTAAATATTCATTTTGTGATAATTTCAACTGTCTCCATATTATAGTTCACTAGTCAGTTTGCTCTCAGATAGACGGGCAATGGAGGCCCGCAGATATTTGCTAGTCTTGTTAAAAGTTAGCTGATGCTGCAGAGAACAAGAACAGCCAAGATGCTAGTTAACAAGATGCTTCATAACTACTCTTTCGAAGGAAGCAAAGAACATGATACTACGTAGGGGACAGAGAATTAAGATTAGTAGAAATAGGTTTAGCAAAATGATTGATTCATGGTGTGTCACCACAGGCGAGCATGCTACACTTCTGTTTTTTTGGCAGACGTTTTCATTTATTTTCGAAAAAAAAATATTATTTATTTTTTTACTAGCTAACCCGGCGTACTTAATTGCAATAATTTGCAATAAAATAATATTGCGACTATAAATTGAGATGTAAGCTAAGCCATTCTATCTTTCAAGTTGGATCAAACTGCACACGGTTTGCAAATTTTATTAAAATCGGTTAAGTAGTTTAGGAGTTCACACTGGACAATCAACGTGACGAGTAATTTATATACATTAAGATGATTTCTTTAAGGCAGTAATATCAGTAAAATTGACAAAGTTGTTAATTTTAAGACTCAGAAATCCTAGCGTAGTTGGTTTCAATTAAAACAGGGAAAATTTGGAATAATGCCAAGCAAGCGAATAACTCAAAAAGGACATGTCAGTTACAAGTTTAATAAATCGATCCAAAAACACAATGCTTTTGCTACTCATTAACAATCGTTTGCCCGAAATTGATTGGGGCTCGTTGCCCCGACCGAGAGAGGGAGTAATTACTTCGTTAAGGTGCCACTAATTATTGGGGCCCAGTTTTAATTAATATCTAAATAGGTGTACTTTGGCGTGCCAATATGGAGCTCATTTGAAATCCAATCATCCTGCCATAATGATGGCTCAACCGCAGGATTTGTGGTTACGTTGAGCCTAGAAAAGCTTGTTGATTCCTGCGGTAATCGCAAACGTTACTCTTTAGTTGGTTATGTAAACATTTAATTTGCCATACTAAATAAATAAAGAAAATAATTTTATTGGGTTTAAGGCAGTTAGATCTTATTAAACTTATTCATTCTTAGACTGTTTTAAAAGCCTAAATGAGTAAGTTCCAGGAATCTGGATTAAATTAGGACATAGATGTTTTGGAATTTGGCACAGTAAAATAGACAGAAATTGACGATCGGTATTTAAAATCAACCGTACAAAGCTTGATTACGGAGCAAATAAATTTATTTAGCCGAGGAATATTATTCACGATCTTGACTCTGAAAGTAAATCCTAGTTTAGCTTATAGCAATTTTATAATGGTAACTAAATTATTTGTACAGGTCTGTTTTTGAACTTAATACAGAACTTTCAAACTCAGTACTTATATATTTATCAACATTTTATAAATGAGTTATTATTACAACGGCTAAAATGAAAATTTTCAACTTTCAATTTTATTTGATGTAGAGAGCATAATCAAAGTTATAAATTGAAAAGTTACTTGTGTTTGACGCTTCAGTCTGAGTTATTATAATACAAATTGCTGTATTCAGGTAATTGCATTGAATGAAGTTCTTGGAATTGTTTACAAGAAACCAGCGTGTAGTCAATATTTCTTTTCAGTGCTTACCTGGAAGTAAAATAAAATCATGTTGACAACCTGGTGCTTACCTGGAAGTAAAATAAAATCATGTTAAATTGAAAGTTTTATTTATTAAAAAGAATTCCATGCGTTACAGGCATCAGAGTGGATTCGAACCCGCTCCTTCCGCAACATTCCGCCCGGATTGCAGAAGGTGCTCCCCCCACATTAACTTCGAAACTACTGCGTCTAATATTTTGAAAATTTAAAAAAAACAAATGAAGTTTATAGTATACATAATTCTGGTTCCTTTGCACGTCCAATGAAAACTGGCACTCTCTTACTACATACTAAGTAATTAGGTTCATGCCAGTTTACAGTGGGCTATTCTATTTGAGTAATTTTACTCTTAAAAGCTGGAACTACTCTTCCGATATATTTATATTTAGTACATAGTGTATAGTGTTGTACAAACCCGTCGTGCGCGAGTTCGACTCGAACTGTGTGGTGTTTAAGATACGAATATATAATAAAGCACTTGAATATAAATAATATCAAAAATAACATACCTACACATTATAATAAAGTTTTGAAGTTTCTCATGTTGACGACAACGCAGTATTCTTCCCGTTACACGCCCAAAACTCACTCAAATTACACCGAAGTATCACATTATTATGTGTCCCGTATATAGAACGATCAATCTTTCAACGTCACTAAACCAATTTGTTTTGTAGTATCATTAACCCAAATAATGATAATGTAGCATCGATGGTTTCATATTGTTTAGGGATGTCCTATATTTATTGGCTTACTCTTCACGAATTAACGTCATTATGATAATGTCAATAACATACAATTTTCTATCGTCGGTAATACGGGAGTTCCCTGTAATCTGTAACACGTGTCGTTGATAAAGTGACCGAGTTTTGATTGATTTTCTCAAATTACAACAATTTGTATTAAATTAACTGGACTATCCAGTAAGTACTTTGGATCGTCCTTCGTAGAAGCCATTTTTTTACAACAAAGGTAGAAATTACCCGTAGCATTGATTGAATGCATATTGTAAGGTCAGCGTGATTCCGGTAACATGAGAATACTTTGGGTTCCTCTTAGATAGTGGTATATGTATAAAAAACGTTAATTTTATTTATTTATGTTATTATAAAAATACAGAACATACACGTACATGATTTAAAGACCATACACGAAAACCTATCAAGGTTTATGTGAGTGAGAGCCAATTTTTAGCACTTTATACCCTCACAAGTTGACTATTTTGTAAGTAATATCTTTTAAATAAAACAAGTGTCAACGGTTTCGCATCCTTTTCAGGCGTCGTCAGAATTATGATTTTATTTACTTTGTCGAGCTACCTTCGAAAGACATTTAGTTCGGATTGAGCGTTCGGATATTTCATTGGAAGACTTTTTTTTAATTAAAACCTAAGAAACAAATATCTTTATCATTTATACTTATTAATTGCAGTGTTCGAGTACATTTCCTGTGATTGAGAATTCATTTTGGCAATTCATTGAGATAAAAAAAAATAGTGTGCACGCACCAAACACCTGAAGTGAAATTTCTTTTCTTAAATAACCTAACATTAGGCCGTGCATAATGCATAGGGGAATAGAGCAGCGAACGCATCATTTACGTATATATTATCGCATGTGACGCTCGTTACACCCGATTCAATTCGATTTACGCCCCGTCCAAAAAGAAGTTACACTTTAAAAAGGTATTAAGTAACAAATATTATTTTAATGAATTGAATTGAATAATTAACTTTAGGGCAGGGTTGAAATAAGGTCTCGTTCATCCACTCACAACTCCCGCACATACAAATAACATCGATAGCTTTGGCTCCCGCCGATATAGCCGAAGCAAATACAGAATTTCTCTAAATGTATAATAATATTGTCAATATCGACAATACCGCAGTCGCAATCAATCATCATGTAAATTATTGCCAATAATGTGTCTGCGTGTGCGAGTATCTACAATAATATACAAATTATTAAAAAGGTGGCCGGACTAAGCTATACGTTATTTTTATTGTCCTTCTTTGTCGTTTTGCGTTTAGTGGGACCACATCAGCATTACTAGTACGTTTTTAACGGTACCATGACCCAATCATGACGATTCAAAACCGTATTTTATGCATCGAGCCTGGGTAGTCCTGCGTATTACCGTTTGATGATTTTCATGATATTATAACAAATATTATTAGTTATGATTTTATTTATTTTTAAGCATTTAACTGCTAGATGTTTAAATCTAAAGAAAAGTTTACTAGATTTTTTTTTCTAGTAAACTTTTCTGTAGAAATATTATTAGGTCACAGCGATGTGGTAATGTCGAAAGCTCATTTATTTATTGTATGAAATACTAGAAAGGTGCACCTGGTAAAGAGAGCCGGGTGCTCTTGGAAGAGGGTGTAGCACAAGCTTTAATTAATTATACCATACGCTATACTTTTGGAAATCTTTGTTGAAAAACTTTGTCCATCAGTGAACGTCTATTGTCTAAAATGATGAGGATGTTAATGCAATTCTAGCGTTGCATGACTTTAATTTGACCACCATAACTTTCTTTGACCGCATCTCACGCCGAGAAGATGCGTCAGTGGAACGACTGGTGGTGCAGGGCAAAGTCGAGGGCGTAAGGGCGCGCGGCAGATCACCAATGCGCTGGACCGATCAGATAAAAGCGGCACTGAACGGTCCACTTCACGAGTGCACGAGAAAGGCCGCAGTGCGAGAGGAATGGCGGTGTATTGTGAGGCGCGTCACCAACCTTGATGTGACGACAATGACCTCTCAGTCAAGATTGTAGCGCCGAAGAAGAATATGATCATTTAGTTAGTGGTTTATAACATATAATTTATTTAGGCCACTGTTACCCTATTACTATAATATAATAAATATATAATAATAAAAAAAAATATTTTCAACACTCACACCAATTAGCCTAGCCCCAAAGTAGCACTGTAAGGCTTGTGTAATGGGATACTAGGGTAACGGATAAATTACATATACTGTACATATATAAGTATATTTATATAGAAATACATATTTATCATCCATGAATAGAGTACAAATGTTCGTATTCATCACACAAACATCTGCCCCCACCGGGACTCGAACCTCTCGAGTCGGCGACACCATGAAACCCGGGGCACAAACCACTCGGTCACGGAGGTCTTTCTCGAATATAATTATGTACAATTAATCATACACAAAAAACACGCATAAGTGTTGACTTATGTATGTATGTACCTCTTGTGCAGTTAATATTTATTGTTACTATTGAGTAACGAACACTCAACGGCCATGGCCAATAAAGGAAATGGCATAAAATAATAATGATATTATTTATTATTCACACCCATGCTCCTGGATTTCATGTCGTTGTATGATAAATAGCTATAATTTCAAGCTCCGGGATTTATAATAGTCCCGGGACGAATCTCCTGGTACTGTTTTATCTGATAAAATGGAGTACTCGTTTTTTTCGCGATTTAAAAAATTGTTACGAGTTTATTTTATAACAGAGTGCCCGGCTGTACCACTGTTTAAAATTATAGTGTATGGTGAATATCTAACATTTACTTTCTTTAAACTCATATGTTTTGTTTTACTTTCTTCACAATATAAGGTTTGCATTATTTATTCATTTTTTTTATTATGGACAGTGTTATTACCTACTACTTCTTGTGACATATTCCGAAAAAGTTACCCCGCCTCACCTTGTGTTAACGCGGACGAAGTCCTAGTTGTTTATATACCTAGAACTACAAAAAGCGCACATTTATCCATTGAAATACTTTAACTACCTTTGCCCAAGTTTAGTTGGTATTATCTGTACTTACGCTGCCACTTCGACGTGGGGTTTTTTAAACTTTACATTAATCAAAGAATAATTATACAATTCCAAGAAACAAATCTTCTTACAAAAGCAAAAGTATAACGAATAGCATTAATCAATAATCCTCTAATGAATGAAACTGATACCGGAACAGAAGAGATTCTCAAATTGATGCTCAAATTGTAAGCCCATTAAGAAACAAAACCGGTATTAAAATTGACATAATACGCGTACCGTGAAACATCATAACAAATTAATAAAAATGTTTCCAATCGGGGGATTATGGAGAAGACAAGAGGGAACACCCGATTAAATGTCGTAAAACAATGGCAGAAAGCTCTTAATGTTAGCGAGAGCACTCACAATGACAGTCCCTTTTATTGATGCACAGATAGAGTGACCTATCAAAATTTAAATGCGACCCATTTCGCCATATTCAGATTACGAGCACGGGGAGTAGGTACGTAATGAAAATATTCTTTATCTCTGTGCAATCGATTTTATGTTTCGGCCCATCCAACCCTCGTTATTAAACCCAGTCAATTTAGAGATAAAAATAGTGATGAAATTACAAAACACCGGCAGAGCAAAATGTTTTATGGAGGCCTTGGATACACCATTAGAAATAAAGTGCGAGAAGTCCCCTTCGATCCTATATGTGCTAAAAAACTAGTACGGGGTCAAAAGACTTTGTTATTTTCTTCGAAAACATTTTGTTTTATCAAAAAAGTAGCTGTGACAAAAATTACAGACCTGATTTTTTTTTACATAAATGGCCCTTATACTTTTTTCTCTAAGAATGGTAATGGTAATACATTACCTGAGATATCGCGATTCTTAAATTTGAAGCAGGCATTTAAATGATCGATGGGGACTTTTGACACTTTATTGCAAAAAGGTCCTCACCAAAATTTGACTTTCTACTGGATTTTTTGTAATTTGAAATGTCTATTTTGACCGGACCAATTAGAATCATATAACCAAAAACAGCTGTAATCTTTTCAATAAAATATAAGATTTATAAATGTTTGCTAGACCGATAGACAGTACTGTAGCTATTTCAAATTAGAGGTAAAAATTGTGATGACCTGCCGCTCTTGTGCAGCTGCTCGGCGTGAAAATATGGCGCTTTCATAAAATCCAAGGTGTCATTTCCTTTTGAATAGTTCGTTATATTTGTGCTCTGTGAACGAAGCCGCGTACAAAAGTCGCACGTTATTCAGGTTATTGCGAGTTGTCCCCGCGATCCTCGGGGACCGTTCCCAACGTCTCAGCAGCATAAAACGGACACTAAATCTTGCCTCTATTGACAAATGACGACACTCGTTACAATACCGTATCGTTTGCCATGATCTATTTACCCGTTTCCCTGTTCTCTTATTTCGGGTAATTTTTCACGAATTTGCGTTTAAACCAAATATAAAAGTGACAACTACTTTTTCCGGATAACAATCTAGTTTCGGCAAGTACTAACGGCCACATTCAGAGATGTTTAATTTAATCCTGTTGTATTATTACTTTACTTTAGATTTATAGACACTGCATTGCAAATATATTTTCTTTATTTCTACATAGTAAATGACTGTAATTAATGAACCATTAATAAAATTGTGCTTTTACTATGAAATTGAGACAAATCATTTGTTATGATGCTTTTGCTTGATAGGCAGGTATTATTGTACCTTTCAACATAATACATAGGCAATAGGAGTAGTTAGCAGAATTATTCTGGTGAGAGATTTGACTTATCAACAGCAAGTTCTACCAAAAAGGAATAAGTAGGAGCTGGTGGGAAAAGCTAGCTGGTAACAGCTGAAGATCGTTAAAAGTGGCGCGTGTTTGCAGTTGATATCGACAAGTTAAACGAAGGAGTTTTTATAGTTGAACTAACTTCAGTAAATCGAGTTTTGTGTGAAGTAGAGGAAAGTTAATTGAACTAGGTATTCTTATAATTCTTAAACGTGTTTAACATGGGAATAAGGAAGTTCTTAATTGAATTTCGTTGTTTGTAGATACATGGTTTTATTCCAGAGTAGTTAGTGAGTGCGACTTTTTAAACTTAGCTACAGCTTTGACATTTATATTTGATTACTTATACTTATATATGACATTCTATATTATAAATAGATCAATAGCCATGTGGAGTCTTTTATTCAAATTGATCGGTTTAAGAAGATGTAAGTAAAATATTGAGGAAAATAGGATATTTGTCAATAAAATCGAACTCATCCCCGTAATATTGAAATTAAGTGTACTATCTTTTATACATAGGACTCATGAAAACATAAACTTCAAGTCTTTTTCATTAGAATAAGTAAGGGACAAATTTGATATATACCTACCTACATTTTTTACCAACAGCTCAGTCCCTTGTATTCGATACTCTTTTAGTCGTACACAAGTGGAGAAATTTATCACTTCTCAATAAATAGGCATATATGTACCCTCTTTGTGGAATGGTTCATAAATCACCCGAGTGAACTGGGCTATTCTTTGACAAAAGTACCTTCATAAATAAATAAATACGCCCCTCATACACCACAATTTCAACGGAACTCGTTGAGGTGACGGGATATTTACGCAAATGAATAATGGGTGTGTGGATATTTATTATCACTTTGCTCTTTGTGTAAATATTAGTTATCTATGAGAGCGCATAATTGATTAGTAGATACTAAATGGTATTGTACCTATATAAGATAAGCACCTACACTATGAATTTTGAGTTACCTGAGAAACTTTACTAGCTAATTCAGACAAAGTTTAAGTATTATTTTCGAAAAAAAAACTTTTATATTTTTTTTTCTAAAAATATCTCCACGTTCACTCACTTATTGTGCAATTATAAATTAGCTGTCATAAATTGCTTCAAATAAAACTACTTTTAGGATCTACGTACTTCAAACGGATAATCATTTCATTATAGGTTTGTTATTAACAAATGTGTGCGCCGTTTAAGGATATTTTGTAATAAACGAAATAAATCAATATAATTTGTATGGGGGTGTAGTACGTTTACTGTTTATAATTGTTCGCACTTTTTTTGCACGTGTTTTGAATTTCTCGTGTAACTCATAATTCACGGTGCCTATATAAATATACAGGTAAGGGGTCGGTTTCTGTTATAAAAATAAGATTTTAGTATTGTTTTATTTTAAAATACATAATCTATACTAATATTCAAAAGAGGAAAGGTTTGTATGTAATTATGTTTGTAACGAATTGGCTCAAAAAGTACTGGACCAATTTTAAAAATTCTTTCACCATTTGAATGCTACATTATCACGGATTTATATAGGCTATAGTGTATTTGCAAAAAAGTTAGGGTTCCGTATGAAAACCAACCAACCAACGTGTGAAAAAATAACAAAAAGTAACTTTATATCGCGTACGCTGCGGAAGTCATTGACAATAGAGCAAAGTAATGTACTAAAGTTTTATAGAGGACTAGCGGCCCGCCCTCGCTTCGCTTCGGTGTAGAGCTGAAGAGTAGACTACAGTTTTTGTTCTCAGGCTTGTATTATACACAATGACATTCATCTATGATTATTCTTATACCTGCATGCAAAGTCTTAGCCTGATCGGTTTAAAATTGACAAAGTTTCATACAAACTTTCATTCCCTATTTTATCCCCTTGGGGGTAGAATCGTAAAAATCAAAATCCTTTCTTAGCGGATGCCTACGTCATAATATCTACCTGCATGCCAAATTTCAGCCCGATCCGTCCAGTGGTTTGGGCTGTGCGTTGATAGATCACTATGTCAGTCAGTCAGTCACCTTTGAGTTTTATATATATAGATAGATAGATACTAATATCTACAAAAAAGACCGCGATACCATACGTCTAACTATTACAGTTATGTCACAACTAGAGGGCCCCTGCGGTTTCACCTGCGTTAATTTGAAGAAAATGGTTTATAGTGAGTCAAACTTAAAATATGGACATAGGCTGTCGTGGACTTTTTTACAGAACTTTTAAAGGGGAAAAATTCTGTCTTACATAATTTTTGTGTAACTTTAACCGTTTACCCAGTGCACGCAACGGAACGTCACAAATGGAATATTTTTACCCGTTTTTGCAACATTTTTCATCGATGCTCCGCTGTTACGGTCGTAGCCTGGTAATATATGTATTGCCTATATGTAGTAATATATGTAGTGCCTTGCCTTCCTCGATAAATACACTGTCCAATACAAAAATATTTCTTAAATTGGAACAGCAGAGCAATTTTGTATTCGGTACAACGGGTCCTAAACTACGCAACGAATTTTTATTTGGAATGGAAGGTTTATAATTATTATGAAGAAAGTCATTGTAACACAAGCCTTTGAACAAAAACTATAGTCTACACTACAGCTCTACATCGAAGCAAAGCGAGGGCGGGCCACTAGTATTTAATATTCCTGAAAACTGAGTACTTAGGAATGCTTGTGTTTCTGAAGAAATTTTCCCAATGCGCCACAGCGTTGGCGACTAAGGTATTAGTTAGTCTTATGAATCAGATTGGATATTTAAACGCTATATTTAGAGGCATTAAACGCTTTCAAATACGGCACGCGCCATTGAGTTTGTTCCAACGTTTTCCCAATTTTGGTGATTTACGGGAAGCGGAAATAAAACCCATTAAATTCCTTTTAAACAAATTACAGGTAATTGGAGTTTCACCTATGATCAAATAGCTGCCACGCAAGGATTGTCATAATATCAAAACATTGTTTTATTAAGGATTGTCTCAATATTGAATCATAAAACTATTCGGACAGTGACCATCTTATTACCAATATTTTACCTCCTCTCCTTTACATGGCCATGATCAAAAATAGTTTTTATATTTAGTGTATATGCTGTTGGTCGCAGATGATTTTCACAACGTCACTAGGTTTGGAGACGGTGACATCCTAAGGGGACCTCAAGCAGAGAATTCTCGAGTGCCTCTAGAGGTATTCCAGGCGGATGGGATCTCCCCACGGGGGGAGTCTCCTCTCCGTCTGGAGCCTCTAGACCATTCGAACCTGAGGAGGTTGGCATAACTAAAGGGCGTCTCTGAGACTCGGATCTCGGCTCTAGTTAGCCGTTGTCGTGGGGGACGGGGAAAAACGCCCAGGTACGTACCTGTACCTGGTATAGCGTGTCGTGTGTAGACTGGGTCTTCGCACTCTTACCCTACGGGTGCGGTGTCTGCTTAATGCTAAGCTAGTGTGCACGTTTGCTAGCTGTGTAGTGTTGGTGTTTGTGGCCTGTGTGGGAGGAATCAGAGGCGCGTTGGCGCGGGTGATTACGTCGTCGGGGTGCTCTAAGGCGCTTTGCAGACGACGGGGCGGGGCGGGCTTTTTGTCCGCGAAGCAATAAAAACCGCGTCTGCCCGTCTGTGTCTGCGCCTGCCCTCGCCGCGTACACAAAGCACAAGACGGGCAGAGGCAGTCAGTTCAGGATGTTCGTTCTAGTGAATAGTCCATCACTAAAAAGCGCGTGGCGCGGACTGAGGTAGCCGCCCCGCGCCGCCGCACAGTGGTCCGGATTTTGAATATAGTGGTCTTAGGAACCAAGGTTAATATTTCGCGCTGAAAAAATTCATGCGGACAGATAAGTGAACGCTCATCAACTTTTGTTCTAGCAATTTCCATGTAATCGCATATTTTTGCGAAAAAAAAAATTAAGAAAAAAATGTATGGAGCAAAACTGAAATATTTTTTTATCTCGAAATGTTTAAAAGTGTTAGCAATAAAATCATTTGTAAATTATTGTATTACATTTATTTATTAATTTCACCAACAAATCTTTTGCATGCACTTGCAGCTTTGGTGTTTATGAACAGATTAACTTAAAATATATTATATATAAACAAATACATGGACTCAATACTTTTTTAGTCTGTTAAGTGGTTTTGGGAAAGTACAATACTAATATATAATTGTCTATATCAACACAGACATCAAATTACAAAATAAAATAATTATTAAAAATTGTTTATTGCATAATTCTTACAATAGAATGTAATAATCGAAGGTAGTTTATACGTTTAATTTCAAAAAATATGAATTAGTACACTTAAGCAAGAATAATAAAAATATAATAAAATGGTACAAGTTAACTAAACATACAAAATAATACAAAGTAATAAATAAATATAAGAAAACTTAAAAATCATTCCAAAGGATCTGGCACATTTTGTGGAGCTTCTTTTTCTTCATCTTCAGCTTCTATTATTTCTTCTGTATTTTCTTCTATAACTGCAACGCTTCTGGAAACATACTTGAAGATTTAAAATTGGCGTATTTAGGTTTCAGATGAGATATATATGGATCCGAAGATAACAAAAAAATGTGTATAATATCTTCATTATTTTGAAATCTTCCTGTTTTTCTCGTGTGGCGCTCTCTGGTATTTCGGAAGTCCTTATTTCTTGCTTCTGCTGCTTCTTGTGACAAAATTCCTATAGGAAGACAAGAAAAATGTTTGCATATGTCTGCGCCATGTATCAGCATTTTGTGTACGCTGGAAGGCATGTTTTACCAAGGGTAGTGATGTACAAAGAGTTCAGCAGTCTCCTTGCAGTATCCACGGAATCGATCGATATTGACAGCCTTTCCAGAAGATAACACTTGTAATATGACTGCGAAGTCTTTTATCAAATCAACATCAATCTTCGTTATTTGAGCTGTCTTTTCGTATTCTCGGAAAAATCTTCTGGCCGTGTTCCCATCATTTGTAGTTCCAAAGCCCTGCTTCACAAGATCAATCAAAAGTCCCATCTGTTATTTGAACTCCGATTGCACCATGTTCTTTCGAAACTTCTTAAGGTTCTTGTTTTCGCCTCTTGCACTCCACATTTCAAAATCTAAATTATACGAAATGTGTAAAACACACTCCATGCTTCGAATCCACATATGGAGTGTTGACAATCCATATTGATATACATCTTCCCGCCCAGTCTTGAAAACGTTTGAGAAAGATTATTCATTTCGCTTGGTTTTGCAAGACAAATATTGCAAGTAGCTGCAGAGGGAGTATTTGTAATTATTGTCGTCACTTTCCCATCAATCATTGTCATGTGTAGCTCATGAGTAACTTCCAAGTTTCCGCAACTTGAAACAGTCAAATTTTGTATTTCTTCCTCCATTGCCGCTTGTTCTTGCTTAACAAAGTCAGTTTCCTTCACAAACTGAAATTTAATAGGTCTGCAATAAAACGTTGAAGATGGCTTTGGATTATCCCAAATAACAATATTTTCGGCCTCTAGCTTCAGGGGAACGAGGCTGGTCATGAACACAAAGGAGTCGTCGAATTCTGCCATTTCACTTCTTTGCTTGTAGTTGCTCTGTGCTGAAGAACCATCAAATCCCCATTTACTGGTCAGCTTCAAGCTTCCACAGGAAATATTTAAATCATCACCCAACACTTGCAAAATCCTTCGCGTTGTGACATCTAAAAGTGCTTGTAGTTTCACCTTCGCTCCATCTTCTGATATTATTATATCTCTGGCATCTGGATAACACCTTTTCTTAGCTTCTAACAACTTGTGGTAAGACGAAAGCTTCAAATGTTGTGACAATGCAGACCGTAAAGTGAGGTACTTCCACTTTGAAAGATCCAATGAAGTAGTTAGGGCCAAAGCTTGATCTTCCTGCATAGTCTCTTTCTTTTCGTTCATAAATAAAAATGATTCGACAACTCCAACCTTTTCAGGCTTCTTCATAAGATGATCGATGATGCGAGCAAGAACTTCTTTTCCATTAGACTTTAGTTTGGTGATAAAAGCAAAAGTCAGTTTCTCTTCCGGATAGTCAAGTAATGTACCCGATCGCCTTTTCTTCTGCTTGTTTCCTAGGTCTTCAAATGGCTTTCTTGATACGATGTCTGTACAAGTGCTCATATCAATAGTCGCTTTCGAAGTAGATGCAAAGGGTAAAACAGCTGCTTCTTCTTCTGTGGAACGATGATCGAAATTTTCGGCCTCTTCAAAAATTTCGGAGAGATTCACGGATTCGCATTCAGGCCACTTAATTCTTGTTTCTAACCAGCTCACATGCTTTTTCATGAATGTTTTTTGCACCCTGTGTGCTTCGGTCCATCTACGATTTAAGTTGACAGTGAGAGATCTTGCAAAATTCAAAATTTTTTCAGAATCTTCTTGCGAAATATCAAGCAAAATGCAGTCCAAAATTGCTTGATGCAGTCGTTTGTAGTCCTTGAGGTCCCCTTTTCGTAGAAACACGTAAATGTCCAGGTAAGTACCAATTTAGCCATGATTAAGTAGGTAGTTTTCTTCAGGTTAAAATTTCCAGGTATGTTGACTCTTCAAGATTTGAATGTCTATTGACGCTTTAGCTTGCAGTACTTCTTCACGCGCGTCGCAGGCGCCGAAGGCGCCGCGGCGTGCGGGGAATCCGGTATTGGAGATTTTCCACTTCGGAGGTTGCGGGGTCGCACTCTGCCCTTGCAGAGTGGTCGTTGGGGTCCGTTACCCCCCTCTCTACGTCTTCACGCACCGCCCTCGGCGCGGTCAAGCCCACCGGGTGAGACCCATGGGGGAGGCCCAGTGAGCGACCAGCGAGCGGGCGGCGGACTTAGCGTGAGGGGGGATTAGGGCCAGTCTGGTTTGGAAGGTCGCAATCGTGTGTCGTAATTTAGAAGAGTCAGTTCAGGAGGGTATCTTGTCAGGTGGGGCCCGCCCGCAGGAGTGCGGGCGGGGCTGGTGTCAGTCCGGTGGTGGTGGCTCTACCGCTTGCGGTGATCGCGGGCGGGAACTCGGTGGTGTCTCATCAGGTGGAGGCAGGAGCTCCCTGGGGAGCGGTCTGTCGCGGCGGGTTCGGGAGCGGACGTACGCGGGCGCGATGTCGCGCAGGTGCACGTGCGTTGAGTGGTCCGCTCGGCTGAACATTTGGGTGGCGAGTCTGCTGATGAACTCGTCCAAGGGCTCTGTTTTGAGATCACGTTGTAGGGTTGTATTCCTGACATAGCGTCCGGCATCTGCGATGAGGCGTAATGTGATGTTCTGCTGCGCTCGGAGGCGTTTCCGGTGGGACTCGGCGACCAGCGCGAACCACGCTGGGGACGCGTATGTCAGGATGGATCTTAGGTAAAGTTTGTAAATAGCTACCTTTGTCTTGATAGGTAGCTGGCTGCGGAGTAGGGGGCGCAGTTGTGCGCGCGCCGACTTTGTTTTGGAGATGGTAGCGGTTACGTGGGCGTTCATGCAGAGTCGAGCGTCGATTGTTACTCCGAGATACTTGACGCTTTGGGCCCATGGGACAGTTTCTCCCAGGATGGTGATTGGTGGTGGGGGGCGGTGTCTGCGTCCGGTGATCATCGCCTGAGTCTTGGCCACGTTGACGCGCAGGCGCCATTTCTCAAGCCAAGGGCCGAGGGCGTCCAAGGTGGGCTGGAGTTTGGCAGCGGCGTGGTTAGCGTTCATGGAGGTGCTGATGTACGCCGTATCATCAGCGTACAGGGCGAGCTTGACGCCATCCAGGGCCGGGACGTCGTTCGCGTAGGCCGCGTAGAGGCTCGGGGACAGGCAACTGCCCTGTGGGACTCCTGCTTGGGCTGAGCGCGAGGTGGAGAGCGCGCCCTCAACTGCAACTGTGATCTGGCGGTTTGTTAGAAATGACGATATGATGTGGAGAAGGCGTGGCGGAAGGTTGGATTTCGATAGTTTGTAAATGAGCCCCTCGTGCCAGACTCTATCGAACGCCTTCTCCATATCCAACATTACTAGGGCGGAGGTTTCCTTTTTGTTGTTTGAGGCGGCAAGGTGGTGTAGCACTCGGGTGAGCTGCAGAGTGGTGGAGTGTCCGGCTCGGAAGCCAAACTGCTCAGGGCGCGGCTCGATGTGTGGCGTGATCTGGGGCAGCAGCAGGCGTTCAAACACTTTGGAGGTCGTGGAGAGCAAGGTGATGGGCCGGTAGCTTTCTGGGAGGGACCGATTTTTCCCAGGTTTCGGTATCATAATTACCTTGCCCTCCTTCCAGCTGCTCGGAAAGTGTCCGGTGCGGCAGATGCCGTTAAACAGCCGGGTGATGGCGGCGACCGTTTTCATGGGTAGGTGGCGTAGGGCAGCGTTTGAGATGCGGTCCAGACCAGGAGCCTTCCTTGGTTTCGTCCTTTGAATCTCTCGTAGGACCTGGCGGGGCGAGAAGACGATAGGGTCCTCTGTTGGCGGCGGTGGCGACGACAGACAGCTATTCACGTGGTACCTCACGGTTTCCACATGCTCACTGTCTGTCGTAGCGAATGGCGTAAAGAGACTTGCCAGGTGGTCGGCCAGGAGCTCGGCGTGGTCTTCCGCGCGGTATCTCGAGTGGCCGTTGCTGTCCATTAGTGGTCGAGTAGTTGGGGTGGTGGTGGCGAGCTGCCGGCATAGGCGGTGGACGGAGGGCATGTCACCGTCCACGCTCAGCAGGTGTCGGTCCCAGGATTCGGTGGCGTCGTCGTCCAGTTCGCGCTTTATTTTACTGGAAAGCGCGTTCAGGCGAGTTTTGGCTGTGGGGCAGCGAGTTTGTTGCCAGAGGCGCTGGGTTCTGCGTTTCTCCGCAATCAGCTCTCTAATGTGCCTAGGGAGAAGAGGAGACCTCCCTTTGGTGGGGAGAGTGCGCTCTGATGCTGTGAGCGCAGACTGAATTGCGGCCGCGATCTCGCTGGCTGCCATCTCAACGTCTGCTGGGGTAGAAATTGGCCGCGTGGTGGCGGTGGTTGCCGCAGTTGTGTGGAACTGGTCCCAGTCGATGCGCTTACGCGGAGCAGGTGGCGTCACGCGGGTAAGTGGTTCGTGCAGAGTGCACAGTACTGGGCGGTGGTCGCTTGGAAGATCCAACATTACCTCCTGCGTGATGTTGGAGTCGACAGCGCGGTGGACGATAATGTCCAGGACGTCATCGGTGTGGCTGGCCGGATCGTGGCGTGTGGGTTCAGGAGGGCCCGACACATCATAATTGTGCTCGATGGCGTCCTGAAAGATGCGGCGTCCGGCGGCGTTGGTGGTGGTGGAATGCCAGGAAGGGTGCTTGGAGTTAAGGTCACCCGCCACGATGGTGGGCAGCGGGTGCAGGAGATCCCTTAGCTCCTTGACTTCGAGTGAGGTGCCCGGCGGCTTGTATGCCGCGTACACCCGAATGTCAGTACCGCCGAAGTGGATGTCAATACCGAGCGCGCGCAGGGTAGTGACGTGCGCAGGTGGTGCGGGTTGGTGGATGACCCGGCGGTGGACAGCTACTAGCAGCCCTCTGATGGGCCGTCCATCCGTCGGCGAGGACTCGTCCTGTCGGTAAATAGTGTAGTTTGGAAGGCGGAAGATTGTGCTTGGTGATAGGCAGGTTTCGCTCACGAGGGCCACGTCGACTTTATGCTCGCGCAGGAAATGCAGTAGGACACGTCGTTTCCCCGTGAGCGACCGTGCGTTCCAGTGTACGATCTTTAGGGGCGTGAATTTGGCGGCAGAAATTGTAGGAGGCAGTGTTGGAGCTGCCCGGTGCAGGCGAGCAGCTGTTGCAGGGCGTCTGTTGGTAATGATGGTGGTGGCGCCTGGATGGGCGCGGACGCCGTCGTTGGTGGTGGTGGTTGGAATGGTGCTGGTTTGGAGCCCATCTCTTCTTCTGTGGCGCCGCGGCGTCCCCTTTTCCGGTGGCGGCGGCGGGCGGTAGTGGTGGTGGTGCTTTCACGGACTGGCGGCGGGTTGGCCGGGGCCATTAGTGTGGCCGGAGCGTGCTCACTCACCTCTTTTCGTGGGATGGTAGCGTTCGTTACAGGGCCAGTCTTGGCCACAGTTGAGGCGGTCTTGTTACGGCCTTCCTTTCGTAGGGCTGGGCAGCTGCTGTGGTTGGCCGGGTGGGGGCCGCCGCAGTTCGCGCAGGTCGCGGGCTCCGACCTTGGGCGCGGGCAGTCGGCGGCGGCATGAGGGGCCCCGCATCTCACGCAGGCGATCGGGCGGTGGCACCCTTTCGACGAATGTCGAAAGCCCTGGCACCGATGGCATTGGGCCGGGCCTTTCTTCCCTCGCCATGCCTCGATAGTGACCCCGGTCATGCTCATCAGCTCCTTCTGCTGGTATATGGCCGGGATGGTGTCGGGGGTTTTTCTGAGCGATGCAAAGAAGATGCATCCCGGGCGGCCTGCTCGAGCCCGGATGCGCTTCGCGTGTTCGCAGACGAAACCTTTCTCTGCGAGAGCTTCTATGATCTGCTGAGGCTCGGTGTTGAAAGGTAGCCCCCTGATGGCTACCTTCAAGCTGCGGTCCTCGGGTAGCGCGTAGGAGTACCAGCTCAATCCCTCTATCTGAGAGAGATATGCCTGGATGAGCCGGTACTCATCTCCGTCTACGGGGGTGAAGCGGACGCCCACTCCGAAGGGGCACGCATTCGGGGCGCGGCCGAGCTGATCGTGGATCTTCCGCAGGTGAGTCGGCCAGTCAGGCAGATGTTCAACCACCAAGGGTGGGTACTTACTTGCCGTTTGGCCGGTGGAGGCATTTTGCACGGTTGCGGTGGTTTTCTGGCCTGGGCGGGCGGCGGTCCCTTGGGCGGGCGGAGCCGGTGTTGTTGTGGCGGCAGCAGTGGTCGTCGTGGGCGCGGTTACTGCAGCCTGCGCATATGTTGGGGGGGGGAGGGTAAGTCGGCAAAATTTTTTCGCCGATTACCCCCGTTTCTTGAGATGTGCTGGGAGTGGGACGGAGGATCGCCCTTTTCGCTCGGTCTCTTTGCGGCTGTGATGCGGGTGTCTCCGAAATCGGACCTGTGGGTAGTTCCGTTTTTTTTGATGACTGTGGCGGTAATGGTGGTTGTGGCGGCGGCGACGGTGTCGGTAGCGGCGGTGACGTCGGCGGTAGAAGCCGCGCGGATCGCGCGGGTGTAGCGGTTCGCGCGGGGTCGCGCATTTCCGCTTTTCTTCTTGCGACTGGGCTGAGGGGGGCTGCTTACGTTTGGTGGCGGTGGCAGTGGCTGGTTGTAGCGGCAGGATGTCACGGTTCATCCGCATGGCTTCCAGCGCCTTGGAGTCAGCTTCGGTTAGGGCTGGGGCGTCACCCAGCTCGTACTCTGTTATCCGCATATACACTCCCAGCCAGCGAATCAGGCCGGCGGATAAAAATCCGCACTCGGCTAGCCTAGCCACAATCACGGCATCAGATTCATATCTGGTGCGCGGAGATTGGGACTTGGCCAGCCTGCGCAACTCTCTGGCTGTGGTGCTACCGGATGGCGGAGTACGTGCATCGGCGGGTGTCGAGGGGGGGGGGTGCGGGAGTGGCGGTGGCTACGTCACCAGTGGTTAGCGGCGCGTTGCGGGCCGGAGTGGTGGTTACAATTAAAAAATTGAAACTTCTGATGCCTATTTCGGCCAAGGCTGCAAGTGCATGCAAAAGATTTGATGGTGAAATTAATAAATATATGTAATACAATAATTTACAAATGGTTTCATTGCTAACACTTTTAAACATTTCGAGAAAAAAAAAATTTCAGTTTTGCTCCATACATTTTTTTCTTAAATATTTTTTTTTCGCGAAAATATACAATCACATGAAAACTGCTAGAACAAAAGTTGATAAGCGTTCACTTATCTGTCCGCATGAGTTTTTTCAGCGCGAAATATTAACCTTGGGTCCTAAGACCACTATATTCAAAATCCGGACCACTGCGTCTGCGTTACTGCATATAAACTGGTTTGTATGATCCACGGACATGCCGCGCCGCCAGCGCCCGCCGGGCACCTGTGTGCAAAACTTGTATATGAGGCGCCATGCACACAGTAACAAACGATTTCAGATGGAATAAAAATGTCCACACATCAAATGTTCACATCCATTTATTACCTTTTAACAATGTTAATACAAATTATTTGACCAAGGATGTCAAATTAAATTCAGTTCATATGTTAAATTTTTAACATTAAATGGGCTTACAAAATGGGTTAATATTACCGGGTTTATCCGTATGAACTGTCCATGCGGTATCCAAGCATCAACGGGCGCTCCGGACACACGTGTCACATCCCCTGGACGATGGTATTGGTAAGGCAATGGGCAGCTTCCACCTCCCGGGTGCACAGGCAACAGTCCTGGCTCGAGTCCACGTGCCTAGGCCCTCGTGACTCGAAGCATCATCAGATTGCTGAGATTGTGGTTTTTAGGACATCACGGTGTGAATATTTAAAAACAAAAAAAAGTCCTAAGCTAGGTTAAGAAATTACTTATAGAACCCTGAAACAAAAGAACTTTGTCAAGCGCACGAAATATTAAAGTAGAACACGAGTTTCCTCGCATGAAGATTCAACTACCATGTGGTCATCATGGGTTCCAATTTTATGCCCATCCTATGGATGGGAGATTGTGGCATATTTATAATGAATGCTCTGCCGCAGCGAAGTGCAAATCACAAAACTTTAATTTTTAAAGAAAAATCTCCTCACATCCTTTCTGGTTGACATTTATACGGGAAAGAAAGAGGCTTTTTCGTGCGGTGACAAACCTACTCGCATACCGAATACATCGAGACATAAGTCATCGGTATGCGGAATCGAATTAATCAACTTAATGGAAAAAAATACCACTATAAACAAAATGTTAATTGTAGAATTAACATATTTCCACAAGGAGCGAAACGAATACATCTACTTTATTTTTAGGGAGGAATTCCCTGAAAGAAACTATTAAAACTCAAAACCATTTACTAATTAATCAGCTATCAATACCAATTAATACGATCAACAGATTCCGAACCAACAACCATGCCATCCCTATTACATCACAGATGCAAAAATCATTGTTCCTTTTATATAACGCTGGCGAAAGTCAGGGCTACTCTGTATTATACAGCCTAAAGAATTGTAAAATTTATTATTTTATATTTATATTGAATAATTGGTTGGCTGTATTAATTTAAAATCAATTTAATGTTAAACAAAGATTATAAGTTAAAGAAATGAAATTTATTTATAATTAAATAATCATGGACATGTGAGTTACGATTCTGTACGACCATGAACTAACTATTTATGTGAAGGAAAGTTTTAAGTTTGGATTTCTGAACGTAATTTTAAGTGACATTGGGGTTGACATTTGAGGTTATCAACCCTTCTATTTGTTATTGTTTACTAATGATTTCATTTTAAACTCAAATTAGCTCATTGCTACAAAAAAATGTTACAGAGTCGGTGATCACTACCGGTATTAAACCTATTGATCACGGAGACGTCTCTGACTATGTTCCTCTTTTTAGTCATAGTGTCGGGGCTTTGCCACGTCCACTTCCTTTGGGGCTGTTTCTTCAAGTAGAGCCCCTCCTGTTCGAGGAAGTTGACGAGCATTTGCCCCCTATGATTTCTGCTTCCAAATCCATTTGATCCTACTATCGATTCGCTGCAATTCTGTACTCTCACTTTAGCGTTGAAGTCCCCCATTAGAACGTTGTAGTGGGTCTTAGTAGTGGAGTGGAGGGTCCTCGATATATCATCGAACATATCCTTCACTTCGTCATCCGAGTGTGTTGAGGTTGGTGCGTACACTTGCACCACCTTGAGTCTATACCTCTTGGTGAGCTTTATAATAAGGTACACTACCCTGTTCGACACGCTGGATATTTCCACAACGTTATCGGCAAGGGACTTATTTACCAAAAACCCAACGCCACCTTGGGACTGTTGGTCTCCCCCGCGGAAGTACATGAGGTGGTCCGATTTATTGTATTCTCCCCCTCTTTTCGGACTTCACTTAACCCTAAAATGTGCCACCTAATCTTCCCAAGTTCTACGTCGAGTTGCGCCTGATGCGAGTCAAGCCGTAGTGTGCGTCCGTTGTACGTCGCCAGGGTCAATCTATTGTGGTGGCCCTCACCCTCCGCCCCACCTTTACCGTGGTCGCCACCGTGACCACGAATAGCGGGGCCGCCGGGAACTGGGGACCGAGGTTTGTGTTTATTATGCATTTGAGGTATTGCCCGTAATCGCCACGCTGGGCAGGCGGGTTGGCGATCACAGAACGTAGGTTAATTCACTGATGAGGCTGCTGCCCGTCACCAGTGAGTTTTGCCTCCCCTACGTCATTGGATGGTTATACCGCTATCGGTCGGTTTGCCAGAGCCTCGTCTGTGTTGAAGTTATGATTTTATGTAAAACCTTCTTGTTAGCGCGACTCGATGGTCTGTTCTCTATGTCACCGTTACTTCATTCTAGGACTTTTGCAAATACGTCAACGGTGTCTACCTATAAAAATGTAATGTGATTGGGACTACATAAACTAAATATTACGAGCTGATTGTCTTTCCTTTCTACGATCCACTTCCTCAACATGGTAGCAAAGGAGCGTTGTTGAATAAAATAAATAGAAAGAGGAAGATAAGTGGAAATTATTTGAAAAGGTCAGTACCGAAACAATTGAAGACGTAAGGTACCGAAAATGGAAGTAAAGATAGGAGAAGTGGGCATTCAGATATTTGATGGTGCAAATTATGAAAAATGGAAATTTAGATTAAAGTTGTTGTTACAAATGAAAGAATGCCAAGAAGCTGTGGAAAATGATATGAAACATGAAGGTATGACAGACACGGAATGGAGAAAAATTGATTTAAAGGCAAGAAATATTATAGTGAATAGCGTAAATAATACTCAGCTCGATATAATAATGAATGAAAGTACGGCTTACCAAATGATTAAAAAATTGGACGAGATGTATTTAGTAAAAGGCAGTGCTAATAAATTATTAATTAAAAGGAAATTACTAGAAACAAAATTCAAAGATGGCGACGATATACTAGTATTAAGTTTTATATTTGATGGGCAATTAACATAAACAAAGTTGGAAATATAATTAAATATAATAGTTTTATTTGGTATTTACATAAAAGACACACAAGACCTAAATATATTTTTACAAGACAGCTGACAATGTCAACTACTCTCTTTTATAGTCATAGAGATCTATGAAGAGTGTAAAGACTCTTTATGACTCGTGGTATAATAAAGGCTGTCCTCTTAACATCCCCAGGACTTTTAGGGACTGATACAGTTCAAACCTTGGAGTCCAATTCTTTTACTTAGATCTCGCAGTCTTGGTCCAAAGAGAGGTTTTGTGAACATATCGGCGAGTTGCTTTTCCGAGGAAACTTGTTTCACAGATAGTTCACCCTTGGTGACACATTCTCTTATGAAAAAATGCTTGAGCTTTATATGTTTTGTTCTTTTATGATATTCGCAGGGAGGATTTTCTGATAATTTTATCGCAGATTCATTATCTACATATATGATAGGCTTTTCGACTTCTGTCAGTTCTTCTAAGAGTCCTTGTAGCCATATAGTTTCCCGGGCAGTTTCGGAGAGCGCTATAAGCTCAGCTTCTGTAGAAGATATGGCTACAGAAACGTATATTAAGCTAGCAGACCATGGTCGCAACGCGCACATCTAACCTACTGGGTATTTAGTTGCTAATTAGTTGCTAATTAGTTACACTATTCCCGATTTAGTTGCTCAACACCTGTAAAAGATACATGCGATCTGCTAGCTTAAGTCTTAACCTAGCAGACCACAATACTGTATCTTCGGTTCTCGTAAAGATATCGAAGTTCTGCAAACGGCATATTTAGTTGCTAATTAGTTGCTAATTAGTTACACTATTCCCGATTTAGTTGCTCAACACCTGTAAAAGATACATGCGATCTGCTAGCTTAAGTCTTAACCTAGCAGACCACAATACTGTATCTTCGGTTCTCGTAAAGATATCGAAGTTCTGCAAACGGCATATTTAGTTGCTAATTAGTTGCTGTAGAACAGCATTATTTGTTTTATCCCCCATCATCCCTTAATTGCCGTACCAGCACCCACACTACCCCCGAAATACGAAAAATTTAAAAAGGGCTCATCAGAGAATATAAACTACGGCGTATTTCGTTACTAATTAGTTGCTGCAAAATAGCGTTGCTTATAGTATTTAACTATCAACCCTTAACTCCAAATCAGCACTGCAACCACCCCCGAATAGGACGATATCGGAAAATTCTCGTAGGTGGAAAAAAGTCGCGGCATATTTAGTTGCTAATTAGTTGTTTGTCAAAAACGCAGTTAAGAGTATTCTACAATCATCCCCTAACCTCAGATCCATCCCCTCTACTCACTTAAAAATAGTAGATGGTTCGAATTCAAACGCAGACGTTTAAAACTGCTGGATATTTTGTTGCTAATTAGTTGCTGCGAAAAAGCGTTGCTTATAGTATTTAACTATCAACCCTTATCTCCAGATTAGCACTGCAACCACCCCAGAATAGGACGATATCGGAAAATTCTCGTAGGTGGAAAAAAGACGCGGGATATTTAGTTGCTAATTAGTTGCTCGCCATACACGCAGTTATGAGTATTCTACAAGCATCCCCTAACCTCAGATGCAACCCCTCTACTCACTTAGAAACAGTAGATGGTTAAAATTCGCACGCAGATGTTTAAGACTGCTGGATGTTTTGTTGTTAATTAGTTGCTGAAAAATAACGTTGCTTATAATATTTCATTATCAACCCTTAACTCCAGAGCATCCCTGCAACCACCCCAAAATAGGACGATATCGGAAAATTCTCGTAGGTGGAAAATAGACGCGGCATATTTAGTTGCTAATTAGTTGCTCGCCAAAACCGCAATTAAGAGTATTCTACAAACATCCCCTAACCTCAGATGCAACCCCTCTACTCACTTAGAAACAGTAGATGGTTAAAATTCGCACGCAGATGTTTAAAACTGCTGGATATTTTGTTGCTAATTAGTTGCAGAAAAAAAGCGTTGATTATAATATTTGATTATCAACCCTTAACTTCAAATCATCCCAGCTGCCACCCTTATGGGTACAAAAAATGCGGGATATTTTTCTACAATCGTCTCTTCACCTCAGGTCGACCATCATTTTCTCTTTACAATAAAAAATCGGCCAGAATACGCTCGTATATGTATATTACTGCAGAATATCGTATTGCTAATTAGCAACTAAATATCCCGCCGCTTTTTTTCCACCTACGACGGTTGCAGTGCTGATTTGGAGTTAAGGGTTGATAGTTAAATACTATAAGCAACGCTATTTTGCAGCAACTAATTAGCAACAAAATATCCAGCAGTTTTAAACATCTGCGTGTGAATTCGAACCATCTACTATTTTTTAGTGAGTAGAGGGGGTGGATCTGAGGTTAGGGGATGATTGTAGGATACTCTTATCTGCGTTTTTGGCGAGCAACTAATTAGCAACAGAACATCCAGCAGTTTCAAACATCTGCGTGCGAATTCCAACCATCTACTGTTTCTAAATGAGTAGAGGGGTTGCATCTGAGGTTAGGGGATGTTTGTAGAATACTCTTATCTGCGTTTTTGACGAGCAACTAATTAGCAACTAAATATGCCGCGTCTATTTTCCACCTACGAGAATTTCCCGATATAGTCCTATTCTGGGATGGTTGCAGGGATGATCTGGAGTTAAGGGTTGATACTCTTATCTGCGTTTTTGGCAAGCAACTAATTAGCAACAGAACATCCAGCAGTTTTAAACATCTGCGTGTGAATTCGAACCATAAACTATTTTTTAGTGAGTAGAGGGGGTGGATATGAGGTTAGGGGATGATTGTAGGATACTCTTATCTGCGTTTTTGGCGAGCAACTAATTAGCAACAGAACATCCAGCAGTCTTAAACATCTGCGTGCGAATTTTAACCATCTACTGTTTCTAAGTGAGTAGAGGGGTTGCATCTGAGGTTAGGGGATGTTTGTAGAATACTCTTAATTGCGGTTTTGGCGAGCAACTAATTAGCAACTAAATATGCCGCGTCTATTTTCCACCTACGAGAATTTTCCGATATCGTCCTATTTTGGGGTGGTTGCAGGGATGCTCTGGAGTTAAGGGTTGATAATGAAATATTATAAGCAACGTTATTTTTCAGCAACTAATTAACAACAAAACATCCAGCAGTCTTAAACATCTGCGTGCGAATTTTAACCATCTACTGTTTCTAAGTGAGTAGAGGGGTTGCATCTGAGGTTAGGGGATGTTTGTAGAATACTCTTAATTGCGTTTTTGGCGAGCAACTTATTAGCAACAGAACATCCAGCAGTCTTAAACATCTGCGTGCGAATTTTAACCATCTACTGTTTCTAAGTGAGTAGAGGGGTTGCATCTGAGGTTAGGGGATGTTTGTAGAATACTCTTAATTGCGGTTTTGGCGAGCAACTAATTAGCAACTAAATATGCCGCGTCTTTTTTCCACCTACGAGAATTTTCCGATATCGTCCTATTCTGGGGTGGTTGCAGGGATGATCTGGAGTTAAGGGTTGATAGTTAAATACTATAAGCAACGCTTTTTCGCAGCAACTAATTAGTTACAAAATATCCAGCAGTTTTAAACGTCTGCGTTTGAATTCGAACCATCTACTATTTTTAAGTGAGTAGAGGGGATGGATCTGAGGTTAGGGGATGATTGTAGAATACTTTTAATTGTGTTTTTGGCGAGCAACTAATTAGCAACAAAATATCCAGCAGTTTCAAACATCTGCGTGCGAATTCGAACCATCTACTATTTTTAAGTGAGTAGAGGGGTTGGATCTGAGGTTAGGGGATGATTGTAGAATACTCTTAACTGCGTTTTTGGCGAGCAACTAATTAGCAACTAAATATGCCGCGTCTATTTTCCACCTACGAAAATTTTCCGATATCGTTCTATTCTGGGGTGGTTGCAGGGATGATCTGGAGTTAAGGGTTGATAATCAAATATTATAAGCAACGCTATTTTTCAGCAACTAATTAACAACAAAACATCCAGCAGTCTTAAACATCTGCGTGCGAATTTTAACCATCTACTGTTTCTAAGTGAGTAGAGGGGTTGCATCTGAGGTTAGGGGATGATTGTAGAATACTCTTAACTGCGTTTTTGGCAAACAACTAATTAGCAACTAAATATGCCGCGTCTTTTTCCACCTACGGGAATTTTCCGATATCGTCCTATTCGGGGGTGGTTGCAGTGCTGATTTGGAGTTAAGGGTTGATAGTTAAATACTATAAGCAACGCTATTTTGTAGTAACTAATTAGCAACGAAATACGCCGTAGTTTATATTCTCTGATGAGCTCTTTTTAATTTCATCGTATTTCGGGGGTAGTGTGGGTGCTGGTGCGGCAATTAAGGGATGATGGGGGGATAAAACAAATAATGCTGTCCTACAGCAACTAATTAGCAACTAAATATGCCGTTTGCAGAACTGCGATATCTTTACGAGAACCGAAGATATAGTATTGTGGTCTGCTAGGTTAAGACTTAAGCTAGCAGATCGCATGTATCTTTTACAGGTGTTGAGCAACTAAATCGGGAATAGTGTAACTAATTAGCAACTAATTAGCAACTAAATATGCCGTTTGCAGAACTTCGATATCTTTACGAGAACCGAAGATACAGTATTGTGGTCTGCTAGGTTAAGACTTAAGCTAGCAGATCGCATGTATCTTTTACAGGTGTTGAGCAACTAAATCGGGAATAGTGTAACTAATTAGCAACTAATTAGCAACTAAATACCCAGTAGGTTAGATGTGCGCGTTGCGACCATGGTCTGCTAGCTTAATATACGTGCTACAGAAGATTGTTTCTGACTCTTCCAGAAAATTGGTCCAGAAAACAAGAACACCATGCCTGTAGTAGAGTGTCCAGTAACAGAGTCTCCACCGTGATCTGCATCGCTGTAGCAGATTAGCTTTCTGACTTTTTCATTTCTAAAGATTAGTCCGGTGTCCATAGTTCCCTTCAAATATCTTAGAATTCTTTTTACTTTTAAAATATCCATCTGCGTTGGATTTTCAAGATGTCTTGAAGCCATACTCACTGCATAGTTGATGTCAGGTCTTGTGGCGACCATTAGATATGCCAGCGCACCTACCGCTTGGCGATAAGGAAAGTTTATGTTGGTTCCTTTGTCATCATCCTCCTTCAAGGTTTTTACAGCAGGAGATGGAACGCTTTTGCAGTCAATCATGCCAAACCTTTCTAATATTTTCTTGGTGTAAGACCTTTGGTGTACAGTTATATCACCATCTTTAGATTTACCAATTTCGAGACCAAGAAAATAGCTGGCTGGTTTTGTTGTGATTTTGAACCGCTGCTTTAATTCCTTTATGAAATTAACGCCTGCTGTTTCACTACTTGACGCTACTAATCCATCGTCAACGTAGAGTGCAATTAGTACTTGGTTTCGTATATAAAGGCAAGGGTCATTAGTGCATTGTTTAAATCCAGATTCCACCAGATACTGCGATAT
This sequence comes from Chilo suppressalis, assembly GCA_902850365.2. Taxonomy (NCBI): domain Eukaryota; kingdom Metazoa; phylum Arthropoda; class Insecta; order Lepidoptera; family Crambidae; genus Chilo; species Chilo suppressalis. The sequence continues at coordinate 11,397,711 of OU963897.1, read as the reverse complement.
ACAGGTGTTCCAGCACAAAGGCGCTTGTTTTAGGCCATAAAGACTTCTTTTCAGCTTGCATACTCTCTCTGTGCAATCATTGAAGCCTTCAGGTTGGTTCATGTAGATTTCCTCTTTGACTGTTCCATTGAGAAAAGCTGTAGACACGTCAAATTGCTGTAATTTTAAATTTTGTTGTGCAGCAATCCCCAAAAGTGCTCTAATTGTGCTCATCCGGACTACTGGACTAAAAGTCTTTTCGTAGTCAATGCCAGGTTTTTGTGAAAATCCCTTGACAACTAGTCTCGCCTTATATCGTTCGATTGTACCATCTGGGCATCTTTTTATTTTATAAACCCATTTGCAGGGTAGTGCTTTTCTATTCTTAGGTAAGTCGACGAGATCCCAAGTATTCATTTCATTTAGCGAGTTCATTTCACTCTGCATGGCTTGTTTCCAACTGCTATATTCTTTGCTTTTCATAGCGTCTCTGAATGTCTGAGGTTCTTCCATAGCATCCTCATTTAAAGCAGTTAAAACATAGTCCTCAAATCTTTTTGGTGGGACAATACGCGACCTGTCACGAAGATTTCTTCCATCCGATTCAACGTTAGTCGCCTCATTTAAAGAATCATTTCGTATATCTTCTATATTCTCATTTGTTTGAGTTTCCATTTGTGACTCTGTGTATTCATCATTTTCAATTTCTTCAGGACAGAGTATACCGGAACTATCAATCGTCTCATTTTGGACAAGTTGTTCTTCATCATTAGTATTTCTAGGTTCGCTGTAAATTTTTACTTCTTCCTTGAGTGTCCCATCAATTTCGGGGAAAGGATTACTTCTGCAAGATCCTTTGTCATCGTCATAGAACATTTTTCTTAAAACCCGTACATCTCTGGAAATTAAAATTCTTCTTTTGGATGGCACATACATTCTAAAAGCTTTGGATACTTCTGAATATCCCACGAACATTCCAGGGATGGCTTTTGAAGCAAATTTTTGACGACCATTTTCTTTTATTAAGATGAAGCTTTTTTCACCAAATATATGTAAATGGTTTATGCAGGGTTTCCTTCCTACCCACAATTCAAATGGTGTTACTTGTCCAATACTTTGATTAATACTCCTGTTTGATAAGTAATTGGCTGTGTGAACAGCTTCTGCCCACAGATGTAATGGTGCTTTCGACTCTAACATCATACATCTTGCCTTTTCAATCAAGGTTCTATTTTTTCTTTCGGCAATGCCGTTTTGATGAGAGGTGTATGGTGCTGTCAATCTTCTTGATATACCATTCTCTTTCAGGAATATGTTAAAGTCTCGGTTACAATATTCTGTGCCGTTGTCACTTTGTAGGAATTTTATTTTATTTCCAGTAAAGTTTTCAACAATTTTCTTATATTCCTTAAACTTTTCAAGTACTTCATTTTTGTGTTGTATAAAATATATATAACAGTATCTTGAAAAATCATCAATGAATGTAACCATGTATTTATTTCCATTTAATGAAGCGGTTTTCATGGGTCCACATACATCGCTGTGTACAATTTCGAGTCGCTGATTGGTACGGGTAATTGTGCTAGACTTGCTAGGTATTCTACTTATTTTTCCTTGAATACAAATTTCACAATCGTCCAATTTGTTTTTATGGTCAAAATTTAACCCAATCAGTAAATTATTACTCAAAGCATGCTTCATGTTTTTCTCTGACATATGTCCTAATTTTCTATGCCATAATTGTATATCATCAGATTTGTTTTCTTTTGTCTGAGTAACATTAGCTTTTTCCCGACGATCAGTATTATTATTTTTGGTACGTAGATAATATAAGCCATCGTTAGATCTTTTAACGTTTATTTCAACATTGCGCTTTTTATCCTTTATGATTGCTCGTTCTTTAGTAAATGTTACAGTATGTCCAGCGTCAGTTAGCTTTCCGACTGATAGAAGGTTAGTACATAGACTCGGTACATAAAGAGCATTTGCTATGCCTATTAGTCCTTGCCTAGTCTCTATTTGGGCCGGACCTGATCCTTTGATTTCAGCCGTGTGCTCTTTTGATGCTAATTTTAATGTTTGGTTCACATTTCTCATATTTGTAAATGGTTTATCTGAAAATGTCATGTGAGACGTGCATCCGCTATCCAATATCCAACCGTTTTTCATTTCTTGTTGATATAAAGAAAAACATGTAAAGTTATTCTTTTCCTTTTGATTTAAACTATTTTGTCTATAGTTTAAATTTTTCTTGTTCTTTTTGTTTTTATTTTTATACCAACATTTTTCTTGTTCATGTCCCTTTTTCTTACATATTTTGCAGAATGCATAAAATGTTTCTTCGACATTACTTGAACTTGTATTAGGTTGGATGTTTCTATTGCGAGCATCACTTTCTTCAATTATTTTAATTTTTAACTTTTCTGGACTTATTAGTGAGTCTTGCGATTCTATTGCAATTCTAAAATTCTCATAATCGTTTGAGAGGCTATATAGCATCATTATGGACAATAAGTCACTATTAATTTCTATATCTAAGTCTTTTAGTTTGTCTACCGTATCCATGAAGTCCTTCAAGTGTTCCCGAACATCTGCATCAATGCCTAGTCTAGTCAATATCAATTTCTTTAATAGAGTTGCTTTTCTGGCAGGCCCTTGACTGGCATATACACCTTTGAGTTTTTCCCAAACGTCTTTTGCGTGGAGACAGTTCTTTACTTCTTTTAATTCAGTTGATGAGATCAGTAACAGTAACTCGGTTTTCGCAAGTTCATCATTTTCTTTTTCAGAATCTGAATTCTCATCAGGATACTTCGTTACATATTTCCATAATTTGTTTTTTATTAAATATGCTTTTGCATGAATTACCCATGTGTCATAATTTTCTTTTCCAAGTGGAGAAATTTTTACGATCGTCATTTACTTTCCTGTAAACGTTCTGCTACCATATTAAGTTTTATATTTGATGGGCAATTAACATAAACAAAGTTGGAAATATAATTAAATATAATAGTTTTATTTGGTATTTACATAAAAGACACACAAGACCTAAATATATTTTTACAAGACAGCTGACAATGTCAACTACTCTCTTTTATAGTCATAGAGATCTATGAAGAGTGTAAAGACTCTTTATGACTCGTGGTATAATAAAGGCTGTCCTCTTAACAACTAGAATTCATACAAACATTTGAAAAACAAATCAATGAATTGAAAAATGCTGGAGAAGTCGTGTCGGAAGAGGATAGACTGAACTATTTATTGCTTGCATTACCTGAGAGTTTTGCACATATTGTAAATATTGTTGATGCGATGCCGACAAAGGATCGGACAGTGGAGTACGTGAAGTCCAAATTACTACTTGAAATGAAAAGAAAACAGAACGAACAAGAAGCTCATACGTTCAGTTCTCGATCAAATCAACACCAAGATGGGTCCAGGAATAATGATAACTGCTTTGAATGCAACCGCCTAGGACACTACAGGAGGGATTGTCCTAAGTTAGCACGTCGTGGTCATGGTCGTGGTAGAGGACGCGGATATGGAGGCGGACGACGAGGAACTCACAGAGGATATAGAGGAGGATACAACAATAGAAGCGTGAATACAGGACAAAGTAGCAGCACCAGTGATGGATTTGGATTCAACGTAGAAGTAGAAGCGATGACAGGAGCTACCGAAACGAAAGCGGATATAACATGGTTATTGGACAGCGGATGTAGCGATCACATCGTAAATGACGATAAATTCTTTCGTGATTATAAAATTTTAGAAACACCTGTGAATATTAAGGTAGGTGATGGATTTTGTCTTAAGTCGGAGAAAATAGGAAATGTAACAATGTACTGTAAAGCAGGAGGTAAGTCAAATAAAATTGATGTTTCCAATGTATATTATGTTCCAAATATGAAAAAGAACTTATTAAGCGTTTCATGCATTGTAAATAGAAATAATACAATTCAATTTAGAGGAGAAATAGCAAATATATATAATGTACATATAGGTTTAATGGCCGTCGCACGCAAGAAAAATAAATTGTACGAATTAGATGGCAGAGTTAATTTAGGTGCAGGTACAGTAGCATACACAAGTGGTAACATTATGTCAGAAAAAGAAAAATGGCACAGAATACTTGGGCACCCTAACTTTAAGAAACTAAATGAAATGTGCAGGCATAGGGTTGTAGATGGGTTACCTATCACTTTAGGCGAGGGTTACGTGCAATGTGAAGTTTGTTTGATGAACAAAATGACAAATCTACCTTTTGGAAATCAAAGACGACGGGCAACAGACTTGTTAGAGATTATCCACACGGATGTGGCAGGCCCGATTACGCCCACTGGATATAAGGGGCAACGATACTTTGTGTCTTTCATAGATGACTATAGTAGGTTAGCTTATCTATGCTTAATTAATAACAAGAGTGATGTTTTTAATTGTTTTAGAGATTATGTAAATATGGTGGAAAATCAAACAGGTAAGAGAGTGAAAGAAATCAGATGTGACAATGGCGGAGAATATATTAACAACGATTTCTACACTTACACAAAGCAAAAAGGTATTTATTTAAAACCAGGGCCAGCTTATACACACGAGTTGAACGGTGTAGCTGAAAGATTTAACCGAACCATAATGGAGAGAGCAAGGTGTCTGCTTACAGAAGCAAAGATAAATAAGAAATATTGGCCTGAATGCGTTATGACTGCAGCATATCTAGGTAATAGAATATTAACAAATACGTATGAAAAAAAAACACCGTACGAAATTTTTATGGGGAGGAAGCCAAATGTAAGTAATTTAAAAATTTTCGGATCACAGTGTTATGTACGAATTCCAGACGAATTACGCACATCAAAACTTAACCCAAAGGCTACAAAAGGTATATTAGTAGGATACACAGATACGGGATACAGAGTATTAATAAATGAAAAAATAGTCATTAGTCGTCACGTTACATTAATAGGTACGAAAGAAGAACAGATAATAAAGATAGTAAATACTGAAGATGAAACTGATGAAAACGAAGAATTTTATGATAGTGTTGATGACTCAAAGGAAAAATCAAGTAGAGCTGTGACTGAGGAGGTGACGGATATCCGACCAAAAAGAGATAGAAAAATGCCAGAGAAATATAAAGATCATGTTGTATATATAAATTTTAGTGATGCACTGGTACCAGATACGTATGATGAAGCAATAAAAAGTCCGGATGTAAATAAATGGAAAGATGCAATGAAAGAGGAATTGAACAGTTTGGAAAAGAACGAAACGTGGATTTTAGTTGAGAGACCTGAAAATAAGAAAATAATAGATGTTAAATGGATCTTTAGGATCAAGTCGAATGGAAAGTATAAGGCAAGAGTAGTCGCACGAGGTTTCCAACAGATGTATGAAGAAAACGAGGAAATTTATTCACCAGTAGCGCGAATGACGACAATGAAAGCTTTATTATCAATTGCATGTGTAAGAGGATGGAACATTGAACAAATGGACGTTGAGACAGCATTCTTGAATGGGAGTATTAAGTCTGAAGTTTATATTTACCCACCTGATGGATATTGTACAGAGAATAATAAAGTGTGCAAACTACAAAAAGCTCTTTATGGATTGCGAGAAAGCCCACGTGATTGGTATGAATGCTTTCACGAATTCATGTCAAGCATTAATTTCAATAGGTCAGACTATGACTATTGTTTGTATACAGGGTGTGTAAATAATGTAAATATATATCTATGTCTGTATGTGGATGATATTTTGATTTGTGGGGAGAAAAATGAGGCAATTGACGAAGTTAAACGGCTATTGAACAATAGATTCCGAATGAAAGATCTGGGAAAGGTGAAACAGTATCTTGGAATAGATGTAGTTTTTGAACCAAAAGAAGGCAGAATGACTTTAAGCCAGGAAAAATACATTGTAAGTTTAGCTGAAAAGTATAACGTAATCGAATCAAAGAACTTTGAGACACCAATGGAAATGAATTTAAGCATTGAACCAAGTCAAGATGTCAGTGCAACGTTAAAGTATAGAAACTTGATTGGAGCTCTTCTGTATGTTGCGAGTGGAACACGTCCAGACGTATCTTATAGCGTAAACTATTTGAGTCGGTTCCAAAATGCTTATAGTGATACGCATTTCAAATATGCCTTGCGAGTTCTCAAATATCTTTACTGTACGAGACATTTAAAGATGAATTTTGACGCCGACTACGAAGAACAATTGGACGCTTATGTAGATGCTGATTGGGCCGCAGATAAATCGGATAGGAAGTCGACGACAGGAATCCTTATAAGAGTTTTTAATAATCCGATCATGTGGAAGTCACATAAACAGAAAATAGTGTCAAGAGCATCAACTCATGCCGAGTATTATGCTTTGGCAGACTGTGTTGAAGAAGTACTTCCGTTAATAGGTGTGTTACGCGATTTAGGCGTTGAGATTAGGGATCCAGTAAAAATTTACGAAGACAACAGCGGGGCTATTGCGTTGTCAAAGAACGGAAAGTTTTGTAAAAATTCTAAGCATATTGACATAAGCTACCACTTCGTATATGACTATGAAAAAAAGGGTATTATTAATATAGTAAAGGTTCATACAGAAAAACAATTAGCGGATATATTGACCAAGGCATTAGGAAAAAATAAATTTATAAAACTTAGAGAACTAGCAAATGTCAAATGAAATGTTAATGACAGATAGTCTTTTGTTAAGTGATTTATTTATTATGTTAAGTTGTTATATTGGTATTAAGTTGTTTTTGTTGTTTTCTATAAAATCAAGGAGGTGTGTTGAAGTTATGATTTTATGTAAAACCTTCTTGTTAGCGCGACTCGATGGTCTGTTCTCTATGTCACCGTTACTTCATTCTAGGACTTTTGCAAATACGTCAACGGTGTCTACCTATAAAAATGTAATGTGATTGGGACTACATAAACTAAATATTACGAGCTGATTGTCTTTCCTTTCTACGATCCACTTCCTCAACAGTCTGTTGGTCGAAAGGGTGTACCACGTAAAGGTGAGGTTGGCTTGGGTTCTTGCAGGTGTATTTAGAACCCCTTACACCCCAAAAGAAAGATATAAATTGAAAAATTATTGCAACTTTTTTACAAGCATAATAACGTGTACAAAATTAACGACTACGTTATTAACAGTAGGTCTAATTGTAGATAATAATTTTGTATTTGTAGAAAATCAAAATTACAAGAATATTAATTACAGGAAGTATTGTGTCTAGCGCTAGTTTAGTATAAATATTAACCAACCTGAAATCACGGACCTATTTCAGGTCCGTGCCTGAAATAAATATCTGCCTGCTAATCGAATAATGCCAAAAGGAACCAAATTGTTAAGGCTTTGAAATATTTGGTACTGATATATTATTATTTAATATATTTATCACTTCTACAATGAATGCTGTGAATCTTCAGAGCTGCCGTGCAATTGTACATTTCTGCATCTTATTCTAAATGTAAAACGCAATACAAACTTCGGTCGCTTCAAAATAGAAGTTTATTAAGCACTGCAGTTAACTCGCCACAATCTAACACAGAAATTTACATAACAAGGATGTGTCTGCCCTTACAATAATTTCAGTTGTCGCATACATAAAGCCGCGCCTTTATTCGGCTACGAATACACAGAATGATATAAATAAAGATATTTATCTCGCTCTATTCGAGTGTCGCAAAGTGGAAATCTTATACAAGGGTATCGGGAGTACCGCAAAGGACCTTGTGAAAGGGTTAAGTCGCTTGGAGAAAATCGTCTTTTTCAAGTGATAATATCGGATACTAGTATTGCCATCTTTATCAATTCTCACAAAGGAATGATAATAATTTGTACTATTGGATAATGACGACCATATATCTCAGTAAATAAGATTCAGTTTAAGTTATAGTGTACCTATCTTTAAATTTGCGTTAATTTTGGGTCCGAGTGAGTGACTAAAGTTACTTTTATTACATCGGCACAATATTTTCGTTCATCTTTGGCATGACGCTTTAAATTTTTAAGGCTGCTTTTCTACCAGAGATGTGCTATGCAGCTACGCTGCCAGGATGTGTCAGCTAAGCTACGAAACTACGTGACCGTTTCCATTGATGCTAAGCTATGTAGCGGGGCAAATAAGATATGCTATTAAGATGCGCCGACGCAAAGTAGCTGCGCGAGGAAAATGTCTTCTTTTAGTGACAAACGCGGGCACTCTTTTCTTTATATAGCTACACCACTCGCGGCCATCATAGCCCGCATCTAGAGCATGCATCCACAGCACGCAGCTATAGCACGCATCCTTCCATATAAAAAAAACATAGCTTAGCTATGTGGACGAATGAATTTGATTGGTGGATATCAAACGCATCCAAAGCAAAAAAGCAACGTAGCATAGCACATCTCTTACGGAAAAGCAGCCTTATTCACGAGCATCGGTGAATCCGTGGTAGCAAGCTCGCTTGCCACGCTGGCGTGCGATTATCAGTCGAAGAAAGATATTTTTTTATTTTCCACTTTTATAAGCTTAGAATAACATCAACTGACTAAAAAAATTAGGCGATTTAAAACACTTTAAAAGTTTCCCTGGCATCGTGGTTTCATAAAACCATACCATTTTTTATGTAAACGTAATGTAAATAATATAATACTTAGTTTTTATACCATAAATCGGTAATAAATATATGTGCTCATCGTACAACCGAGATTTAATCCCAGGATCGCTACAATTACATCAACTGGTCATTAAATCCCTTGTGAGACAGAAGACATACCGATGTAATGTAGTTATAATTCACGATGTCCTTTGTATCAACTCACACATAATCGTGAAGGCGTATTTATGCAGTACAAACAAGTGGAGAGCAAAATCATCCAAGTCGGTATCGTCTCGGTATTGGTTCGGTATCTTTTGGCAGAGACATTATTATAGTTCCTGCACAGCAACTGCTCATGTCAAAAGTGCCAGCATCTGAATTTGAAAAATAAATATATCAATGGACATCTAGTCCAAGTGTGGAATTTAAAAAAAGAAATCCACAACAAACAACTTTGACCCAAGTAACGCCCTTCGATTTCCAACCACCCTCACAAGGGACACAACATTTGTGTACAGAAGATTTCGCAGCTACCACTGAACCAATAAATATAAACCTTTTGTATGGTTTGACCTGCAAATATGACCTAATCCTATTTATCCGATTAATCCTATAGCGAATTACAAATATAACTTATTTTCAATACAACTCTAAACAGTTATGCCTTAAAAACACCAAGCCTGGATTTCCATGTCCCTGATCAGCCTATAAGTTAACCGTTTTTCATTTGCGTCGAATGTGTAAAGATGATATTATAATATCTAACATTTTTACAACAAACATCACCAAAAGAAAAATAAACACTGCAACAAAGGATTTTGCTATACACTAAGAATCTCGCAATGTGCAGCAAAAGTGCTAGTCGAGCAAGTAAGAGTTTCCCATTGCGTAAACTGCACGGCAAAATGTTTGCTTCCGAGATTTACCAATACAAACAAAACCCACTCAGTGCATTTTCATGGTTAGTTCGCGTAAATATTAAACTGTGAAACAATTTTAAAAGCTTTCCGGAACGTTCTACGTATTACCGGATAGTTTCATCGACACTGCACATAATCGCGAATCGGAAACATAAATGTAGCGCTTTTGAATGATCATTGGGTATCGCCATTATGAGCGGACGCGAGCTGAGAGACATTTGAGAAATAGGTATTTGAAAAACGATTGCTGTCACGCTTTGGCTAATACCGAGTGATAGGGACAACAATAGCTCACGCTGGACATTGATTGATTTCCTCCTCGAAAATTAGATTTAAGTAAAATAAATTTTACCCATAAAATAATACGTAAGTATAACAGGTCCCTATGTTTTGTTTTTTTTTGTAAATGCTTATTGAATGTCCACACTAGACATCTTTACTGGTGACAAAAAAAATGTTTATTTTTGGCATTTTTGAGGGCTGCTAGTTTCTTTGAAAAACAAGTTATCGAAAAAAAGAAGACATAGGAACATAGAATGAGTAAAATTATATTTTATGTATGAAAAAAATTTCTTTAGTGATAAAAAACAAGGAGGAATCAGTTGAGACCGTTTGTATCAAAAAAACATTCGAGAAAATCGGTCGAGCCGTTTCGGAGTAATTCAGTTTATTTTACGCACACCGTGACGCGAGAATTTTATTTATTAGATATAGCTAAATATCAAAATAAGAGCATAATGCTATTTTAGCCCACGTTACCTTCAATTTTCTAACTCTAAGCTTCTTTAATTCCCTTCAAAAGATAAACGAAATCTAAAAATATAGAGTATTAAATCTATCTGGGCGTTCGATTTGCATTGGGGAAATTGCATTTTAAAGTCGATGGCGACAAGGAGGCGCCTGCAAATGTTTGCGAATACTTTTGAAAGCTTTACCCAAGGATTTTACACTGTGTGGTAAAAAATGATGAAGCTACTAAGTGACTCGGAAAAGAAGTTGTATATTATAACCTATGTCAATAATCAAAAAATATCTTTCAAGCTGGTTTTAAACATATTCTGATCCATTTTTAAGAAGAATAAATGTACAGAATTCAGTTCAAATTTGACATTTGACATAATCAGATAAAATTTTCAAAAAAACGCTTCTAAATTTTTGTGTATATTCGAATAAAATAGTGTAAAGTGAAATAAAAATATAATATGGCTTGCTGTTATTACGAGGATTGCGGGGAGTACGCCGTAACACCAATGTTAATAGCGCCGTGTTTGCCGCCCAACCGCTGCGAAGATCAACCGGTTTGCTTACCATGTCTACCAGGTTGCAATAAATCTCAGGTGGTGTACTGTTGCGAGAAGCCACGACCACGTCGGCGCAGCCCCGCCTGTTGCGAACATCAGGATGATGAGGAAAACTGTTGCCCACCGCCACCTCGTCGCGAAAAGACATGTCACGCCCCACGGCAAACCTCTTCGTGTTCCCAACCACCAGACAACTGTTCAACCTGTTACAAGCCAGTCAAAACTAAATATGTCATTCCTTGTTACCGATATGAAGACGGGCGAATAGTAAGTTGATTTTACTGTTTTACTTGTTAAGGTTATTTAAATTCTTTAAACATCGGCTTTTTTCTTCCTACACTACACCGAATCGTTAATAAGGACGTCGTCTGATTTGGTTTAATCTTGTGTAGTAGCATTTCAAATGCCTTCCTGAAACCGGAAACTTGAATAACTAGTGGTTTTTAGTTTCAGGAACGGTATGTTCCTACTCGTCATGGTAGACTTCCGATGTCTGCGTATCAAAGAAACGGTATCCAAGATCAAATACATGGCTATAGAGGGGCAATAAAATATTTATGTGCGGGCGAAGGTTCGCGTGGGTTTTGTGTACATACGGCCATTCAACCCTTACAGAGAATATATCACAGGATCACATCAGAAGTGTTACCGGTCAAAAGGAAGAGAGACAAAAAGTAAATACGTAAACAAAGCACAATACATTCAAACAAATGGCCTTATTAATTAGATACTTCACCAAAAAGTGATAAATATTTATACCAGGTAACTCCTCTGCCGTCTTCTGCGCTTAAGCGGAATGGATTGCAAGATCAAAAGTTTATTGAAAGTGGTGGCATTGCCCATATTCGCAAGTCTTGGGGCAACGCTATTTGGAGTGACCGTCCTATAAAAATTGCTGTGAAACCTATGAAGAAACTCTCCCCAATAATTTCTAAAAAGTGAGCTTTTGCATTAATCATGAATTAAAAAAAAGTTTATTAAATTTTAAGTAAGCCTGAAGTCACAGTGGTAATCAAACATACAGTTAGATGCTGAGTGGTTTGATGAAAGATCCTATTACTGTGATGCACATAATAGGTATTAAGTTATGGAATGCAGTCAAACCGTCTGACGAGTGTTAATGCCCTTAACAGAAATGTATGGTCGGTTGCAGGTGAAACAATTACCCGTTTCTGCATTCAAACGGAACGGGATGCAGGACCAGGAACACTCGAAGCTCTTGGGCACAACAAATTTTCTCGTCAGACATCCTCAAGACGTGGCTATTAAATGCCGCATTTCCCCGACTACGGTCAAAAAAGCCGATCCAGCCAAAGTACCATGTGAAGACAAAGGAGTCGGTGGCTGCTGTTTTCTCAGCAAAAAACCCATTGAAGTGTCCCTAGAAGATATTTTAGATGATTGATAACTCTAATTGCGGTAGTACGAGTCTCGGAGGTGGGAGTAGATTCAGAGAAATGTTTCAACATCTGAGATATTATGCGTTGAAAAATGAAGGCCTTGCAATAAGCTGGATTCGTCTACGTAAGCGGATTTTCTAATATTTTAAGAAGGGTCGGAGTAATCCGAGTTTTAGGTTGGCAGTTAAGCAATTATCCAGGTCTAAATCTTGTATATCTTAAGGTATTATATTTTTACAAATTATAACGTTAACATAAAATTAGGTACGCGTACGTTTACCATTCTGAGAATGGTCATAACAATTACATGCCTAAAAAAATCAATATTTTGACTCAATCGGAAATTTATAACAATAAAAGTTGACGACTATTATACCACAGTAAAGACTATGCCGAAATCATAAATAATATAAGTACTATAAATTTTATGGAATGAAATTCATGAAAATCCTCTATATCGACTTGAATATATAAAGTCAATTCAAGTCAATGTTGCTTGTTTCAAAAGAAAATTTTCTTTATTCTTTTTTAAAATTGTTGCAGATGAACCAACCCACGGTATTGATGAGACGTGCTTGCGAAGTAGCAGTGGGCGCGCGTGAACGGCGCAAACCTTTTGTCATGTCCACTTACAAAGCCGACGCCAGCAATGTCGAGCACAGATACCATTCGGAAGATGAACGGGTACCCTATAGTTAGTTAATATAACTAATGGTAGCTACACTGTCTCCAATACTCTCATGAGAAAATTCTCTGAAAAACAACAAAATGTAATATATAAAATTCTTGTGTCAAGGTGTGCGTAATTGAACTACTCCAAAACGGCTCTACCGATTTTCGTGATTTTTTATATGCATATTCAGTAGGTCTGAGAATCGGACACCATCTTTTTTTCATCCCCCTAAATGTTAAGGTATACCATAAGGGTGGTCCAACCTTAATTTTTTTGGACATTTTATTTTTTATGATATAACATACAAAAATACATACAAGCCTTAATTTTCACCCTTCTACCACCAACCCCTATTTTTTTTATGGCGGTACGAAGTTTGCTGGGATAGCTAGTATTAATATAATAAACCCACTTGAGCAGGACATGTAGCTTACGAAATTTGTTTTCATGCGTACAAAGTTTTTCGAATTTGGTACCTTTAAGGCGATAGTTTGCTAATTCTCACTTTTATTTCCAGACAACTAATTTCTAAACTAATTCGATATCGTATCTCGTAAAGAGTTGCTATAATGATGTATACAAATGTTCAGTCACTCTGCTAAGGACATAATAAAAGTGACCCGTTAATAAACCCAAAATTAGAACAAATGCAAACAATTATAAATAAGTTCATAGGTATGAAAACCTAAAAGCTTCAACTCCATTAGGATTTAATGATGAAACTCCTCAGGTGCACCTGACTAGATCCCCGCGCAATATATCATGGGAAATCAAAGCAATATGCCGGGAATAATCGTCATCAGTAGTGGCTGTGGGGAACATTCGTTTCTCTCATAAATCCTTTTCGACCTAAATATATATTTTATATTATTGACGACCTCCGTGGCCGAGTGGTTTGTACGCCGGGTTTCATGGTTGTCGCCGACTCGAGAGGTCTCGGGTTCGAATCCCGGTGGGGGCAGATGTTTGTGTGATGAATACGAGCATTTGTACTCCAGTCATGGATATTTAATATGTATTTATATAAATATACTTAAATATGTACTGTTTATGTATTCTATCCGTTACCCTAGCCTTATAGTGCTTACTTTGGGGCAAGGCTAATTGGTGTGAGTGTCGGAAATATTTATTAATTTATTTATATTACTAACTCAATGCTATCTATATTTGGTTTTTGTGGACTATGTCAGTAAGTCTAAATGGGGTTTGTCAATCGTATTTATTTCCTGTTGCGTTTATGTTACATAATATTTTTTTATTATGTACATACGCAAGACTAGATTGTATTATATTGAAGTAGTCTAAAGTTTGATCGGTGCTAAAGTTTTTTGTAAAACATATCGTACGGGACCAAACTTAACAGCTGTCTCCTTTTCAGCCTTCATAGAGGGTGTTAGAATATACCTATACTTTAAGTTTTCTAAATAATCATACCAGAATAAGACGGAATGTAAACTTAAGAACTATATTCGCCATATACATTTACACATTACATACACATTCGCCCAGATTGCAAAGGGTGCGGGTTCAAGTCCCGTCTGCTGCCTGGACCGCGTGGATTTTTTTCTAGTTATAATTTCTTTCGATTTAAACATCAAGCAGTTATATGCTTTAATATATATATATATATATATATATATACAGGGCGTCCCACGGCTACCTCACACGGAGGGAAAGTATAATAAATATTGAAGATAGGATATTTTACTGAAAGAAGACATCATTTTATTTTTAATAATAACTAGAACTGCATTCACAGATTTTTTTAAAATCGCCTGTTACAACTGGGAGTCAAACTCATGAAATTTCGAAATAAAAAATGGGTGCGTGTACTTATGTAGGCGCGTGAGAAGTTATTCTTCTTTGGCATCGTTTAAAATAAGTTTTTAATTGCATGCAAATAATTAATTACAATAAATTAATAAAAAGTCTGGAAAAGGACACAGTCAATAAAGTTCAGTTTTAATTTGAAAAAATAAATAAATAATCAAAATATTCAATTAAAATCGCTACTGAATATAATTTATTAGAACATATGTGATTTGCACTTGTATGAAACTCAAACACGTATTCCGAATATACAAACTAGAAACATGTGGATAAATATTATAAATATGAATACCTATAACTGTTACTTTATTACAAAAAATAAAGATGTGGTTTTTGGTTCTACTACACCAATGGTCAAGAGATGGCGCTGTAGTCTCCTGAATCGCGCTTTGGTTCCGTTGTTCCAGATTAATAAATACTTTTGATAGGCCTTCACAATGCAGTCGTTAGCACCCACTAAATAGATTCTATTTCTATGTTGTTGGTAGAGTTTCTTAATATGCGGTAAACACAAAAGTACACTGTTAATTTTTGTGTTACAGTGATGCGCGCGCATCTTAAAATTTCACTCTCATAATTTTTTCATAACGCGCCTAAAGAAGTATAACTTCAAAAACACGACATATTTTATGGTAGCCATCGAAAGGGTTAATCATAAGGATAATGTTTTGCTAAGTAACATAGCATTTTAAATTAAAGGAATGACTTAATACGTGATAAAAATAATAAAGTGATATACAAATTGTAGTACGTATGCATTTCTTTTTTAATTCAGTTACAATGCGATTGGCTGAAATTTGTAATAATAATTATTCCAAAATGGAACATTAATTTTCAAGTGTCTGTTCTTTTGTTTTTTGTGAGTTTCATTTATTTGCATTTTTTTGTTAATTTACTTCTGCCAGTCGCATTGTAACTGTGAGTTCAAAAAAAAATGGATACGTACCTACTACAGTTTGTATAACACTTTATTATTTTTATCACGTTATTCACATTCCTTTCATTTAAAATGCTATGTTATTTAGCAAAAAATAATCCTTATGATTTAACCCTTTCGATGGTTATCATAAAATATGCCGAGTTATTTTTTTTGAAATTTCACGAGTTTAATTCCCAGTTGTAGCAGGCGAGTTTTAAAAAATCTGTGAATGCAGTTCTAGTTATCAGTAAAAATAAAATGATGTCTTCTTTCAGTAAAATGTCCTATCTTCAATATTTAATATACTTTCCCTCCGTATGAGGTAGCCGTGGGATTGCTATTTCTTCTTTCCAATGTTTAATACTTGTAAAAGTGTTCATTTGACATTGTGGGTTACCTCCAAAAAAAAGGAAAAATTATGAACTATAGTTAAACCAAGTCTTTTAACAGACCTTTACTGTTTACGCCCGAAAGTCACCTGGAGTCGTATATATGTAACGTTTCCTTTTACTGAAGCAATTCAGATGCATGAAACGAGAAAATTTAATGTAACACAAGCTTATACTTTTGCAAAAAATACCTGATAATAATAATCATTTTATTTCTTAACAACATTTTTACTAGAAAGCAATGAAATTGTATGATTTGTCGATCTATTGCCACAGCTATGGTGCTACTTCCACTAGCGGAAAATTCGCGACGACGCCGCGCTTCTACCGTCGTAATCGTAATCACCATGAGACGATTATTCCGTTATCGTATCAACGTGACTCGTTACGGAATAGCTGTAATTTTCTCGCTTGTTGAGGTGGCGCTTTAGTATAAAAAATCGGTCATGTGGAAGAAGAAATTGCATACTTCCCTAAGTCCCATACCAAATATAATTCATTAAATTATTGGTATTGGTTCGTAAAATATACGTAGTAATAAGCATGATTTCCAAATATCAAATTTATCAACATGACATTTGAGAAATCAAAAAGTACTTTGGGACAAAATTTTATAAAATTCCATTGCTTTCTTAATATTTTCAAACGCAAATTTAAAATAATACAATGGGATAGTTAGGTTTATTATTTTTCGTGTTCTGATTTGTCTGTATTCTTATTATTTAGCTGTAAACCCAGTTAAACTAACGTGACGGAAGCGTAAGTGACAACAACAGGACACTCACCTTTCCTCATCATTGTCATATAAATTGAACAACACTTAGGGTATGTGCACAACCCGTTTCGTCGACGGTTTTATCCTACAGAGCCGACGATATTAAATACCCTAGATACACTAACACGCACAAAATCGTGCCCGAAGCCTGTCCAAAAGGTACATTGGACGAGCTCCGTAAGATGATCGCATTGTCAAAAATAATATAAAGCATTAATTAAACATTGAAAGTTACCTTTAATGCGTACAGTATAAGGTCTGAATTAAAACGTATGCGTCAGTTATGACAGTTCGCAATGCAAGCACGTAAAATTTTACGACTTATTGCTATATATGCGGAAGAATATAGACCTTATTTCTTTGAGTCTACGCGCAATTCTGAATGCGCTGCTAGCAATATAGCAGGTACTGACCACGAAGAAAAGAGACGGCTATAAAACCGACCATGCATTTGAATATCACAATTATTTTATATTAAATCAGTTTATAGTAAGTATTAGAACAAAATTTGCTTCAAATGTATTGAATTAACAAACATTTATTAGATACCTGACGAAAAACTAAACTTTACATATTTGTTTAATAGGTTTTCACGCACATCACTCATTAAATAAAATGATTTTTTTTGAGCCTTTGCAGGACTGTTTCTTCAGAAATAATTATAATTATGCGAAAAGTCAGATAAATAAATTCAGTGCATATAACCCGTAAATCGTTTTATTTAAACTTTGCATACTCTTTACATACTTTAAGTAATTTTTTCACATTTTTTTCACGGAACTCTGCGGCAACTTGACTTTTCAACGGTCCGCACCTGACTGAACCAGGAAGTGCTTGAGTCGTGTTCAAGCACTTCTTGTTTGGGACACATTTTGAGAGGACGTGGTGTATCTAGCGTATGTAATATCATTGTACAGAGCAGTTTATTGTCATTTGTATATATACACACGCGTGTCTTTATCAATTTGCGTGTTTCAAATTATACAGGTGTGCTAAGGTCTACAGGCTGCAGCATCTGACTTGCGTATGTATCGCGTCCGTATCGCTACAAATGCGTAGACACAACGCGGTCAAATAACGTGGTGTGAATAAGGCTCTTAAATAGTTAGCATTATTATATTAGTAAGGGTAATCGCTCTAATAGCGACGGATCTTGGATTATAGTCAAATATATGAAACGTGATGTTTTTATTTTCAGTAAATATATCTGTAAATCTAAAGAAAATTTTACTTAAAAAAAGCCACTAGGTCCATGTTTCAGACCCAAGTACGATTTTCTTTAGATTTAACCATCTTGCACTTAAATGGTAAAAAATATTAATATAATAAAAATATCTTTATCTAAACGCCGTAAATTTTAAGTTACCCGAGAAACTTAAAAATCGTGTAAATAAAACCTAGTACAAACAGTTATTAACAGTAAACGTACTACACCCCCATACAAAAATATTGATTTATATTGTTTACAAAATTCTTTAAATGGCACTAGTTTGTAAATAATATACCTATTATGGAATTATTATCCGTTTAATGTACGCAGACCCCGAAAGTAGTTGCATTTGAATCAATTTATTTAACAATTAAAATTGTTAAGGTTTCTTAATTGCGGAAATAGTGAATAGAAATAAACGTGGAGACATTTTCCAAAAAAAAATCATAGCTTTTTTCGAAAAAAAAACAGTTTTGTTTTGCGTATATATAATCTTAATTTATGTCTGAATCAGCTGGAAAAGTTTCTAAGGTAATGCAAAATTCATGGTGTATAAATGTTGCAGTTGTTTGTCAAGCATCTCTTATCTATTAGACAAGTCCGTCCGTCCGTCCGTCCGTCTGTCTGTCTGTGGTGCTGTTTCAGCGGCCAAACCGTAAGAGATAGATAAAGAGAATGTTTAACTTATAAGTTAAGAATAGTCTGATAAGACTACAAACCGGATTTGAGTAATGTAGCACTTCCGGTTTTCGAGAAATCACGAATTTCAAACGAAACCACACAAAATCTCCGAAGTTCTCAATTAATTAAATACATTTTTTTTTAAATCAGGTTTTGGTGAACAATTGGTTCACTGGTTTGCTAGTAATTAATATAAATGAAACAAAAATCACCAAACCTTCACAAAGACGCAGAGGTTCATGGAAATTGTAAAATTGTTTTCCTCGAATCAACTCTTACACTAAAAGGCACCAATTCCGATTTTAGGTGTGCGCGAGAATCCAGTTATCCACAGAATTAGAATTTTAATTGAATCTCGCCACTCGTTTGCGAACAAAATTACGTAAGATTAGACGTTATTTGGGGGCCGGTTGGCTGGTGTGTTTTTAACATTGATGCCGTCGCTTCTTCGACCGCAATGTTTATTCGTTGAGCGCAAGGACGGTTCAGATAGGGATTTATTTCCGATGGCAGCTCAAAATACGCTTCTCGTGATTGGTCCTCATAGTCTCGAGGGTCGTGCTTTTATTTTTACTCATTTGAACAACTCTTGCCGCACTGTTTGCTTCAATATGGGAAGCATGTTGAAATTATTAGATGGAGCTTAAAAAATCTAGTCTGCTGGGCCACGGGCTTCCTCGATAGATGCAATAGAGAGATTGGGCTATTACTCACGCAGGCCCAGCCAAAACCAACGGCTCATTAAGCCTTCTGAAGTACAGAGGAGATCGAGATAGTAATATTTCGGGTCACCCATCCAATTACTGATCACTACGAAAGTTGCTTAACTTCAACGATCACAGCCGAACGCGCTAACATCTTGCGCCATTGATCTGGTCCTCTATACCAGCGAGCCCCCCGTTTACATACTGTTTTACCTAACAAATAAAAAAATCCTATCAAAAAGTCTGAAAGTTTCCATAATTTTATGAATTGTAAACTTAATATAAGCCAAAAATATGTTTTATCGATTGTCTATGATATCGATGGACTGACATTTATCGCTAATCATTCGTTATATTGTGGGCGCGTATTCTACTTGGGAAAGTTTACACGGTTTGCCCCAGGGGGCAAAATAAACCATAAAACATTGTATCAAACTTGACAAAATCATCTTATAAGCAGAATTGCCGAAAAAGAAAAATAACACGGGATGAGATCGACCGATCTCGTGTATTACACAATTTTGGTTTACATGAAAGTATTAGGTACCTAATTTATTCATTGTAACCGAAATTGTGTTAGTAAGAAATAAATTATAGGCGTCACTAAAGGCACCAAAGATTAAGTAAATTAGCAACCAAATGAGAATTGTCTAATATTTTTTTCATAGTATAATTTCTGGATCTTACAGAAAAAGCTTTCAGGCCGGCGAGATTAAAATTGTAAATGGGTGTTAAAAATAATCCTAGTCTTATGCAAAAAGCAGATATGAAAACTAATATACGCGTATGATATTGTATAACTAACGATAATGCGTCTATTTTACTGTATAATTCCCTTTGATTTTTGTAGTTGTAGTTTAGTCGATAGTCTGGTTAACAGAGAACTATACCAACATTTTACCCAGCTACTGCAAAGCCAAAGGTTTTTCTCTTATTCAGCTTTTATTAAAAACTAAGTCTTCTATAAACTATTGTATCCCCAGTATATGCAGACTTATGTTAAAAATCGTACCCTCGAACTACTGAACTGATATGATGTTTATTATTACTTCAGTGCATTGTGCCCAACGAACCACTAAAGTTGAACTATAACAACTAAATGTCACAGAAACTGTGAAACATTGAAAGCACGACTTGTGATTTTTAAATTCGATGGAAAGGTTCAGAGCGTTTTTTTTTTAAATAAACATGTTATTTACTTATTTAGTTAGGTAAGTTAGGTTAATAATATGGTTGTGCTAATGACATTCAAATGCAGTTGAGCATAAAACAATTTATGATGCCCACACTTACAAAATACTTTAAACAAGTTTGCGATAATTTTTGCAACAATCCAATCTTGTAAATTTTCTGTGTACACTCTTGTTTGATTTGACGTCGACGAGACGCGTTTTAATTGAACCTAAATCTCAGCCTCGTGACGAACTGTTATCGGCGCCGTAATCGCCATAAATCAATCAACTGAAGCATCGTGACGTTCCATTTTGCGAATAGGCCGTCCGTTCTTTGCAAGCTCGAAATCTCCAGATCTCCCCCGAAACAATACGGAGGTAGCTGATAGCAACGAAAATTTAAAGTTCGCATCGCCCCTCCCCCACTTTTAGCTTCGTAATTAACAGAAAGCGTGTTTATTACACGGAACACCAAACATTGCAGATGGGAATTTTATCTGCGATTTAGACTTTTTACCGGGAAGTAAATTAATTCATTTAGGACAATCGACTCGAGAAACTTATCTACTTATGTAAATAGCGAGACTTCGGCCTGTCGCTGAGCGATTCTGTGAGTTTTGTACTTTGGAGTGGACAATTGGAAGTTTGTATTTTAGTTTGCTACTTTTTGTTGCAATATTTTTGTTTTGGCACGCAGGGTAACTGTTGCTACCACTTCGAGAGGAAAAAACAAGAAGTGCCTGACTGCTGCTCTGCTCGACCGCCGTGCTACCCAAGCCCCTGTCACGCAAGTGTATCCTGTCCAGAATGCCAGTATTCTGATTGTGTACACGCACAAGCTGTTGCTCCTTCAGACAATTATTGTTGTTATTATTGTTAAACATTTGTCATTTACTTTGTTTGTCTAAACAATGTAGTTTGTGATATTATAATATTTTATTTTAAAATAGGTGTTTTGTTTTTCCTTATATTTTCAGGTACACACCAATCTATACTAATATATTATAAAGAGGAAAGTATGTATGTAAGTATTTTTATAACGAATTGGCTCAAAAAATACTGGACCGATTTTAAAAGTTCTTTCACCATTTGAATGCTACGTTGTTACGTGAGCGTCAGAATGGCCGGTCACTACCCATATTTATAGAAGATACCAATATCTATCTCTACACCGAAGCAAAGCGAGGGCGGGCCACTAGTCGTTTAGTAAAACACTTATAAACAGGTATGCAGCAAGATTTATTGCTTTAAGGTCGTACAATCAAGAGGTACTTTGAGCCAAACTACAATAAGTATCATTTTTTCTCCGAACGTAATACAGCCAAGGACCCCGCTGGATGTATTAGGCGATTTATCGTAGTTTCTATCCTAAGTCCTATATATTAATAACTATAATACATTTATATATTTTTAAGGACTACTACTCATTCTTAGCCCCTCAAACAAATTTTTTTAGCAAATATACACGATGTATAGTAATGTATCATACAATTTTATCGCCTTTGCGCCATAGTTTATTAAGAATCCTTTAGGGACCTAATATTTTTTCGAGATAAACTATCTTAAGTCTCATTCTAGGTTATAAACTATGTGCGTGCATCCGTTCCGTAGTTTTTGCGTGATTAACAAACATTCACATTTATAATATTAGTAGGATTAGTATGTAGCATCAAATAACTCGGTATACAATGAAAATATTGTCGATTATAAACAGTGATTACTTCAGTCTATGGCCGAATATACAGAAGAAACAAAGAAGAAACCATGAAGAAACATACATTCACGACCATTTCACGTCTGGTCAGTAGACCGACTGACAAATTACTTTTCCTCGGAGTTTCAGCTATGGACTTATGTTTCAGCTGATATTTGGCAGATATAAGTGAGAACAATACTCCATATACCATAGATATACCCTTATCGGACCTGATATTAATAAAGACAGGCTGTCCCAGGTTGAAGTCCGTGCATTAAAAGGATATCTACTCAACTTTTAAGTTGCGCTTTCCAAACTGTTTTAAGTAATCAAACTTTAATTCCGGGGTCACTTCTAAACCAAGTAGACAACAGTTATTATTAGATTTTTGGATTTACTCGAGCGTAGCAGAATAACACGAGGGGGGGGGGGGGACAATTTATACAATCGAACGTACGTAAATTCTGTACCCATGGTACCATAATTCAAATAGTTGGCAAGTGTTAAATATTTTTGTCGTATGGAAACTTGAACAGCAGCTCCACAATGGGCGTACCTCACTAGAACTAAAAATCTGTACACATTTGACAATGCCATTTCGCACTCGCAAACTATTCGAATTCGATATTGGTGAGTGGTAGGGGTAGAACCTATTGCGAATAACAGTGTGACATTTCGTATGAAAAATTTAACGGACATAACGAAAAATAAAAATTGACGTATAGGATTGATCGAATTCAACTACTCGAATTCCATAATGGTTCGTTTTGTATTTGCTTGTACGTTGTGTACGTACATAGTATACTACATTAAAATATGTCAGATCACTTAGGTCAGGGGTAGCGCAGCTGCAAGGCATCACATACAGTTCACCTTATCCCACTTATAGGAAAAGATTGAGCCCCAGCAGTGGGTACATTTGAAGCCTAATGATGATGAAGAAAAACTTTGATAAAACTTATTATTTAAATTGTACTATAGGTGAAACACCTCTAATGAAACTTAAACTTTTATGTCACAGCACAGCATTGATCTTACGGTTTAATGGGCAGACACCTTAATAGTATAAAAAAATATGGTTTCTGAGGATACAAACATACCCTTATGCGAAATTCTACCTCATTGTAGCGTTATGTTTGTAAGAAAATAAGTCTATACATTAAGCTAAAGTAGGAACATCTTACTAGAAAAAGCCTACAAATAAAATATCCCTTTTAAAGACCCTTAAAATGTTTACAGGATTTGTATTTTATTGTCACTATAATAATAAATCATTAACTGATTCCTAATACAAAGCATCTGCAGCTTTCATTATAAAAGAAAAAAGGTATACGAAAAATGCCTGAAAACGCACACGGGATATATTTGTATCTCATCATTTCGTTTGTTTGTTTCAGGTACCTACGCAATTCTAAATATTAATTAATCGTAACGGAAGTCCATTTGTGAGTGCAGTGTAAACAAAGTAAAACCTAAATTAAACCGAACATGTTTATCGCCTTTCTTTGTATAGAAATGGATCGATTTTGTTTTTAATTTAAGTAGAAAAGGTTTTAGTGCAAACTAAGATGTTATTTGTGACTTTAAAGAAGGTGCAATGAAAGGAGGTGTAGTGTACGATAGTTTCGGTGAAGTGAGGTGAGGGGCCGATGGGAGGGCGTGAGCGGTGCGCGGGGCGAGGAGCGCGGTGACTGCCCGCGCTCACCATGCGGCGGGCGCTGCCGGCGCTCGTGATCGCCGCCGCATGCGTCGCTGCGTCTGCGCAGATCACGTGGACACCTATCTTCTTGGACGGGAGCAGTAAGTTTCCCCATTTGATATATTAATTTCCGGATTGCCACTTTATATTACCTTTTGATCCATATTTGTGGTTTTATCCTTATCTAGTTAAGTGACTTGTGAATGTTTATCTTGGCAGGGCCACAAGAAATATATGTTCATAGTATTGTTGCTTTACGTCAACATACACCACAGGGTAATATCAGATCACTTAGGTTACGGCTGGTGCTGCTGCAGAGCATCACACCCTTAATATTATTACTTACTAGAGCAATACGCTCTCCAAGTTATAATTTATGAGTAATATCTATTCTAGGACTGTATTTACAATAACCTTTATTGTCAGTCAGTTCATGTAAGTTCTTATCTTCTATATTTGGCACTTCTGTCTTCTGGTATAAGGCGGCGCGCAGTCAACCCTATGATCCCGGCGACATCTTCAGTCGTTAGTACCATGTTACCATGGTACAAAGCAAACTGGCTGGCTGGATCATGGCACAATTGACCTATTCCACCTATAGGGAAATCCTGTACCAGCAGTGGGAACATTAAAGGTTGATAATGATGATGGTTAAACAAATACATAATCAGGTCTTAAGTATTGTCACACAGTAAAAACTTATGACCAATGGTCAATTGGTCAGTGCATTCGCCCGGATTGCGAAGGGTGCGGGTTCGAGTCCCGTCTGCTGCCTGGTCCGCGTGGAATTTTTTCTAGTTATATTTTCTTTAGATTTAAACATCAAGCAGTTACATGCTTTAAAAATAATAAAAATTATAACTATAATTGCTATTTCTTCTTTCAAATGTTTAATACTTGTAAAAGTATTCATTTGACATTGTGGGTTTACCTATAATGCGAAGAGATGGCGCTGCCCTGCAGCTTAAGAATAGCTAGAAAGAATTTCGACGCGGTCCTTGAGGGCCGCGGTAGCATAATTGGTCAGTGCATTCGCCCGGATTGCGAAGGGTGCGGGTTCGAGTCCCGTCTGCTGCCTGGTCCGCGTGGAATTTTTTCTAGTTATATTTTCTTTAGATTTAAACATCAAGCAGTTACATGCTTTAAAAATAATAAAAATTATAAAAACTTATCTTTTAGAATGCTGGCCACAAAAAAGTTTATTGAATTCGAATTTCGAATTATTCATGAAAATAAAAATGTATTATTTTTAGAATTTTACTCATTTTTAAATATGGAGTGGACGCTTAAAGAAGACCGTGTTGCAGTTATTGCGTTGCATCGTTGCGGTTACGCGCCAATTCAAATTTTTGACATACTGAAAATTTTGAATATAACCAAAAGATTCGTTTATCGTATCATCAAACGATACGATACAATGAAGACTCTAGTGTAGATGACAGGTCTAGAAGTGGTCGCCCTCGGTCTGTTAGGACTCCAGCAGTGATAAAAGCTGTGAAGGCGCGAATTCAAAGAAATCCCAAACGTAAGCAGAAACTGTTGGCCCTTCAGATGGGGTTAAGCAGAACCATGGTGAAAAGGGTGTTAAATAAAGACTTAGGGCTTCGGGCATATCGAAGAAAAACAGGACATCGTTTGAATGCTCGTCTAATGGACTTGAGACTGAAGAGATGCCGCGCTTTGTTGAAGCGGTACGCGGAAATAAAATATCGGGAAATTCTTTTTCCGGATGAAAAATTTTTTACCGTAGAAGAAAACCACAACAAACCAAATGATAAGGTGTACGCACACAGTAGTGAAGGAGCGAGCAACCGTATTCCGCGTGTCCAACGAGGTCATTTTCCATCCTCGCTCATGGTATGGTTGGGAGTTTCTTATTGGGGCTTAACAGAGGTACATTTTTGTGAGAAAGGTGTAAAAACGGATGCAGTTCTGTATCAAAATACAGTCCTGACGAACCTTGTGGAACCTGTTTCTCATACCATGTTCAATAACAGGCACTGGGTATTCCAACAAGACTCGGCGAGCTTATAGAGCGAAGTGCACACAAGACTGGCTGGCGGCGCGTGAAATCGATTTCATCGGGCACGAAGACTGGCCCTCCTCCAGTCCAGATTTGAGTCCGTTAGATTACAAGATATGGCAACACTTGGAGGAAAAAGCGTACTCAAAGCCTCATCCCCATTTGGAGTCACTCAAGGCATCCTTGATTAAGGCAGCCGCCGATATTGACATGGACCTCGTTTGTGCTGCGATAGACGACTGGCAGCGCAGATTGAAGGCCTGTATTCAAAATCACGGAGGTCATTTTGAATAAACTTTATTGTCATAAGAATCTATGTTTTGTGAAGTTCATTTTGGTATATAAATGGTTACATAATGAATAAACTTGTTTCCATTATTTTATATTAAACATGTGACAGAATTTAGGACCTGACTAGGTATAAGACAGTGTTGAGGTCGCCCCATAGCTTGACTAATACAAATATACCTATTTATTAAATCAACCGGGAGATTAATCGTGAATTATGATAAACTTTGAGTCTTAGGTGTCGTCCTAATTGGCACAGGTCGTAAAATGACACGATGCGATCTTGTCGTGCGAAAAGTGCAAACAAAGATTTATTCAGAAATGTCCTAATACAGCTCATAAGGTGTCGCATGAGCAGAGAAAGGTACATTTTTTTCATTGCACGATGAGATCGTACCGTATCATCGCATAATCGTTGCCAATCAGTACGATGCCTCAGGCCTCATCGCTAGCGTTTGCTCCTAAAGGAAATAAAAAAATGCTAAGTGTGCCAACGTTGCCCTCGTGTGAGAAGTTCTTAATGGTAATCTGGGTCGGGAGCGCTTTAATGTGGATTAATCCGACCGTAAAAAAGGACTGCAGGAAGTGATAACAACTACAGTAGCACATAAGGTATCCTAGCTATCCTCTCACCACGCTTTCCGTTGAAGCTCGTGAAGGAAGGTTTTTTTTATATATTTAAAGGAGGCATAACAAATTACACCACCCCACCTGATGCTAAGTGTAAGTATAATCCAGTCGCGAAGGTAGATGACGCGGCAGAAAGTGTGCCGCTTCAGTCATCCTCACCTTACCGGTCTGAAACCAATCCGCTTACCCAACCTACTCCGCGGAGCCCTGGAACCCTACTCACCAGCGGAAACACAACACCACCAAAAGGTAGTGTAATTTTACTGTGATCTTCTGTGAGGTAGAGGTTGCTTTACCTAGACGGGCTCCAAATCCGCTGCTCCCTACCTCTCTTAACTTACCGTAGATCACATCAGGCGAGGTAGCTAACCACTGGTTTGGAGATATACTTTTTCGTAGAAAGCTATTATAACGTTTACTCAACTGTGTGGTACTGATACGGCGCGGCCTCCGCATGAGCATACGTTTTTCCACGCGGCGTTGCTGCTCCGCTATCCGCCGCTATTCATTTAAAGCCAGGGTTCCAGCAATTTTTTTAAATCATTCAACAAAAACTCTTACACTAAATTCTGTTTCTGAAACATGTTTCTCTACACACGCCGTCTACTGCTCACGTGACTGTCGTACACAAAATACACAGGGGTGCGTTCCAAACCGATCCGACGATCCAGGTCCAAGATTTCAAATTTGACATTAGTGTCATACATAATATGTCAAAATTTAAACCTCAGAGTAATAAGTTGCATTCGGAGGCTTGGAACTGCTTAGACCGCAGCCTCCTCTAGCGAGTTTTCAAAAAATGCACGATGAAACATGTTTTCCATTTCCGTGGCCCGAAAAGCAAAAATTTTGTTAATGCAAACAAATATACATAGTGAAACAAAGTTTTGTGTAGACGGTTTTGTTGAATGTTGATAATATATGCTGCTCGGTGCAATGCAACCGAACACCGAAGTTATAGCATTTTTTATATTTTTTATCTACAGTACTTTTGAAACATTTTAGAGCATTTTACGTATCCTTACTTCGTCCTGTCGGGAGCATGTGCGGTGCAATGCAACCGAACACCTTTGTAAGCACTTTGATTTTAGGTCATTTCCGACGTTAATGAATCAGTCCGGAATCATATTATTATGTCAAACGCAACACGCTAATCATGTATCATATAAAATTATCATTGTATTTTATTGAGAATATTTTACTATCGAAGGACTTAGTGTTTCATTTATCAATTATATTATCATCGACACTATACAGCACATATATTATGCTTTTGTTGATTGTGTTGGACAAAACACGTGCTGGATATCCGGTTTAAAGGTGAGGTACGAACACAAAGCTTTTATGCATTATGTGTAAGTACTGTACACTAAATATTGTAATGGGAAGAAATGTTTGTATTATGCGGCTATAAAAGTAAGGTATCGATATAAAAGGCTATGACATTCGCGTAAAATTGGATTATTTGACTCACGAGCACATTTCAATTTCCTTCTTAATATTGCGGACTCTCGCATCCCTGAGCATCCTTTAGGTACGTTTGGTCCGTATTAGTTTTTATAGCGTCGCCTCAGCGCGTTTCGGTCGTCCTCAAGGTCGCACTTCCGAAAACTATAATAAGAAGGCATCCTTATTCTAAATGCCGTTTCGGTTACAGTTTGATGTGTCTTTAGGTTTTAATATTTTATGCCTATTCATAAATGGTTAAGTATTATGAGCATTGGAAAATATCGTGAGTATATAAATGAAAAATCATCATGTGAACATTTAAATTTACAAATGGAATGGAAAATTCCATTTGTAATCAATTCACAATGTATTGAACATTGTGAAATGATACGGAACCCTTCGTGTCCGACTTGTACTTAGTCGTTTTATTATTTTCGTAAACTGACTAATGTATATTTTTATTTTTATTGTTTTAATTCTCACAACAAATATCCTAAGATTTTTCTATTTGACAAACAACTATCATAATAACTTTGAGTTTGGATTTCTTGGAGTCAACAATAATAATGTAGATCTTATTTTTTAGTTAAATTGCCATTACATTTAATTTTATCTCTTTGAAATTAGCTTGACCGTGTAACAACCTATTTCATATATTTTTTATATTATTTATATTAATTCAATTCTTCCGTGCGTTCTTGACCAAGGATCTTGTCAGCAAGACAGCGGCTGTCCAAAACCAAAACCTAGCAAGGGACATTTTTTCTCAAACACGTTTTAAAATCAATATTTCCAAAATATTTAGCTACGTCTATGGCAAAACAACTGTATTTCTATCTTAAATAGAATGAGTAATGAACGTGCACGAGCCTAGCAAGTGCACTTCGTACTTGGTGGTTACAAAAGCTAGTCAAGAACTATAACCTATTACATACGGTACATGCTAGATTTTTGAACTTGTGAATTGAACTGACTGGGCTTTTGAATTTAGAATTGGTCTTTTACTAAGTTTTTAAACTTGTAGTTGTTCCGTACTAGGGTTTTGGTTTACAAAATTACTGAAGTTTAGAACGAGATTATCAAATCATGCCTTTAATAAATAATAGTAAGGCAGTGTGAAATAGGCGCGAAAATTTTTTAGACAATTTGACTTGAAATTTCGTATGCGTAGTTTTGACAACAAATAAAAAATTGGTTTTTAACGATTTTTAAAAAATCATCCCCTTAAGGGGTGAAATGGGGATTCAAATTGTGTATGGAGTAGAAAATAGAGTTTACAATTTGAAGAAAGGGATACTTTAAAAATAAATAACTTAATAAGTCTTTTAAATTTTTCATAAATCACCCCCTTAAGGGGTGAAACGGTGTTACGGTATAATTCTAAGTCAATATGGGTATCGTAATTGTGATTTTTTGGGTTGCTGGTTACGAAAATGTTAATTAAAAAACCCTAGGTAGGTCTTACTAGGTTTTTACTATTGGTTTAGTATTATTAATATCTTGAAGTATCTAAAGTAGTCATTAGCAAGGCACATAAAACTTGTACAAATGCACTTAAGTTCAATTTAAATATTTTGTTAAGTAAAAGAAGTCAAAATTATTCATGAGAAATAAAGATAAGCATAAATATATTAAGTGTTTACTAATATAGTTAATAATTTTATTTACTAACAACAATGTTTTAGATCTGTATATATGTTAGACTATAAGGTATTTTATCTATGGGCCTATGTAGCCTGATTATAAATAAATAAAAAAAAATACAAAAAAAAGGAATTCTATTCTAAATGACAGAAGAAAATGTTTCATGTCTTCTCCTCTATAATTAAGTCACACGTACTTGCTAGGCTTTAGTTATGGACAGCCGAGCGATAAGGGTTCCTTATTTCTTTTGAAGTACGGGATATCAAACACAAAGGCTGAATATTAATGAGATGGGATCAAAAGTAAACAAAATTAAATTTGCCAAAAAATAAGCATCAAATCTAATAAAAAGTGGCAGGAAAAGAATAAAAATTTCTAAGGGCACAACGGTGACGAAGGGTAGAGTACTTATTTTAAATTTACCTACACAAATCCATAAGTCCAATTTCCTGCTCTACCATTCCCTGATGCGAATTACATATCAATTATATGTAAAACCATTAAGGAAGACATAAAAAAATCATTTCTGATGATAAGTTCCTCCTACTTGTGCAAAGTTATGCAGACATTAAAGTAACATTGCCTTTACAACAGGCCAAGTGGATCTGTGGACACAGTCGTCGACTGGTTGCGCCTGTCCCGGCGGCATTGGCGAGGACTGCGCGTGCTGCGTGCGGGACGGCGCATGCCCATGTGGTGACATTGCACCAGCAAGATGCGCGCAATGCGGCCTCGAACAGTACTGTGCCAATAGTAAGTGCAGTATAGTGATTCAATCTTTATGGCGGTTGTGAAGTTAGCAACGAGCGCAACTATATGCAGGTTTTAGTTCAGTAAACCTCGCATAGCTTACTTATTTTTAGTTTACTACGCCGCGGCTCGCGCTAACTTCACAGCTGACATTAACTTTAAAACACTTTATTATTTACTTCGAACGTTCGACGGTACGAAATTCGTACCGCCCAAAAGTAATCTATGGCAATAAAATAAATTTGCAACTATAAATTGAGATGTAAGGGTGTGCAAATTTGATTCAAATCGGTTAAGTAGTTTAGGAGACAATCCCAGAGAAACAACGTGACGCGTAATTTATAAATATCAAGATTTCGTTGACAGTAATCACTAAACCGATAGAACACAATAGCCCCATCTTAATATTAACAATACAGAATCAGATATCGCATCGTTATTTCGCGGTTCAACAAAACGCATTTACAATTTTCAAGTTACTCGAAGTTAACACGCCACACTGTGTTGTAAGATAAGACCAATTAAAACTCGACCGAGAACGATTAAGCATAATGTTTAATGTTGCAATTATAAGCTCAAACAATGGGAGACAATTGAGAACGGTCTAGCTGGTACCGGCAGCTCCTTTGGGTATTGAAAGCCAAATAATGTTTACCTTTTCCTTGAATAGCAGTCCATTATTAACCCTTACGCAATACCAAACCGTCAGAACGGTTATACTTGTCCATTGAGATTTCAACCGCGTTTTTTACGATTTGCTTGGTCACGTCCCATTTTAATTATCTTTTATCCTTTCTGTCTGACAGTCGAAATTGAATGCTGCGTATTCAATACCATTACTACTATGTTGAATCCGGGTAAGCAAAAAATTAATTCATCAAATACCTATGTGAAAATACCCATTGAAGTTGGTGGAATAGTAGATGTGTAGAATCGGTCATTTAATACCTAGATATATGAAACAGTACATTTTTTTCGAAGGTTTGTCAAGTAAGTAATGACTTGTGTGATAAAAAATACCAATGACAATAGAGATGATGACGGAGAAAAATAAATGAAATTCTATTTAGTCTGTTAATTAGATTATCAAAAAATAATGAACACATATTTTTTTTTCTTTTGCCAACCAACCTAAAAAATTTCAAAGATAAAGCGCGTCAAAGTTTAGGAGTAGTGATTAGCTGGGAGTAGCAACTTTACTTAATGGGACATTTCAAATACTTGTTGCCTAATACTTTTTGATAATCTACTTGATAGACGAAGCAAAAAAAGTTAGTCATCATCCATATGTGACATCCTCAGGATTCTTAGCACCATGCTTAATGCTGTTAGATACAGACACGACGTAGTCGTTTAATAGTAAATAAATAAAAATAAAATTGTCTGGTATACAGAGAGGACAATCGGTAACTCGAAGTAAATACTTGCAATAAATTTCATTTTTAGAGTTTTAAATGTGTCACCGAATATAGATAGTATAAATTTGCGTTTGAGTCTTTTAATACAATAAGGACTCCCCCCATAGGCGCGATATTATCAGTCGATAAAATGTGATGCGTTATTTTGATATCGGATTTTAATACATTATGTATGAGAACGGCTACGACAACGTTACACATTGCTGCGATAATAATGACGCACTAGTAATATGACAAAATATCGTAATAACTCTTCCGATATTATCGACCGATAATAACGTCAAAAACTTACACAGTAAGGAATATTTAGTTGCTTGGTTGATAAAGTGTTATTTTTCATTGCGATAACGTGCACGTTTTCTCACCAGTGTGTAACATCACCATTGACTCACGAATTCTGAAGACCAAATCGGGGAAGACGTTTGGTCAGATCAAGTCGCCGTCGATAGAGGGCCCAGGGTCCTGCTCGTATCTGCTGCAGCCCGATGCCGGTCAACGCGTGGAGATACAACTGTACCGATTGGTGTCTGTGGGGAGATTCAACGGAAGCAGGTACTTATTAAGCTATCGGGGAAGACGTTTGGTCAGATCAAGGCGCCATCAATAGAGAGCACAGGATCCTGCTTGTACTTACTGCAGCCCGATGCCGGTCAACGCGTGGAGATATAAGCGTATCGATTGGTGTCTGTGGGGAGATTCAACGGAAGCAGGTACTAATTAAGCTATCTAGGAAGACGTTCGGTCAGATCAAGTCGCCGTCGATAGAGGGCCTAGGGTCTTGCTCGTACCTGCTGCAGCCCGATGCCGGTCAACGCATGGAGCAAATAAAGAGTTTGAGAGTTTAAGAAACAACTGTACCGATTGGTGTCGGTGGGGAGATTCAATAGAAGCAGGTATATAGATACTGTTCTCTGTACACTTATTATTTATATAGGGAAACCACCCAATCCTTGGCACTCTTTCAATTATTGTCCCTTTTTAGTTAGTTTAGTTTAGTTCGAAAAAACAAGGAAAGAAGAAGAAAAGAAGGAAAGACTTGTTATATTTTGTAACGAATAAATTTAAAATAGAAGTGAACTGACTTATTTAGACAGTTGTGCCACCGCCAATGATGAACGAGAAGCGAGTAAAGATAGAAACTAGTTAGCGAGCACCGGGAAGCGAGTATGTAGTTGCTCGCGAAAACAATCCTGAGCAAAAATGAACGCGCGTGCATTTTGAGACAAGCCAGCAACGCTGAGCTCTCTTTTGTTTACATGGAATATATATCTAATGTACGTTTCTTGAGCGAGAATATAGCCTATAGTTAGTCGCAGTACAATGTCTATTGGGACCGCTTTAACCATTATTATAAACTTTTGAAAATGGACTCTCTTTTCTTCTATGTTATACTTTCATATTAACAGCCCGAGAAGATAATCATTTTTGGCAGCACACAAAAAATGTTGTTCTTCATAAAAAATACCATGCTTGAGAGTTAACTTTAATAATAAATATAAAATTATAGCTACACATAATATTACAATCAAAATTAAAAAGTAATTAAAAGTAAAGTTATAAATACTTAAGGTACTAAGCATTATAAGAAAATAAACATTATAAATAAAATACTAAGAAATAGTGTTGCATTTTAACTTCGTTTCACTATTTAATTCATCAATTAGGTTAACTACTCGTAGGTAATGATATTTTGTATAGACATTAATACAATCTTCCGTTACGTAACAAAATATTATTCTCTTTTTATGTATAATAAAATTTTTGAGAATCATTTTTTATTTTTATCAATACTTATATATATAGGACATATGAACATCTATTTTCTTATTTTTAACGCAACCCTACATTTTATTTATTTGATTAGGTGTTTTAAGGAAGGTTATGTGAAAAAATTACCTTTATGGAGAAGCGGATATTTTTTCCTATTGAATGGAGTCATGAAAGATGACTAGAACGTCTGGAGACTTTAATTGTTGTAGTCCTAAAAATTGTTTAGGTGCTGTCAAAGTAATTTGGACATTAAGTTACCACCATAAGCTTACTGTAAGAGGTTTTATGAGCTCCCTGGTGATAGGGTAGGGGAAAACCAGGAGATTTGCCCAAGCGGGAAAGAGGAACCCTCTTTCAAAATTGTATTTAAATTTAGTAATCACAAAAAATAGTTATAAATGTGACCAATAAACGAATTGACGTTTTGATTGCGCTAGATTTAAATGAAAATTCGAAAGATTTTTATTCAACTCTCCCACCTGGGTTAGTCTCCCAGTTTGCCACTATACTGAGGCTAGGTGCAACTTCAGGTAGTCGCGCGACTAAGAGCCTAATATTAAATAAAGTGTCTTTACAGGTCTCTTTTTTATTTAAATCCCCTATAATAATATACAATGAATAAACTAGAACCACTTACTTGCAGTTACAAATTGTATTGTCTCTCTTCATCGAAAAACAAATTTTATTATATTATTTGAATGTTATTTTAAATAAAGCACATAGAACACAATAAAAACAAAACAATGCATTTTAATGTAAACAAAATACGACGTAAAAAGTCCAACCGATCCTTCGTTTATTAATAAGAGAGAATGATATTTATTTTATTATTCTGTCACAACTACTATGTTACTTAATGTTTTTCTGGTACGTCTACAAAGAATAAAGATACATCTACCAACGGCTAATTAGGTTATTTGTACCTTATAATGGTTATAAATATTATTAACGCACATGATTCATCACGAACCACTTCGGAGATAATGAATATCAATCATTAACACATGCCCAAAATAACATCGGCCTAAGGGATTCTAAGAGTATTTTTACCAAGAAATGCGGGATAAGTATTGTTATAGGCCGATCTCCTGGTGTGTCTCTCTATGCGGGAAAACCTTTGGACGGCGATAAAACGGGTCTTCCCAGGCTGATTTATTACGTTATCGTTGATTGAGGAGTTTCCTTTGTAGAACGCAGTAACTTAGTGCCGGTAGGTGACCAGGAGGATCCATAGTACTAGAAAAGGAAAATAAGAATGTTTTCACAAAATTATAGTATAAGCAAGCAACTCAAGCCTTCAAAAAATGCATAATAAGGCAGTTCATAATAAATTATATATGAGCTCTTCTTGACCGGCTCTGTTTTGTTTGTTGACATTTTGTTAGCTATGGTTTTGTTTGCGGGAGTGACGAGACGGGCGAGTCGAATGGCTCGGTCGAATTCGGAAGCACTCGGTAGCGCTCAGTTCAGAGAAATATTCTGTACTGAGACTGCTTAGTAAGAGAGCTCTCATTTAATTATATGCAGTGGGTAATTAATCTGCACATATTCGGAAACGAAAACGAAACGAGCCCGCACCGACCCGGCGAGCAAGTCGCCTAAGGAATCAATCTTGCAGTAGGCCCATTTGCTTTGTATCGTTAACTTCGTTGAATGTCAGTATAATGTAATAAGTCTTACGCCGTAGTATTATTGTGTAATCCCATGTGGCTAATACGTACGATACACGTCTATTACACAATCTGCCGCACCAGCTTTTAAACACTTGCACGAGCAAAAAAACCTCATTAAGGCACTCTTGATCATTTGTATAGGAAGTCCCATGAATTTCCATTATTTGTCGTTAAGCAGCAATAGAAAAACACATTCTGTGGTGATCCCAACCGTCAACCTATTACGGGCATAGAGCAACACGGTCAACGCGGCCAGGATGGAAGCAGGCATACACAACTTTCCTCTCTGTCGCATTGGGCATAAAAACGAGGTACAGGATTTGGCGGTAAATCACGTAATAGTTTATGTATGAGTATCCTTATTACAGTTTTGTTTTACGCAAGTACATTAAAGTGCATTTGTGTGCATATTGTCTCCCCGGAAAAAATGGCAGAACGATTTGAATACAGTAGTATTTGAATAGTATTATGTCGTTATGACTACTCCCTTCCATGTTGCTCCATGATTACAGCTTTTGAGTTTTATGCTGCTGACAGGCGGATGGATGGAATGACGGACGGACCAATAAAGGAGGCTTAGCTATAGTATTAGGATATTGAACCTTAATTAAAGGTTTGACCATCTGCATGGAATTTATCAGCTAGTAGGTGCTATGTCTAAGATTTGCTTCCATATTGGATTTAAATACCTTATCTTCAATGTGTTACATGTTATTTTATTTAAGAAAATTTTGAAATTTGCTCTAAAATTTAGGGTAATTCGATCCGAGTTCAGAACGCTGTGATACAATTTTACTGTGAAATTATATCATTGCATCGATCGTTTCACGACCACATGAAATACTGGCGCGTATGCGAGCAAGTAATGGCACGGTAATATTATCTATACAGAATTGTGACTCCGCCCTGTCCTTTAAAATAAATGCCTACGGCCGAGCGCTGCGTTAGCATGCGGTAGGGCCGCCCGCCTACAGTATTTTATGTAGTTTTGTTTTTAACGCGAGTGTAGGTAGATTACTCGTTTGTTTCTTTTTTCATCCTAACCACTAAACTTATTTATATATTATTCCAGATATTTTGCCCGATGGAAAAACCGAAATACCTAAATATTAGAAACAAATTACATACTAGTAGATAGGTATATAAAAAATATTCTATAAAGGTAAGACACCTTTCCAATATTTCAGGTAATTTAAAAAATGATATCTCTGGATGTGTTATTGAAGAGTTCAAGCAACCAAAAACAGCAATTGTGCTGTTGTACGATATTGATATATATATTGATAGTCGTTTGTTCTTTTCCATACTAAATTATGTAGGTATCTACTTAATTAAATCAAATATTTACAATACCAAACGCACGTTTAAGCACGGCTAACTGCATAAAAAACAATTCGGACCGTTCGGTCGTCGTTGCGGCGCGGCGGCGCGGCGCATTCGCGACTGGGTGCCCGCCGAGAGCCCATCGAACTCGAGTGGCGTAGGTATGACTCGCTTTCCGACCGTATGTATGAAGATAGAAAACTGTATGATATTATTACCGTGGTAATGGTGTAGCCAGTACAAACTATTGGCCTCACAATGACTTGTGTTCAGTATTCTTTGTATGAGAATCTCTTCTGTATGAAACACTGGCGCTTCAAGGACGAGCACGATGAACCAAATGTGACCTTGCATTATACAGCAAATACACGACACTAAAAAAACATTGACTGAGCGAGACATGCATGAAATTGACAAATATCTAGTATACAAGAAAGTAATGGTGCAGCCAGTACAAACTATTGGCCTCTAAATCGTTTGTGTTCAGTATTCTTTGTATAGGAGTCCCTTCTGCAACGCACACTAATCGGAATCGTAGCGTAATCGCCTCACGAAGAAATGATATGTCTACTACGCCTTTATAATTCACAGTTGGTTCATTCAGTGCATTCTCTGTATAAACGGCAAATCTTTACAGCATCCTATCACTGGCTGCCTTACAGCCACGAATATAAGTGTCACTTAGTGAACCGCTCGGCTGGAGTAGTTAATTTATGAAAGTGCAAATTTCTATTTTACCTAAGTGCATGGTAATATAGGAAATGAGAAGCTCTCTAGCTAGATAACCATCGCGTAATTTAGCCAACATTCGAAGAGCCATTTATATATTACTTTACAAATTATAATAAAAATAGGAAGCTTTTAGTGACTGGTCGTTTAGACGATAATGGCCATGGTAAGTGGCTACAATTTCCAGTTTTGAGATAATTTTAGCTTTTTATAATATATTAAGCACCGCCGAATGTTGCAGATCTACTACTTCATAAATTAATAAAAAAGGTAAATTTAAAAAATCAAAAAACCCGACTGCTTATTTATACTTCAAATAAAAACTGAAAAGAAAAAAAATAAGTCGAGTAGTCTATAATTCTGTTAATAAGGAACAAAGCTACATTAACAGTCGGGACCCATTAGATATTCAAGAATACATAATATTTTTCAACAGTGGGTCCCGACTGTTAAAGTAGCTTTGTTCCTTATTAACAGAAATAAAGACTACTGGACTTGTTTTTTTCTTTTCAGTTTTTATTTGAAGTATAATTAAGCAGTCGGGTTTTTTGAAAAAAATAGTGAATCAAAACTAAAATATTATTTGATATCTATTTTCAAAATGCACATTTTGTATTAACAAATCATTTTTTATCAAAACAAATACTTTTACCGCTTTTGATATTTAAAGAAGATAAACTTTGATTTTAACACTATGTCATTTCGACAAATATTTAAAAAGTTACAACGATGACAAAGTGATAGCGCGGTGTACTATGTAAAAGAAAAAAAATGGGGTATTCGCAGTATCTGATCCTATACGAAGTACTAACAATAAATTCTTATTAAATGATAAAAAATATATTATCATAATAGGTATTTATGATTATTGAATTTTAATGAAAAACTCAGAATTTTACTGTTTTTCATTTTTTTAACGATATTACTCAATGTTACAAAAAAGGTTTACTTAATATAATGACAAATAACCCATTTTTCGCTAGTAAGTACATACTTATTGGAATCCCTGTATTTATTAATCAGCTCGCGATAATATTGGTTTTGTAAATAAAAAAAGGTAAATCACCCCTTTCATCACCCTACGCCTATAAGTATTGCGATGTTGCAGCTAAGAACCAAGTTCCCATCTACTTCTATATGGGAATTCATTATATTCGGTTTAGCTATTAGGACACGGAAGCGCAACAAACAAACTCACTTTCGCATCTATAATATTATATTATACTTACTAGTGATCCACCCGGGCATTGTACGGGCGAAATTTATTTATCGGGTTAAAATATAGCCTATGTCACTCGGACAAAATGTATTTAAATAAAGAAAAATGTTATAATACATAATGTAGCTACCTTATGTTGAATTAATATTTGAAACCGGTTTAGTAGTTTGACAGATTATTTGTTACAAACATACAAATCTTGCCTCTTTATAATATTAGTATAGATAGTTTGAATAAGATAAGTATTTAATTGATGAAAAAGATTTAAAAATAAAGTAAGTAATACGTTTATTTGATTATATTTGTAAAAGTTACTTAGCATTTGTGATTAACATTGATAGGTTATTCGGTATTTTTTTAAACAAAAAAAAATGGAAAATAATTGCCATGATTGCACTACTGGGAGTACTCTTCATTCGAGCTTTACACTACCAATAAAAAAGGGTCGAACACAAAGTCTTTGACCTGTTAAATGTGAACGCTTTAAAAGAAAACTACAAAGAGAACTATAAATTGATAATAAATGAGATTGCTATGGTGCTCTACCTAACGTTATGAAAATTTTATTATGCGCCTTTAGTTTAATAAAATATTATAAACTTTGCTTTGGTGATTGCATAATTATTTAATTTAGTGATCTAAGGCAGTTGCCACCATTGTCCAAAACAACAGACGGGAATTGCTGCTTTCTTCAGCCTGCGACATAAACGTCATTGATTGGTATTGTATATAGGGTGATTAAAAACATTTGAAGTTAACTTCTGGCATCTACATATTGGGTTTCTGTGAATTATGTAGGTATATCAAATTATGAGACTAGGGACTGACACTGAATTTGTGTATCACTAGGGATGCAAAGTCTTTTGAAATATCGATATTATATCGATATTTATATCGAAGTCAGGAAAATATCGATATCCGATATATCAACCATTTTAACTCGATATTATCGATATATCGATATTTTTTCTTTTTTTTTATGGACATTAGAATACGGGGTGAGTGTGACACATTCATATGTTTGTTGGCAAATTTCTCGCAAAATGCATTGAGCCAGCTTTTTCTTTAAACACGCTTGATGAAATCGCGCCCAGCAGGATTTTTT
This sequence comes from Chilo suppressalis, assembly GCA_902850365.2. Taxonomy (NCBI): domain Eukaryota; kingdom Metazoa; phylum Arthropoda; class Insecta; order Lepidoptera; family Crambidae; genus Chilo; species Chilo suppressalis. Next base: position 11,357,754 of record OU963897.1, on the reverse strand, counting down.
TTTGGCTCGCACGGTTTGTGCCACGACAGGAAACCAAAAAATTAAAATTATTATCCTGATCAGATCACTCACATTTGTTAGCACGAATGCGCCAACCCGCATATGTGGGACGACATTTGCGAATGCCTTCGCTAAGTTTTCACTACATTCGTGCTTTTCCAAACTATGTCGGTTTTTTAGCGCACATCAAATACGCAAATTGCTTAGTCTCCCACACATCAGGGACGCCCCTGATGCCTGAGCCCATGGCTTCAGAATAGGGTAAGCCCAAAGCTTCAAAAATTACTATACCTATCTTACTTTCTTGACTTGGCGAGCTTAAAAATTTACGATTTGTATAAGATTCTTAATTTTATTTTGTGTTATATTACAATGATATTTAATTTCAATTAATCAGTAGTTGACAATTATCTAGAAAGAGAGGCAAGGATTTTATTTAAGTGCAAGAGTTACCATTAGGTATACGATTATACCTATATACGTTGGTGTCGATTCTGGCATGATTATCTAAACTTAAAACTAAATTTAACATCAGTCTCTCCTTGTCATTCTGTATAGAGAATGACAAGGATACACTGTTGTCAAATTTAATTTTAGGTTGAGAGAATCATGCCAGAATCCACACCAGTTTAGTATATTTCTTGGGGTTCAAGATTTTTTTAATACAACTATAAGCTCTTGCGATTTCAAAGCAATAGTTATTCCGATATTATTCAATTTAGATAGTCATAGCAGGTAAATTAATTGATATTATTGTGTTTGAATTCAGTCTACGAAATATCGATATTTTGGAATTTCCGATATCGATATTATCGATATCAGTAAATTTTAAATATCGATATAAATATCGATATTTTGGTCTCGATATTATCGATATTATCGATATTCCGATATATCGTTGCAACCCTATGTATCACACATCACAATCTTAGACGTCCGGCATTGACATGACAATGCAGCCACTGCCAATTTTAAATAGTCGACGAATAAAAGTAAATGAATTTTATATTCACTGCTAAACTATTCAAAAAAACATAAACAAAAGATGACTTTTTGAGTAAGTGCTAGTTTACTATAAAATTTACATACATTATAGATATTTATGTAACGACTTGATTTAACTTCACACATTTTTGCGAAAATTGAGGCGCATCTGTAGCCTTGACCCCGCTGGTAAAGTCTTTATATGTCTTAATAAATCAATCTCTTAGACCGACGCAAGGTACTTAATAATTCCCGCTATATTAATTCCCTTACTGAAGTAACAAGACTACGGTATATACCGTCTTAAAATACTAACTAACTAAAAAGTGTGAAATAAAAAAGTTAAATTTAAAAAATCAAAAAACCCGACTGCTTAATTATACTTCAAATAAAAACTGAAAAGAAAAAAACAAGACCAGTAGTCTATAATTCTGTTAATAAGGAACAAAGCTACTTTAACAGTCGGGACCCACTGTTGAAAAATATTATGTATTCCTGAATATCTAATTTTTTAAAAAAAATACCGAATAACCTATCAATGTTAATCACAAATGCTAAGTAACTTTTACAAATATAATCAAATAAACGTATTACTTACTTTATTTTTAAATCTTTTTCATCAATTAAATACTTATCTTATTCAAACTATCTATACTAATATTATAAAGAGGCAAGATTTGTATGTTTGTAACAAATAATCTGTCAAACTACTAAACCGGTTTCAAATATTAATTCAACATAAGGTAGCTACATTATGTATTATAACATTTTTCTTTATTTAAATACATTTTGTCCGAGTGACATAGGCTATATTTTATCCCGATAAATAAATTTCGCCCGTACAATGCCCGGGTGGATCACTAGTAAGTATAATATAATATTATAGATGCGAAAGTGAGTTTGTTTGTTGCGCTTCCGTGCCCTAATAGCTAAACCGAATATAATGAATTCCCATATAGAAGTAGATGGGAACTTGGTTCTTAGCTGCAACATCGCAATACTTATAGGCGTAGGGTGATGAAAGGGGTGATTTACCTTTTTTTATTTACAAAACCAATATTATCGCGAGCTGATTAATAAATACAGGGATTCCAATAAGTATGTACTTACTAGCGAAAAATGGGTTATTTGTCATTATATTAAGTAAACCTTTTTTGTAACATTGAGTAATATCGTTAAAAAAATGAAAAACAGTAAAATTCTGAGTTTTTCATTAAAATTCAATAATCATAAATACCTATTATGATAATATATTTTTTATCATTTAATAAGAATTTATTGTTAGTACTTCGTATAGGATCAGATACTGCGAATACCCCATTTTTTTTCTTTTACATAGTACACCGCGCTATCACTTTGTCATCGTTGTAACTTTTTAAATATTTGTCGAAATGACATAGTGTTAAAATCAAAGTTTATCTTCTTTAAATATCAAAAGCGGTATAAGTATTTGTTTTGATAAAAAATGATTTGTTAATACAAAATGTGCATTTTGGAAATAGATATCAAATAATATTTTAGTTTTGATTCACTATTTTAGCGGTAATGACTTACACATTAAAAATAGATATATGGTGTCACGGACTTTTTTTTAGAACTATTTAAGAGATACATTTTCACTCTATATTACATTCATGTAACTTTTATTGTTTTTGCAGTGCAGGCCAAAATGGCTCGCAGATGGGAGATTTTTTTCCGTCTTATGTGACACTTATTGTTATATATTGCCCAATTCACTCAATAACTACATAAATTATTATAGATATGTATATATATATATATATATATATATTATATATAATAAGTTTTTTTTAGGTGAAAGAGTAATAAAGGTCCATACAAACGTAAGATTGAAATTAAAAGCGTAAGTGGTTAATATACAACTTTAAAGCGTTGTAGATCCTAAACAATCATATAAAATGAAAAATGATGTTAGGAACCTAAATATGATTTTTGATTATCTAGACAGTGATACCCCACACGACATATTTTGTCAACTTATTTTTTTTGCTTCGTCACAATATGGCGCCTAATTTTGCCCATATTGAATTTTGATTACTATTATATCTTTAGTAGCACTCCCATGATTGAGACGAATCGATTGATGTATAAATCATCAAAATCGGTCCAGGCGTTTGGTCTCTAGTGTGCCACCAAGGAACAAACATACATATATAGACTGTTAAACACATAACCCTGTCTGCGCGTCGCGCTTCGCGCTCTTGCATTGCGCAGCCGGGTAAAAATGTTAAATGTACTCCTATGAGCGAAGCGCGAAGAACCCGTCCAAGATTACTTATCTGGGAATATAAGAAGACTACGCTTCTTGGTTATCGTAGTTTTTGTGAAGTCAGTGCAATGTCAAACTCACCAAGGATGTCTTCTATCCCATTCATGCATTTCTCTCATCAGTATCTTGGCTTCAGAAGAGGTATCACGAACACCAGATGCTGGTTGTCGTTTCTCATAACTTTTCCATGCACCCTTTTTATTTTGGGCTGTATTTGATTGAAAAGTAACAATTATGATTCTGTTGTAGGTAAAGTTTTTTCATAAAAATTGCAATTTAGTTTTTCCAAAGAATTTATAATAAAAGGAGGGAAACTTATTAACATTATTGATGGAATCATCATAAGCAAGTTAATCGATTGTCTTTTCTTTAATAAATTCATTTTTAAAGAATTCTAAAATAAAAAGCAGTTATATTTTACATTATTAATTTATCAGGCAACTGATATCTTCGTCTTGTGGCGATTGAGTGTGAAAAGGGTCCGTAAGGTGGTGTGGGTTCGAATCCAATCTGAAGCCTGGACCGCGTGGAATAATTTCTAATAAACATTTTTCAGAATTATAAATGTAGCAGTTAAACGCAAAAAATTAAATAAAAATATAATAAAATCATTAAGAAAGAGGGCTTTTCAAAGGACAGAATACTTTTAGAAATTTGCGATAGGTAGCTAAACATTATCGTTTCTAAAGAATATCTGAAATCAGAAAGTCATCTGGATATCGTACCTTAATTCTCTACCAGACCCGTAAAGGAATTAGCCTTCTTTAAACATAAAATGTCAATATCATGGTTAGCCTCTTTCGGTTCGGACTATGAATGTAACTTTCGCAATAGGAATAATGACGGGGTAAAGTAAACGAAATTAGTCCGTCAGTTACATTTTCAAAGGGTAATGGACACTTATTTTATATTTTTTTCAAGCAACCAAATAATGAAACAGATAAAGCGCGTCAAAGTTTGTAGCAAAGTAAAAATTGTACCAAGACGTGACGTCATGGGATATTTTCAATCAATATTTCTCTGTCTGATGTTTTGCTTACTTATGCGAAAAAATACTTATCCAATATTTTTCGATAATCTACCCGAAAGATGGAGAAAAAAGTTAATTATCTTCCCTATTGCCTATCGCAGCATGATGACCGTCATTTTATATATCTAGTTCCTCCTTTCATCTCAAGATATGTTAAGTCGTTAGTTCTGACTGCATCTGCCATCGTTAACCACCAAACCAATCATGGCATTTTCTCCCTATTCTATCCCTTCGAAAGACAAGAGCCCTACGCCATCATATTGGGGATCACAGAACACAGAAAGAGATTAGAAGAGTGATCCTAAACCGTTTGTACGGGAACCGGTGTCACCGGCTCGCCAACACTACACTTTAACCTAATAGATTGTAGTGAATCAAACGACGCGACATCAAACAATCGAACGAATCAGCCTTCAAACGACGCAATCAGAACCAAGTTTTGGTAAAGTTATGAGCATTTGCTCACACATAACTGTAGCGCGCCTGCCGGGCCTTCTAACTTCATTCTATGTTCTGTGGTGGGGATTGATGATGTGGTGTAAAAGCATATTTATATAGTCATCACAAAAGTATATCGCAAGGACCTCTTAATTTTTTTTTAAATTATCAATGTAGCGTGAACTTTATGCTTATGTTTATTTAAGTATTTGGAATGGCCTAGCAGGGTCATATTTGTATCCATTTATTATAAATTTTCTAAGATCTATGTAACAACATGGTGCAATAACGAATTTTGAACTTTGTCATCTCGTGTCCTACTCTACATGCTTAAAGAATATGTTAAAAGTAGAATGAACGACAATAACAAACACGATATATCTAAAGTCAACTTCTAAAATACATATCCAGATTTCTGTGCAATATGCACAGATCCTTTTTATTGTTATAAACTCACCTGAATCCGTATATGGACTCGTTTTCTTTAACCCTTGTCTGTTATCATGATATTCCCGTGAGCCGAGGGAACAGAGTGACTTAGGAAGTTTGGCTTCGAAAGTTCTATCGATGAGACCTGCGGATAAATAATGACATTGTAACAATTTTTTGTTCTTTTTTTGTATTAAAAGGTACTTACCAACAAAATTACAAGTCTTCTGTAAGTTGGAGGTAACTCTTCAGATATGCGCTCGAATACAAGCGGGTATTCAGTTCTGCCCTATCTCGCTTCGCGCTCGCAAAGTCGCTTCCCGCTGTTTGTCCCTATGTCCTTATGTCCCTATGTATGCTTAGATCTTTAAAACTACGCAACGGATTTTGATGCGGTTTTTTTAATAGATAGAGTGATTCAAGAGTTAGGTTTTTATGTATAATACATGCATAATATAGTAGAGAAACACTGATAATTTAAGAGGTTTTTAATGTAAGGTCGTAAATAAACACATTTTTTGCGCTTACATGTACACGCCGGCTGAACCCTACGAGATAGATCAAAATAATGTATTACAGTATTGTACACCTTAAAAAGGTCTACAAAAAAGACCAGGATGGTATATGTCTATCTCTTAGGGATAATCCACAATAACCATTTTTTATTCTATACTTTTTACGAGAAATAATAGCTTATTTGCGAAGCGATTCATCCTTTATCCAATTAAGTACCTTAAATACATTATATATTTAGTACAAATCAATTTGGCCCTTTAAAACATATAAGTTAAATTAATATTTTCAAAGATATTACAGATTTTAAAATGCAGGGACAAAGCGGTTCCGACGCTACCGGGCGGGGGGCCTGGTGGCGCGTGCCTATTGTAATTATAAGTATAAGAAGAATGTCATTGTGTTTATTACAAGCCTGAGAATAAAAACTATAGTCTTCACTTCAGCTCTACACCGAAGCGAAACGAGTGCGGGCCACTAGATAATTATAAAGATATGATTCTGTGTAAAAATTAGTCAAGTGTGATTCATACTTGTACAGGTCCACTTTTATTCAGATTTTGTTACTTGTTATTAAAGTAGCATTAATTTTTTTAAATAGCTAATATATTACATAATCACAAATGACCGATTTAAAATACTTAAATATTTTTTGCATTTTTTGTAGCCAAGGGTTTTTCTGAACGAAGTTCTAATCGATATGATCTTAACAACAATATGAAAAAAGTCCTATTCGCCAGACTAGTCTGATGATCAATTTAATCTAGGAGGGGAAGTAGGGAAGGACCTTTTATTATTAATAATCATTTTAAATGATATTTTTATAGATTAAAGTGCAAAGAATGAGTAATTAATTATAGAACAGAGAAACTAATTCTGGTGGTACATTTGAACTACATTGGTTATTTAACATAGCTTTGAATAAAGTTTTACCTTTTTCCTCCACGAAACCTAGCATAGATACGGCGGTAGATTCTTTCAAAGGCGTTTTATCTTCAATTATTTCCTTGTTCGGCGGTTCTTCGCTCATAGGTAGACTATATTCATTTAACTCCTACAAAAGATGTACTTTAAAAGGATACTTTTCGTTGGAGTAAAAACGTCTGTTTCCAGAATGAAATATCCTTTATTTTTGTTGTGGAAAAGTTCGCTTAATGACATATAAAACTAATATAAAACGTTTTATACTAACTGGCAAGACCATAAACTTTTGCAAATCTTTTTTGCTATTTATGAACTCCCAAAATGAGCAACATTTATTTTGAACAAACTCGTTGTCCTCTTCTTCAACTGGAGTAAAATCTAATATCAAATGTTGAGTAGTCGACGGCTCTCCGCAGGCAGTTTCGCTGAATATACTAAAATGCTCACGAGAACCGGATGGGTTACTCTTACTCCCAGGAAATGAGGTATTAGAGTTGCTACGTATCACATTCATACTCGTTAGAGGCGCACACTCTTCACTTAAATCTGCAGGTTTCATAATTATAATACATATGTAGTGTCCCTAAGTATAACACTACAAGCGTAACTTTAAATAAATTTTCTATCGGATGAAAGCTTTACAATTTTGCAATGACAAATCGCACCAAAGACTAAATAATCATAAAAGGTCAACTGTCGTATATTTTTGTATCTATGTCAAAAACCAATGAAGTGCTTTGAAAATGAAAATCTTATTAATATCGCGCGTGTAAAATAAATATATTTTTTATTAGGTAAAACAAACACCTAGATTTCAACTTTTACTGTATTTTCCAATAACTGGATAAGCTGCTATGCATATTAAGTATAATTAGTAAGGAATATTAAGCAATTAGTAATAATCATGATAAATAAAGTAAAGCGGCGACGCACGGAGGACCGATGTTGCTATGTACGACAACGGCGAAGCCAATCGCCAATCGGCTCGTCAATTGGTCGATATAAAATTACAGTGTAAATTGTAATTAAAATTGCTTTTAAATCGTTGACATGCCTACGTAGCAGCATGTACAGAAATAGTGGTACCGAGCTAGGATTTTGCTACACAGTTTTGTATAAATACAGATCGCAAAATACTTAATAATCACGAGGGATCTACCTGCAGTATTTTCATATTTTGTTAATATCTATAAAATAATTATGCTAAATTATAAAACAGAAGCCTTGGGCTTTTGGAGACGCATTAACAGCCTGGATAGCGGAAGATGTAGGTTCGAATCCCGTCTGAAACCTGGTAGGAGTGACATTTTTCGATTTCGATTTGTGACCGATTCTAGTAAACTATAGTTAAATACCTTAACATCGGCTAAGATGTAAATCTTGGAACATCGGTACATATTCTGACCTTTTCTACTCACTAAAATATATTGTTTTATTCAAATGAGACTCTTTTCCTTGTGATGATACGGAAGGATACGGAGACACCTGGATGTCAACAGGGACTCAAGTTTCGGTACTGTACCCCTAGCACGATCCATTATCGAATTCGAATAGTTTGCAAATTGAAATGTCAATGTCAAATTTTGTATGGAAACTTGAACAGCAGCGGCACAAAGTACGTAACGAGAACTAAAAATCAGTACACATTTGACAATGACATTTCGGACTCGCAAAAGATACGAATTCGATATTGGTTCGTGCTAGGGGTACTGTAACCCCAGCACGAACCATTACTTTGCGAAAAAAAACGAATAGTTTGCGAGTGCTAAATGTCAATGTCAAATTTTGTATGGAAACTTGAACAGCAACGTCACAAAGTACGTAACGAGAACTAAAAATCAGTACACACTTGACAATGACATTTCGGTCTCGCAAACGTTACGAATTCGATATTGGTTCGTGCTGTATCTTTTTTTTTGTTTTTGCCATATTAAATATTTTGCAAACGACCCATACTTTTACAAACATTCAGATTATACGCAGTATAATATAGTTATATAGTTTGTTATTCAAGAGTAAGGAAGCGCGGAGTAACACTCATGTATTTAATTTAACACATAAAATTCTAATTAACTCAGAAAAGGTACGGACCAAGAGTCTGTAGATGTAAAAAAATATAAAATTTGTTTCATAAGTACATAAGAGATATATTGACTTAAATATGTTATATGAATAAGGAACTGTTTTAGCCTTGGTCTTGACTAAACTTCTTTAGATTTTACTAGCTAGCATAAATATTTCGCCCAAAAATATGATTAAGAATAATATTGTCGGAACCACAACATAATCTAAAGTTTCTGATGGATTGCCTTCATCAAAATCGGCTTATGTGTTTGCCTCAATCGACTGTATGCATTGGTATAGAAAACGATCAGACAAGTAGGGTTTGGACCTTCCTTGGGGATGTCACAAACAGATAGCTATGATCAATGTCCCAAAAAATTGAATATTTTGACCCCGAGGCATACTATTACCTAGTTCCCACTATTGGCAAACCGAAAGTAGTTTTTATAAAATGTCATTCAAAGCTAAATTTCGTAAATAAGGGCTTACTTAATAGACACCACTGAAATGATTCCTTGTGTAGGTAAATATACTGAAGAATATTGAAATAATAATTTTCCCGGGGCCATGTTAGTAGATATACCAAGAAATTCGAAAAAAAATACAATTTTAAATTTTATCAATCATTTGTCCTATTTTTGCATCGATATTCAAATCAGTAACTGTATCTTTTTATTTATAGTTGTGTCGGCGGATGGATACAATTGGGCGGGGCGACTGCTGTCAAAAGCGCGGGAGGAGCAGCGGAGACGAGACTCTGTGGCGCCAACGAGCGTTACTCTCCGCCCGTGGTGTTGTTCGCTGATCACGGTGCATCTACATTAGAATTTAGGTAAGTTCGAAACCAAAACAGGGTGAAATTGCACTTGAATCGTGTTAGCATGAAGCAGCCACCGATCAAGTTACCCAATATTTACAAATTTTTCCACCTTACTTTGAGCTTCATTTAAGCTTGGCATAAGATTCACAATCTATTACAAAACACAATGCATCTGTAATAAAAATATTTCTAGTGCTCCAATAACAAATAAAAATTATATCAGTCATCAGTTTCCATCACGTTTTAATACTGAAGAAATAAATACTGCAAATACTTTTCTTCTTCAGTCAAGTCAAATACTTAAGTTAAATACTTTAGTACAGGTCAAATACTGAGCTCAAATGCTGAAGGAAAATACTTGCGCTATCTTTCTTGATAGGTATTAAAGATGAAGCTAATAATTTTGGGTACGAGGCGATTCAGATATTCAGGACACGTTGTGACGACTAGAGGTGGAGTTTTTGCCTTTTGTATGCATAGGATGATAATACCTTAAACAAGCTCGAGGCGAATTATGCAAGGGTTATTTGCTAGCAAGGATTTGGTTTTATACTATTTAATCTTATTTTTCTCTAAGTATTGGTATAAAAAGCTTGTTCGTGATTATCTTAAATAGAATTTGGTAGGTTAACTCTTACTAAATTCAATACCTCGTCAGGTTTAACAACAACCAACAAAGTTTTATCGATCACTGGGCTTCAGTGGCCGTTACACGGATGGTTTTGGTTGCGCGCTGAAATATTATCATAATGTAGTTGCAGAGTTGCACTAGATTCAAGACGATCAAATCGCTCCTTGGTGGCGCTCTGCCAACTAGTATCATAGTAAGACTAGGACTTCCTCCTTTACAATCCACATTTTATTTGGTGTAACACTTCGCCTTTAAGTATGTGTCTAAAATTTGTATTAAATAATGCTAGAATTTGTATTCTTTTTTAGGGTTCCGTAGTCCAGATAAGGAACCCTTATAGTTTCGTCATGTCCGTCTGACCGTCTCCGGTTTGGCTTGGATACTATTGGCACTAGAGAGCTGTAATTTTGTGGAGATATGTATATCGATGACGACGACAAAAAGGTAGAATGAATTTTTGAAAAATTGTTTTTTTAGGGTAGCTCCCCTACATGTAAACTGGGGATGTCTTTTTTTTCATCATCTACCCCATCGTGTGGGATATCATTAAATGGATCCTTTAAAATTATTTAGGGGTTCGTAAGACTATTTTTAGATTTAGGGATATGAACTATTAGCTTGAAAAACCAGGAATAAATAATGAATAATAGTGCTTTTTATGAACTTTTGGGGAAAACTATAACGGTTAAGATAAATGTGTTAGTTTAGGAGTAATAGTCGTTCAACTTTGGTTCAAGAAAATTTCTCACCTATAGAAAATTCCGTAGAAGAAAACATTAATAGTTACATAGTTGAAGTTATTGTAACGAAAAACCTTGCATTGCAACAAAATATAAAAAAAAACTGTTTAAAAACCACAATAAAATATCATTAGTTTTTTTATAAAAAGTATAAAAACACTTGAAAAGATTGACATAACCTTACAGCCGGCTGTAACCCTACAGATCCATGAGGATTTCACAAACGCTCCCCCGCCAGCAATGAAACAAAAAAAACGGTGGTTATCAAACGTATTTAAAAAAATAATAATATCGAATTGATTTTGAGTCTGAGACGCAGTTTGACTTTGATTTAGGTATTTTAGCTGTGAAACATAGTTTTACATATCATCATCATTATAACCAGCCTATTAACGTCCCCACTGCTGGGGCACAGGCCTTCTCTATGGATGGAATAGGGAGATAGGGCCATTAACTACCATACGGGCCCAGTGTGGATTAGTGGGTACTAACGACTGCAGATGTAGCTGGGGCCAACGTCTTAACGTGTCTTCCGAAGCACGGAGGAACTTGAGATAGTAAATTTCTGGTCACCCATCCAATGACCGACCACTGCGAAAGTTGTTTAACTACACGATCGCAGCCGAACGCGCTAACCACTTGCACCATCGAGCTCCACAATTACATATAAATATATATATATATATATATATGTCGGAGAGCGGCTATTCACTTTGTCATTAGCGTTCACGGGCTTAGTGGGCGTCATTGGGGCTTGATACAGGCACAAAACCAAACAATCACTCAATCACTGTTCGTATAGTTTTAATTACGTTCTTTTAACAAAAACAAAATAAAAATGTTTCACACACACTTTACTTTACACTAAGGACACTTAAATAACGTAACAACCGAGCAGTGGGTTCAAGGTACCAATCTGACTTCACTGAACTACCGTATCACCTTTCTAGTAATGAACCGCTACGATCAGTTCCTCGCCTTTAAATACGCGCAAAAACTACCTCCCACCTGTGAAAATCAAGATGACGCCTCGACCCCACTCGAGGCACGTGCTCTGCTCTGATTGGACGCGACATAAGATGATTTATAAGAGATTTTTATTAAATTGTTAAGTTACTGAACGATACAAAAATTGTAATTAATTAAATCAAATTAAATTAAGATTTTATAAAATTATTTAAAGTGTAAACAATAGCCTTTTCGCGATTAACATTCAACAAGAAACTCTACTCGTCACATCCTCCGACATATAGATTATTGGTTTTTCTTATTTCCGATACAGAAAATAAAGACTCTTGCTCAAATATATTGTGGTAACTACAGGCAACTACGGAACCCTACACAGCGCGTGGCACGACACGCACTTGGCCTTTTTTTTATATCGGAATGGTCTAAAGTATCAGGTTATCATCTTTCCTTGTTTTTCTTTTCTTCTCATTAAAAGTACCATGCGCTTCGCTAACTGATACTTACATTTTTGGCCGTAATGGTGAATGCGCCATTACACCACCGCCCGCGTAAATGTAGACGGAAGTCGATTTTTGTAAAAATCTTCCTCCTTGTAAATGGCCCGTAAGACAAGGATATGTGGCAACATTTTTTGAGGAAAAGTTGATTTTTAAAAGATGATTTTATTTAGACTCGTATTGGTTGCATGGACTTAGGATATCGCTCTCACTTGGTCCAAGACTGGTTGTGTTATGTCATTTATTATTTTTCATAAACAACTATTATTTTATTCAATAATTTGTTATATGAATATGACCTATAAGTATCAGTACCCCTAGCATGAACCAATATCGAATTCGTATCGTTTGCGAGTCCGTATTCGCATTGTCAAATGAGTACTTGAGATTTTTAGTTCTCGTTACGTACTTTGTGCCGCTGCTGTTCAAGTTTCCATACAAAATTTTACATTGACATTTCGGTTTACAAACTATTCGAATTCGATAATGGTTCGTGCTAGGGGTACAGGAGGCGGTAGCTAAAATTAATTAAATATTTCTCGGATCCATAAAAATGTTCCGAAACGTTAGCAATTGTGCAATAAATTATGTTAAACGCCTAGTAGGTATTAATATTAAATAATTGATGTGAGTGAAGTATCAAGAAACAAGTATATCTGTTGTTTTAGTGTTAAGAGCGTCATCATTAGTAATGAATTTTAGAGTGAAAACCAAGGCTAAAACCGCCTCTACCAAAAATCAATGTCACGGCTACTAGATGATGTTAAGAGAAAGAAAACAAAATACATCAGTGATTAAAGAAGCTACCTTCAATATTATTATGCTACTAAGTGACAGCAATATGGTTTCGTTTTTTTACCCTTTGGGTAAAGAAATCACCCTAGTAAGAGAGTAGCACAATAAGAAGTCAGGTTTAGCAAAATACTAAACGTTATTAAATCTTCATCATCAGTTGAAACAATCGCAGAATGTGTATTTCTATTTCCACTTTAATAAATAATAATTAAAGTCTATAAGTGAAATGTCGCCATGACTATAATGCAAATGTTATTAACAATGCGCAATTGTACAGAACCAGTCATATACAACCTGTGACTCACATCTGTCTAGTTTTTTTTCGCTATTGAAAGCTTTGTAATAGTTGTTGGTAAAAAAGTGATCTTACTTTAAAAAGAACTTTATGTATTTATAATGAAGTGCCAATATAAAGTTGTAAAATTGGCAATTATATTTGATGCTGAGCATTTCGTATTTTTTTGAAGATCTGCTAGTTATAGTTATATAATTTTATGATAAATTAGCGGCCGCCCGCGACTTCGTACACGTGTCGTTAGTTATTCGTTGTTACAGAATGCGTTCAAGAAATAAAGTTGATAATATTTTGATCCGACTTCTAAATATATTCATGCCAAAGGACATTGTTCAGCGTCCATACATAGTTAGCCTAAGAACCAACAATCATGAAATATTATTTTCTAGGTTCAAAATCGTAAGTAAATGACTGTAAAACAAACATTATTGACGGACACTTCTGAGAACTTAAATTATTAAGAAAACTATTTTTTTTTGAGGTTATGCTTAATATTCAATGAAACATAGGTCAACCTATGAACTTAGTATGAACTCAGTATGAAGTGAATTAATATTACACCTAATTCATTTTATTCGGTGCGATTTTAAAGAATAACTATTAGGAAAAGCTTGGTTAGGTAGGAATCATGAATGAAATAAAAACTGTAGTTTTGCTTCTTATTTATTGACTATTTTTCACATAATTGTATCATATTGTTTATTGTATTTATTTGTATATCACATGTATATTGTGTAAATATGCAGCGTGAATGTGTATCAGGTGTTCTTAAATAATTTGGCAGTATGATCCTCTCAGGATGTTGTGGCAATAAGGGCTCTGCTCTTTGGTAACATCGATGGCATATTAGATAGCCAAAATTGTTAAATTAAAGGAAAAACAATCGCAAATAGACACACACAACAGGTAATCTGAAACGAGAATGCACTCTCCAGTATATTATACTACTCTTTGGAATGCACGAATGCCACAGATTACTACAAACAAATGCAAACTGCATGCACCACAACCACAGAGTAACGAGTTTTAAGCCGGCCCTTCACTTGACAACAGTTTGTCCTTGTCATGCTTAATGAGGAATGAAAAGGACAGACTGATGTCTTTTTTAAAATAGCAAATACGAATAGCCAAGTGAAGTGCCGGCATTAGGAAGAAAGAGTGTTTTGTTTGCAGCGCTTCCATAGATTATACACATAAAATGGTATTTATTGTCTCAGATTATTTTATAACTTTTTAGTTTAGCTTACTTATCTGGGAGTGTCCGTCACAATCTACATACTGATAATTATCGCAAAAAATATACTAAGAATTATCATAAATGCCAAATTGGTGTTGGTTCTTAGGCCAATTTTAACATTGTCCTTTGAAGTAAATCCATTCAGTACTTTTTGAGTTTATCCGGGTCATACATACAGACAAACAGACAAAAATTCCAAAAAATATATTTTTGGCTTCGGTATCGATTTTAGATCAAGTATTCTTTTAAAAAAATATTCAATGTACAGTTTTGACTTTCCTACCATTTTATTATATATACCTGGGGTAAGTGTATGTTTTTTCAATTTCTCGTCCCTTTTATCTCACAACTATGTAAAATTAAATTTCCAATCTTGTAATTTCTTCATCAATAAGTGAAAACTGGTTAATGGCATAAAGTTCTTAAAATTGTTGTATGAATAGCTGTTAATTTTCCCATTGAAAAAAATATGTAAATATTAAATAAAACGGACATGTGCTGTTCACATGCGATAGGAGTGAAACGTACAATTAAATTGTATTGTATAAATAATAGCTTAATAAAAGAAAAAAAATACAATTAGAAAAGTAACCAAGCGTAGGATCGATCCACCGATCATTTGGTGTCGAACCCAAGACCATATCAATTCGGCTATCTGACTCTTGCAGAGAGTTACAAAATTACGGGTACCTTGTGTAAAAACTGTCGCTTTTTTGTTTCATCGGGTTTTAAATCACAATGGTGCTAAAGAAGTTTTCACTTCAAAAATTATATAGATATAAAAATCTAGCAGTTAAATGCTTAAAATAAATATCTATATAGATTTTCCTTGCACTTCCTAATTATAAGTTAAGCACAACCTTTAAATTAAACGTGACCTCTAGTTAATTTGTAAATGTATCACATTGATCTAATCCATGGTATTGCTTATTTATTACAAACTGAAAAAAATGGGTTGAATACGCCATTGGGTTTGTAAAAAAGAATTTTTATTTAACATGCCCGGTCAGTCGCGCAAATCACGTTATTTATGCAATACCTACCATTCAGTCCAGTTCCGGACTTCATAAACGTCATCCCACTATTCTATATAGCGGCATCCCTTAGAAGCAGAACGAGCGCGGGGACAAAAGGTCGTCACAGCGGAAACGGTAATGCGCGATCCGGAATTGCGGATGGTCGCCGGCGGGCGGGCGGCGCGACGTTGCAAATGCTCACGTCAGCGACAACACAGCTAGCGTCACACGATTTTATGAGATGTATGCATGGATGTATGTACCCAGTGTACCTCATGCCAACGTAGCTCTCTGCTATTTCGAAATCGGATTACTGTTAGGATTCGAGTTGAAACTGCTAACGATCGAATAAGTATGCAAACATTTCATTAATGAAATATTACTTTGTAAGGAAGTTTTTCTTTAATTTGGTGAAATCTCACGGTAAATTTAAAAAAGAGGTTTAAGCCTTAAAAACTATGGTATTTATTGCCAATTTTTATATTGTGTATATCCATTGAAAATGTGTAGCGTGGTAAGTCAAGCTTTAGGCAAATGTACTAATTTTGAAGTACTACTACCCCCCACAATAGCGTCTTCTGACCCGTGTCGTCGTGCCAGCGTCCGCGCAACGTTGATGCGGCGCTAGCGCTGGCTGCCTGCCGAAGGCCAGGTTTACGACGCAGCGCTAACCCTTAAAATTTATTTGGATGAAAAATAGATGTTGTCCGATTCTCAGACCTACTGAATATGCAAATAAAATTTCACGCAAATCGGTGGAACCGTTTCGGAGTAGTTCAATGACACACACCGAGACACGAGAATTTTATATATTAGATTTTAATGCCCGTTCGTATCCCGTCTGAAACCTGCTCTAGTAATATTTTCTTTACAAAATAAATTAAAATTGACAATATTCACAATTGCACTCAGAGTCACCAATAAAAAATTATGATTGACGACTGAAGTGTTGTCTTATTCTATTGCTATCGCAAAGAAAGTGACAGCATTCACTTTAATCATACTTAAAAAAAAATCGTTTTAATCCGACTGCAAATGTTGGAGTGTGTTAAATGAAATTAAATGCTTGAGTCAGTTTTTCACGTGTACATGTTGTTAATATGTTTATATATTTTCTGTTCCCGCAGGTTTCACGTTTCCGATCATGCGCTCTCTAAGCTTTGAAAAAAAAATCGTTCAAAGCGCGTTGCTCTTTCCATTTCATTGTAACTTCGCGATAGATCGACTCGATCTTGGCCCGGGTATTGATTGTTGAAAATTAAGACACTACAAATAATCAAAGACATTATTATTGCTTATTTCAAAGCGTGTTATTGGTGTCAGTCTCATTATGATCGTTAATATTAAGCACTGACAGGATTGGTTGATTTCATAATAGTAAAATATTTGAAAAGAATACATGTTACAATGCTTTAATCAAAATTATTGATATGTATATATATTTGGTAAGTTATTTAACACTGTAAGTTTTCTTTACTGTACTGTTGTATTAGGATGCACTTTGTGACACTACATTGTTGTATGCCCAAACTGATATTACTTCATTTCATCGAGTAGGGATACCTTTTTTTAAAACAAATGGATATACAAACTAAATAACTACGTTAGAAATCAAATACAGTTGTTAAGTATTCGTGAGATGACTTTTGAATTATGACAAATTGAGATATGATTAAAGATTTGTGTTTAATAATGGGACGTAATAGCGGCATTCACGTCTACAACTGTTCCATTCGAGTCAATAACCCTGTCCATTTCGCCTGAAAAGGGTCTCTCTCGATGGAAGGACAGATAACCGCACTGAGGATCCTTTAATGGCTTCGTTTTTCAATTTTAAATATTAAAATCATTCAACGGAAAGCTTTTGACTTGTAACCAGCTTTTTGCCAGACCAGAATTCACTCCAAGAAGGATGTTCAATTCTTTGAAAATTGATGTTGTTTTTTTAAACGACTAATGATTTAATTAGCATGTTATTGTTGGATAATGTTTTTTACCTATTTTCTTTTTAAATTTTCTTTTGTTTCGACCTACAACAAAATCTCAAAAGAATAACAGTTGTATGTTCAGTCTGCGGTTACAGATGTTCAGTAAGTATGGAACGAAATAATTGTAATGTGTTGTCCGGTTATCGTGAAAAAATATAATATTACCACATACTACTAAACAAGAAGTGTAAATTCCATAGATAAGTTGGCTATCACAAATGAAACTCCGACCTTTGCAACGATCCGCCTTATCCATTGTACTCTATACCAAATTACAGCCAGGATTGTTTTAAACTAACGTGATCACTAACATTAAAGTAATTAGCAGTATGGATACCATGTAACAAATATTGGACTCACAAAAAACAAGTTACATGGTGGCTGTCCCACAAAAACGATACCTAATGTTATGTATAGCCTACTTTAATAAAATTATCTCGAATTGGAACGCCCTGGCCTTTGGAGAAGTAACCTCTCCTTTGCAGAAAAGCATAGTAAAATACCCGAATACACTACCTTTTGGTGGTGTTGTGTTAGTATCAATCAGAAATCAATATATCTTTATTCAAATTGGATGTATAAGTACAACACTTTTGAATCGTCCAAACATTTTTTCCCCTACCACTCGTTATTGGACATATTTTTTAGCTGCGGAGAAAAACGAGCGAAAAAAGCTCCACAAAATTAAAAGTATAATGTAAAAACATTTACAAATCATTTTTTTGTTACAACGTCAATACGGTCATGATTTATTTAATATAGAAAACCTTTTGGAATTATTGGAACAGTTCAAACCCAAGCATTTTTGTCTGTAATATAATCAGATACTTTGTAATAAGCTTTTTTAATAAGTGCTTTTTTTAATACTATCTTTGAATTTATTTATGGTTATCTCTTGGATATTGCTTGGGAATTTATTGTAAAAGCGAGCACAAATCATCATCACACCATCAGCTGAGCCGTCTGCTCGTATGCCCCCTATAACATAAAAAAAAACAAATCGGTAAGTAAGATTCCAGAGCTCCACGGGGTAGGGGATTGGGTCAGGGTAATGTCTAAGCGTCTATAGGCCATGAAGGCCGCTTAACATCTGGCCGGCCATACGTTTTTTTGCCACCCTTTTAACATACTGTCATGTCATTAAATTGTTTTTATTTACCAGGATAACAGAGAAGACGGTGAGGTCGCAGTTCCTAGCCTTCTTCAGCTTCACCAGTCTGAGTAATACACAGGGGGTGGGGTTCCACCCACGCGGCGGCTCCAGGATACCCCACACAGGTAACATCACCTTAAAAAATAACTCACTTTTTATCTAGTAGGTAATAGAAAATTGCTAAGGAAAGGGTGTTAACATGTTTTTACGCCTAATTTTTACACCCCAATTAAATTCTTAACTTACTTAGAAAAAAAAACGATGTAAGAATTCGTGACTTTGGGCAGATGCACTGATTTTTAGCATGGTGTGTTAATTTCATTTTAACATTATACTTACATTAACTTAGCCTTAGAAATTAGGTCTACGGTATTTTTATATTAGGTCTTGAAATGCGAGAGGGCTGTTACATGACTAATATAACAATTAATACCTATTATTTTATTATAATGAAATTTAAATAATTTACAATATAAGAAAAAAATATATAGCAAGCAAATTTGTTTTTGAATGTTGATGAATGAGATGTGAACAAAACCATCGATGTAATTAAAGTATCAGTTTTAAACGTGCTTCACTTTAAGCTTCGTTTGTTATAAACATTTTTAACTTTAGCATAGAACAGTATAAGGTAAATATCCTCGAGCCCTTGATTCACATCATACTTGGCAAGTTTTATGATGTGAACCACATTCATGATGTGTGTGGAAGGCAATATGGTTTTATTTTTACGACCGGCTGCGAGCCATATAAAAACGTCACAATCCTCACAATTTAGGGCACCATGCCATTTAAAAAGCGATCGAAACAAACTTTTTAGATGCCAATCATTTTCTTGGGAGGAATAACGAAATTGCGAGCATTTTTCTACGAATGCTGTAAACTTATAATGATTATTATTGATGTTACACGTGTCCTCTCCAGTATCTATTCAGTTGGATATTTTTATATAAATATTTACTAAAAATATATTTCTTTGAAATCCTCTCTTTCATGGATAATCCGAACAGAAAATCCTCCAAAGCAAGCTTGATTATTAAGATGAATGGTCTTTTTACAAAAAGATTAAGAACTAGGAAGTATTTTATGCGTACTGCCTATGTAAAAAAAAACATCAATGTAAAAGAAATACATAAGTAAATTTACGTCGAGGTAAACGCTAACAGAGATATTCATGAATAACAATGGTACATGCTACGGTAACGCCGTCCGTCGAACGATTCTTTGTGAATCATACTTAAACTTTTACCAATTCATCCCTTTTTGTTAACAAATTTTCCTTGGATATAAAATGCTATATTTTATCTGTCATAGGGTACAACAACGACATCCGACATCTTGGGTAACAATATCACTATTTGTATATGTAGACATAAAAAAAACGATTTCTAGCTACATAAAGTCATATATGATATTGCTACAAAAGGACATTTGTTTTTTAATTCAAATGTCATACACTCAGAAAATAATCTGCTCAGTAATAACATAAGAGTTGGAATCCACATTATTCACCTACTTACCTCTAAAGTGTCTGTCTGACTGTTGAGTTTCAGTTACATTCTGTGAATGATAAGCCTTTAGGATTTATTACCTTTACTTGTTATTGCCTTACTTGTCTGCAAAAGATTGTCGGCAAACGGAACGCAAGTGTTGGCGACGTTTACGCGACCCTCGTCAACCCCGCTTACTCATAATTATTTTTTGTTGGCCCAACCTATTCAGCGAGAGCTGTAATTATGATAATTATTTAACTTTAACTTATCGCTTTAATTCACAATTTGAAATGTTTGGACCTAAAGACTTCGTATATTTATTTCAGTTTAATTTGGAAATTTGAACTATAGACTTATGACTCCATGGTCGAGTGATATGTACGCCGTGTTTCATGGTGTCACCGAATCGAGAGGTCCCGGGTTCGAATCCCGGTGGGGGCAGATGTTTGTGTGATGAATACGAGCATTGTACTCCAGTCATGGATGTTTAATATCTATTTCTATATAGATATACTTATAAATGTACAGTATATTTATTCTATCCGTTACCCTAGTATCGCATAACACAAGCCTTACAGTGCTTCCTTTGGGGCTAGGCTAATTGGTGTGAGTGTAGGAAATATTTATTTATTAATAAAAAAAAAATTTACTTCAATCAAAATCCCGACGTAGTGAAATTAAAGAAAATGATTCCCTATTGAAATTTTCTTGAAGAAGCGGAAAAAATAAAAGATAATCGTCTGGAGCTGTGCTATTCCCTAAACTGAAATAATTTGTAGTTTTAACACTTATTTATAATTTCCTATTAAAAATGTTATACCATAATCCGAATTCGTTAATTTTTATATGATATACTGAATTAGTAGGAGTTTTAGTCAAAAGTTAGATTTTTCAAATGTTAGCTCAATTAAATACTAAGAAATTTCAATAAACAATTCTCAAGATTTCTCTGCATTATAATATCTACAATAAAATTGAGATAACAAGTAAAGTACTACTGCACACATGCAGAACAAATAAGACAATCAATAAACAGCAAAAGAACTAATAATATACTTCTATCGAGTTTCTTAAGTTTTCCCCACTACAAATTGTTATGTGATAATGTGACAAGCGCCTGCAGCGAGGAGCGCGCTAAATTGTCTTCGCTAACTTGACGCTGCATTTTGCCACGTACGCCTTGTATGTAAGTGCACTCTTGTATGTAACTTCTGCAACGGGTAAAGAAAATCGTTGCATATTTATTTTTAAAACCTTTCTTTTCGCTATCCTGACTGGGAAGAATGTTTGGCACCAACATTATTGCTTCTTATGAACAAAATACTATTTCATGGAAGAAGATATATAATTACTGTATCTTCTATTAAGGGCTTCCGAGACGGGCAAGCAGTTTGGCGTCATTTTACGGCACGTAGATTTTTTGCTTGCTTCAAAATGCTTAACATTTTGACCGTCTACAATGTTTGCTTGATGCTTGAGTCAAGCATTTAAGAGCCTGCCCCGCGCTTAATGCGATTTTATATTTTTTGCTTGACGAGACGGCTTGATGCGACGCTTTGAGTGTTCACTGTCGACTTGATCAAGCATAGCTCTTTCTTGACACCAAATACGTCAAAAAATCATACGACCACTGATGTGACCGTCCGATTACGTGTTTGTTTATTGTTTCGTGTTATTTTAAAAATTATTTTGTGAAATGATTAATTGCATAATCGTAACCTAGCTAGCCATTGCGGAAGCGCTTTAATCTGTGTTAGTACACAGTGAATAAAATAAACAGATTTTTGTTTAAAGTGTGTTTATTAAAATGTATGGTGTTTTATAAAAACAAATAAATGGACAGACCCTTTAGCCGGAATGCGCTAACGCGCCGCAGCCCGCCACCAACTCCCACCCGTGAGACCGCACCTCCCGCGCCAGCCCTTCAGGAAGACCCTGCTCCAGAGGTCGTTTCGACTGCGAAAGTTCAAACCTGGATGAAACCATTGAGCTATGCCTCAATGAGGTATGCACTATTGCCACAGAAGGGAAGCTCAATTCGGACCACAAGTTGATAATTAATAATTTATGCCGTAAAGTGTCCCATGGGACTTCTCAAATGGCCGTGCAGTATCAATCTCTGAAGCAAAAAACGACTGCAGACCCATATAACCCCGACTCTAGGATCTGAAAGAGAGTATTGAGTCGTCAAGACCAGTAGCAGGAACTGTCTCCTTTGCAGATATGCTTAAGAAAAATGTAGCCCAGTCTAAACAATAAGCTCGGTAACTATCTATTCCATAGATAAGTTAAAGACGAGCGAAGAAACCCAGTCTCTTGTTCAGAAAATTATTAAACCTGAACAGATGAAGCTGCACGTCAGGGGTCTACGCAAGACGATAAACGGTGGTGTCATCATCAGCACTGAGACCAAGGATGATGTTGAGAAGCTTAAGCAGTTGACACAACTTACTTCCTCTGGCCTCGCTGTGGGCGACACATTTCAACGGAAGCCCAGAATTGTCCTTATTGGAGTACCAGCAGCTATATCCGAACCGGAAGTATTCAACTGCTTATACAAACAAAACGTAGTCGATATACTTAACGACATAACACTTGACTCATTTGTGTCCTCTTTGAAACTAAGCCACAAGTTGGGAAAAAGGACGCCGAAAGCTGCAATTATATTATAAAAAATCCAGCAAACGTACGGAAGGCCCTCATAAATAAAGAGAGAGTGTTTATAAACTGATCTTCGTGTCCCTTATGAGACCTACGCTACAAGTGTCAGCAGTATGGTCACGCAGCAAAACATGTCGAAAGGAGAACAACACCTGCGGTCACTGCGGTGAATTAGGTCACGCCGTCAAAGAGTGCTCGAAGAAAGCCGAATCACCAAAATGTACAACATGTCTGCATTTCAAAAAGCTGTGCAATCATAAAACGGGTAATACTGACTGTCCTGCCAAAAAGATGGCCGAAAAACGCTATGTAAACTCTGTAGATTATGAAGGCGCCTGAGAGCGCCACCTGTTAGTTATACATTTTAGTATGAACAGAACATTTCACGGGTTACGGGGCGTGACCATGACTGGTGTAACCTGGCCGACACGTCGGGATAAAGAAGGTACGAAAACCTTTACTATAGTAGGCGTTTTAAACCGTGAAATGGTATCTATATTTAGAATGCAAAGCGCAAGTTTCAAAGTGTAATTTTTCTACGTATGACTAATTATGATACAGTGTATAGTTGAACCCTAAGGCTGGCCTTACACAGTCTGAATCAGAACCTGAATCCATAATATGAATTCTCAATCTGAATTCAGGTGTTTTGACTTACACTAGTCTTGAAAAATCCGATTGATCCACTTGCTCTAAAAATATTTTTATATGGTATTTTTTGTTTAAATTCCGAAAATAGTATTTGAAGAAAATAACATGAATACGATGCTAAATTACTTAAACGATTAATTATTTTCATCATGCAACCAACTTTAAACTTTGTTTAGCGAATTATTATTTCCCCTTTGAATTATACCAAAGACTGATTGCATCGGATTAAACTGAATCCGCGTGAGCAATAGATTCATGAGATTCATCGACTGATACGCAATTCTGATTTTCAGTTCAAGCAACTTAATTGTTTTTATAACGAATGGAAGTTGCATCGGCGAATATTTTATTGATGAACTGACTTCTTTGCTTACTTATATAAGAACCGTTTTTATTAAACGCCAAACTTCCGAGACGAGAAAGCATACCTACCGGCTTCCATCCCATTTGAAATTCAAATCGTAGATATTGCTATCACACTTCAAACACAAGTTGCACTTCTGACACTGTTCGAATATCACAACATGTTCGGGGTATCAGTCTGCGTGGGGTTTTAATGGAGAAATACACTGGTTAAACTGTTAAATATTTTATTTTACTCCACAGTAGGACACAAAGTTCTCTTTTCCTTAGAAATGTCCAATTAAAGTCAAAACAAAATGTATAAAAATGTTATTGTTTAAAACTATTTTAATATGTAGAGTACAACTAATTGTTACCGCGAAATGTATTGCACGCAAGTGTTAAAGTGCACAGCGGTCTATGGCCCAGTTACCGCGAGCCGCCCCGTGCGCCATCCTAATAAGTCGCAATACCTACCTTAGTGTTCGGTTTTGAACCTAACACAACATATAAAATGCTATCGAAGTTTCTGTTTCTGAGAAATTGATTGTTATTTTCAACTTCACTTTATAATAATATCGTGAACAATTAATAAATAATGTAGCTATTAGCAATAATAAAGTGTGTTCAGAAAATAATACTAAATTGTTATTCAGTATGTAGATATGTTTTACATACTTTATGTCATTGGAAGCTTTAATATTTCTTCCGGCAATCGTCTTTAAACAGTGACCAAAACTGTCTTGTGTGATGATACAATTTCATTATCTGCTCGCAAAAGTTAGTAGCCGCGCTTTATGCGGGTTGTAGACCAGGAGCTAAGCTAAGTTAGTTAAGCTTAGCTCGCATAGCTAACGCAGTTTTCCATACTTGTGTGCAGACTACAAACTATTCAAACTAAGCTAACTAAAATATGCGAAGCTAAGTTACATGTGTATGCCGATACACAGCCACACGAGCTTCGCTAAGTCCCTTCCGCCTACCTCGTACCCTCTTCGGGCCTTACTGGCTGTGCTTCCGCTTATGTCTTGGTGTGCACGGGACACATTTTTAGTTTACCTTAGCTTAGCTCAGTAAAGTTGGTTTAGTTTAACTTCGGAATAGCTTAGTTTCCGGTCTGCAACCAGCTTTATCGTTTTTTGTTAACGTTGAGCCACCAAAATACAAAACAGCTACCTTTTTGACTGAGCTATCTGGTATACGGCAAACCACAATAAAATAACATTGGACTCATAACACTATTGTACCCTTAGCACGAACCAATATCGAATTCGAATAGTTTCCGAGTACGGAATGTCATTGTCAAATATGTACTGATTTTTAGTTCTCGTCACGTCCGTTTTGGCGCTGCCCTTCAAGATTTCCTACAAAATTTTACAATGACATTTCGCACTCGCAAACTATACGAATTCAATATTGGTTCGTGCTAGGTATCTTCATATTTCCGTTCATTTTTCAAATACTTGATATTATTATTTGAGGCTACTGGGGCATGGAATTAAGACACACCATTTATCGTGTCGCTAAGGTCTAGTCTACGGGACCTCGTGGGCATGAGAGTTAGGCAAGGACGTGCTTTGTTTAATCTTACACTTGAAAGTAAGCCGTCACAAACATCTAACGGACATACTTTAAAGAGAATAAGTAAGTATTTGTTGGCATATTAAAATTCATAACCTGCTCGCACCAGGGTCATTTTTTGTGACAGCAAATTAAAAAAATATTTTTTTAGCATTTTCAAAAGTTTAAGGGATAATGTGATTGATGATTACCTTTGATGACCTCCGGGGCTGAGTGGTTTGTACGCCGGGTTTCATGGCGTCGCCGATTCGAGAGGTCCCGGGTTTGAATCCCGATGGGGGCAGATGTTTGTGTGATGAACACCAGCATTTATACTCCAGTCATGGATGTTTAATATGTATTTCTATATAAATATATTTATATATGTAAAGTGTATGTATTCTATCCGTTACCCTAGTATCCCATAACACAAGCCTTATAGTGCTTACTTTGGGGCTTGCCTAATTGGTGTGAGTGTTGAAAATATTTATTTTATTTAATTAATGACGTTACCGTGAGATGCCTGCCAGAGCGGTACTTTCCTTATATCTGTTAATAAATAAAGTACTAAGTAAGTTTAAAACACCATTTAAAAAAATTCGTGATTTGTGGGAAACTGGTTAGTCAGATGGTTCAGTAGCTCTTATACTAAAACGTAAACGCAACGACGTGACGCGACACACTCGGATTCCCCCTACTGCTGAAATCATTATAGATTTCTGATGATTTTAGTTTTTTTTTATTAAATCACTGTTCCTGTGTTTAAATTATTATTGCAGTGCGTGCTCCAACTTTATGTAAAACATGATAACCTTTTCATCGTTTCGTGCATATTACGGTTAAAACACATTTTGAATCAATCGGCATCCACACATAGGTACTAACAATGATATTACAGATACAATAGAGGGTTACCTACACCGTAAAAAACAAAACAATATACTAATTTGCTTATATAACATAGACAGATCAGATCAGATTTCATAGACACAAACAGATAGACACATAGACACACCCGTAAAAGTTTTATATAACACCCCTTTTTTGTGTCGAGGGCTAATTAACAGTTTCGTATAAATGCTAAGCAGCACTTCCTTTTTTAAAACACTTAATAACTTAAGATGAACTTTTAATTAAAATCCGGTGAAATAAAATGCTGAATAATAGAAGCGTTTATACGAGGGCTAATTGATTTCCGAATAAAAACTCTCTCGTATACACCCTCGGTGCACGCGAAGATTGATGAATATGGATGAAGCAAATTAACTGTATTCTGATAAGTTGAGAAAAAAATTCAAACCTATCTGGACACAATATTGAAAATTGATGAGAAAATAAAGTTTGTATTGGATTATTTATCAAGTAAATATTTATTGGATAGTAAAATAATTATGTACCCAATAGAATTTTAATTGTTACATATTTTAAATTAAATAAAAAAAACTGTTCGGAAAACAGTTTGCGGATTTTAAATTTCCTCTCGGAATGAGGTTCGAATACAATTTTGGTCTGCAAACCTCCGTTGACTGATTTTAGATGGATAAGTCATCAATGAATGTAACGCAGCGATCAGAGTACGGAGTGTCCATTCACTGAGTTATTAATAGTACAATAAATTATAAAGTTTTATCCCAAAATAACAGATCTATAAATAATTCTCTGTTCGATCCCATATCCTTAATCAAAGAGTTTCTCTCTGTCAATTTGTACTCCGGTCTTTTGTTTCATCCCTTGTCATCCGAACGTTTTGTGTTATTGACATAAACTTGTGACATTGTGGAATCCTTCTTTCTGTTCTATTACGGTTTTCTGGAAAAATAGTTGCCGATATCGTATAGGGCCCGCAATTCAACCGATACATTTACATCAAAGGTTTTTTTTCGTTTGTCAAGTCCACACAGGTGCATGATTCTTTACACTTTTCCCTCTTTTTCATTTCCTGTTTATTTCCTTGGTATAAAGCTACGCTTGAGACGTTTATATCGATCTCAAATAAAACCTTTGCCAAAAAGGCACAAGGTTTTTATTGATATGAATATTACAGGAGGTTTTAAATCTGCATAGTAATTTAGCATGTTATTTGGAGTATCCTGGCATGTTACCGACTCGTGCTTGACCGGTTTTTTTATATTATCTTTCCATGTACATACATTGTTTGACCTAAAACTAAAAGACTTTATTAAATTTAGATTTAGTTTTGCTTATAAAAAAAGTTCAATCATAATGATCAACAAAAATGGTCTTAAAATAAATAAAAGTCTAAAAATAGAATGGTTTTAATTAGTAAAACGTCTTTTAATTACGTTCATTGGAGACGAGCGATACGTCGAAAAAAAGACAACTAGCTAGATAGCGAGCCATATCTTGGCCAGTCAACCGTTAAACAAAGACATGAAAGGAACTCAGCCAACCTTTGGACTGCTGGAAATAAAATGTAGGAGTCACATTGTTCCTATTTTAATGGTCATAAGTTTGATAAAAATGAATTTTCAGTCAT
Source organism: Chilo suppressalis (assembly GCA_902850365.2). Lineage (NCBI taxonomy): Eukaryota > Metazoa > Arthropoda > Insecta > Lepidoptera > Crambidae > Chilo > Chilo suppressalis. Next base: position 11,329,737 of record OU963897.1, on the reverse strand, counting down.
CCTGCTGAGGAACTACTTTATCGCTACTATACTAAGTCATTTTTTTACAGCATTAACGGTCAATAACATTGGTGCAACAAACAGAACCATTACGACGAATCCTCTCCATCATAAACTATTAAATCGTTACCTAATGGTTTGTTAAATCGAAAGCCATAATGATATAATGTAACGTAAGGCAGCAGTAATATTTTTTTTGTAAATTGTAGTTAAAATGCGAGTAATATTTTTAGTAATAGTATTTTATATATTTCGTACATGCTTTAACGCTTTTAATGCTCTGCGAACTGCCAAGAGATGTATGATGGGACGCGAAGAAATGTATAGTATGTAAAACACATTTTTACTAAAAAAATTTAAAATATAACAATATTTTTAATGTTCTTCTGAATTGTTAATTATTTCAATTTATTTTCATAAAGTGACAATTAATTACCTATGTAGGTACTCGTTGATCTGAATCTCGAAATGACAGGCAAGGTCCGATTAATTTTTGAGAACAAAATATCCAGAACATGGAGAAACCCCTTTTCCAAGAAGAGAACACATTTTTTTTAAATAAAAATTAACAGGTTTTGATAATTCACACATTTGTTAAAAAAAAGTCAAAAATAATTTAACTATAGAAATATACCATTTTAAAGGTACATTATAATATTCCATAAACTACTAATATTATAAATGTGAAAGTTTGTATGTTTGTTTTTCAATCAAGCAAAAAGTACTGAACGGATTTGGCCGAAATTTGGTACACAAATAGTTCATAATCTGGATTGAGACATAGAATATTTTTATTTTGGAAAAATGTTAGTTTCATGTGTGATTTTCAAAAATCCAAAGTTAAAATAAAAGCGTGTTTCATTTATCTTGCCGAAAAAATGTAACAGGCTTTCATAAAAAAAAATGGAATATAATGTACTTACCTAAAATTAGTATATTTCTGATCTGGCTTAAATCATTTTTAAGATTAAAATAAAAATAGTTTTTTATTTTAAACTTGGTTTTTATGATTCGGAATTTACTACACCAAACGATTTTTGATTTCCGTACCAAAAGAAAGTGAAGACAAATAAAAAAACCTGTTATTTTTTTTACATTTTACCATTTTCAAAGGGATGCCTTTGGAGATGGCCCTGTCCTATGACGCCGTATATGAATAATTCGAAATCATTTACTCGGTTTAGGCTGTAACGGATGGCGAAAAACTACGTCACTCCCGCATCGGTTAGTAAATCTACGGCGGGAGACCTTGTTATTGCTTTTCTATTGAGTTCAGTTATTGTTTTGGACAGATTGCGACTGGCTGTACCAGGACGTGTCGTGTCGGGGCCCCGGCACCTGCGTCCTGGCCAGCCCCGGATATCCTGGGCTATACCCACCGCACAGGAGGTGCCGCTACCTGTTCGCCACCAACTCTGTCAACACTAGAGTCAAAATCATCTTCACGTCCATATTGTTGCCTAGAAAGTAAGTAATGTTCTTCATTCACATTTTAAAATATATCATGTGCAGATAGTAGTTAAATACTTTAATTACTCTAGAGAAATGTTAAAATAATTTGCTGATACGCAAATAATGCTTGAAACGGTAATTTATTTCTGAAAAGATTGTATGTGAAGATGTTAATCAGTCCTGACCAGAAAAACAAAAAAAGCATAATATTTATGATTTTTTATTATTTTTAAAGCATGTAACTGCTTGATGTTTAAATCTAAAGAAAATATAACTAGAAAAAATTCCACGCGGACCAGGCAGCAGACGGGACTCGAATCCGCACCCTTCGCAATCCGGGCGAATGCACTGACCAATTATGCTACCGCGGCCCTCACGGACCGCGTCGAAATTCCTCTAGCCATTCTTAAGCTGCAAGGCAGCGCCATCTCTTCGCATTATAGGTAACCCACAATGTCAAATGAATACTTTTACAAGTATTAAACATTTGAAAGAAGAAATAGCAATTATAGTTATGATTTTTTATTATTTTTAAAGCATGTAACTGCTTGATGTTTAAATCTAAAGAAAATATAACTAGAAAAAATTCCACGCGGACCAGGCAGCAGACGGGACTCGAACCCGCACCCTTCGCAATCCGGGCGAATGCACTGACCAATTATCATAACTATAATTGCTATTTCTTCTTTCAAATGTTTAATACTTGTAAAAGTATTCATTTGACATTGTGGGTTACCTATAATGCGAAGAGATGGCGCTGCCTTGCAGCTTAAGAATGGCTAGAGGAATTTCGACGCGGTCCGTGAGGGCCGCGGTAGCATAATGATAATAAATTAGTTGGTACAGGTGAATATTGTTAATATCTTTGCTCTCACCATTACGGTATAACTTTCTAACTTATATCAGAAAATCACTCGCTTGTGTGTTCATTGTATTCAGTCTGGAACATCTGGCTAATCTCTTACATGTGATACACTTAGGCAATATGTTTGAGGACGCAGAAACTTTTGGAAAATGTTTTGTGACAATAGTCATAACTTCTTGTTCTTCTTTACTGCAGTAATTCTGTCTGTTTCCGGCATCTCGACAGTCTATCCAATATTCTAGATTTAGAATCGATAACATATTTTATCAACAGTTTTATTTAAATCTAAAGAAAATTTTACTAAAATATATTCTACCCAGAGCAGGCAGCTAACGGGACAGTTTTTTTTAATAAAATTTTCTTTAGATCTATACATCTAGCAGTTAATGCTTAAAAAAATCTCCTGATGAGTCTTAAATATAAATTATGATTCGTGTTACGCTTTTCGTAAAGAAATCTCAATTTAAGTATAAATTGGATAACAATATAAATATTCATGTAACAAAAGTATTTCACCAGTAGCAACGAGTTAACTTTCCCACTTGACAAATGACAGATAGTCGGGTAATTAGTGCGCGTGGCCGGAGACATTTTGTCTCAGTCCTTCCCACGACCGCTCACATAAATCGGCACACAACTCGCTGTATTGTCTCCCAGACAGCAACATTTAATTGATGCTTGCCTCGTGTTTGCAAATGGTTTACCACAAAGCCAAATAAAGAAATTGTCGTCATAAAACAATTACGATTGTTTGTCCTGTCTCGATGTGGTAACAGAATTTTGTATTACATTTATAAAAGCTAAAGTGTGTAGGTAAGCTCAATGAAATTTTTACACGACAATGGTAAATAATTGATAATAATTTAATATATTTTAGTAAAATAAGAAAAGGAATACCATTTGTAAATCGATGATGCAGTACTAGAAAATACTGCCATTATCGATGGGGAGGTGAAAATGCTCATAAATATGAAATCTTATAAGCGCCATCCTTGTGCTTATATATCGCAAAAACATCCGCTTTGGAATTCCCGGCATTCGTATCTTCCACCAACGTAAGCAAAAAAATTGTTTCCGTTAGGGTGGCGTAATATAATTTACACGCACAACAACAAGCATGAGAGGGTGAGCGGATACTAGACATGGGCGTTTTTGGTTTTGAATGCAAACGGATATTTATCGGATTTCAGATTTCAAAATCGATTTTAAAATCCGTTTTTAGATATCCGATTTCAGATGTGCCGAACTAAGCCAATTCACTAGTTTGTGTTATGATTTGGTTTTATTAGCTAACGACAATCACAAACAATTATTGTAGGAAGCAAGGATACTCGTAGATTTCCTTCACGCTTTAAATCTAGGCTTAGGACTAGCAGAAAAGTTATGTTTACGGTTAAGAGTAAAACTTTTGCGGCGCATTTAAAAATCGGCTTATATACAATGATTTCTTTTTACATATTTTTTTAGTATTTTTTTTTTGTTTGTTTTTATTATTTTGCAAACCATTTACAAAATTAAACCTTATTACTTCAGGTTAGCGTTGTAAAATGTAAGTTGCTCGACTTTTGATGTTCTTAGACGGCATCTCTTTTCAGTGATAAATAATCCCGCCTTAGAGAAGCGCAATAGATTTCCGTAAACAGCAAACCGAAAACGGACTTCCGAAAACGAAAGCACGGATTTCGAATCCGATTTACATTTGGATACTATGGTGGTATTAGATCGCGTTTTGGTTCGGTTAGATTTCTGAAATCGGATTTTCTTGTTGAGAAATCGTTCGGTATCGATTTGTGATTCAAATCGGATTTTGGATTCGTTTTGATATATCGGACGCATGCCTAGCGGATACGCCTTTCGTTAATAATATCAACAAGTATTTTCTGATTACTTCACATTTCAAAGTCAGTATTTTGCATTGCTTCTTCGGGCAATTCTGTCACCGCTCTCTCGGAAGCATTTTTATCAAGAACCCGTATGAAATACCCACTCTGAAAAGGCCTGCGAACAATCGCTCCAGTTAATAAAAGGACTGCCCTATCTCCCTTCCACCTCTGTGGATTGTCGCGTGTTACTGAAAATTTACGACAAAACCATTGACTTTAAAGAGTGACATTGTAACATGTTCACTTCATGCCGACTTATCATGCGTGAACGTACAGTGAGTTTTAGTACCTACTATTTTCTAAATTACGGAAATTCCACTTCAGTTATCTTCGAGACTTAAATGAAAGTTGAATTCTTCAACGAGCATTTGTTTTTTTCATAAAACCGAGTCAGAACTCAGCTATAATTTTTCATTAAAATAACTTAGATTGACTCTAAACACCATAAAATTAATATTACGTTATTGAATAATTTGAATATTAATAAACAGGAGCTCCTGTAGCTATTTTAAATTTCAGTGTCCGGTTCATTTTACATTTACATTTCAGCCGCAATATAGAGCTTAAACCCTTTATATTGGAAGGCTATTATACTATAATTTTATGCCCCATCAAACGATGGCCGGCGAATTTACGATATCATAGCATTATGAAATGGGGGAGTAATATATATGTAAGTGTGCAAAGCATGTATAGTAGGAATGTGCAATATAACATGATAACCTTGTTTCTTTTCTCATGTATTGTAAATGCTGTTTCATTCATAATGCCATATCCGTAATTAATATTTTTAAACTAAAACGTGGATAAGTTTGTATATTGCAAAGAGCAAATCATAATCTTAATCAAAATCATTTATTCAGTTTAGGCTGTTACAAGCACATATGAATGTCTAGAAGCTACGCCATCGGTTCGTAAATCTACGGCGGGAGACCTTGTACTGAGAAGAACCGGCAAGAAATTCAGCAAGGGCTTTTTTTTCTCCCGGTTTTATCATATACAGAGTCGTCAAGTTGAAAAATGACTTCAGAGATGATTCATGAAGTCACCTTTCATTAAATAATGTGAAATTATACATTAATTGTTCACCTGCATTTTGATTGCTGTGTCATACAGTATAAATACAAATAGAGTTATTTATAATAGGTGTAATTAAACATTTTCATCTTAAATATTAATAGTAGTTAGGGCAGACTCATCTCCGCTGGCAGCACCCGTTCACGAGCATGACGCATGAAACAGCCATCGCTTCGCTCAACCATATTTTAGGGAACGTAACGACCCACCTCACACGGCACCACCGAAGAGACTTTTAAGAGAGCATGACTACTCATAACCACCTATATCAACCACAACATATTTAATTAAAATTAAAGTCAATTATCTGTAGGACACTGCAAACAATTACAAAGCAAAAACAATGGAGAAATCATGACCACACCGTTTTGTCATTCAAATCTTCTTCAACAGCAGCTTATAAAACCAAGAGAACTTAAATCACTCCCTGGTCAAATATTTATCTTTTTTGCTAAATGAGATGTTCTTCATATCTAAAAATATTAAGGTCAAATGAAGTTTACTTTTAGGAGCTTTATTTATTTCATGTTTTTTGGAAGTCGTGAAATGATTGAATGTTCAAGCAAATTCGCGGATCATGACTACGATTAAGCTAAAAGTCCGACTGTTTATAATGACCTAGGCGTTATTGAAATTCCTCTTCTATACTTCGACTAAATATTTAGAGCATACTATATGGGTATCATATCAGGAAAATGTTTTAAAATTTGTTACCACAAATGCACATAAAATTGCAAGGAATGCTATAATATCTTTTATGGTCCATAAATAAAATAATCAAAAGATTGCGATAAATTTCCATATCTCCTAACCGGAACATAGGAGAATGCCAATTTTTAAATTCTTCGCTCCATGAAGATAGGGGTATTCATGAAAAGGCTTTTATCAGTACAATGTATTTAATTATTTTTGAAGAACAGAAAACTAGGTATAAAGCAAATTATAATAGACACGATCCAAATTATTTCGTTTACATAACTAAGAATATTGAATACTATCCACTTCTTTCTGAAGTAGTTATTAAATTTTCTTAAGTGCTATTCTATATTAATAAACTCTTTTTACATCGCGGAATTCGTCGATGTGATTTGAAATTTATATGAAACTAGCGGCCGCCCTCGACTTCGTACGCGTGGGGTTTGTTAGAAATAAAGGTTCATTGCTCGTTGACCCGACTTCTTAATAATATTCGTGTCAAATATGAAGTAAATACATGCAGTACTTTTTGTGTTTATCCCGGATATACTTACATACAGACAAACAGACAAAAATTCTAAAAACTATATTTTTGGCTTCGGTATCGCTTATAGATCACACCCCAAGTATTCTTTTGAAAAAATATTCAATGTACAGTTTTGACTTTCCTACCATTTTATTATTATGTACAGATTTTAAATTACAATGCAGATTCCTAGGTGAAATCAGTTTATTCTTACAGAATTGCACTACTGTAATCATCCTCACATACTTGACTCACTATAAATTATTGTCATTCGTGTTTGGGGAGCTTTAACTTTTTATTAGGTATAATATCTACATTCAATCGAATTGTGTGCTAACATAATAGGGTACACTCTGAGACGTATTTGTTTCAATCGCGCTATTCAGAGATAAATCTCTTAGGAGCGTTGGTGTGTGAGAAATAAAAGTGCTATCTCGCTGCAATACGTTTTCCTACGTACGTACCAATAGTTACTTTCACAATAGTGCTTCCTCTTATCTAAGCCTTAAACAAGCACACTAAGCTTAAGAAAGAAATTACGAAAACTTATGCGCACCATAAATGTTACTTTTTTCGTTGCAGATATAAATTGGCTCTGGGAAATAAAGATAATCACACTATTTTATCCAGTCGCTGCTAACGACCCGTTTTCCTTTTTAAGACTTTAGTCGGGAATACCAAAAGAAGACTTTAGTTTCAATACGTTAAAATTACAAAGTAACTGATGGTTATTCATGATAACGATAGAGTCAATATTATAATAACGAATAAAATAATAAATTACTCACAGCATACACCCAAACAAAAACTGGATTATGGGTAAATTAAATCAGATTTTATGTAAAAAAATACATATTCCCTGGTCCTTTTCAAGGAACACAGCCATCACATCAATTGCCTGTCAATTATGAATGATCTTTCTTCATCTTTATTACAAGAAATCTACTGAGCATGACACTTCGGATAATAAAAAGTTTACCATGTGCACTTGGCATGTCAAAATCGAAAAATAATATTCTTGGCCCATTTGCCCGATAATTCGCTTAGTCAAAACAAAAAGTTTACATCTTTAAAGAATGCATAATTGCACTTAGACCTTTTAGTAACAAGGATACAGTTTTTATGTGGATCTTAGATAAAAAGTTCTTAGATATTTGATCTTCTTCGTTTTCAATGCAGAAAATCATTTTTGAGATAATATTTAAATTGTAGTTTGAATTTCAAATTAACTTTTAAAATCGTAAATATAACAGAAACTCAATATAAACTCTTTCGATTTCTTGATAATAAGATAAACATTGGTAAATTAATGGTGAGATCCCGGCAGATGGCAAGACTCCAAGAATCAATCTAACGTCAACATTAAATCACAGGGACGCGGCAAAATCTGTCACGTCAATTAAAATTGTTCTGAAAATAACAAGTTTGTTTCCTGGGATACATACAATTAGGCAAAAGTCTACCTTAATGGTTTTACTAAAGTTGAAAGAATTAAGCCTATGGTGGGTCAAGAATCGAATTGTCTGATGGTATAATAACGTAGCTCAGAATAATAACTTGAACATTCCGCAACGTAACTGCACTACTTGACCACTCAAAAGCGATGCAGAACATAAATTAAGTGCGAGTGTCTGTTGCAGCCACTGTGCCACAGATTATCTGTCGCTGCGGGCCGGTAGTTCGCCGTCGGCGCCACTGCTGGCTTCACTTTGCTCGGAACGGACAGCCACGCTGGAGCAACCTGGGCCCAACTTGCTATTAGAATTTAAGTAAGTTTCATTTTTCATTTGATTACATTCGTAAATTAATGTGCCTAGCTAAATGTTTCTCGTTTTTTTCATATGATAGTACGACTTTTTTATATAGGTATCAAATGATAAGGTCATAGTGGAAATATCTTTACGAAATCTTATAAAATGAATACGACTTTTTTCCCCTTATTAATAAACGTGGAATAAGCCTAGACTAGTTACGCCGCGTTTTGTTCATATCACTCAAATACCATTTGTCATTCAATGTACAGAGACATAACAAAGAGTAACTAATCCTAGTTTATTATTAGTTTATTAACGTTAAAAGAGGTTTATGTTTACACCTTAGCTCAGGGCCTTTAGCCCCTCCGTACGACTACAACGGCTTCATAGCCAAGCTGGAGTTTATAGATAGAGACGACAGCAGCCTACCGCCACCAACTGTGGTGCCAGCGTCACCGCCGCTCGCAGCGCTCACACATTTGATACAGAATGGTAAGAACTTTGAGGATACTCAGTCTATGATCAGTTGTCATGAAGTTCCTTTATCATAAACGTTAAAATTTTGCCCTGCCACCCCCTACAGGCGCGTTATTATCGGTCGATAATATCGGATGTATTATTGCGATATCTATTATAGTACATTATGTATGAGAACAAGAGCTTCCAAATACCGATTTTTTTCATTACCGGTATCAATACCGAATGCTTTTATTCTCAATACCGGGATCCCGGGATACCAGTTGTTTTAAAATGTGTATTTTTCATATTTGTCACAGATATTACGGTAGAAGGTATTAACTCGACTAAAAACAACTTTTACATGCAAAAGCAACGTTTATATGTATAAACGTTAACACAATACATAACAATAATATTACGTGTCAATAGATTACTCTGATTTTATTACATGTATTATTTATTATTTGTATAACACTACTGTGATAAACAAATCGTGGCCAAATCACTGCAAAAGTTTAGTCTATTTCAAAACACCTAATCAAATAAAAAAATACAAAACATTTTGAAAGTTGCAATTATCTCGACAATAATCGGCTTTTAACATAAGAAGGTTAATTAAGAGAATAATAGTTATTTATGATAGAAGTGCGGTAAGTTGGTGATTACAAACGAGTAGATGAATGTAAACCCGAGACGAAGTCGAGTGCTTACCATATTCGTGAGTTTGCAACACATTTGCGAGGAAACTAACTATACCTAATTTAATTATCGAAAGTAAACTTTTTCTAATAAGAAAATGGCGCGCATTTCCAAATGACGCCACGCGCGGGTGTTGAAAATTAAAATTACATCTTTCGTCTCTTTACTTTTTACTATAAAAGTGTGACAAAGGTAAAGATAAAAAGCGCATCTAAGTAGGTTCGAACGAAATTTAAAAAATAAACTGTAAAGGATATGCACGGTGCTATGTATGGGAGCGTGCAGTAAAATGTTTGCTCTTTTCTTATGCGGAATCCGTAACAAATAATTGTAAGTCATATTAAGATACATTTCTCTGCCACCTCATGCCCAGATAAATGTGCCATCCGTACTGGGTGGACTACTTCCTTCCTTGCATTTAACCTTACATTCTACTAATTTCCTTGCATTTAACTGCCAAGTCATAAAGACATTGAAATATTTATTCGAAACATTCCAAAATAATTTAAACGGATAAAAATGCTCATATACAGCATAGTGATAGTTTATCACTACTAGAAATAAAATTAATTCATTAATACCGGATTCCCGGTGTTAGACGTTTTAATACAGGTATTAAAAAGTCGGAAAAAAATCTGGGATCCCGGTATTGGCTGATACCGGGATCCCGGTATTGGAAGCTCTAATGAGAACGGCTATGAAGTTACAGACTGCGATAATAACGACGCAATTGGATCGAATTCCTAATCATGATCCATATATTATTATCATTTCTTTCTTTTTAGTTCCATTTATGATATTGAAGTGGGTTTTATTTTTTGTTTCTTTTTTTTATAAAATGGATCTGGCATAAAATTGATCATGTAATTCATACGTAAAATGGATTTTCTGTGTTACTGATCTGTGGTTCAATAGAATGATAGTAACATCATATAAAATGATATGCTTTATTGAAATTTTAATTTGATTTTAATATAGATTGTGGGATATAAATTAATGATGATGGTGAATGATATATAGTTTGCGTTTGAATAACAATGGCATTTTAAGAGCGTTATCGACATTATTTACGAGCATTGCTAACTTTTGTTCCAATAACGATGTTAAATCCGATTCAGAAAATAATTCGTGTCGTAGGTAACTGCCATAAGGGTTAAGTATGCGACGGCATACCGAAAAATACTTTTAATTGTAAGTTTATTTTTTGTTATAACCGCAATATAAGCACAGTTTTTGTGAAAAATTGCATGGCGTAACCATAATAGTTCATGACACAAATAGAAGGACTGACGGACAGGATATCGGAGGCTTGGTAGGACTGTTTTTCCTAGGATATTAAAAAGCCATTTTGTCAATTGTGAACAAAACACAAAATTTCAATTATGTTGAGTAGTGCAAATAAAATAATAAAATAGTTTGTAGAATCAGACAACAGCTTTTAGCTGTTTCGTTCTGAAATTTTATTGACAATGCATTAAACTAGCCGGAGTTGCGTTCAGTTGCTCAGTGCTCGTAGAAACAATTAAGCTGGCAAGAGAGCGTGCCCGGGCGCTACTTTATTATCACAAGGCATCGCCACCGGAGCGCTCGGCCATGAGAAGTGGGATTACTTGAAGTCTCATCCTCTGACCGGGTACAATTTCTGTTTCCATTTCGTTTGCGAACATTGTCTTCAGTACAAATAATAAGGTAGGGTGTAATATGTGTGTCTTTTCTTTGTTCAGTGGATAGGGTGGCAGCGATGGAAAGTAATGCGGTGTCCAACGAGGTCTCGGCCAATAATGGCGGGCGAGTAGGGTGCGGTGCCACTGTGCGAGGTTACGGAGCGGGTGGAGCCCGCTCGGGTCACTTTGACACAAGAGCCAGCGGCTGGAGATCTCAGTGCGCGATCCACTTGCTTGGGGCACCAACAGATGTTGTCCAAGTTTCACTGTTCAATTATAATTTAAGGTAATTGACTTTTGACAATTACAACTGGAATGAAAGAATTGTGAATGTAACGGAAGCGAAATGGATGAAATTTGTAAGGACCGTGGCATACGGCAGTAAGATGTATGTGCGAGAACACAGGTAGGTACGGTTATAAACCGTTCTTTAATACTTGTATGCATTAAATAATAGGCTAGTTGACTCATGTCAAATTGCACTATAGAAATGTTTATTTTTTATAATGTTTGGTACAAGGAACCTAAATACATCGATTTCACTTCATAAAATTAGAAAATGGCAGTAGTAATTGCTAAAAAGTAAAAATGCTTTTTATAGTCTATGCCTTTAAAACACTCAAAACGTCTTGTCCACCATGATTGTGACGTCAACAAGTTGGTGAATGTGTAAGTAAACAACTAAACGTCATTGTCGTGTTACTGTGGTGTCTTTCGTCGGTAAAATATATCTAAAAACTCTTGTAGAATAATTTCCGTTTATTAGTTTTGTTGACTAAATTAATGCTGGATGCCGGATTTGTGAAAGCAGAAACGACAAAACTATTTAAAAATAGTAGTTACATTCATAACCTTAAAAATTGTATTTTTAAACTTTAAATATTATTCAATGAGTACTCACATTAAAGTGATCTTTGCTAAAAGAAAAGACTTTCAGACGGTAAAATTACAGGATTCAGTAAGTTTTAAACATGACTGTGTTCATGTGTAAGTATGTGTATTTCTCTAGCCAATTTAAACCACAACTATTCTGGAGTCTTTAACGATGTGTTTGTACATTCTCTTATAATGCAATCATGATAATTATTATATTTATCATGAAATCTATTAGAAGTTATGGTTTTTAATATAAATTTAGATTCCTAATTGCTTCCAAATGTTTATTTACGATTTTGTTGTTGTCATAGCATAGATAATCTATAGACTAAAACGGCCGACAGCGTTTTTGAATGCCCATGAAAAATCTATTTTAAAATTAAGGTTTTGTAACTTTCTAAGTAAAAAAAAATACAATACATTTTTATTAACCATTTAAAACATATTTACCATTATTAACCATTTAAAACATATTTCCAAAAAGTGTCAAGTACTCTATTGTAAGTATTAAAAGCATTCAAAAAAATCTTTTTTTATATCTGAACAATCTTGGAGAATTGATATATTTAAGACTTACCGCAATAGAATCAGCACCTAAATTCTTAATAAAATCAGCATCTGAATTCCGATTATATAAATTGAATAATATTTTTATAGAATCAAGACCACTATTTTGCTTTCACTGAGTTATCTTTCCTTTTTCGTTACATTTTCAACACGAAACCATTTGCATCTCGCGTGCATAGAAATTAATTAATTAAACTTTCTCAGATGACGTTGCGGTGTGCCTTATTGTTTTCGTAGAGTCGCTGGCAACAAAACCGCTAACCTCGAAGTAATATGAGAAACGTCCAAGGCAGCGCCAGTGCTAATTGTTTTTGACTTTTCTGCCTTTTCTGGTAGCGTTCCAACGTTTCATTGACAGAAATTTCGTTCACAGAGAAAATTAATTTAAAATTAATGTTTTCTATTAAACAGATTACAAAGTTGCCGATCTCATATTGAGGTCTTGGAAGGGCTACACGACTTCGGAGGGAAAGAGAGAGGCGATCGGTCTGAAAGAGGCGACCGAGCTGTTTTGAGAGTTTGTGGACCTTCGGTGAGGGAGGCGAGAGACCCCTCGGGAAGATTCCTGCTTCGCCAAGCAGTGACATCCAAAGGTGCTAATCTCACCATTTTGGTGCGACGAGCGGCCACCCAAAGCGTGGACGAGGAAGAATTTGTGGATGGCGCTTTCGCCTTTCATGACGGTGAGTAAGATAAATATTCCCATTTGGAAACAAATTAGTTCCTCGTGAAGGCATGCGAAATTCATATATAGATTGTAGGTATATCCACCGTTGCCGTCCCATCCCAATGACGAGGAACAAAGGGATACCTCTCGACCGCTCGGTTGAGCGGATGCTATATACCAATAAAGATTCGGTAGATTACCTACAGAGTATTGCAGGACGACAACACGCTCAACTGAGCAATGATCTTGCCGTCAACTGTAAAATATTATTACTTTGTCATAGTAGATATTAATGTATTTTTTGTCATACATACTTAGTAGAATTATGTTTAAGTACGGTTTTCACTCGTTTACAAATAATCGGTCAATGTTAAGAAGACTCTTTTCAATAAACCAAAAAAATTTGCTGATCAAAATTTCAACGCTAAATTCATTTTTGAAAATATGTAGTATTCAGCCCAGCTCGCCCTTATCGTAAGATCGCTATTATAACAATAACCAGTCATCTGTTAAGTGTATAAAAACAAAATTTTATTCTTAAAAAAAAGGAGAACGGACGTTTTTGCCTAGGAACCAATAACAACATGCGATATACTATTAGAAAGGGTTTTTATGTACTTTAATTGTTGTTATGGCGGACAGTCTCGAATCGCTGTGTGAAAGAAGTTCTGACACCATAAAGCCAGCAAATAAATAATTATAAACTTGTTACTTTGGTATCATATTAGCTTAGATTAGTCATATCATATTGTGCGCAGCATTTCGCACGCTTAAAGGAATACTGACCTATTAGTACTTAAGACAGACAAAAAGTTGTCCTAAAGCCATCTATATTATTCTATTCACATAGATTCATAATAATCGCTGTCATTAACACCTTACTTTAAAATAAGACACATACCTAGTAAACAAAAAAATGTGCAAACACCGCAATACTGTACGTTATTCAACGTTGAACTAAGTTGGTACTAATAGGTCAGTTTTCCTTTAAGCGTGCAATTTGCTCCATGACCTGTATCGGGTTTGCCACACGAAGGGAAAGTATATTAAATATTAAAGATAGGATATTTTACTGAAAGAAGACATCATATTTTTTTTAATAATAAGTAGAACTGCATTCTTAGATTTTAAAATATCGCCTGCCATTACGGGAATCGAACTCGTGAAATAAAAAGAAAACACATGTATTTTAAGATAACCGTCGAAAGAGTTCATCATAAGGATTATTTTTTCCTAAATGAAATAATCCTTATGTCTCCCTGTATAATTAAATTAAAAGATGATCTGAAAAATTTGCACCGGTATAATACGCCTCAAAACGTATGGCCATTAAGAGGTATACAGTCTCGCCATTTAAGGACAAGAAAATATTTGTTACATTTTGATAAGGGGATGTAATTGATATTAAACACTTGTTTGCCAAGTCACCGGAAAATAGGGAGTTGTGACCGTTTAACTTACATTGTGTATTATCTGGGTGTAGGAAGGTATTAGACCCTTTTTATCATGTTTCAGTGACTATATAATGACAGAACCCTTACTGTGCGAGTACAACTCCCAATTAACTCATTTTATTGATACTTTACTATGTAACTTTAACAAAATAAACTAAAGTTACTTGACGATTAACTTTAAAATTAACATTCGAGTCAAGTCTGCTGCCTGATCCGCTATATAGTAATATTTTCTTTAGATTTATACATCGAGCAATTACATGCTTAAAAATAGAAATTAAAACCATAAAAATAAACACTTATATTGCGTCATTACTTTTTTTACACAGCACCTTGGGAATTTTCGCTATAAAAATAGTTAAAGTAAATAAAAAAATATTTCCAATGATATGTCGCGTATTGTTATTTGGTTTTGAGGCAGGCTTCCATTGACCATTCTCCTTTGCTCTTTAAGATGTTATTGGAAATGAGCATAAGAACTATGAACGTAGATAAATCAACAACCTTAAACAGGTTGGTGTACATAATATCTTAAACGACACAAATAAGCACCTCTTAATATAGTCATTCCTTATATAACATTCTTGCACAAACTGATTCAAGATCGACAGATAATATTCCAATAATAGCTGTCGCCCGGCCGTAAGCTTGGTATCGGCTTGCTGTAAGCATACCGTTAACTCACATAGTCGAGTGGACATACCGTAGATGCTAATGCACTCCGATTACACGCTCACTCAGGGTTGACGTCTCGTACATGGCGAACTGATACGAAACCGACCCATTTCCAATTTGATATAATATATCTACATAGTATATTTTTTCGAACAGAATTGCATGAAGGCACTGCGTCTCCGGACGCTACTTGTGCGGCTACCCATTACGGTCTAGCGTCACCGAAACACGGAGGAGTGTCGGCGCCATCCCATCATCACATCTTTTGGAACATTGAGGAGAGACTGCAGTGCTCGCATCGGTTTATACCTGCTGCCAATCAGAGTGTAACTATTGAGGTGCGTATTGCAAGCGTCATGGTGACCGCTTAGGCTATATCCTTAAAGTACGAAAACCTTTAAAAATGTAGAACTATAAGTTTGGGTTTTAGTTTGTTTTGTTGGGATGCAAAAAAGCGATATATGTGATGTCACACCAGGGGGGGCGGGTCTCTCAAATGTGTAATGAGCAATGTGTCACGGACGGGGGAGGGGTCAAAAATCACGAAAAAGTGTGACGTACTTTATGGATGACCCCTTACTATGAGCAGTTGGTACACATTTTTCTTTGACTACCAATATACATAAAAAATTTTGAAACTCGATTTCTTGTTATTTAAAATGAACCACTTTTACTACACTGAACTCGGCCAAAGGGCAGCCTATGTTTACATTTTAAATGTATGGTTTTGATATAGATTATGTTTGACTTGCTTATTTGCTAAGCCACTGAACCTGAAAAGGGTCTGAAATGATAATTTACCGTATAAAATTAAAATGTATTCGCCATATAAATCTGTGTATTAGGCTTGTTCTATCTGGAGTCCCTTCTATATTTATTTAAAAGGTAGACCTCTTACCATGTTTCCCTTGTAGGACTAGCAGAACATCAAAGATGCGATGCCATGAGATAGATGTATTTGTCTTTCGTTATTTATTAATAAATTTTTCTTAGGTTTTTGTTTTATTTTATCACTAATTTCACTTCAGCGCACTTAGCAATAACACCCGTTGTGTATATGAGATGAGAGATGTCATATCCGCACCAATCTTTCTTATTTATCGATTTTGTAAGCATGAACAAGGTATCGATACGAAACGATATAAATTTAACTCGCGATATGATATGGTTATGCCGATATATAATGTTGCCCACGTGTTAAACACTATTTATTCAAAACTGATTAGCATTCAGTCTTTTTTTCTTTTTTTCATCTTAGGCGAAGAAATCCAAAGGCAATATTTACCATGTTGCTTGTCTTATTATACAACTTTGGAGGAGATAAATCTTCGAAGGTAGGCAAACCAAAAACTGACATTCAAAGAAATCGGGAAAGTAAGAAGTTGGTAAATGGCGCTTTCTGCTCACTTTTTTAATGACAGGGCCGCCTGGGGTTCAACGTGTGTGTTAAATATTTATTATTGCTAATAAGTATGTTCGATTGATTGGTTATATAGATTCAGCGGTTAGACCGTATGTGGAGTGCAGAGCCGACGGGCACGGTTGGTGCGGCCGGCTGCAGGACGGCTTGTGGGGACGCCGGCTGCGAATGCCGCGCCAACACTCCGTTACACTACCACGACCACATAGCGTTAGTCGCGGGTGATGGCACGCATCTGTCCTGTCTCTGCGGTGACTTCAAGGTGGGTCGATGGTGACTGCGAATACATGCATCAAAAGCCAATACCCCGCTGGTTGTGGGCTATGGAATGCATCTTTCCTGCCTTTGTGGCGACTTCCAGGTAAGTAAAGGCTCGCTGCGAATGCCGCGCTAACACTACTCTGCTACCACTACAACAACAATATGTTTAGAGTTGGTCGCGGGTGATGGCACACATCTACCCTATCTTTGAAGCGGTTTTCAGGTAAGACGAAATTGATTGCGAATGTCGCGTCAAAACTCCGCTTCATTAACATGACCATAAAGCGCTGATCACGGGTAGTGCCACGCATCTATCCGGCCTTTATGATGACTTCCAGTTAGGTCGAGGGTGGCTGCGAATGCCAGTAGAATGAAAGTAGTAATTACCTACCAACCCACCAAACATAAATTTTATATTGTTGAAAGTTTATGAATGATTCTTATTAGCAGATTAAACACAACCCGCTATTTATTCTTCTTTATTTAAGAGAATCAACCAAAAACAAACCAACTACCAGAATATGGCGAATTTTCATAGATCTGTTTCATTATTATCAGACTTCGCGACACGTTCCAACGTCTTCAACTTCCTCCTATCATTGTGTTCTATTTGAACAATGCTATGCACGCTTTGACGCATTCGCAATTGTTGATTTCTCGTTAGAATCCATTTCGAACACGAACATCGAGCTGAGCATTTTTCACAATCTTCTTTTTTTCCATTGCACGGATACTTGTTCGTCGAAATCAGTAAGCATATTTGTTCGTTTTCAATTCACTCGAATGTTTTCTAATCACATTGTACGTGTTTCTTAGATCAATTTAAGCTTCGTGTTATTTGAGTATTTACTAACACTACAAATCTATACAAAGTTCTTTGAAAGGGTGTAGCAAATAAATTAAGCGTGTTACACAGGCCCGTGTGCCAACATAGCCGTTGGAAGAGCAACCCTTCCGCAGAGCGGTAACCTAAGCTCCGGTCTGTGCGATCCGCATAATTAACTAAAAGGGTTACTATTAAGTATGTAACAGCAATAAAGTGAGGAGAGAGCATCCGAATGTGGGGACTTGTAAAAGCAAATATAACCCCTAAATATTTCCACTCTCTCACTTGAAGAAATTCAATTTGTTTATATGTAGGTACCAACTTCTTTGAGTAATCATCCAGTTAAATCTTCAAGCAGATGCTTTATTTACGCATTAATTAAATTTGTACAGTTTGCGCTCCGTTGACAATTTCGTTCAGGGCAAACTTCTCGAAGTTTATGTTTAATCGAACGCCAATTACGTAAAGTGATTGCTAGATTTGTGAGAAACATAATTAAACTTCATCATATACGTGTTGCGGGAATTTTCTCGTGCAGGTGCTTGAGGTACATGTATAAACATAAGAGCAAAGCTATGTAAGATCGCGCGTGAGGGTGAAGCCAGAGAAACTTTTCTTTTTCCATTATCATGATTGCGCCTAGTGGGAGTCCCGTAGAAGGTTGCGGTTTTAGCTACAAAACATAAATATATGGCGCGCTGAGCTCGCTATACCTACGTATAGATAGACATAGCTTTTATTATCTTGCTGCGGACGAGAGCGTCGTTTAATTATTAACAATGTTTTACCCCTATCATGAATTGAGTGTTACTACGCTAAATTATGAAGCCGACGCTTGTTGCAAAATGAACTTTAGACAATATTGTGAGCGTTTACCGGCCGTGACCATCGGCGCTCATAAAACATGGCTAACTGGCGGCGTGTCATCCGTTCGCCCCTGTTATTAGCCTGGGGCGACAGCCTGGAGACTCGCCCCTGAAAATTCAATTACTTAGTAGCTCTCTTCGTATGCGAGATGCGTAGGCGGTTGCAGGGCAAATTTGTCAATACGCCACACACGTGATATGGCATGTCTAAAGCTATCCTCGGCTTATTGGATTAGGCTTCTTTTGATTTATATAATATAAAATCCTACATAGAGTTTATCACGATGAGACAAACGAATAACTAAGTAACACAATTTCAAAATTCAACCTAAAGAATAACCTGGCCGTGAATGAAATCGTTGACGCTTTATAAAATACTTCGCTAAGTACCTGTCAAGAAACTCTAAATGGATTTAATTTTTTTCGCCAAGCATTCCAAAAGACTAATTATAAAGTTGGATTTACACTGTCCCTTCTGAATTTTTTAAACTCTTTATTGGTTTAAAAACTTTTTCCGCCTTCTAAGTTAGCAGTAGGTACGTAACTTTTTCATGAAGAACCTTTCCGAAAATTATACTAAGATTAAAAATTAAATAATCACAATCAATAAAGTTTCGTACGTAATATGTAATTTTGTCATAACAATGTCAACATCGGTTTAATTATGCAGATAACTAAATACCTACTTTCGAAACATTTCAATACAAAATGTATTTGTCTTGGTTCTAGTTTTAATGCAGTTTGTGTGCATCGTCACGTTAACAGGCGGCGTGGCTGCCCGTGGTGGTGCGCAGTTGGACGAGCGCGCGGCTGGAATACTCAGTAGCGCACTACACGTACGCCAGTCGGGGATTCGATTACGCGGCCGCCTACAGCTTTAACGACGACGCCATGTGCGGCCAACGCACATACACCACTCATTCAGGTAAAACAACGCTCCCAATTCCCCGACCACTCACCTGTACATAATTTTATTGCCCCCGCGACATGAAAACAGGCCCCCGCATAATTCGATGGTTATTCCGCTCGGATGGGTCAGATTATCGGCGACACGTCTCCTATAGCTTTGCTATCGACTGCCGAACGCATCAAGCGAAAAACAAACAGTTCAATTTGACATTCGGCTCGCGTCTCGGGCGTTTGGAAAAACGCGCCGGATATTGTTCTCGGCGCAGCGCGTCCGAGAAAATTACGTGGCACGACCCAGTTTCACGCCGCCCTGGGGTGACGGTGAATCAAAAAAAAACCTTGAACAAGGTCGTAAAGTTCCAATTACAGCGTTGCTATTGCGGCGACTCGTGGCTGCCTTTTCATTGTATTATTGCTCACGTAGGTTCTGTCGCGTTTTAAAATTCTCTGTTTATACTCTTGAAAGGTACCTGTATTTTTTCGGTTTAGGCGAAATAGCTTCCCGGAACGTGTCGGTGACGGGAAGCCTCAACGAGTTTTTCTATCAACAATGCACATGGGTCCTCGACTCGAATGTCGAAAGGCAGCTCTTCATAGATATCTCATCGGAGCAGGTAAACGATTTATAGCTTTTAATTAAATTACTCCTCGATTCAATCTTAGAGGCTTGTTCGGCCGTTCGCCTCAGACCGGCATTAAGTGGTCAAAATTAAATTTCCAAAAGGTAGATAATATAATTAATAAGATTCTTCGATAAGTCAATTAGCAAATTGGGTAAATAAAGAAGCTTCTTCCTGTTTGCATTCAATTTAAATTAGCTTAAGCGACTTTTCTTTATAATGGGAGTATCTTTAATTTTTCCTTTGTTGTTTAGGATAAATCTTGTGGTTCTTGGAATATCACCCTCCATGAATGGTCTGGTAGCGGGGCCCACAGCGATGGCGGTTTGGCCGCAGCAGCGGGCGAGCTATTGTATACCTTCTGCGCACGGCATAAGAACCACACTTACACTCTGCCATGGCGACTCAACACTGTAGTCATCAGGTTCGCAAACTTTGACATGCATAAACAGCATTTGTGGTGATTGATGGGATAATATGGTGACTATACGCAAACGGAAATAATTATGTATTGAAAATTATCTTTAGTACCTACTCACTCATGCCTTAAATATGTGTTTAAAAATTATTATTATATATTGTTTGATGTATCACGGCCATTTGCTTCAAAGGAAAGGAGAGAAACTAAATTATACCATACATTTCCATCTATCAAATGTATTTCAGTAACCTAACTCTACGCAATATCACTAATATAATGGCGCTTCACTTCAGTAGCTCACCTAATATACAATTTATATACTCATTATGAATTCTCCTTGTTCTTATGACGAGCTTTAATATCTCCAGTTGGTTATGTAATGAATACGAGATGAACAATAATAGTTTCCACAATATCTCAGCCAGCAAGTTTAAATTGCCTGGTTGACATTTTATGAAGCAATCTGACTTTTAATCTTTTGGAATAGAGTATTCGTATGATTTTACACTCTGGGATTTAGATTTAACATCAGAGAATTCATGACGAGCTGTGGACTATTATATGGATGTTTAAGGTACATATGCTTTAATATCAACCAAATATGTCACGTAATTTAATTATACAGATTAATGTTCCGCCAACACGGGATGGCAAAACATCAAAGGTGTAAGTTGGGAGACGAAATATACCCCTTGAGCCCACATTTAGCTAGAGTTGGTTCTCTTAACATTACCTAATTGTAAAGACAAGGTTAATATCAAAATTATTGCATCACGCTCTTCTTAATTAAAGCTATCCATTTTCAGTAGACTTGTCGTCCCTTTTTGTCTAATGGTGCAGTAATGGGTGAAAGCATGTCACTTTTACTTATTTTAACTCTTGCCCCAACTGCTAATCGTATTATTGGCTAAGCGAGGGCATACTTCTTCCATCGCCTAAAGCAGACGTGAGTGCAAAGCATGAAAGAGACCCAAAGAAATTCCTACGTGAGGCTTTTAGCACACGCGTAAAAATTTTGGAAAGAAAATAAAACACTTCCCAGATCTCCCATTTGATAAATAATTTATAAGGCTTAATGCTGACGTGCCAAAAACATAAAAGCGCGTGCTTTCTTCATATGTACGAGTATATACGTACGACCCGGGTAATGTACAGGGGTCTTTTTTCTTTGTGCATATTAGAGGCATCCCAAAGACGTTACGTAGTGTTTTGGAAATGAAGCTGTGGACCTCGCGAAACGATGTGTGAAAATACGCTTTTCGTTGTCAAATTGCGTATTTTTAATAAACGACGGCCGCGTGCATTCGTAGCTGGCATGTTACATACATGAAATTTGTCATTTAACATATTGTGTGTAGTATTGCTTATTTAATAATATTCTCACATGCTGGAATAAGAGCAAAAAGTTGCATTTTTTTTCTCGCACATATAAGGAGTCAATCTACGAACAAGTTCTATTCAATGTAGCCATAAGTATTATTCGTATTCAACAACATATGCTTTCCTCAGATTGGTGGCACTGTCCCGGCAGCAGCCCCTCTATAGGATAAGATGGAGGTCGCAAGTGGTCCGGGCTAACAATCGCCTGGGCCCGCCCACTCCTGTCCCAGCGGCGTCGGCTGGTACCAGCAGTCCCACCAATGATATAAGCTTGATTTTCTCCCTGCTGCTTTGGGTGGCCCTACTGAAAGTTGTGTGAACACGGTAAGTGGTTAATGTAATATTATTTTCACTGTAAAAATTTAAAGGTTAGAAGGGCGGTTTTTTAAGTTTATAATTTATTTTAATAATCTTTCATACTACTTTATTCCTTTTTATATAGTTGTTTACGAACTACATTTATTTCTTAATTTTAGTTAATTATTGAACCCCTGCTAATTGATAATAACTTATTGTATTGCTGTTTAGAAATTATTTGCATATAAATAATAAGACATATATACGAAAAGTTTCACGTTTACATGTTCACTTCCGCGCCCTAAAGTTGCTATTGCAGATATTTTTTATCAAATTTAGTTGTGAAATACATGTAACATTTCTAGATTATATTCAATTTAGATCTTAGTTCTATCAATGCACAATGAGCTAACAGGATAGCAGGAATAAAATAATAACAGCCATATGTAATGGCGGTGTCACGTCGCAAAACGACAAGTAAAGTTCTTTTCATTTCCACAATGTATTATACCACTACTTTATTTAATAGAATCCCGTTGTAAAGCTTGATTCCAATGAATTCATCCTCCATTTCTCCGGGTCTATTCTTTACTTCGACCCTTCAAATACCATACAAAATGATTCACAACTTACTTTCGATTCTGTATTTGTTTAGAGATAAAAATAAAATGTTTATTAACCTTCCTTTATTTTTTAAAAATAAACCTAATTTTGAATAAATATAACTTAATAAGTTGAAAGAACGGTCAAGTGTGAATCAGACATGCATTCAAGGGTTCCGTACTATCGCGTTAAGTTAAACATTTGCGAAATTTAAACTTTTCTGGTTTTACTACAAAAAAGTTGGACACTGTTCCAAACCATGTTTGAAAAATTTTGTATGTATTTTTTCTTAAACTCGTAACGTATAACTTCTTTTTTATTGGTAATGAGGCTAATTTTTAAAGTAATTTATGTATGCGGAAACACATTTTAGGGTTTTTAAAAAAAACATTGTAAAATTTTCAGCATTTTAATACAAAGCTAGTGCGTTTCTTCCAATCGTTTAGTATCTAATTTTATTTTTTTGTTACAGCAAGTAACGCTACTACGAAGATCGTCGAAAATAAGTCAAAATGCTAATTTTGACGAAAATGATAGTGTTTAAAAAAATAACACAACTCTGTGGAACCCTTTCAACGCTACACTTTTTATAGGTACAACGAAAGTGTTACCAACACAGTGCACATTTGTATAGAATACTTTAATAATAACAATAACGAAATACGAATAAGGTGTGTAAAAAGCGAACAAGGTGTTTCATAATGCAGACGTCTAGACTTTAAGTGTACTCAACAAAAGCGAGGTAGGTTTTAGTATTTAATTACAAAGCACTGAGTCATTTAATCATTAGTCTATAAAATGTATTTTTCGGAGAACGCTTTCATGACTTAACCGGTTTTCGTGTACTCTAATTTTCTGTTAATTTATTTGCAATTTCTCAAACAGTGTACTATAACCTTCATTACATAAGTGGATATGTTAAAGTCAATTAAATATAGGCACTAAACAATAATGATACTTCAAAAAAGATAGTAAGCATGTACTGATCGAAAATGTATCTACTATTGATGCTTAAAGAAAAATATTGTAAAAACACATTCTCCATTTTTGTCTTAACTTCTATGATTGATTACCTTTAAAAGTTAAGTAATAAATTCGATGACAATCAGTGCCCTATTTGATGCCCCCGCGGATTTGTACCGCGGTTCCTATACAAATCGGCGAGGATCCACACCCGATCCGCGCGTTAAAATTTTACAGAATAGTACTGCTGACCTGATGGGCGTTACAGTATATTACAATTTCAGTCGGATAAAACAGATAGGTGCTTCTAATTAATAATAATTCATGTTGTATAAACTTCTGGGCGGGTAAAACCACACCAAAATTCAATCTAGCAAAGTTGGAAATCCATGGAAATTAAAATCGAGTCCTGAGATTTATATTTTATTCTGAGGAAAAAACTTTTTAATGTCTGTAATATAAGGTTTCGTCCGCGCTAACACTTATTGAAATTATGTGCGTAAATTAGTTTTCATAAATAGATTTTTGGTAAGTATGTTATTAATTTTTATAAAACTTCATTTAATGACAAAATGTTTCGGCTAATACTTACTTACTCGAAGTATTTCGATTTTTTTCAAGGATATTTCGTGGTTTATTTTTCATTGCGAGTTTAAAATATGTAATACTGCACATAAAAAAATCACTTGGTTTTAGCCAAAATATTTTGTTTCTTCTTTTTAAAGTTCTTGGTAGAAGGACGCATACGGATCTTTTTGCAAAAAATAAAAACCTTTTGCTTTGGCTTAGAAATTTGATTTTTACAGGAGTTGACATGAGTATTATAAATACACAATAAATTTCAGTTTGATACCTTCACGCGTTCCTGAGAAAAACGGTCTTGACAGATGGACGGACGGACAGACGGACAGACGGACGGACGAACAACAAAGTTATCCTATAAGGGTTCCGCTTTTTCCTTTTGAGGTACGGAACCCTAAAAATCAAATAAATAATTGCTTCTAGACCCATAATATTTGCAAAATTTTGAGTCAGTTAATTTATAAGGTACGGACGTAGGATGTACACTTTTATAGCATAACCCTACCCGAGATCTTTAGAGATTGTGAGAGAGAGTTAGATCAAGACAATCATGAAATAAGAACCTGCCTTCATGTTTTTCATGTAAAGATTATTTGCAATAGTATTAAAGAAACAAATGTATTTTTAACTCATTATTTTTATTGTTATCATTAATACCTAATACGACCAATCGTGCTATTCAAAAGAAAACATAATTACTAGTTTGCATGCAAACGCTCCGTTGAAAAATATTATTGGTTTTGTTATTTAGATTTTAAGTACTTAAATAAATTGTAACAACACACAAATACTACACACTAAATTGCATGGTATGTAAACTAATTTCTCATTAGTTATTAGAAAAATGTTTCATATAAGTCGTCGATGTTGAATAGAAGTTTATTGAAAGTACGTGTTAAGGGAAATTTATTTCAGTAAAACGATGGTTTCCAATTAATTTGTTTTTTTATAAGCAATGTTTAAGTACCTAATTTATGTAAATGCTAAATTAGTTATCGAATAGTGTAACTATTAGATTAGATGTTTTGATGTAAATAGTCGATTTAGAATTTAAGTTAGTTTCACTAACGAATATTAATTTTAATTAGGTAGGTAGATGGTTCCATGGGATACTTAAAATAATATTTGTTACACCGAAATAGATAAACATGAATTAATATGAACTGTGTATTATTTAAACCTTTTTTGAATTCCTAAGTTAAATGTTCTTAGAGTTTGTCCATGTCTACTAAGCTTTTTCTTCGTTTGTCGCTGTGTTTGAAATAATTTCTTGTTTTTTTTATACTCCTGACTTAATACAATTATACATACTTTGATATTGCGAAAAATAATTCATGAACTATTTAAATAATTACATAATAACAAAGATACACATGAGGTCACGATCCTTTATCTCCATAATATTTTCAAATCGTTTCTGCAGCGATAGTTACTTTCACATCCTACTATCACATTAATATTATAAAGTCTGTGAGTGTGTATGTTTGTTACTTTGTCACGTCTAAACGGCTGAAGCGATTTTAATAAAATTTGGTATGGAGTTAGCTGACACCCTGGATTAACACATAGGCTACGTTTTATTGCGGGAAAATATCCCTAATAAACCGCGGGTAACACCACGGCGCACAGCTAGTAATATTATAAAAGTGAAAGGAGATTGCTCAGCTTCCATACATGTTTGGCCTAAAAACCAATAACCATGAAAAATTGTTTCCTACATTCGAAATTATATATAAATTACCGTAGAAACGAATATTATCGACGGCCACTCCTGAGAACTTCTATAAACCGTATACACTGAATGATTTTGAGGTTATGTTTGCAAATAGGCACATAGGTATTAGAATAATAAAAAACCAAATAACTTATATAGGGAAATAGGGCAATCAAGCCAAGTACCTACCGATATTATGTATTAGATTCAGGTATATAGAGCATGTAAAATAACAGATATGTGCATGTTTTTAAAAACACGAACAGAAACTGTGTGATGATTGTGAATGAGCCACAGATTAGAGAGAATTTTTAAACTCTCGTTAATCAAAGAAAGCTAAGAGCTGTAGGTTATACAGCCATATCTTCAGCAGCTTCATTATTTTTGTTATGTTTTTATTATAACCATATTTTAGATTTTTAGTGTATCACACCTTATAATGTGTTTATTTAGGTGTTTGGCAAAAAATGTACGGCAATAGACTTTATGATGTCGCCTACCATCTATATTAATTGTCTTAGCACATTTGCATGTAGTAAAAATGATAATAAAGTTGTGGATATGAATACCACCCGTGTAATAAAAAAAAATATATATTTTATCAATCTTTACAAAATAGATTTGTTTTGATGTTATATAAACAACCTCGATCAGTCTTTGTGAATGTTACTACACCCATAGCCAATAAAAATGATTCGTATGTTTTCCAAACCGGTAAAAATAGAAGTCCTTTTTTAAAATTAATATATTATTTAAAGGTGGCCGTTAAAATCTAATGACTGTAAAATAAAGTATAAATTACGCCAAGAATTACTGTATATGTCAATATTTTATTTGCATTTAGGCCAATTTGACCAATCTCCTTTGTAATGTTACTCAATCGCGCAAAAAATACAAAACGGTTTAAATGACATTTAGTACACGTATAGTTTAAAGCCTGGATTGAGACATAGAATTCTTTATATCCAGGATTTTTTTAGGTTCCTGTGGGATTTTCAAAAAACTAAAGTTAACGCGGACCAGTGATGGGCCTCGAGTGATTTTTTTTCACTCGAGTCACTCGGTACTGGTAACTATATCACTCGAATGCCACTCGAGTGAAGATAAAACTCGAGTGATTTTTATTGACTCGAGTCACTCGGAATATAAAACTCGATGACCAAAATTTTCGAACGCAAACACAAATGAATTTTCTTTACTCGAAAAACATGCTTGTGACGAACTACATTCACCACTGATATTCTTGTACTCAACTGGATGTTTATTTTTCGTGTGAGAAATCAAGTTAATTGTATTACCAAAATTGTAACTTTTTTTGCAAAACTTACAAATAACTGTTTTTTGTTCCAAATTTTTGACAAAAAATTACCACACAATTGCATTTTTACACTTTTACTCATTTTCACCACTTTAAAAACACAGTCATAATTTGGTTATTTATGGAACAACTAACACAAACATATTTCTATGTAATTTCAAAGAGAACCTAAAGCGGGTAAACTTGTCACAACTTGAATTTCTCACTCGGCTCGGTATAAACCACTCGAGGGGTACGAGTCAACTCGAGTCACTCGTAATTCGAGTCGACTCGAGTTGTCAAAAATTTAATTCGAGTGCGAGTAATATAAAAACTACTCGAGTCACTCGAGTGAAAAGTAATTCGAATCCCATCACTAACGCGGACGAAATCGCGGGCAGGCGATGGTTTTTAATAAATTAGTACGTACTTAGGATTATAATTAATACAAACTCAAATAATTTAAAAACAGAAAATAGCAGACTAAATAAATTGTCTGACCATTATGCAACCGCGGCCGTGTCGAATTCTTTAGCCTTTCTTAAGCCGCGGAGAAAAATTCAACAACTAAACGTTTCCGTATTTAGTACCTACTGAGGTTACCAAACATTTCCAGATTTTTATTTCAATAAAAATTTGAAAATCTATTTTTACAGTACGTACTCGATTGTAGACGTTTGTTAAACAATCATTCGATTTAACAGTGTAGTCTAACGAGCAATTCAGTTAACAAAATCACGGGAGCAAACAAGAGCGGTGCTCTATCGATTTAATTTCGTCGCTCGAAACTTTAACGTTGAAACGTTCGATTCTTGCCTTTCTTTAAACTTCCGCTGTAGCCTTTGAGGCTTCTAAAACGGAAGCTTCTTTCGAAGTACCCACCCCACTTTTGCTTCAGTTCTTACGAGAGGCTATTACAAGTGTTTACGATGTGCATCTGTACTGAAAGGCACGTGCAAACTGCATTCTCAATGCTAGTGCACTGTGCTTACTTACAGTTCAAGTGAAACAGTATTGCGAACGTAAAATCTTGATAACTTCCCGTAGGTTATGTTCTTAACTTGAAACATACTGAACTCTCCCATATAAAATATATATTTTGGCATGTATGTTTTTAAAGAGAAACTTTAATTACATCACAAAAAAACGATATTTTTTGGCATCACGCATTACATTTTCGATTAAAAAAAAGATATTAAAAAAAATAGTCATAATCAACAATCATCGGTGGTGCAATGGTAGAAAGCTTGACTGGTACGCGGGTGGTCTGGGTTCGAATCCCAGCCGAGAAAGGGTTTTTTTATTAATTATTGAAAAAGTTTTACTTGCATCTTGGTTTCATAAAATAAGCACGCTAAGAAAATGGACAAAAGGCATTATTACGGGTCTCGGAAACGTATTCATTAAATGAACACTGAAAACTAACCAAATTACTTCGCTTGGTTGTCAGCTCTATGTTTCCACTGCGTGTATCATCTTGAACACAAACATCTTTGATACAATGTATCTGTCAGTACAGTTATTAGTAGACGATTTCAGCAATTAACGAGGTGAGTTTCGATTCGAAGCGGTAGGGAGTACTACCAAACTTATCGCCAAGTTTCGCAGATTTGATTCGCGGTGGTGGGCGGCGAAGCTCCTAAACTTGCATAGCCTGAAAAAGACTGTTGGCAAGGCTTCCCGTCGGATGAAGTTCGAACCCGGCGTCTTTGTGCACCACTCAGAGGAAAAGCAATTTAAACTACATGCGGGCACGGCAAATATTTATTTCGTTTGGTCTCAACTCTTTCTGTTTTTTATATGCTTACTGAGGATGCCTGGACATGACATTTTATTTAAATAGTCCTAATTTAAACTTTTAATAAAAAATAAAATATTAAAAACAGCTTTTACCGAGATTTTTTCAGCAAATAAGATTCAGCTATGAAGTAGTTGGAAAAGAGTAAACCATATACCTATATCTTTCTCTCTTCTATTATAGTAAATATATTTTTGTATGCACACTTTTCTAGGAATGTTTCTTTTTCTGCTATAATAATAAAAAAATGTCTGCAATTCTGCAATAGGCAAAATAGTTAATAAGAATCAACACTTATACACAATAAATCATTTTTTTTTTTTTTTTATTATAATTCAATAAAAGAATTATCATAATAATAAAATGCTATTCCTTAAATCTCAGCTAAACAATGGCTGAACGAATTACTGCTGATCAAATTGAAATAAATTACTAATTCATAAATGCAGTATTATATATATATTACTTAGTTCCGATCATTTTTAATAAATAAAAGTAAAAGATAATGAATAAATTTTATTTTATTTATTTAAGGACAACCAACAAGAATATCCACATAAATTATAGTATGACAATAATCTATAAATGACATTTCAAAGTGGTATCTTAATTATAGGCTACCACGGCATGCATAAATAAATGACAATATTAACAGTGTGCAATTTTAATAAAATTATATAAATAAAAAATATATTCAATGAAGTACCTACCTAACTTTTTCAAATCATTAACGAACCGTTGCGTTGGGGCTGGGGATGGTGATTCTTTCCGAAAAAGATTTTTAAATCCATTCGAACTGTGACCTAATGAATCGATCCACAAAAAAATCGAGGCCAATAAGATCGATTTCTGAAGAATCGTACTTTTTTTTTCAAGATATAAATCTATTTTATGAAAGACATTTCATAATTTAACGATCTCTTATGAGTAAAATCAGGTAATTCGTTAATAGTAGAAGAACGGCGGGCTGTTTCCGCAACTCGACACCCAGTGCCTATTTTGCGTGGGGAAATTCGATAAAATGTAGTTTATTGGTTCCAAAAATCGATTTTTCGATTACTTAATCGATCTCAGATCGCCAACCCTAGTTGGAGCTCGCTCTTAAAACAAGAAAAATACTTTCGGTACACGATATATGGCAACAATTACCATTGAAATTTATAAAGAAAAGGTCCTTTGCTTATTTTGAAATGAATTATTCGTACATTTGTTGTGTTAATACACATACTATACCATTTGTCCAGTTCACTCTAGCGGAACTATGTACACAACCAACGTCCCAAATTAAGGACTTATGCATTATGCATGAGTCTTACAGTATATATAGCTAAATAGTGTTCTAGATTCACAGAGTACTTTTTACGTTAATTAGCAAATTTGTTAATATTCGTAGGCAGGCAGGCTTTAAGTTTAGGTAGTTGATAATACTCTTTCATCCCCGTCGATGGTGTAATAATTATTTATTATTCATACTGCTGTTTAGATAAAATTACCTTATTTCTAATTAATTAATATGAATATTCTTCAAAAACTTATATTCTGAAAATACAGGTCGTATAACCAACATGGATATTATAAATTCAAAATTTTATTCTCTCATAAGTACGTTCTTCAATCGTAACCGATTTTGCTAAACTTCGATCAAGAGAAAAGGAGACATCGAAGACACTTAAAGGTAAGTAAGTATATTTTTAGTTATAATTTAAATTTTTAAAGCATGTAACTGCTTGATGTTTAAATCTAAAGAAAATGTAACTAGAAAAAAATCCACGCGGACCAGGCAGCAGACGGGACTCGAACCCGCACCCTTCGCAATCCGGGCGAATACACTGACCAAAGTATATTTTTGTCGCAAATAATATTAATAAATGTTTGAATGGATAGCAATCATTCTATACCGACGAAGTGGCGGGCGGTTACACTCTAGAAATGTTCCAGATTTTTGCCGTAAGAAATCACTGCTGGGGCTCAATTTTTCCCTAGGCTCATGACAAGGGTTGCCAACGTTTTTACAAGAAATCAAGTATAATGAACACCATTTTAATTTTGAATGATTCAAAAATATATTTACTGCTTTTCCCGTGGTATCTGACATTTCGATGCTGAAAAGCCAACTTAATACAGAACATTCACTACAGTGTTAATAGTTGCGGGTCCAGTGTCCCCCAAGTGGTGCGTTTTGGTTACCAACAGTACGGTTAAAATCAGTATTATACTGTTTTTCACTACTTCATCCTTTTTACTGTTGTACAAAAATAACGTACCTATACGAAAACTGTTTTTAGGGCGGTTGACCCACCATAACCCTGCACATTCACACCATTGTTAAGATGGGAATATTTCTTTCGTGACCTTCATTCACACAGTCATACTTTCAAAGTTCAGTGTAAAATAGTGAGTGTGAAAAATGAGTCGGCTGGATTCAATATTATTGGGGCTGTATATTATTCGGGAAAATATCGTAAAAAGGGCAGTCATTACAATAGAGTTGATAAACGCAAGGTAAATTAATGAATCTGATGGACCATGGATGGTACCAGGACAAACATAACATAACAAATTTATTCATTAGCTTTTCTTTCCAATCCAATACCCAATTATTTATTTCGATTATTGAATACTTTCCGAACCTTGAGACTGGACAGCAGACCCACCTTAACCACTGAGCTCCAGTGTTAATAGTTGGAGAAATTTCTTTTCCGACCTTCAAAGTTCAGTGTGAAGGTGGGACTGCTAAATTACACTCCAGTCTCAAGGTTGGGGAAGTATTAATAATCAAAATAAATAATTAGGTACACTGGGCCCGAGTGGTGCGTCTTGGCTACAAACTGTACTGTTTAAATCAGTATTATATTTGGTGAAAAGTTGAACGGGTAAAGTTCTTTCCGTATCTTATTTCGACTTTACCTGAGTTGAAACAGGGGATGGTGGCAGAAGGGTAAAAATTTAGGGTTGTATGTATTTTTGTATGATGTATCTATCATAAAATTTTTTAAAACAAAATATTTTGTCCATAAAGAAACCTAAGGGTGGGCCACCACCTTTACCATTCAGGGGGATGAAAAATATATGTTGTCTGATTCTGAGACCTACTGAATATGCATATAAAATTTCACGAAAATAGTGGAGCCGTGTCAGAGTAGTTCAATTAAGCACACCGTGACACGAGAATTGTATATGTTACGCTCAAAGATCGAAAACACGAATCGAAAATAATATTTTGTATTCAGTAATTTATTACTTAATACGTTGATTTTTATAAATATAAAGTAATCTCAATAAATAACAAATATAGTTTTATTTTAATTTATATAATTATATGATATATTTAATAATGACAAACACGTTTAGCAGTGATTCTATAAAATAAAAAATATTTTCTAAAGAAATCTACCAAAACGTTTCCAGCCTAGGCCTAGTAGGATCCATATCGGAAAGTATGTGAGCGTCGTAATCAAATAATATTCCATACGCGTCATGGCTTTTCTTCAGTGCCACAACGCGTTGAGATCGAATAGCATGTCAGCCACGACACGAATTTCGCTATTTGGTCTTTCTGTGATTGCCACAACGCGTCGTGCGCGTTTTCATTAGAGCCATAACACGAATTTCGCGATGTGGATGTTTTACTCTGACCACAACGCGTTGTGAGCTATTTTTCAGCTCACTGAGCGTTTTCGATCTTTGAGCGTAACATATATATTAGATAAGCATTTTTATTATGTCGCTTAAAAACAAATTATTCACAACGAAATGTACTCGTATCAATCTAACAAAAAATAATTTGCGAAGTAAAAATAAGACCAATCTGAAAGTTAACTGGACACAACATCTATCGTCAAATTTAAAAGGGACCAATTGGTCAACTTGAATACAGATTAGGTACCTTTGCACCGATAAACAAGAATAATAGATTAAGTTAAGTATGCCGGGTCAATAGTCTAATCCACTGCCCTGTCGGACTTAATGGACCCATTTAACAAAGACAAATTAACCACTTACTTTCTGGAAAATGTAAGTATAATGAAGTAAGTACAAATAATTAGAAGTGATTTGATAAAACACTTTGCAAATAAGTGAATAGTATGTTTATTTTTACTAAAAATGAAAATTGTAAAAAAACCGACACCCACAATTTTTCTAAAAAATGAAAAAATAATTTTTTTTTTTTTTTTTTTTTTTTTTTTTTTTTGTTTCCTCCCAGGCGGGGGAGAGGGTGAGAAATCCTCATGGATACCCTACAGCCGGCTGTAGGGTTATGTCAGACTCCTACTGACTAAAAAACACCCTTTATTCATGCTTATGGCCAGAAGGGCCTTACAAGCTTCATCTGAAGCGGTCACCCCCCGAGAGGGGGATGATGCGGCGCTGCGTTAGTTTAAACTAGTGCATAGTTTAAAATAACGCAAAATGCGCTTAGAGGACAAGTGCACTCAGATGTGCACTTGAAACGGGAGGGGACTGAGAGGAATCGAACCTCTCTGTGTCGGGGGGGCGGGGGGGACTCATCGCGGGTGTTGGATCCTCAGCGGCCAAGAGGGCCGCGAGATCGCGCGTGAGTTTATTGTGTGTGACTGTGAGTGCGTGTTTGGGCCTGCGGGGCCTGAATCGAGATGGAGTGTGTGGAGCGTATCCCGACGCCGATCTAATGAGTGTGTTAGAGTGCTCTTCTGCAGCTTTGAAGAACCGTTCCGAGCACTCTGTGAGGTGTGTTTGAATTGTGTCTAGTTGAAGGTCCCTGTGGAGGTCCGCGTTGCGGACGTACCACGGGGCCCCTGTGGCTATGCGGCAGAAGCGATTTTGAAGCACTTGAAGTTTGTTCAAAATCGCTTCGTCCGCGTGTGCGAACACTGGTGACGCGTAAGTGAGGACCGGGCGTATGCAAACTTTGTAAAGCGTTCGCTTGTTACGAAGTGACATTTTGCTGTATTTACCGAGCATCGGGTGGAGGCGGCTCATATAAAAGCGCGCGTTCGCGACTACGCGTGTGATGTGTGCACGGAAGGTGAGTTTTTTGTCTAGTGTGATCCCTAGGTATTTGACTGTGCGGTGCCACGGTATTGCTATGCCTTGCATTCGCAGAGACCGCGCACCGTGTTGTATGGTTTTGGTGCGGCGCTTGGGATCGAAGCAAATGGCCGAACTTTTGTCCGGATTTACGTCGATTCTCCAATCGCGGAACCAATTCCCAAGTGTTGTGATTGCCGGTTGGAGCTTGGCTATGATTTGATTGGTACTGGCTCCCCTAGAGTAGAGGGCCGTGTCGTCCGCGAAGAGGGCGAGCTCGACACCCTTGGTCTGAGGGATGTCATTGGTGTACGCTGTGTATAGCAGGGGGGAGAGAGCGGACCCCTGCGGTACACCGGCTCGTAGTGGGCGGGGCGTTGATAGTGAACCTTCGTATCTATAGCGGAAGGTGCGGTTTGATAGAAAAGAGGCTACTAACCTAACTAGGCGGTCAGGTAACTCTAATTGATATAATTTAAAGATTAATCCGTCGTGCCAAACCTTGTCGAAGGCTTTGGCGACGTCGAAGAAGACTGCAATAGTTTTGTATTTATTAAGTTGGAAGCCGCTTAGGGCGTGCTCCACTATGCGATGGATCTGTTGGGGGCAGGAGTGTTTGGCTCTGAAGCCGAATTGGTGGTCAATGATAATAGGATCGGATGGTGATAGGAGGTGCTCTCTTAGTCTGGTCAGTATGGTTTTTTCGAAAAGTTTCGCCATTGCCTTGAGGAGGCTAATAGGGCGATGGCTACTGGGGAGGTGCGCGGGTTTTCCGGGTTTGGGGATGCCTATCACTATTGCTTCTTTCCAGGCGGCTGGGAAGTAGCACAGATCAAAACATGCGTTAAAGAGAATTGCAAGCAAGGTTAGCATTTGGATGGGAAAATGCTTGAGCGCCTTGTTAGAGATGCCGTCGGCGCCCGGGGCCTTGCGTTGCTTAAAGTTTCTAATGGTCTGTCTGAGTTCGTCTGTCGTGACGGGGTCTAGGGGGTTGTCAGTGAGTGGAAGGGCGGCCCGCCGGCGGACCTCCTCCTCCACTCCGCGAATATGTTGCGGGTTAGTTTCCTGCGTACTAGGCGTGCATTGCGCCGCTATGCTGTCTGCAAAACACTCAGATTTTTCGTCGTCTTCGAAGGCGACGGTGCCGTCGGGGCGAGTGAGCGGGGGGGTGTGAGTGGTGACGTCGCTACGGAGCGCTTTCGCGATTCTATAGTACGCAAGATGGGATGGGGTAATGTCCGCCATGAGTTCCTCCCAACGGGAGTGTCTCAGAGCGGCTAATTGGGACCTAACTTGTCGCTGAAGGCGATTAGCTGTAGCCCTATACTCGGGGGTGGGGTATAATTTGGCTCTCCGGAGAGCGGCGTTTTTGGCTTGGATTAGGTTCCGGATGGCCAGCGGGAGCTTGGGCTTTGGCAGCTCAACCTCCCGCGAGTTCTCCTTCGCCTTCTCGGTCACCAGTAAAGTTAAAGACTCTATAGTTTCGTCAATCTTGTCGGTGCTGTCGAGACTGTCCTGTGAGTTAGGGAACGGGGACTCGGGGGAGTCTAAAGCGGTCTCGAGAGCGGAGCGGTATCCGTCCCAGTTGGTGAATAGCCTCTTAGGGGGCGCGGGGGCGTCTAGTGGGTCTTGGGGACCTAGAACTAGAGACACCGGTCTGTGATCTGACCCCAGGTCGTCGAGCGTTTCGATCGAGCTGAGGCGAAGCGACACGTTTTTAAGGATCGCGAAGTCCAGGACGTCGGGTCGGTTTTGTACATTGTCTGGGTAGTGGGTGGGCGCGTAGGGACATATGACATCATAGCCAAGCTCCTCGGTGATGTGTAGTAATCTGCGGCCAGAGGTGGTGGTGGTCTCGCATGTCCAGTCGGTGTGTTTGGAGTTAAAGTCACCGAACATTATGACTGATGTACCTAATGAAGTGAGTGTTTCGAAGTCTGCGCGGTGAGGGTGTGTACCTGATCTAATGTAGACTGAGGCGATGATTAAGGACTGGTGTCCTGTCATCGCCAGCCTACAGATGGTGGCTTCCATGTTTGTGAGCGCGGGAGTGGGTATAGGTGTGCAGTGTAGGTTGCGTCTATAGTAAATTGCGGTGCCGCCGCGCGCGTTGGCACCGTCGTTCCGGATTAATTTATACTTAGGGATCGACAGCCCCTTCATTTGAGTTGGTTTGAGCCAAGTCTCCTGAAGGAGCAGAAAGTCGGGTTCCCTATCTTGCAAAAATAATTTAATTTCGTTGAGGTTGGATTTTAAGCTGCGCGTATTAAATGACACAAGCGAAGCGCCTTTCGGCTTGGTACGCCCGGGGTTCAGTTGTGTGATTGTTATGTTAGTGTTTTGCGCGGTCATAATTTAAACAACAGTGGTGTTTGTTTGAGTTATCACCGCGTGTTTTGTGTATAGTGTTTTTGTTTGTGTTCGGAGTCTGGTTATTTTCCAGTGTTATAATGATTGAAAATTTAATCGAACGCGGCAACGAGTTCGGGGTGTTCGGCTATAGCTATAGCCTTTTCAAGTGGTGTTTTAGCTAGCCGGAGCTTCGCGGCGAGAGTGTGGATCTCGGCGATATTCACCCTCTTGAGCGAGGAGCGAATAAGCGCCATGTCCTCGGCCAGAGAAACGTCTTGGGCTGGCTTAGCTTGTGTTGTTGGTGTGGTGTGTTGTGGTGGGTGTGGTTTTGGGCGGGCCCTGGCTGGTCCCCAGGCTGTCGGGGGCGCCGGGCTGCGAGGGGCGGCCGCCTTGGGTAGCCCCGGGAAGTTTGTGGTGGTGTTATTAGGTGGTCGTGGTGGGTGTGTTTTTGTAGCCGTGGTTGGCTTTGTGTGAGTGTGAGTGTTGGGCCTGGGGCGTGGGGCCCGCGGGCAACCCCTGTAATTGGCCGGGTGGCCTTCTTGGCCACACAGCACGCATGCGGGTGCCCCGGGTGCGTCACGAGTGCGGGTGCACTCCTTAGTGAGGTGGGGTACGAGGCACTTGACGCACCTCGGGGCCGCCGAGCAGTTGGCTGCTGCGTGGCCATATAATTGGCACCTGTGGCATTGCCCAGGGGTGCCTCGCCGGTGTGGGGCCTCGACTTTGATATTGTCGAGGCCACAGACTGTGATGGGACCTTTAAAAATATCCCTAGCTGCCGGGACCGAGGTCAAAATGACAAGAGCCAACGGGTATTGCTTCCCAGTCCGGCTGTGCAACTTGTGCACTGCCTCGGCTGGGAAGCCTTTATCGGTTAAGTCGTTCAGAATGAGCTCGTTGGAGAGCTCGAAGGGGACTCCTCTGAGTACCGCGCGGACTTTGCGCTCCTCGGGGAGGGCGTATGTGTGGTAAGGGATTGTGTGAGTTGTTAGTAGCCTTGTGAGGCTCCTAAATGTGTCGATTGTGGGTGTGGTGATTTTAATGGCGTGACCAGTGTTCGACGCCTGTGTGTAATTTATGTTCTGTGCTTTGCAAAGGTCCGCGACCTTTGCCCATTGCGCCTTATCGCGCAGGAAGACGGGCGGCGGCGGCTTTGCCTTGATAGGTGCGGCGGTGCACCTATTGTGTGGTTTTGTAGTGTTGTGTGTTGTTGTGTGGGTTTGTGTGGTCGGTTGGGCGACCGCGAGAGGGGTGAGAGGGCTGAGAGGGACAGAGAGAGAAGGCGTCGTTGGAGACGCGGTGTCTGCGCGGCGCTTGGAGCGCCGCTTCTTCTTGCTCACCACAGTGGTGAACACGGAGTCGTCTGACGCCGACACAATGGTCGAGTCAGAGTCGCAGGTCGAGACCGGGCTCGAGGCGGGGCGCTTGCCCGCGCTCGAGGGCCCGGGGAGGCAGGGGGTGTCGGGGCGGGGGGGTTCGGGGGAGGGGCTGGCGGGCGAGTCGCGCATGGGGCGCGCTCTCGCGACGAGCTCCCTGATGGCGGCCTCATCCAGGGTGAGGCCGAGGGCGGAGAATAGGGACAGTACTTGCTGTGTGATGTCCATGTTTAAGTTTAGTGTAGTGTGTCGAGTTGGTGTGTATGTGATGTGTGTATGTGGGTGCCCTGACTGTGGCGTGAAGCCGCAGGTCCTAACACCCTATACGACAGCGGTGGACTCCCCTGCCCGCGGCAGGGGGTCGGTTGAAGCTGTAAGAGATGTGTTCCGATATTCCTAGCGAATATGGGAACAACCGTCACCCTTGGGAAGGCCCAAGTGCAAATGGGATCGGGTCTTCCGGTTTCCGAGCTCAGGAGAGCTCGAGACGTACCGGGGCTACGCCGACCAGTTTCGTTAACACCGCTAGGTATCCACTGGTCCAATCTTGGGTCTCACGAATGAGAGCAGGCGCGTCGAGTCGACTCGGAGCAGGCAGCTGTGCGGCGGGGCGCACGGAGCAGGGAGGCGGCGGTGCGACGTGGCGCACGGTCCGCGGTCGGAGCGAGAATGTCGTCGTAAAAATTTTCGCCCTTTACCTTTATTATATGTACTTAGTACTCAATAGTTAGACGCTGACATCGTCAGGTCAGAGGACGGCCGACTACCACGGCCCTCATGACCGCGTCGAAATTTTCCTAGCCTTAAGCTGCAAGGCAGCGCCATCTCTCGCATTGTAGGTAACCCACAATGTCAAATGAATACTTTTTCAAGTATTAAACATTTGAAAGAAGAAATAGTAATTATAGTTATATTTTTATTTATTTTTTAGCATTTGACTGCTAGATGTTTAAATCTAAAGAAAAGTTTTTACTAGAAAAAACTACTCTCTCTAATCTCGGTAGCTAAGGTATTGCCTACGTACGACATCAATCAAAACAATGTCTTGGAAACATCACAAAAATAAATGTATATAAATAGTATCTGTTCTAATTGTAAGACCTTTTCTCAAATGGGAAATGCGCTGATGATCTCCAAACCTCTGAACAGGTCTTCATAAACTATAGCTAAGAACTATTTCGATTATGTCAGCTTTTCAGTAAAAAACGGCCAAGTGCGTGTCGTGTCACGCGCAGTGTAGGGTTCCGTAGTTGCTCGTCGCCACTATAAAATGTTTTGGAATGAGTCTATATTTTAAGTAATAGGGTATTTTCCAAATTTTTCAAAACTGCTTATTTTTAAAGATTGGGCCAAACGACTTAACAGAAAAATAAAAATAAATTAATTAATGTCTTTTTTCTCCATTAAACCAATTAGAGTTGAATTTATTTTTAATGGTTTTGAATTTACCGCCAAATCGCTCGGTTCGATGATGTCTACTGTGTGACGTCTAGAAAATACCCTATTACTTCGTCTAAGTCCCTTTTAATGTTTTCTTTTAAGGAATTTTTATAAGGTGAGAAATTTTCTAATACATTAGTTGAACGACTATTATTCTTAAACTAACAAATCTATTTAAACCGTTATAATTTTTAAAAAGTTCCTTAAAAGATCATGAAATATGATATTAGCATGAATTTTTCCAGGGTTTCCAAGCCATTAGTTTAGCTTTTAGAGGGGTGGGGGAACGACCTACACGAACAAAAATTAGCACTTTAAAGTTCAATATTTCGCAAACGGATTCGTAAAAAAAATGTCTTAGGAACCCCTAATTTAAAAGTAATTTTAAAGGTCCTATTCAACGATACCCCATGGGATGGAGTAGATGATGAAAAAATAAAATCATCTCCAGGTTACATGTAGGGGAGCTACTGTAAAAAAAATTTTTTCTTTATTTTATTTAACCACTTTGTGGGCATGATATCTACAAAGCTACAGCTCTCTAGTGCTAACAGTCTCCAAGCAAAACCGGGGACGGACAGACAAATGAACATGACAAACTATAAGGATTCCTTGTCAGGACTACGGAACCCTAAAAAACCGCATCCAAGTCGGTCCATTCGCTTATGAGACTACGATACGCTACGATAGACACAACACCATGCCCAACACACACACGTGATACTTATAACACACATTTTGCGTCAGGGGCTAAAAGGTGATAGTTGACATTTCGAGGACACTTTCGGAACCGTTACGAGCTTTGACTGTTTGAAATAGTCTCCCGTTCACACGGCATTGTACTGCACGTTTATAATAATGCCTAACTGATTATAAATATTATAACAAGAAGAATGTGTCAAATCACAATTTATGTTATAAACAAACATAAGAAAGAGTCAGATGCATAAACTCTATTTTGAAGATTAAAATAAAGAAGTGAATCAAACTTTAGAGAAGGCAAATCAAAACAGCATACCCCACCATCATATTTCATTTGCAGCGGGATATACCAGCAACTTAGCGACAGTGATATATATCGTATTCGTTAGGTCTAAAACAAAATGACACTCACTTAATATGGGAGGCAACAATTTAAAGTAACTTGCCTACAGCTGAATGCTTTTGGGGCAAAAACAATGAGCCGCAACGCCTGTTGCTGCCGGAGCGTGGGTGGGTCAGTATCCATCACGATAATTTGCATACAAAAGCTTCTAGGCACCGAC
The DNA here is from genome assembly GCA_902850365.2 of Chilo suppressalis. Classification (NCBI taxonomy): domain Eukaryota; kingdom Metazoa; phylum Arthropoda; class Insecta; order Lepidoptera; family Crambidae; genus Chilo; species Chilo suppressalis. The sequence goes on along the minus strand of OU963897.1, from coordinate 11,289,026 downwards.
CGCGGCGATTCAACGGGCTTTAATTAAAAATAAACTATGTATCCATAAATTAGATGTAAAAGTAAAAGCTTGTTCTATTCCTGAAAGGAATTTCAGTGTTGACGAGTCGTGACGTCCAATTCAATTAGGTTTGGTGTTTTTTAATTGACGAATCCACCAATAAGATTATGGAGGCAAATAAAGATTTTAATGTACGAGAGAACAATTTTGACTACTTTGGCAGTAAATTTTATAAGTGAATGTGACTTTCGTAAGTAAGAAATAACCTAAATTGAATAAAAATAATAAAGTTAATGTTAGAAACTACCAGAAAATATAGAAGGATTCCGAATTTGGTTAGTTTTTGGTTTGTATCGAAGTTTCAAAAATTTTCAAGCTTTCATTGCATTGCTTTTCAATATTTCATTGCACCAATACGATGTCCTATATCCTCTGGTACCTAATATCATGGACTCGCAAAAAACAGAGTACACACTAACAATCCCGTTAATACATAAATATGTATATGTTACCGATAATCTGTATAATCCGGCATTCTATACAATACATAGGCTATTTATTAAATATGTGTATTTGTAATGTATAAATATGGTTTACGCGTTTCGGAACGCACCCGGTGAACTTGTCAAAGTGTATCAACTGTTTTGTGATATAATCTTTTATATAAAATTCTCATGTCACAATGTTAGTTACCATGCTCCTCCGCAACGACCTGACCGATTTTTATTTTTTATCTGCATATTCCGTGGGTCTGCGAATCGGCTACTATCTATTTTTCATATCCTTAAGTGATAATGGTTTTCCACCTGTAACGTAATATTCTGAAACCTTCTGCACCTTCGAGCCAAAATTCAAACTATTGGGTATTGTAACGTAGTGTTCTTATATGGGTTAGGAGGAATGTTATCCCAGGAAATTGATAGAACACTACGTTACACACCCCTATTAAAAAAATACAACTCTAAGTTTTCTCTTCTGCCACCTGCCGCCATATTTTTATGGCGGTACGAAGTTCGCGGGGTCAGCTAGTTTTAATATATTTTTTCGCGATTTATTTATGTAAAATTTATTTCACAGTGTAGATTAGGCTATAAATATTATGTGGTATCGTTTTTCCAAGAATAGGATCCTTGACATTTGAATTATTGCATCACCAAAATCGTAGCGAACGACCGTCTTGTCAAACTGCAGAAAAAATTTCAAAGTTCTAGAATTATTCACGAGAAAAGCTGAAGGATAAAGGATAATATTGTGAACTGCTGCATCTTAAACCGGGGGAGTACAATTGTTCTTTATTTTAAATAAGCTAATAATATGTAATATTGATGTTCAAAATAACATAAGTGTATTGTCATTGTTATGCTATCATTTCTTTCATAGCAATTGAGTTTCCCCATAGTTCACACTCAAATAAACACATGACATTCCACAAACTACTTAACAAAACTCACATACTTAGTGAGTAACGTTACATTACAAAACGAAAAGCCACAGTATACCTCTCTTTGCTTGACAAAAGTGGAATTAAGTTGATGGTGACTAAGTTGCTCCAGTCATTCATTATAGTATCACTCTACACAATCACTACCACTACAAACACAATTTCTTTTTTTTATTTAAAAGAGAAACTTATTTGTGTGTAGTATTCTAGATTATAGCTATTTATAATAAGTAAGCAACGGGGTCATATTAGTAGTAGTGGCAAAGATATATTAATAATAAAAAATAAAAAAATATTAACCTTTAATTCCTGAATGGTAGGAAAAAAAATTGGATGATTCAAAGGAGCTTCCAATAAGTCAATTTGAATAAAGTATAATTTCTTTCATTTCAATTAACTCTTGTTACTTAGAGAATATTTTTGAGTTTTGTTGGTGTTTAATGAGTTTTAATTTTATAGGTAAACAGACCACCAATAATAGTTCACTTTATTATAATTTACTGTGAAAAATCAAGTTAATCTAAAAAAATAGTGATAACATTTCCTAATAGTACATAAAACATTTAAGCTATTTATCAACATCATCATGCTGACCCGCAAAGCTGTTGCACAAAACACAGAGATGAAGTTGAGGCAGGTCCTGCTGGAGCTAAAGGAGTCGAAGAATACATGTGATCAGCTTCTACGTGAACGTGAAGATAGCGAAATGGAAATTAAAGCTGCTGTTAGCCGAAACTCACAGCTGAAGATTGAACTAGCCTAACTGCATTCACAAATTGTAGATGTCATTCAGGAAAGAGACCAACTGAAAAGCAGGGCCTTCGACCAGCAATGCAACACATATGAGAGGGCCCTGAACCGCATCACCGAGCTGGAACGGGAACTCATAGATGGCAAAGACCATATAACTTTTATATTTTATCTCTAAGGTGGCTGCCGCGGCACGCTCGCTTTCCTCGCTCCGCAAGAATTGTGTTTGTTGAACAAGACGCAGGTACGATCTAGCGTGGAATATTGCTCGCACGATTGATAGTTTACAGCGTCCGCGATACGCATCATAGGCGATTACTCCGTGACGTGGCGTCATTAAGCGCGTTCTATCGTTTTTACCACGACGAGAGTTCTGAGGAGTTATTCTTCCTAGTTCCACCTTCCCCTTTTCTTCAAAGGTCCACGCTCGCTGGCCTACGTTGTCACCGACTAACTGTGGCCACTATTCCAACGCGAACAAAGAAATTTGATGACTCATTTATCTGTCGCACTATCCGCAAATGGAATGCTCTGCCCGATACCGTGTTCCCTCCTTCCTACAACCTGGGATCCTTTAAAAGAGGCGTGAAGAAGCAACTTGCATGCCGGCAGGGTGAAGGTGGCAGGTAGAACTGCTGTACCAGCTATCTTCGCGTCTGGACTTCACCGTCACTTAACATCAGGTGGGATGGTCATTTGTCGGGCCTATCTATGAAAAATTTAATAATAAAATTTTCAATGGTTTGTAGTTTATTCGGTAAGAATTATAAAATTCATTCGTCATTTTATATCGAACTGGATATAAATACAGCTCAATTCTGTTTATTTTGCACATTCCCAATGAACCAGCAGGTGCTTTACACAAATTCTAAGAATTCTATACTTAAGCTAGGCAAAGTATGTAATGAACATAATATTTATTATATTTCATACATTGATTAGACCCTCCAAGCATTCTATACATTTCCTGGGTATTGTATAGAATTCCTGAATTATACAGATTGCCGGTGACATACACTCTATTAGCTTTGGTTTAAGAAAATCGAAGGTTAGAAGCGAACTCATAATGATTTTTGGTAAATAAAACTAAAATAACTTAATTTGCTAGACAAAAATCATTTTCCTAAATATATTTTACACGTTGAACAACAGAATATACAAAAAATCACGAAATCCAATTTCCTCCTCGAAACTTTAAGTAACTTCGACATTAATGGAATAAGATAACTGTTGAGAGAGTTTTCTCTCTTTTCCAAATTAATTTTCAACGTTAATACAATCGGTCACTTGAATGACTTTTCAATAATACTCTGCGCTGTAAAACTCGCTCCTAATTTAATTAAAAGGGTTGTCTACTATTATGAATGGGTGAGCAGGCATTCTATATTTTAATTATGAAATTTACAAAACAGATATAATTTCTGCTCATGTAACAGTGCATAAATTAGTTTGATGATTGTGTACATGTCCTATATAAAATTGAAAAAAAATTGTCATAATTGACATAAAAACATTTTTTTATTTTTTCTAAAAATATGTTTATATTTTTTCTTAGAATAAACAAGGTGTATTTTCTTAAGTTTTACTTTTTACATATTCATTTTCCAATGCGGCTTTCTTCTTTTTACAAGCTTTTGTTAAACTTGCACTTTGTTCTAATTACGGTGCGGTTTCCCATAGTCTTATGTCCACAGTGACACCGGATTCTATTCTGTACAACTCAATTGCTCGTTCTAGCCCACAAATCTTCCGGCAATGGCACATGTGTCGAGTCCATTTCTACTTCAGCTTGGCAGGATTTGACCATGTCAAGTATTCGATTTTAAGAGGGTAATATTATATTTTTGACTATACCAATACCTTTTCGTCGAAATAACTACGCACAATGGCATTCTGGCGAATATTGAGACTATATCTGACATTTGAAAATAAGCAGTCAGTAGTAGACGTTATATTACTTGAAGAACTGGACTTATAATTCTACGTATACAAAGTTGCAAATGCCCGTTAATATTTAAAAGAAAAGACCCTATTTATAGAAACGGAAATCGATGCTTAAAAAAGTTTGATACCGCCAAAAGTGGCAGACAGCCAACCAACTTCTTAGACAGTAAGTACTTATGTAATTTTATTGATTGCTGCTACGTGCTGACCCAGAAATCGTTTGACATACATACATAATTGGGTAGGTACTATGTCTTCAGGTGACATTAGATCTAACGTTTGTCGGGTATTTCACTTAACTTGTACTGTGGAGCTCTACCTACCTGCCGATAACCAATTAAGCTTTGTGGGGATCCAAGTCGGATATTGTACTCGTATATTAATGCGTGTGACACTCTTACTAAGAATCAATTCAATTGTCGTGTGTGAATTTCCATTATTGTCAGTAATGGTTTCATTGCGTGACTGCTCCATTTGCAAGTACATTTCTAAGCGTCGAATCGTAAATAAGATAACGGTGTTAGGTCAAATTATATTAATGTTATCGTTGGCACTTCATCACATGAAATGTGTTCTTATTACTGATAGGTAAGAAAGTATAGCACCTACAGCATTAGTGACACAAATTATTAGATATAAACGTAATGTTACTCATGAGTCCTTCTTAATATTATAGTTGGCTATTCAGCTCTGATTCAAAACAGATAATAATATATTTAGCATATCTCAGTGAATCATTTTTGAGATTTCTTACGCAAAGGGGGACGGAACCCTATTACTAACTGTAGACGCTTGGATATAATTCACGCATAGCCGACCCTGGCAATGTTCCCAACCCCACCTAATAAAAACCTTTAAACTTGGATATTATATGCGTATGTTTAAAAACTAGTATAGAAAATGAGTTTATCTCAAAAAATATGTAATCATAATCGCATGGGACATCATTAGTTCCATGCAACGCATTCTCATACTCGCAAACAGATCAATCGATATTGCTTATTTATTTTTATTTGTTCACGTGATTGGGTGACGCGACGCGAATGGTTTTGTGAGGCCGCCACCCGGTGAAAAAGGAATCGTGCATACCGCGCAGTTTGGTGTGAAATACGGTTAGTTTGCTTTGGTGCCGAAGCAATTTCCTTGTGTAATGGGGCGAGCGAGACTACCATTGGGCGGGCGGGACGCACCTGATGGGCCCACCCTGTATCAATTTTGTATGGTGTAGGGCGTAGATAGTTTAAAACAAACTCTACCCTGCAATCTCTAAGAATCTTTGTACGTACTTTTATGTAAAAGTTTATAGCCAAAGTAGTTATTATGAGTGAAAAACTAAAATGAAGAAGTGTAAAAATTTTCTAAATTTGGTGGTAATTAGAAAAGAGACAAAGTAAGTAGTAAAAAACGGATTTCTAACTGGGAGCGCTTTGTTTGGGTAAGCAACTTACAATTCGTGATTTTTTTTATTCTGAAAGGGATCCACAACACCAATGAAAGATGCCACTTACCTTATTTTGCGCCATATACTTACTTATTCACCAACCTCTATAATACAAAACAAAATGGTAAAATTTTGTCAAGGATCACATAAGAACTTCCCGAAACCTATGGTTATGTGTGGGTGATCGACGTTAAATTTAAGCTAATAAATAAATATTTTTAACACTAATTACTCAATTAACCTTAGGTAGTAATTTATTAACTTTAGGTACTAGATTAATGGATAGAATTACATTCTTTCTTATTATATTACATTACTGATACATTGTAAGCTTATTATTCTAAAATAACATAGAAACATCCATGACTTAGGTGCAATGCTCGTATTCAATATATAAACATTTGCTTCACCGGGATTCGAACCAGGAACCTCTGAGACACCATGAAACCGGGCGTACATACTTCTCATCCGTCCGTGGAGGCCGTCAAAAGGTTTAGACACTAATCCCACTGCCGATGATGAACAAGGAGCAAGTGGAGCTAAAACTAGAAACGAGTTGGCAATGAGCGAGAAGCGAGTGTGTGGTTCCATAGTAGAAAGTTTTAGCGCTGAGAACAAGCAAGTGTCCGAATACGATGGACGATTACAGGCGCCACTCGCACGTGAAGACAATCCTGAGCAAAAATGTATGCGCGCGCGATAGCAAGCATGCGCTGAGCCCATATTGCTGATTTATCACATTATCTTTGTTAGCTCTTGTCGCTCAGCGACAAACTAGTGAAGACAGTTTTCGCCCGCATCGCGGCAGTGTGAACAGACAGCGATCAACTATTCCTATAATGCATCTCTGTTGTTTACACTTAATGTATACCTAGTGTACGTATTTTGAGCAAAATAATAGCCTATAATATATTGATACTTTGAAACTGCAACTATTGATGAATACAGAAGATACGAAAGAGATTTGTCTGAATCGCAACAAGTGAAGATCGATTGCCGTAACTTAGATCGCGGGAAATAGTCGTGAGCTGAACGAATGTAATTTTAAATTTGTAATTTATAGTTCGAGGATTTTTAATAAATATATGGGTAACTTTTAAAAATAATAAGTAAAAGATGATTAAAGTTACACCAAATACTTTAATAATTTTACTATTGTTATTTTTAATTTCATTTTATTTTTTATTCCATTTTAAAATGACTATCGAACATTTATGTATTACTGTAACTTCCTCACTCACAATATTTATTTAATTGGTTAAGAATTCACCTCCCGGGTATTCCTCAACATGTTGTAATGCGAATCATTTAGTAAAACTGCAATATTAGATCTTTGCGTTACGAGCACAGCTCAGTGCGACAACAGCTGTTTAATTGTCAGCTAAGTTAAAAATTTTGTATTGGTGAATAAATATATTTGTGATTTTTTTTTAAATGCAGGTTCCTCTGTAAACCTGTTATTAAACGTATACAGCGACGTTTTTATGACAAACTGTAAATAATGCGAGCAAACATTTTCTACCTATACTTTTGAATAGCGAAAATTATTTATCAATTATGAGTAAACCAAGTCCAATAACGCAGAGTCCAATAATTAAACGGGTAAACGATCAAGTATATAGTATATTAATGTCTTAACATTTAACGAACAATTTCAATTAGTCTGGTAAGTTTATACCTTATGTGATAAGGGACCGGATTTAGGACAGGGCAGGAGGGGTTGTGGCCCAACCACAACAGATATACAAAAAAACAAATTTCGAAGGGCCAGCAAACCAGGAGGTGCAAGTCGTAATTGGCCCGTTGCCCCAGTAGGCCTACCACCTATCGATATACATAGGTATAGCTTATGATTTCATTTTGCTATTTCTGACCACCGGAGGTTTTCAAATGTCTCGCGCTCCATTTCTTTATTATTGTTATTACCAATGCAAAAGAAGAAAACGGACATTCACTCATTATTTTTATTTTATTTCTTGTGTGAGAGGTCCCGGATTCGAATCTTGGTGGTGGCAGATGTTTGTGTGATGAATACGAGCGTTCTTTGTACTCCACTCATTATATCTAAATATACTTATATGAACTGTATTCGGTCCTGTACTGTTATCCTAGTATCCCATAACACAAGCTTACAGTGCTTAGTTTGTGCCTGGGCTAATTGGTGTGAGTGTTGCAAATATTTATTATTTATTTCGATTATTCATAAAAAATCACTGTACCAAATTTTCAAACATTTGAAAGGTATAAATTGTTTTAAAAAACGCGAAAGGCTAAGTGCTTGTTGGACTCGCGCACGAAGAATTTCGAACTGTTATTTACATACAACATTAAACACTATAGTATAATATCGAGAAAAAAACGGCATAAAATCATGTCTGTTGTAAAGGAGCCTTAAATATTTCTTTACATTTTTATTTAATTATATATTTTTAAACACAATATACAACTAAATGGTATGTGAATAATGCAGGCGTCTACTTGTTACCGTTATAAATATAGAAGACAAAATGGAAAAAAATACGTTTGTTGTATTGGCTTTTTCTTTTTCTTAGGTTTATTTTTCGAAATATTTATTCACTAAAGAATACTCATACAAAATATGCGAATAGTAAGTACCTACCCAATGTTAAATATATAGTAATTCAGGTTTTTTATCAAAAAAAATATTTTACACGCGCCATCTAGTAGAAATAAGCACGCACAGTAACTAACCAATATATATAATTTCAAAAATTAGTTTTATTTTAGGTCTTAACCTAATTTAATAACAACTAAAACTGTTGAACAATCACGTCGTAATTTAAATTGGTTTTTATTATTAGTTTAAAAAAGACACAAACCAGTTTTTTATCGAGATTTTTTATAAAAATAAACCAGTTTGATGGATAATAGTGCCAACTAAAACTAGATGGCGCATTTTCGGGTTAAACCTAATAAGTCCTGGTAAAAAATCAAGCCATAATTAAATTTGTTTTCTTTATTCATTTATACGAGACACACAACAGTTTTCTATCAAGATGAAGTTTCAATTGCCACGCCGCCCGCGGCTTTATTTGTTACTAGCTATTTTCAATTTTATGTCTTTAGTTATCTTCTTTTTTATCTTAGGTTTTTTTCGAAACATTTATTTATAAAAAAATACTATAGAAAAATTGTAAACATTGGAATGGTAACGATTGTTGATAAAAACCAGTGCCCTTTAATAATATACAAGTTAGGTACCTACCAAACGTTTAATACTTAACAATACAGGTATTGTAAAATACTGGGCAAAATTAAATATTCTGTACTTAAATTGTTTCCAAAAATATATAATAGCTTTATTTAGTAAAAGAAAAAACCAATTAAAATTAACTTCCGAACTCAGACTTCGAACCACCGACCACTTGCCTCGACCTCAAGACACCGATTGCGTTCGGCCATTTATAGTAACTGATAAAATTACGGATACGTATCCTGTGTCAAATAATTAACTTCCGTTTCATCGAATCTCAAGTCACATAGATACTAAAGAAGTTATCACTTCAAAAACAAAAAGCACGAGGCATTTGAAAACCTTCGGCGGCCAGAAAAAACAAAGGACATCGACGAAATCGGCCCTAGTATTCCCAAAAGAATGTCCTTCACTATTATTTTTTTAACTTATTAGCAATTAATCATAGTAAACGGACAATATGTTTAAAAAAATAAAAGTTCTGTTACTAAATACTACAGTTTGTTCATCCAACTTGTCCTATTTGGTAAACAATCTTGGCACTCCTTTTTTTGAAAATACAGCATTAAAAATCAACTGATAACTGGATTCAATAGGTTTCAGTCTATAATAACGATTTATTTTAATAGTTTATTGGCTTCGTTAATATTTTATTATTAAATGGGTGATTTTGTTAAAAAGTTGTGCCAAGATTGTTTAAATGCAATATAGGCGACCAAAGGTATTTATCAACATAAAAATAGAACTAAGTACCTTATTGAAGTTATACTTCTTTAGGCGCGTTATGAAAAAATGATGAGAGTGAAATTTTAAGATGCGCGCGCATCACTGTAACACAAAAAATTAACAGCATGAAGTTGGTCGCTTTAGCGACCAACTTCATGCTGTTACTTTTGTGTTTACCGCACATTAAGAAAATCTACCAACAAAATAGAAATAGAATCTCTATTTAGTGGGTGCTAACGACTGCATTGTGAAGGCCTATCAAAAGTATTTATTAATCTGGAACAACGGAACCAAAGCGCGATTCAGGAGACTACAGCGCCATCTCTTGACCATTGGTGTAGTAGAACCAAAAACCACATCTTTATTTTTTGTAATAAAGTAACAGTTATAGGTATTCATATTTATAATATTTATCCACATGTTTCTAGTTTGTATATTCGGAATACGTGTTTGAGTTTCATACAAGTGCAAATGACATATGTTCTAATAAATTATATTCAGAAGCGATTTTAATTGAATATTTTGATTATTTATTTATTTTTTCAAATTCAAACTAAACTTTATTGACTGTGTCCTTTTCCAGACTTTTTATTAATTTATTGTAATTAATTATTTGCATGCAATTAAAAACTAATTTTAAACGATGCCAAAGAAGGATAACTTCTCACGCGCCTACATAAGTACACGCACCCATTTTTTTTAATAATACTTGTTACTAGTATTTATATTATATTTATAAAAAGATTATTTCTGAAATTATGTAAAGATAGTATACTCCTATCCCATGTAATATCTGTATCTTTTTATGAAAATCATAATAATAACCAGGTACATACCTAATTAACGATAGTAAAATATAGCAACAGGTAAATGGAAAGACTTTGAACCATTTCATTTTAAAGGAATCTATTATTACTACAACTGCCAACACTCATAAATCAATATGAATATAAGCATTTATTATTTTTATTTTTAATTGCATTTTATGTTCATTTAATGCATAATATTTAAGTGCTTACATAGAGGTAAACACTAAATCTATTCAGAATATACGAAGTGTACATTAAGTAAAATAATTATAACCTCAAAATCTAATACATTCTGTAGTAGGCCACGGTTCCTCAAGTTGTCCGTATCTCAACAAATGCCTAATTAGAGTTTATGAATGATTCCGAACACAACTAGCATTTTCTCATTGCTGTGCGTTCTAGGGCATTCAATGTATGGGGGACGAGCAATGTCCTTTAAATCATAAGCTATAGACATAGCAATCCCGATAGGCTGTAGGCCTCCACACCTCTAAATCCGGCCCTGTTGGTACAACGTTTCCATTTACTGTTTTAGGGTACTTACATAGATGCAGATTGTAGCATGATTGATTCTACAGTTTCATTAAACATTTGAATTGGCATCCCAAGAAGAATAACGGATGCATTTTCCTGTTCTTCTTGTCAGCTAAAAGATGTTCTGAACAGTTGGTAGGAAAAAAAATAAAAGGACTATTCAAAAGACTTTTATGTAAGTTAAATTGAATAAAGTTTATTTTTTATTTCGAATAGGCAGATGACAGTTATACAACTATGAAAACATTTAGGGCTTCGCAAGATTTGAACGAAATTAACTTTATGCATTTAGGTAAGGTTTATGCTAATGAAGCTCTATTGACCAATATCTAATATCATATCAAATTCTCATGTCACGGTGTGTCTAATTGAATTACTCCGAAACGACTCGACCGATTTTCGTGAAATTTTATATGCATATTCAGTAGGTCTGAGAACCGGATGGGTCCACCCTTAATTTTTTTTGGAAAAAATCTTTGGTTTTATTTTTTATGGCGGTACGAAGTTTGCTGAGACAGCTAGTAATTATATATAAAAGATTGCGTTTAAGGTATTACTAACATTATTTCTGCAATCAGTGTGAAGAAAATCGTTAATATTTACCCATTCATTTATGGCACGAGGTTTTGGGTTATCCTTGAGTTGAAACAATCCATGCGCGATTTTCTTAGGGGCTTCCAAATTGTTCACATTAAAGAAACTAAATAATATCTCCTTAAGTGTGTGCATACTGGTAACGATTGAATAGATATATATATATATATATTATAACGGTATAATAGGGCTAATGAGTAACTTTTTTTTCTTTGTCTACAATCAGGCAGTCTATCAAAAATTATTGGATACGCAATTTTTTCTTTATTCACTTAATAAAAACATCACAGAGATATCCTGATTTGAAATGTCGCATGACCGCATGTCTTGGTACTGGTAATTTTTACCTTAAAGTGACGTCGCGAGCTCCAACACTCAAACTATGACGCACTTTATAATAAATAAATATTTCCAACACTCACACCAATTAGCCTAGCCCCAAAGTAAGCACTATAAGGTTTGTGTTATGGGATGCTAGGGTAACGGATAGAATACATATGCTGTACATATATGAGTATATTTATATAGAAATACAGATTAAACATCCATAACTGGAGTACAAATGCTCGTATTCATCACACAAATATCTGCCCCCACCGGGATTCGAACCCGGGACCTCTCGAGTCGGCGACACCATGAAACCCGGCGTACAAACCACTCGGCCAACCTCCGTGGTTGTCAAACTTTAACTTTGTAGTTGATTGAAAAAACAAAAAATAAGTAAGTATTATTTTTTTTAAATTTTGTTTACTTTACTCAATCATACATGTTATATTTACGTGGCTACCTAAACATCAATGCTAAAAATAAGATGGACTATATAAAATGTACATACGACAAGAAGATAGCAATATAAGATATACCACTAGCCAGCAATTAATATAATGAAACGTTCTCTCATATCCGCTGAAGCATTCGCAACTCCCTCGAAGCCGAGAAATGAACTAACACAATAAAGAATAAAGAAGTCACCCTCAAGCTAATTCGGTATGACTCCGTAATAAATAATGAAACTAACGAACACATCCGTTAATTTTCTAACTTCATTAGCGAGAGAGCATTAAGCGGCTTAAAACTGCGAAGAAAGACTGTAATTCTGACTCCAATTAACAAATGTGGAACTTTTAGTCTGTCTGCGAGGCCGATTAAGAGATGTCATCGCAGAAGACTATGTTAATTAGTTTAATTTAACTTGTACGAGGTTACGTAAGGGCCGGCATGCGGGCTGATGAGAAATTAATTCCGATTATAAAAGTTTTCACTTATTCGAACTCGTTAGGAGTTTAAGATGTAAGTAATTCCTGTTATAGTGGCTTTTCAGAAATTTTCATAAACAGAAGCAATAAGGGAAGTAAATTTCAATGAAATAGAAATAATATGTCTGACCCGTCAAAGAGTCAAGTTGAATTTATAAAAATATTATTAAAACGACTGAATGAAAAAAGTAAAGTAAATAAGTCGTCATCGCATCAATCATGCCGGTGTATACCTTCAGTATAATGAAAAAAGAGCATTAGAAAATGGATGGCGTTCCTAAATGAGATGTAGAACGAAAGTAGGGGAAAACCTTGCCCAGGTGGGAGAATTAAACCATCATTCAAAATTATAATTAAATTTAGCGCAAACAAACCGTCAATTCGTTCATTGGTCACATGCGAGACTGTTTTGTTGTGATTGGCGGCTCGCGTGTGACCAATGAACAAATTAACGTACCATTTTGAAAGATTAAATTTGCCTACCCAGGCAAGTGTCCCGACATGAGTGAATTAGATAAATGCGATTGCTAAAGTTTGTTACGTAACGGTTACGTTATGTGCATGTACATGTCGCAGTAAGATAGATTAATCCGTAATATAGTTATATCCCTAGGGATATAATTATATACCTGAACATCACGTATATCGTAACGGTCGCAATCTAGTAATATGTTTATCTGACTAAGCTAATAGTGTGGTTAGATGTTTATGAGTTATTATCATAGAACCAAATAAAAAATATAAAGGATTTTTATTTTTAATGAAATAAATATGTTTTGGAACCTGCTAAAAATATTTTTAGCAATAATAAATGTAATATAATATATTATTAAAAAAACTATATCAAACGGTTTATTGTATTTAAGTATTAACAATGCAGTTCTTTGCGAAAAAAAAATAATTTAAAAAACTAGGTGTTGTAAAATACTTGACACAGTTTTGACACTTTTGGTTCTGATAAGACCCGGTATCGTGACATCTACACTGCTACAATTGTTGCACTAAACTGAACCTAGAAATATAATTATATTCCTAGTAAGATAGTAATGAATCGCTTTCATGTAACTATGTTATGGTCAATAATTATGTCCCTAGGTTATAATTATATTACGGATTTATCAACGTTACTGCGAGATACATACATACAGAAACTGTATGTTTTATTAATTGACGTTTATTCGTTTCTTAGCAAAGTAGATTGGTATTGGATCGGTAGATTGGTACAATCATTTTTGCTCTAAAAATTATAATTATTAGATTTTCAAAATATGAACTTTTCGCCTATGTTTATTTTAGTGTACATAGTTAAATTTAATTATATATGTACAGAAATAAATAATATTTAAATACAAATTTCCTAAACTTACTTATAAATAACATCCTATTTACAAAATAAAAAATAAGTCACCCCCATCGCCGCCGTCAGGGATGGAGCCCAATAGGCTGGCAGCATTGCCACGTTCAATGGCAAGGCAGATCCATTGACCAAGATAGCTGCCAGCCTTTTGATCACCAGTAACTTCGGTGAGTATAGTATAAATTATATTACCTACAATAGTAAAAACGCTCAAAAGTTCAGAACCGTATAACATGTTGCTTAAACTTATTTGATCAAATTTATTTATTTTTATTTATAGGTAGTTTTATTTTGACATTTTAATAACGATGTTAATTATTACTCATGAGTCTCAGTAAAATTAGATGCGCCCAGACAATTTATTAGGCGAATTCTCTTGCGACACGATTGTTCATTGTTATTATTTTGTTGCTTGCGCCACAGAATTTCACATAATTAATGCACTGTCAGGTCTGTCAGCAAATATACGTTCTTAAGTAAACCAAAACATGTACATTTTTAACTTCGAAAAAACTATTTTATATTACGGCGTAATGAATGTTTTTTTTTAATAATTAGTGTATTAAATATTAAGTCAGCAATGCGATTATCTAACACTCAATTCGTGGCTAAAAACTATTTTTAAGGTCGGTTGTCTTTGTCAATCGATAAGGAATATACATGTTTTTTTTAAATTATTTCATTAGGTGGTTAACATCACCTTTATACACAGTATAAAAAAAAGTTAAATAGTCTCAAGTGTCTAAAAAATGATAAAAATAGCCACTTTGCACGGACTGTTTATACGCGCGCTATTTTGGAACGCTTGGATGTGACGTCACGATACATATAAACCTACAAACAAGATCAATGACCTAACAAGATACTGATATTTTGCGTTCCATACCTTCACTGCGGATGGAAGTTAGAACCTATGTCAATCAAACAGACATTATATTTCATATATTTTTAATAAAAAATTAAATGTTATAGTGAAAAGTTGCACTCGGTGTCTAGGTGGAACGCTGCTTTGACATCTACGCACTCGCACTATAATCTCGTTGATATTGGCATATCCTGTGAACATCACGTTCGTTTGTTGTTAGGTATAATTACATTTATACGTCACAACCGCTCTCGTCGCGTTTCAAATATTTGAATTTCCCTCAAGTATTTCGCATTTGTATATCATTAATTTATTGTTAGAAAAGTATTAGTTAATTTATTAAAATTTTATTAATAAATATTGATGGAGGGACAAGTTTAAAGTAATCCACGACGAGACGACCTCCGTGGCCGAGTGGTTTGTACGCCGGGTTTCATGGCTGTCGCCGACTCGAGAGGTCCCGAACTCGAGGGTTCGAATCCCGGTGGGGGCAGATGTTTGTGTGATGAATACGAGCATTTGTACTCCAGTCATGGATGTTTAATATGTATTTATATAAATATAGTTATATATGTACAGTATATGTATTCTATCCGTTACCCTAGCATCCCATAACACAAGCCTTATAGTGCTTACTTTGGGGCTAGGCTAATTGGTGTGTGTCTAAAAAAAAAAAAAAAAAATAGAGTTTATATAAAAATAAAATGAGGCTTATTTGAATTACATGCATATTCCCTAAGGAAAAAATAGTTGAAGATCAAATCGTTGACACCTCTTTAACGTTCACGTATTGGTTTCAATTATCTTATCCTTGATAAAATTATAACCTTTTATTTAAATACTACCTTAAATTATTTAAATACTAACAAAATATATTATTAATCGTAATAATTAATTATACCGTTGAATAAATGCTTAATAATTTATTGCAACAACAATGAGGGTGTCATAAAATTACTTTAGTCCCAAAGCGAAAGTTCAAAAATCATAACATATATTCTTTAATGAAAATACCTACTTCAATATTTATACTCAATTAATTTTTCATACATTTAGAGTACCTACGCGAATATACATACAGGAACCCAAAACTATATCTGTTCAAGAGTTCATGTTATATAACAACGTCGTAACGCTTTATGAACACAACCGCATTTGTATAAACATTATGTCCCAGCGGAATCCTCGCGTTATTTATATTTATTGAGGTCCAAATAAAGCGATGAAGCTCCTCACGTACAGCACAGCTTTGCCAGCCCTCTCACCGTATACTTTATGTGAGAAAAGTTCCGGCTCAACGTGTGTTTTGTATTGCAGCCTCGGTTGCGAGTCTCTGAGCGCTGTCTGAACAATCCTCCTAAATAGAAAAGTTTTAATTCGCCTAGGTGTGATATCCCGGAGCGCAGATCTCTAAACAAGCTGGGAAGGTCTGGAAAGGCTGGAACGCGAATCTGTATGCACTTACTTATCTATGTCGTTGTACAGTAGAACAAAACACAAAAGTTTATTAAAAATAATTGTTGTTTCTTCTTACTTCATCATGAAGTAAATATTATCATTCTTGCGTTAAGCAAATATGTTATGTTCTTAATATAGGTATATATTTCTGTATTTTTACTTAATTTTCGTTTTCAAAGTTGTTTGTTATGAAAAATACTTATAAAAATAGATACCAAATTCCTTTTACACACTTAAATAAAAAATATATCAGCATTATATAAATATATATGAAAATGATAGTAAAAACTATAAGGCTATAATTATACTCATCCAACTTTTCATCCCTATCAAATTTAAAAGTTACCGTCAACATAGAAATTGCAGCAGCTAGAGCATTCTTTATTTTTAAGAATGCGAATGAGGATGAAAAAGGGGAGAGAATTCAAATATGAAAACCTGAAAACATTTCAAATCGCCCTGATTTCAATGATTTGTTTTATCTTTGTTCGATTTTTTGTAAATTTCTTTAACCATGACTTGTCGAGGCGGTGCCATCGTGACACCGCGCGCGTTGAAACGGAAATATTTTCTCAAAAAAGAGCTATTTCTATCTTTACCTTTCAGTAGCTGCTTATTTTGTCTTGCTTATTATATATTATATATATTATTAGTACGCCGCACCATAGTGACTCTGTTATAGGTGTGCCCGCAACTGGACCTCTGCTTTCACCATGACGTAAGTTTGGTGTTAGTGTTACTATTTTGTGATTTTATATTTTTTATGATTACTTTGAAATATACTTATTTTGCAAGTCCTATGAAAAAAAGTTAAATGGCAAAGTTGTAGGTAATAAAAAGATCTACAACTTTTGTATCGACACTTTTTTCACATAACCTAAAATTTATGTGAAAAATGCGAATAACCGAGTTGTTGGTTTTTGATTTTTATTTTTTGCAAAAAAAAATATTTTTTCACAAAATTTGGTGAAAACTTACCTTTGTATGTCCCAAACATACAGTAATTTTTTTGATTTAAAATATTCATTTTTTCGCCTTATTTTGACTTAATATCGAAAAAGCACCCTTATTTTCAATCGAAAATTCTCACGTCAAAATATCTGCTTTTTTTAAAAAGTTGTGGTGTTTTTTGTTTCTTGAAATCTGTACTTTCTGATGATATAAAAAAAATATACACTACTATGGTAAATGTTCTCAGAAACTGCAAATTAATAATGAAAAAAACTCCAATCCGAAAAATTGATTTGAATCATTATGTATAATTTTGAACTATTTATTAAAATTTACACTTTAATTACTCGAAAAACGTAAGATTTCATGTTATATTGATAAACGGAAAAATTACAAATCCATAAAACATGCAAAAATAGTTGTTGTAAGTAGGTATTGAAAATAGGATTTTCCGATTTGAGTTTTTTTCATTATTAATATGCATTTTCTGAGAACATTTATCATAGTAGTGTATATTTTTTTTTATACCATCAGAAAGTAGAGATTTCAAGAAACAAAAAACACCACAACTTTTTTAAAAAAGCAGATATTTTGACGTGAGAATTTTCGATTGAACTTTTAAAATTATCGACTCTGGTCTAATAATTAAAATACAGTTTTGAAATTTATTCTATGAAAACGTCACTTCAAGTCGGGTGTCAACGTGATCTCACCTCGGCAATTATGTACCAAAAGTTAGGGTTGGTAATTAAAGGATAAAACAACATCATATTGTTCTGAATAACAGTCATCATATTTCATAAAATTTCCTTATGAAAACTATTGTTTAACAAATAGCTCTACAGTAGGCCTTTTTAGTAGCTTAGGTACTTATCATGGCAAATCATAAAAACATCATTATTAAACTCTATCAAAATATGTATGTTAATTTAATCTAAAATTACTATGATATTTTCTGGTTATCAGTCTGTTACAATATTCTTTTTTGATACAAATTGTACGGCGGCCCATCTTAGGGTTAGCAAAACTTAATTTAGTTATCAAATATAGTTTTTCAAATAAAATTAAATAAGATCGTATTTCTGCCATTATTAATTTTTGTATTTCTTTTTAAATTGTATTTACTAATTAGACTGAAAATACCGAAGATGGGACCTTTTAATTTAAAACATATCTATGTTTTATTATTATGAAAGTAAGGATGTATCTACCTAAATAGAAATTCTTGTTTCTACTAGAATTGAATTAAGTTCATTATTTTATAGTTATATAGCGCCTGGGCTACTTGGGAACTACTGTGATAGGGCTTTATAGGGACATTACTCCGTAAAAAAACTACTTCTTTTATTAATTAAATAAATTAAATTAATATGTATATAGCGCTTCGATTTTCCGGGGAGCCCTCAAATCTACGTAACTTTGTAATAAAAAACAAACACAAATACAAATTTTATTTCTGAAGAATTACTAAAAAATGTTGAACATCAGGATACAAATCGTCAGCCACTTGCAACGTTACAGATAAACTGTCAACCGCTGTAATGATGGCGGCTCCCTTCCTTAGATATTAACTTACAGTTTGGCTATGAAACTTTTGAAATATAGGGGCAAAATTTAAAGGCACTCGAAATAATAAAAGTATGACATTTTAAAAGTGGGACATCCTAGGAACTGGACTATCTTGGGTGCAATTACCTTATATAATAAGACCTTTTTTAAATTTTGATAAATTCAAGAGATCACTGGTTTGATAAAATACAAAAAAAAACGATATATATCAGCTTAGTTATACGCCTTGATAAAATAAAATCTGATATTTTTCCTGTCTCGTTATAAATCATCTGCCAAAAAAATGTTTTTGAACTCCTTTATTACCAAAGGGTTAGAGAGCCAACTACTTGTATTAATTATCGAGTTCGGTTCGGCGAAATGCCCAAATTAATAAAGTTGTTTCATGATTACCTACTGGGTTACCGAATTTTTCGGTCGGGGTCGAACTTAAATATTAAGTCACGTTCGGAATTCCATAACAATGTTTCGAAGGGTAAAAATTATTTATTGGCCGAATAAAACAAAGAAAAGTGGAGGTCGCCTTGGTACAATTCCCTTAGCTGTGTATCCGACAGGGGCTCATGGGGGGCTGCCACGATACACTCGAAATAATAGCCTCCTAATTTGATTATGGAAACATTGTAACAAGTTTTGTCGTGTGCGATGCGTTCCAAAGTTGCGGGGACACTAATCACGTGAATATAGCGTTTGTATCGTGCTATAATCGTTCTGTTGATACCTATATTGGTTATATTCAAAATTTTTATTTATAAAAAAAATTCACCTAAAAATCTTATTGTTTTTAATACAAAGCACAGCAAATTACCTCACCATCTGCCCTGTCGCCGTAGCATTAGCACTACAATATACATTATATCACGTTTTTATCTCGTCTGACTGTCAAACCACATAGTAATTTGGCATCTGTAGCAGCCACCCTCACATTGTCTGCCTGAAGCTCACAACAAAAAAAGTTTTCCGGAAGGTGGAAATTACTTGCAAAGATACAAATCTGCTAAGTGATACCTAAAATTTTAAATGTTAATCCATCTCAATTAAAAAGGGTATCTCAGCTTAATATTTTGAAATCTTTAGTTATATATTAGTACTTACCTCTTAAAATATTCTACTTATTTTATATTATTATTCGAATGTAACGGATGCTACACTCAATAAGGACATAATGAAGTTTTCAGTAGTGCTGAAAAGTGGTTAGACGGTAAACAAGGAAAACAAACTAGCCCTCCCGGGGCTCCAAGTTAGGTGTACCAACCGCACTCTTGATTTAATATGCAAAGTCGAGGCGTTCGCGTCATATGGATAATTTAATTGTAACGTGGACTGCTTTATAATTCTTCGTTAGTTTTGAAGTTTGGTTCACTGAATAGAGTATTTTATAAATTTTTGAAAACTGCTTATATTTAAAGATTTGGACAAGATTTAACAGAAAAATAAAAATAAATAAATTAATGTCTTTTTTCTCCATTAAACCAATTAAAAGTTGAATTTATTTTTAATGGTTTTGAATTTAACACCAAAACGCTCGGTTCGATGACGTCTACTGTGTGACGTCAACTTTGTGTATGCTATGTAATCAACTGAAGGTCAAATATATTTTTTTTGTGTTCGGGATAAATTTATAGTATAATACTTACACAAAACATTTTAAAAG
Source organism: Chilo suppressalis (assembly GCA_902850365.2). Classification (NCBI taxonomy): domain Eukaryota; kingdom Metazoa; phylum Arthropoda; class Insecta; order Lepidoptera; family Crambidae; genus Chilo; species Chilo suppressalis. The sequence continues at coordinate 11,268,463 of OU963897.1, read as the reverse complement.
AAATCGTCAAATAATTATTCCGTCATCACAGATCGTCCTCAGACTACATAGGTGTTAAAATTCTTAACACAAAGTTGACGTCACACAGTAGACATCATCGAACCGGGCGTTTTGGTGATAAATTCAAAAGTATTAAAAAAAATCAACTTTAATTGGTTTAATGGAGAAAAAAATACATCAATTTATTTATTTTTACTTTTTTGTTAAATCTTGTCCAAATCTTTAAATATAAGCAGTTTTCAAAAAATTGGAAAATACCCTATTATTAAGGTTATTAGATACAGTTTTGTAATTGATTCTGCGGGTTGGTTGTAAAAAAAGAAAGACTATGGTGGAAGAGCTCGATGGCGCAGGTGATTAGCGCATTTGGCCTGCGATCGAGAAAGTTAAGCAAATTTCGCAATGGTCGGTCATTGGATAGGTGAACAAAAATATATCATCTCAATTTCGTTCTTGCCTCGGAAGGCACGTTAGGCTGTTGTTCACATCAAAAAAATAAACAAAACTCTACTTATATACTATGATACATAACGTAGGTACTATTAAACTGAGCATAGTAGGTATTACACTAACAGGGTAGAGGATATTCAGATGGTAACATAAATATTTAAAACAATTTATTATATAGTCGTCCTGATTAATAATTACCAACGAATAATAATCAATATAGCCAAATATATTTTAATTAAGCGGTGTAAGCTAAATATCGCGCATAATCCGGAGAATTTATCAAGAACTTCGACACTTCTTCGAATTGTAGATAAACTCGAGTCGCAAATCAACACTGTTAATTAAGGCTTTATTTGGACTGTAACAGCGTTACTCGCCCCAAAACAACATTGTTCGACGCCACATTACAAAGTAAATGGAATACGGGAACATCGGTTTATTTTACTTAGTGAAATTTGAGGAGAGTAAATTTTTTTACCAAATAAACAAATTTACCCGGAATAGTTCCGGGTAAATTTGTTTTCCTTAAATAACAATCTATGAAGATAATTTAAATTCAGAACAAAAATGAAATGTGTCCGACATACGGCTCACGGGTAAGTCAGAAAGCCCAATTATCTATATCATTTTCATAAAACTAAGGTCATACAATAAGGGGGGCTCACTTGGTTGGTACCCAGATTCAACCGGCACGTTTAACCTAACCATAATGAACAAACCTATTAAAAACCACCTAAATACACTGCAAGCGATGCGCCTATAAGTTGAGTAACTTGTAGCTCATCTCTAACCTTGGCATTAAGCAAGGCTATTTGAAATGAAATATACACCTTTTACATAGAGTAACATTACATATTTTTAGACGCAACGCAGACGGCACAGTTATTGTATCGGTTATTTTCCGCTAGATCTATCAAAAAGCTCACTGGCTGCGTGGTTTCGGTTTTCCCGCGCGAGTTCAGCAATATACGATTCGTTTTATGCACCGTGCTGATATTAAATAACATTATGGGTTAACTAGCATTATGTCCCTGTTTACCATCAAATCACTCGCACGTTCCCTTACTCACCGACAGAAATACAACATATTTAAAAGATCAGGTGAACCATCTGTTCTTTATTTTGCTTTTTTTTTTGAGTGTGTATGCTGTTGGTCGCAGATGACTTTTACAGCGTCACTGGGTTTGGGGACGGCGAGATCCTAAGAGGACCTCAAGCCGAGAATTGGCGAGTGCCTCTAGGGGTATTCCAGGCGGATGACGTCTCCCCACGGGGGGAGTCTCCTCTCCGTCTGGAGCCTCTAGACCACTCGAACCTGAGGGGCTCGGCTCAACTTGAGGGCGTCTCTGAGACTCGGACCTCGGCTCTAGTTAGCCGTTATCGTGGGGGGCGTCGACCATCTATTCGTATACCCCTATAATATAAAAAAGTAGGTAGTTTATTTCACAACAATCTTCTGAGGTGATCGTAACCTGCCCAAACTGGCGGGTCACTGTCAAAAAAAATATTCTTCTGAAGCGTCAAGAATAAAGAATATGCGGAGTTTGCAAAGTTTTTTATAAAAGTTATTTAAAAGAAACACATGAAAATCTTCTTATAACCGACAGTGAATTGGTTGGAATCAAGCTGTTGTTCCGAATCAAGGTGTCAGCTTTTGACAAACCGTCGCCGAAAAGTATTTCCATAGGTTGGTAAGCTGTTTGACAGATAACGAAAAGTTGGTAGTTCCTTCGACTACGAGAAGTCGAGCTCGATGGCGCAGTGATTAAGAAACTTCTCCAACTTAAACTCAAAATCATTTATTCACTTTAGGCTGTTACAAGCACCCATGAATGTCTAGAAACTATACACCATTGTTTCGTAAATCTACTTGTACTGAGAAAAACCGACAAGAAACTTAGCAAGGACTATTTTTTTTTTCTCCCTGTATTATTACCTATATATACAGAGTCATCAACTTGAAAATGACTTCGTTACTTTAAGCTTTTGGTTTAGGTTGTGTCTGCATTCTTACACTCCCATGGAGATTTATAGCCCATTCCTTCAGTTCCATAGAAATGACGTGTGCTTAATTCGTAATGCCATGATAATAAATATTTCTTACATTACAAATCAACTTTCTCGTAGAAACATAGGTTTCCTTAAGAGGTTTTAACATATTAAAATTAAAGAACATATTCTTTTTCATCTGACTTTTGCTATAAGGCGTAAACATGCTCATTTACATATATTTCATTACAACATCCTGCCTTGTAATGTATGAATAATAAATACGACATTTAAATCTTACCGCCAGCTCCGTTTCCGCTTTCGGGATTTGAAATTATTCTACAGAGTTGCAAGACACGTTAACTTCACATCAATCAGTTTGTTTATTATTATTTTTTTAATTAGGGTATAACGAAACTATCGTTCTTTGTGAAAGAAATCTCTTATAAAAATATGTATCTACCAGGTAATGGAGTTTCAGTTCTAAATAATAAATATTTACCTTAACCTACTTAACTACTTGAGTAATATATAATTTGGAAAATAAAAAATATGTCACCCCCAGCGTCGCGGTCAGAAATGGTGCTCCATAGGCTGGCAGCATTGCCACATTGGATGGCAAGGCTAATTCGTTGACCAAGACAGCTGCCAGCCTTTTGATCACCAGTCACCTCTTTGCTAGTTCCTTAAAAAAGGTAAATTTAAATACTCAAAAAACCCGACTGCATAATTAACACTTTAACACGCTCAAAAAACTTAGTAATAGTCTTATTTCATTAAATTAATTTGTAAAAGTTACTAAGCATTTTTAGTAAACAGTGATTTGTTAAATTTCGCTAATTTATACATCCATTCTTGAATATCTAATCCCTACTGTTCAAGTAGCTTTGTTTCTTACTTAACAGAATTATAGTTTACTGGACTTGTTTTTTTTCTCCGAGGTATGGGATTAAATAATTAACGGTGCCAGTGATATTTTTGATATCGCAAGTGTCTATAGGCTATGGTGGCCGATTTAGATATTGTAAGCATTAGTAGAATCTTCATTTTTTGTAACAAAGAACTCTACATCTAAATATATATATATATATATATATTATACATTTTTGATATATCGAGAAAAGGGTCTTGACTTGATACCTACAGCATAAATGCATTGCAATATTCCTTTTGGGCACTTGAAATAATATTGTTTATTTTTCATTTTATGTTATTATTGGCCTTACATATTTCTCTACTTGTCAATTAATTATACCAAATTGGAATTACGAGAAAATTTAATATTTAATGGCAAACATGAAATCTACGCCGGTCGTGGAGAAAATTAATTTGTACCAAGTTTGTTTGCATACCTTCTACACTTCTACTTCTTATTAAAGTCTATCATTTTGATGTTTTCGTACTTACGCTACAAGGAAAATTGGTATTAATCAATTTCAAATGGTGTAATTGTTAATGGGCTCATGTCCGCATGGGTACAAGCGCTCGTTCTCTTTTTACCCGACCGCGCAATGAAGAGCGCGAAGTGCGACGTGCGACGCGCGTGTTTAACAAGTTTTATAATATGTATGTGTGTTCCTTTGTGGCACTATCTTAACCGTCATAGTTTTCTTTGGAAGTTCATAAAAAGCACTAGTATCATGATTATTTCAGATTTTTCAAGCCAATAATTTAGCTTTTGGAGGGGGCGGGGGACCTCCTCAAACAAATATTTCACTTTATGGTTTAATATTTCACAAGCAGATCCCTAAATCGAAAAATAGTCTTAGCAACCCCTAAGTCGTTTTAAAGGACCTATTCAACGATACCCCGCTTAATTACCTAAGGATGAGCAAATTCGCAATTGAGCTGAGTTTGGGCTAAGTCAATGTGGATCATTGCTAAGAAAATAAAGATACCCATTTACTTTTATTAGGTAATACCTACTAAATTACTAAATTAAGCTGCTTAGTAACATTAACTAAGTTGGCCTTAGTGATAGGAAAACTTAAATATATTCAATAGCTTACATCAAATCAATTTGGATTATGTTTTACTACTTTTTGTCATTTCAAAGAACGAAATATTATTTTTACAGAGGAATATTAATAATTTTTAATTGCACTGAAGACATTGTGCTTTATGAAAAAAAAAACTATTTGTTTGTATATTTTTCGCTCGTATTCGAGCACCCATCTGGGTGAGATACCTCCGCCTTATAGAAGACAATAACACAGTAAAATAAAACTACCTTTTGTTGGTGTTGTATTTGTCGGTGAGTAAGGTTCCAGGGCTCCCCGAGGTATGGGATTGGGTTAAGGTAGGAAACGGTGCGAGTGATATTTTTGATATCACAAGTGTCTATAGGCTATGGTGGCCGATTTAGATATTAATAATAATAATAAATAAAAAATATTTCCAACACTCACACTAATTAGCCTAACCCCAAAGTTAGCACCATAAGGCTTGTGTTATGGGATACTAGGGTAACGGATAAAATACATATACTGTACATATATAAGTAAATTCACATAGGAAATACATATTGAACATCCATGACTGGAGTACAAATGCTCGTATGCATCACACAAACATCTGCCCCCCACAGGGATTTGAACCTCTCGAGTCGGCGACACCATGAAACCCGGCGTACAAACCACTCGGCCACGGAGGTCGTCAAAATTGTAAGCATAAGTAGAACCTACATTTTTTGTGATAAAGAAGTCTACATCTAAATATATGTATATATATATATAATCTAATATATTAGATAGTAACATTAACAATTTCACATCATAAAACTATAAAATACACTAACTATAAACAAATAAGTCTCTATCTAATTACATAATTACTATATATAAGTAAAATTGTTTTAGTTTGTTACCTATATTTTTTACAGAAAAGTTGTATTGTTATTGTATAATTATTTATGAATTAATTGCTTCAATATATATGTATATATATATTATACATTTCTGATATATCGAGAACAGGGTCTTGACTTGAAACCTATGTGATGTTTTGCTATATTCCTTTTGGGCACTAGAAATAATATTGTTTATTTTTCATTTTATGTTATGATTGGCCTTACATATTTCTCTACTTGTCAATTAATTATACCAAATTGGAATTACGAGAAAATTAATAATAATAAGCAAACATGAAAACTACGCCGGTCGTGGAGAAAATTAATTTGTAACAAGTTTGTTTGCATATCTTCTACACTTCTACTTTTTATTAAAGTCTATCACTTTGATGTTCTCGTACTTACGCTACAAGGAAAATGGGTATTAATCAATTTCAAATGATTTGATGGTACGATAAACGAATCTTTTAATTATATTAAAATTTTTCAGTATGTCAAAAATTTTAATTGGCGCGTAACCGCAACGATGCAACGCAATAACTGCAACACGGTCTTCTTTAAGCGTCCACTCCATATTTAAAAATGACTAAAATTCTAAAAATTGTATATATTTATATTCATGAACAATTATAAATTCGAATTCAATAAACTTTTTTGTGACCAGCATTCTAAAAGAAAGTTTTTACTGTGTGACAATACTTATGACCTGACTGTGTATAAGGTGATGTTTACAAATGTTTAACATCATTCGCGACTACTGTAAGGCTCGCTCGTTTTTTCATTGATGCTCGGCTCCTTTTAGTCTTATCATAATGTTATATAGCTTATAACCTTCCTCGATGAATGGGCTATCCATCGAAATATATTTATCCTATTTGAATCAGTAGTTCCTGTGATTAGCGCGTTCAACCAAACAATCAAAAAAACTAACTCTTCTCACTCACTCTATTAGCAAACACGAACAGCCAAGTGAAATGCCGGCATTAAAACCCAATTAATGCCAAATGTAGCATCGTTAAGGTGTAGCTTTGAGGTTTACACGATGTTTATCTATTTTCTCACACTGCCTTTGAGAGCCAAACTTTCAATAAGTAATTTTATTTAAAACCTGAAAAGTAGTTTATTCGTAGTTTCGACTAAAAGCTCAATCGACTTCAGCCAGTCAAAGTTAAAGTTCACAACTTTAACGACTATATACCTGCCTAAATACATATTTATTCCAAAGTCTTGAGTAACTAAATCTTAAATAAGTACCTAATCTTGTTACCACAGCAAATTTCTTAAGTGATTACCTAGGAAATATAGCAAGTGCGTAACTTTTCGTGATTGTTATGACGAGTAATTACTTTTGATATAATATGAAGTTTAATTATTATTGTTCCAAAGCTCGGTAACTAGTTTTCCTAACTCATTTATACACGGCCTTGATTAACGTTGAAATAACGATCGATATTAACTAGCTTATTTGCCAGTCTTTTAACATAATAAACTTAGGTTACAAAATTGATGCAATGGTCAATCTTAAGGTAAAAATTAATCACTTATTTTAGTTTGACAAAAATATTTTGAGGCATTATCAATTACAAAATTTTCACATAAATTAACTTTTGCTTTGATTCAAAGAATTTACATAGCGTTTTAAATTATTAACTACTGATAATATATAATATATTTTTTTCTAGTTATATAAAATATAACTAGAAAAAAATCCACGCGGATCAGGCAGCAGACGGGATGGGAACCCGCACCCTTCGCAATCCGGGCGAATACACTGACTAATTATGCTACCGCGGCCCTTGACGGCTGCGTCGAAATTCTTCTAGCCATTCTTAACCCTAGACACCTAACCTTCGTCGAATCGACGAATACCCTGCTGCAAGGCAGCGCCATTTCTTCGCATTGTAGGTAATCCACAATGTCAAATGAATACTTTGATTCATCTTCTTCTTGATCAGTATCACTTAGGGCCTTGTGTGTTATTAACATTCTCGATATAATCTTGAATTGATTTTTGGTACGGTGCCACATTGTCATCAATGGAAGAATATCCAGGAAAACCCTGGGGGTCGCTTAGCGTGCGTCGCTCGACATTCGTCACGGCAATCGCTGGCCGCTGCCGCAAGAGGTAATATGTGTGGTACGTGTTGGCGATTTAGGCGTATTAAACGGGATGTCGAATCATATTAAGCGTTAAGAAATGTAGTATGAAAACATGTCTCAAGTTGCAGGGACCGACGCAAAATGGTGTATTAAGCGAGAAATCGTGAAAAAGCGTGATCGTAAACAGGTTCTACTGTGTATAGTTATTAGGTAGATGTTATATTGTTTTTTATAGCACCTACCTAGAAGCTGTCTGCCCCCGCCAAGATGACAAGACGTCAAAATAATGGCCTGGCCGTTTGGTAACTACAAAAACTATTATAAAACAGAAAAGTGGATAAATTGTTCACCTTACGCTTATGGAATGTAGCGAAGTGGCCAAGGCACATAGTTTAACTAAATAGTTTGTGAAGTAAGTTCTTGTAGAGTTAGGGCGTGTAGAGTTAAAGGCTTAGCTCTACATCAGATCTGATAACTTTTAACAGTACGAGTCATATGGTCTTGTCTTGGCAGCATTTTAGGTGAAAATGTTTTTGCTGGGACATTTTGTTTCTCAGTAAATAATAACGTATTTTCCTTGAACTTCGTGTAATGCCTTACAGTCTCCTTCATCTAAGGGCCCCAGTTTAGTGTCACACGGCGAGTGACAGTAAAGACGTGGGTTGACATCGGTTTCTTAGTCCGGGGACTACTCCTGCACTCGTGTTGATAAAGGCTTACCGTGTATTAGATACAGCTTATTGAGTATTTTCCCGACAATTTACATAAACCAACAAAAAGGACCCTTGTCCTGATAAAATTAAATTTGTGTATTGACTTGCGAAATATATATGTGGAAGAAAGTTCATTTTTTATTTGTAATGGCCCGTTGACATTGCAATATATGATAAGATATTAAAATGAGAATATAATAAGTTTAACATATGAATGAATTTGATTACCGATTGTATCCATTTTTGCATTATCTCATGGATATTAAATGAAGGTGTTATATTTATAAATTCAAATAACTGGAAAAATCTTAAGGTGCTTACGAGGCAGCCTCAGGTCGAGCAGCCTCACCACGCATACCTCGAGTGGGGGCTGCCTCGGTAAATAATTAAAACAACATGAGGCAATAGGCTGAGGCAACGTACCCCGGGTCGAGCCACGAAGGCACAACATCAAAATGGCTTAAACCGTGCTCAAATCGCATCCACACTTGCATGACATATACGCCTTTGAGCACAGTCAAAATCAGACACCTGATGACTCGCACCGTGGCAGCCTCGCATGATGATGCTTCGAGTTGAGGCGCGTTCGCACTTGAGACAACAGGGCAAGCCGTGCGTGCCTCAGGCAACAAGGCTGCCTCTAATCCGTAAGCGCCAATTACATAATACAAAACGATTTTTTACACTGTTTCCATAGGTTTTTTTTCGTCATTATTTTGAAACTATTACAAACAAGAAACTAAAACAATAAAATGTTTCGGCCTTAAAACTTTTTTTACCGAGAGACCTCAATCGATAAAAAAATCATTTAATTTAACAATGTCACATTCCTTGTGATAACATCGGACATAGAGATCGGAATCTATGACGACGGAATAAGGCTATGTAACTTCGTTGTGACACTAGCATAATAATTATGTACGATTTATTTTAATTGAGTGTTATTGTATCGGGGTTTCCGTGTAGGAAATCACTATTCAGCTAGATTGAGGTTTAAATATGATTTAATTAATTGATGCAAATTGTCCGTACCATGATTTGGACTTTTACTTTTTGTCACTAGTATGTCCTGTTTTCTGAAGAACAGTACTTAAGTTATGCTTATTGCTATTATGAGTAACTGCTATTTTTGGGTGGCGGTTGCGGTTGCGTTATCAATCATGTATATTTTGAATTTAAATGAAGTTTTGGCTGAAATAAAATGAATTGCTTCGCTTTGTTTTGCATTGCTTTGCTTGCTGTTATACTGTTGTTTTTCTTTTAGTTCTATTCTTCTCTATTCAGAAAGGCAAAGGCAAAGCTATGCCGCCTTATTTTTGTATTAATCTTCCCTTTTTTTACATTAGAATGTGGGTGCGACGCATTTTAATGTTTTTTGGAGTGTTCGGCACGAAATATATCGAGTTGGCTTTTTCGATAAGCTTCTATATCTATAATAACGTTCTCACGTCCACTTGACCGGAATAGTGTATATTTTAAAGATTCCACTAACTCTTCCGTTGCGCAGACGGTTGTAACACAAAATCACCCCAATTTTATTTCACAATATCCACTATGAACAAATTTAAGAATAATTAAAATAAGACGCCAACCGCACTCGATGAAATCCCGCCAAACACCTTATACTGTTGTGGGCACGTTTTGGGTTTTTTTTCTAAATGGCTTCGCACGGTTTGTGCATTTAGCCAATGTCAAGTGTTAAAATGTTTACAAATTCTATAGAACTCTATAGAACTCTATAGAACTAGAAAGTAAGTGGCAGTCAAGTCAAACCCCCTTTCCCTATGTTTCAGTAAATGTGTGGGAATTTACTGGAACCTCCCCGTGGACTTCTTGAGGGAACGTCGAAAGACACTTTCCGCTATTTTGTTTTACTCGCCAAAACTTGTGCATGTTCCCGAACACTAAGTGGTTAATAATCCACCATTATTAGACACTAACATCCACCACAACACAATTTTTAACAAAAAAAACAAAACTGCTAAAGTCACGCTTCCCGATCCCGCCAAAAAGTCCTACTATTGTGTTTTTTGCTGTTTTTAATTGACTTTTATTTATCTTATTTTATTGTTACTTGAAAGCAAAGGATGCTAAGCCCATACATCCTTTCAAATAATAAAAAAAAAATTTACGTCTTTTTTTGTGTCACTAAACAGACCCTGCCAGAATAACAGCGCTAGTGCGACACAATGACGCATCAGCTAATGCTAAGGCAGAGTCCTGGTTAGCCCTGAGTTTTTTGGATATGTATCTGTAAATGTGTAATATCTTTAATATGAGGGTTAATAAAATATATTTTATTCTATTCTAATTTAATAAAACAAGTTTCAACGGTATAGATGCACTGATTTATTTATTTATTTATTGACTTTCGCATCGATTTCAGGTTACGTCGTCTGAATTATGATTTTATTTACTTTGTCGAGCTACCTTCGAAAGACTTTTATCGAGCGTTCGGATATATTTGATTGGATTTTTTTGAAAACTTAATTATATACGAATTTATTAGCTAATTAAATTAATAAAGTACTTTATTTAATTCTTTTTATAATTATGAGTTTATTTATTTATTTGACCTTAACTACCGTAAACTACCACCAGTTCCAAAATTGGGAGACCTTTCTGAAAAGAACTGGCGAAAAAAATTGGATATTTCATAGTTGGTGGTAACGAAATGATTTGTAGGTCATTTTTATCACGCTCAACTGTCAAAACTATGGAGTTTCACAGTAAGACGCGATAAGAAACGTGATTATAATTTATATTGTGGTGCTCATGCTATGGGGACTGGTTTGGTTTCTGTGGTGTACGAGTCACGTACAGTAATTTTGTATATCTGCAGAGCAAGCATAACCTACTTTAATCACGTAGACGTATCTAAGAAATGCATCATATTACGTCATTGTATTAGGTATATAAACACATTTATTTTCTCAATAAATCAATGCTCATCATGCATTCAACAGTAACAGTTGTCTTCCTTCCTTCATCCTAATATCATTATGTAGGGGGTCACCCCTACAGTTTGGTCCTTCGAGCTATCAACATGTTGAACCACTCAACATATACGGTCCTCCGAGCTTGGAAAAGCGGGATCAATTCGCGACAGTGATTGTTCCTGTGTTACCTGGTCATGGATATCGACAACACTAAGGTACTATAGAGTTCTACCCAGAATGGATAGAACCTGGGGACGTGCTTATTAATTAAACGATACTGGTAGAGATAAATTATTTATTTCTTTTTATCATTCAGGCGAATATAAAGAAATTTTATCTAAATACGAGAGGAAGTTCTTGGTGCCTGAAGATCTAATCTAGAATGGAACCTTCTATCAAAGACAGACGATTCCTTATTTCAAATCTTAAAATCATGACATTAACTTTTTTTAATATAACTGCCAACCGTAGGCATTGCAAAAGCAAAGAGTTTACCTAAACAAGGAGGTTATAACGTCAAGGACGTTACATCCCTCCGGCACCTCTAAAAAAAAATTGTTTTGTCATACCAGATGACCGAACAAAATTTTTTTTTTTCTACCTACTACATCGAGAGGGTTCGACGGTCCTATCTAAAATCCCTACCTGCTTAAGGACATAAATACAACTGGGAGGTGACCTTTACTACAGACTAGCCCTCACAATAAGTTTGCAAAACTTGCAAAAAAAAAAAAAATTTTACGGGAAAAGAACCCTAACTGTTTGCAAAGTTTTATTGCAAAGACTTTACGGGAGCAAAACCTTAACAAAATCCCTCGTACATCTCCCTCCTAACCTTAACTTTACTTTACTTTACATCGACATCAGTCGGCAAAAACAAAAAAACAAAGCTAACCCTAGCTATAACTTAAATTACCCAAGCAATTTTTATTTTATCCCATCTATCAGCAAAACTTTACCCTATCCCATTTATTAAACCATTAAATATCAAGAAAATTTATATTTTGAAACTTCATTACTTCCCATACTAAGTAGATGTACGAAACGAAATTCAAACTATTTCCTAAGATTCGTAAACATTAACTGGATTTGAGCAAAACCTAAAAGAATTTATAAATAATGTTTACTTTCGTACATCTTTAATAAAGATACAGACGTGGTCCACCACTTTATTGTCTTGTACTTTATTAGACACCCATGATGCGCAAACGTAATAGAAATTTTGGGTAAGGACATCTAGCATCAAACAAGATTAAACCCAATTCCCATGGAATACTAAGGGTTCCCTACCCCCAAGTCAAACTACTACAAGTGACGATTTTGACGAACGCGACGCGACCAAATTGAAACGAAAACGACGCGAATTCGTAGAGGGTGTCTCCATCATCTTCAGGGTGGATCATCGTCAGTATCGCTGACGTCTGCATGAGCGCCAGCCTGCTCTCTCTCGGGAAGTCCGCATCATGTGGTAGTACATAAAACAATCAAGAAAATATTAGTAAAATTCTTTACACCATTTTTCTTCAGTCGGGTAAGTTAATATTCAAGAAAACATTTATGATAAATCTTTATAGCCTCTTTTCCATAGTTGGGTAAATTTTCAAAGTATAACATTATTATTCATTTATTTATTTTTTTAACCTTACAGGGAATCGAACCCGTTTCCTTTTTTATAATAAGGGAATTTTCTTTATGGACCTATATTATCCTATTATACATTACTAACTATATATATTCTATCCTAATACTGAATTAATCCTATCAATGATCATATTCAAAGTCAATTGAATAATTCCAAGTTGAACAGAGAATCGAACCTGTTACCTATCATTCTTATGGTTATTACGATATCAATGATCCACCTACTCAACAAATTACACTAAAGCTAACAATTAAAAGAAATGAAAATACTTTAATGAAACTACCTATTGATCTGTCATAAACAAAATGTGTAAAAGTTCCTTATAATATGTATATTGAAAAAAAATTTTAATAAAATGACAAAGTTATATTTAATATGCTTTTGAAATAAAATTCTAAAATGACTATTGTATTGAACCTTATTTACATACCACCATTGCTTTAAAACATTCATATAAACAATAAACTGAAATAAAATCTCATTAGTAACACATTATTATAATTGTACTATCAACCTATTCGGCATAATATAAATTTTCATCATACACCGAATTATCACTATTCCTTTCATTATTCTTTTGTGTATATTGTCTTTTAAACTTGCACTTAATATGTTTGATTATTAATTGTTCATTACAAAAGTCTACTATCGCATTATTTCGAAGTAAGAAATCCTGTCCTAAGATGAGGTTATGCCTAATATTTTCTACCACAAGAAAATCGTGAATGAATAACACATTGTCTATCAATAATTTAAGGTTAACTTTCCCTATAACAGACAATTCTTTACCATCGACAGCTTTCAACTTCATATCGCTTTCATCAATTCGTTGATGAATTCTATTAACTGTGTCCTTCGACACCACAGACACTGCAGCACCACTATCAATGAGCCCTACAAACTTCTTGTCACGACACGTTATATTAATTAATGGTTTGGACTCACTTGTATGCTGACTGTTGTTTTCTGACGGCTGTGAATGGTGAATTTCTTTATCAGCCATCTTCATTGAATCTTCTTCATAAAAAAATTTCTTCATTTGCTTCTTCTTCTTTGTTTTTTTCTTTTTGTTCATATTGCTGGAACAAAAAGTGCGGGGAATCATGTGTTCGGGAGGGACAATGGGATGAGAAGGGACACTTTGGGAGGAAACGAAGTTGATTTCCTTCTCTTGTTCTTCTTCATGCCTTATTATATGCGAAATTTTCGCCGCCTCGAAGTGAGCAAACGATGGTTGGATCGGCAGATTCCAACCAATTTCGGCACTCTCGTTTCCGAAAATATCCTGTGCTTGACGTAAAATATTTTTTAAATGTGTTTTATCACTATATAACTGAAATGCGAAAAGATTTTTTGTATTTAAATTCGCATTTTTCAAGAACTGTCTAATGAAGCATTTGTCATCGATGACAGCTCCCGCTTTTGTGGCCAGCTCATCCAATACATAAAAAAAGGTCAATGGCTCTTCTGACAAGCCTTGTCTTCGTGAGAAAAATTTTTCCAACGCATTTATCGATGCTGGAAATTCTTCACATATTTTCTTTTCTAAAATCTGAAAATTCTCACAAGACTCGTTAATATTTTTATAAAATAACAATGCAGGTCCACTTAAATATGCCGACAACACAACTCTTTTTGTATCCTCGTTGAAATTATTGATAGCGGCGATGATATTAAATTGACGAAAGAAATCGGTTACATCACCTTTTCCGTCGAATGTGGTCCTGGTCTCCATCTTCATAAAACTACTTCTTTCTTGATTTAAAATTATTTTTCACTCGCGGTACTTGAAGCCTACGCGGCGCGTCCACCATATAGAGTTCTACCCAGAATGGATAGAACCTGGGGACGTGCTTATTAATTAAACGATACTGGTAGAGATAAATTATTTATTTCTTTTTATCATTCAGGCGAATATAAAGAAATTTTATCTAAATACGAGAGGAAGTTCTTGGTGCCTGAAGATCTAATCTAGAATGGAACCTTCCATCAAAGACAGACGATTCCTTATTTCAAATCTTAAAATCATGACATTAACTTTTTTTAATATAACTGCCAACCGTAGGCATTGCAAAAGCAAAGAGTTTACCTAAACAAGGAGGTTATAACGTCAAGGACGTTACAGTACTTATCATAATATATTATTTTTATCAAGGAATATTTTTGACAGTAGCGAATCGATTCACCCGGCCTCCCACAAGCGGGTCTCACTGGCTGAATTGAGAAGGCGCATACACTGTGATGCATATCGATAAAAGAAAGCTGTTTTATAGCAGCTTAGCATCGTTATCACAAACAAACATGGTTTTACACTAACGTCGAGAAATATCATGAAGGAAGGGCACTCGATGACTCTGCGAAGACACGACATGGAGCGCAAGTCATCGCAATACATTACAGAAGGTGTAGTAAGTCAGCAGGAACAACATTATTATCATTCGGTGCGTTCGGGTTATTTCAGAAGCAGCAAACATATCAGTATCAACACCGTCTACATCGCTGGTAAAATCATGCCGCAACAACTTCGTCAACTTGCACAGGAAGTAGCATCGCGGAACATAACAAGGTTTGAGAGTCCTAGCATTAGCAGAACGAATAGGTTTATCATATGACTCAATTATCATTTCTTGTTTTAAGTATCTTCTTAGGAGTAGAGAATTATTAATATGAGCAAGCATATATCATACCATTTATTAAATTTAGTATTTAAGTATCAATTAAACCAATGTGAAGACAACCACTGACATCATTTATATCATTGAGGAGACATCCTTTATTTATAATATATTTTTTTTTATATTTTTTATCAATTGTAACTTGTAGCAAACAATCTACATTACAAATCAATGAATTTAGCATATAAGTATCAATTATAGCATTGTGGAGACATCCACTTATATATTTTTTATCATTTGTAAGGAGAGATCCTCCTTAATTTACTATCAACTCTAGCATTTATAACATTGTGGGGAAATCCTACTTAACTTAGCATTAAATTACCATACTTTATCAATTTTAACATTGTGGGAACACTCACTGACATCATTTTTATCAATCATTAAGTCTAAGGAGCACCCTAGACTAGATCATTGCAAAAAGTAAGTAAGGTTCGGAAAATGTGGTCTAACTAAGTTTTTAGTAAAGTCATAACATTGCTATCTTATTATCAAGAATGCAACAGACATATAATGTTTCATAATAATGTCGATCAATTAATCAGAAAAACTATGCTGTTTAATTTATATGTTATAATTTTATGTCAAGATTTATCAAACAAAAACCGAGTTGAGCAAACAGAGATTAATTTGTAAAAAAAAAATGCATAGCAAGTCGGAAGAATATGTGCAAGTAACAATAATGTGTGTCACATTCGTATGGGTAAAGTGCTAGATCATCAATCATGTGCTCGAGTCAATGTAACTATTATGAAATCAAATTTAATTACAGCTGTAATAACGACTGTTTAGATCTTAAGTTATAAGTTTTCATTGAAGTCATAAATAAGAAAAAGCTACTTTCTTAGTAATTGTGGTTGTAAACATTATTTGTAAAATAATTGTGTTTTTAAAATGTGAAAGGATGTTTTAGTCGAAATCAATGAGTTTATTATCTAAAATGTTTCTAAAACAAAGCGAATTGCATTTAAGTTAAATCTAAATATATTTTATAATTTCATACATAATTGTACTCCTAAAGATTATTTAGGTAAATGATAAAATCGAATAATTGTAGGTTATTAATTCAGTAAACACTATCATGAGGACTAGAAAAGGGAGCACCTTCGAGCCAGCACAGGCTTATGTATCATGCAAATAAATGGCTTTTACGACACATAATTTTGGTTTGTATACACATACAAAATCTTATCAGAATCAAATCAAGTTGAATAAATACCTATTTTGTCAAATTTGGAGTTCTTCATAAGGTAGATCAATTAAATGTATAGTTTGTTTGGATATTTTGACATTATATAATTATACACTTTTACATGTTTTACATTTCTATCATTGTATTGTTGTTTGTTTTTCTTTTTTTTTTAAATTGGCAATATGTACGAGACACGTACAGTAATTTGTATATCTGCAGAGCAAGCATAACCTACTTTAATCACGTAGATGTATCTAAAAAATGTATCATATTACGTCATTGTATTAGGTATATAAAAACATTTATTTTCTTAATAAATCAATGCTCATCATGCATTCAACAGGATCAGTTGTCTTTCTTCCTTTATCCTAATATCATTATGTAGGGGGTCACCCCTACATGTGGTATTAGTAAAAAACTAAAGTAAACGGGGATGAAGTCGCGGGCGGCCGCTAGTAACAAGTAATTTTTACAAATTACACAAACAAAGCTCAAAAAATAAACAAAAGACAACATCATTAATAAATGGCTAAGCAACCTTAAAATTAAAACGTTAAAGAGGAAGTTGGATCGAAATTCATCTTAAACTTATTTTCTACTGTAAATTCTCCAGCTAAGAAAATGTCAGAACGGTTTACGTGACTTCCCAGTTGAGACCGAAAAGACGTTAATCTCAACATGTTTGGAAAATTCGAAAGAATTTGTTGACTAGGCATTACAATTCTTTTAAACTTCGTTCATTTCTACATACAATCTTAAAGAGCTGTAGGTACTTATAGCTACTATATAACCATAGAGATGTCTATAACCGTACCTTATAGACAGCACTCTTCCTTCTCTTTTTTTTATTTCGAATTTGTAAGTATCTGTATACTTTTCATGATTTCATAAATGAAAAAATTATTCATCATAATCAGCTTATTTTCGGCCATTGCAACTGATCATTAATTTAACAAGGTGCGAAGAAAGTTCAGTTCATTTCCACTGGATGAGCTTAATAAACATTTTTCTAAAGTTTTTTATCTCCCTATTTCAGTTATACTCTCTACTGTCTTCTCTATTCCAAGGCTCCCTTATTAAGTGAGTTATTTAGTTTCGTCCCCTAACTGGAGAAGCCGTCCGTAAGATTGTTTATTTCATAAGATCTAACGCAGTGGGATGTGGTGATATTGGCAGGACTATGATTCCTATACTTAAATGTATACTTCCATGTCTCACCTTTATTCTAATTTTTTGCCTTTCATTATGTACCTTTCCCTCCATCTGGTGAAAAGCACTCACTACGCCTCTCCTTAAAATTAATAGTCCTTCGTCTCTGAGGCACTATCGGCCCATATCTAAACTTCCTTTTCTCTCCAAGGTTTTAGAAGCTGCTGTCCACAGCCAACTCTCCTGGCCACAAAATTCTTAGCCCACTACAATCTGGGTTTCGTCCAGATCACAGTACAACCACTGCCCTTGTCAGTGTCCTCGACGACTTTCATAGCGGTATGGAGCATTCGCAGTTGACTGTTATGGTCCTAATAGACTCCTCAAACGCATTCAAAATGGTCAACTATGATATTCTCCTTGCAATTTTTTCACAAGTAGGAGTTTCTTCTTCAGTTGGGACCTGGTTTTCATCTTATTTTCGTGGACGCCAGCAGGTTGTTCGGATGGACTAGACCATCTCGGACTGGTGCGCTCTCACTGCTGGTGTTCCACAGGGTGGTATGGAGGTATTCTTTCTCCTCTTCTTTTTTTTTATTTATAAATTTCCTTTCTACTATGATTCAATCATCTTACCATCTATATGCGGATGACCTCCAACTTTATGTTCATGTAGATAAAAAAAAGTTTATATGGGGCTCTCATACGCCTAAATAATGATCTTCAGAGGATTTTGGAATGGTCCAACTGTTAGGGTATCTCTGATAATCCAACAAAATGTCAGGCAATTATAATAGATAGTTCCCATCAGTTGGCCCTTCTGGATTTGGGTTCGCTGAATCCATTACTGTACAATGGTGCTGTAATTGAATTTCTACCGTGTGTCAAGAATCTGGGCCTACTCATTGACTGTTCTCTCAGCTGGGAGGATCAAGTTGAAGAAGTAAGCCGTAAAATAATTAATACACTTAGGGCTCTGTATAGATTATAATTCTTTCACCCTTCCAGTACAAAGGTTTTAGCTGGTACAGGCTCTCGTTCTTCCTATCCTTGACTATGCTGACGTCTGCTATTCTGACACCAATCAAAACTTTCTCTTTAAGCTGGATCGTTTGCTTAGCAGCGGTATCCGCACCAGGCACCTTACCCTTAAACCTATTTTTCACCATTCTGGTTTCGTTTACAAATCTTTTACCATTACCTACAGCTATACTATAGTCTTTGGAATGTTTGCCACTGAATATTCGCAGTGGACGTAGTAAGTTATAGTTAAAAAACTAGTGCGTGCACACTATCTGACAACCTAATTTGTCTCTTTAATTTGTAGTTATCTATAATATCCCATCATATTTATTTAATTTTAATAAACTAGTGTATGTATGTTTATTTATTTATATATATATATATATATATGGATATATATGTGTATAAGTACATGTGTAGGTATAATATGTATTTCATAATTATTGTTGTTATAGTATAGATAAGTAGTAGATAGTTTTTTTTTTATTTTAATATTGAAGCTCACTCAGTTCTTATTCTATCGCCATTACATTTCGTTTCCTGCAACTTTACTGGTTGACTGGTAGAGAATGCCTATGACATTAAGTCCGCTATTTACTGTTTAATGGTAATAAAGAATAAATAAATAATTGGATTAATAATAAAAAGGTAATTTTGCTCTAATTATAGTCCATTTTAAATGTTTTGAGAGCAAAAGTAAAGGCAGAGGTAGGAACTGAGCATAGATTTTTTAATGATGAGACTCCGGTGCAACTCTTAGGCAGTTAATTGAGAAGTAAACTTATTAGAACAAAGTTCCTTTTGTATGTACCTTTTTTTTGTGTCTGGGAAATGCCTTACGCATCCTTCAACCACCGGGGGAGCGAGGAGAAGGTATGTGGGACCAAGGTCCCCCCAATGCGCGCCGGGAGTGCGGGCGTGGTCGTGGCACCCGATTTCCAACTGGCCACGCACCCGCAAGGTGATTGTCCGTGACGGACCCGCCCCGATGAAGATGCCCCGGAACATAAGGGGCATCGACATCCAGAGAGCCTGTGCAATGCGAGCCTGTCCCCCCCCAGGGCAGACTCGCGGCTCTCGCGAGAGTGGGAGGGAGAACGTTATTCTCTCCGTCCCTCTCTCGCCCCCCTATGACTCCGAATGAGCCATCCAGCGCCCGCCATTTACGTCGACCAGTAGTCGTTCGCGTGGAGCAGCGCTTCCTCCCTTTCCCTGAAAAGGGCAGTCCCCTAACCCCCGTTCCCCATGGAGGCTAGTAAAATAGCTGGCGGGCCAATCGCCGCCGATTTGCTCTCAACCTCCTGCGGCGGAGTGAGCCTTCGAGGGCTTGCACCTCGCGGACTCTCTCCGCCGCCTCCTTTTGCGAGATCACTTCTTCGCAGAACGTGACCGCCGCCTGCCACGACCCCTCGCTCCCCAGCATAGCTCGGACCACGCTGGGTAGCGAGAGATCCCCCCCCACCGCCGAGGCCAAAATACGACGCCGTCCAGTCCACGCCGTACACACCTCCAAGGTATGTTGGGCAGAGTCCTCGGCAGCCCCGCACTCATGGCACCGCTGCTCCTCCTCCCTTCGTATCCGGTGCAGGTACGTTCCGTAGCAACCATGCCCGGAAAGCACCTGCAGCAATCGGAAGGTAAGAGTGCCCCTCCCCCTCTCGACCCACTCCCTAACGACCGGCCTAAGCGCCTCCACCGTCCTCTCTCCCGCTGTTGGAGACTCCAGACGTTCCGTCCATTCCTCCAGGACTCGTTCCCTGGCATTAGCTCTTATTGCCAGCACTTCTTCTGCCGTTGCGCTCTCCTCCCTTTCCCTCGCCGAGATCCTCCCCTGGTACACTTATGCAAGCGCCTGCGCTTCCAGGTCCCAGGGGGGCATCCCGGCAAGGGCACACGCCGCCTCATACGAGACCGTGCGATACGCCCTTATCGCTCTGTTTACGATTACCCTCTGCGGCTTCCTAAGCTGCGCCCTATTTCTTATGTTTAGAGCACTCGCCCAAACTGGCGCTCCGTATAGGGCCCTGCTCCTTACCACCCCTGCATACAACTTTCTGCAGGTCGCGTTCGGGCCACCGATATTCGGCAGCAGCCTACTCAAGGCTGCTGCCGTACCCACTAGTTTTGGGGCTAGGAGTTTTAAGTAGCGGTCGAACCTCCACTTGCTATCCAGCTCCAGCCCAAGGTAGCGCATGTGTTGCTCGACTGCGACTCTATTCCCCTCCAGTTCTATTTCCGCTCCAGATGGCAGCCTTGCCCTACGACCGAAAAAGAAAATGGCCTTTGTCTTTTCGACCGCAACCTTCAACCCAGTTGACCTGATCCTTCGTATAACCGTGGTCGCGGCCATCATAGCCCTATGACTGGCCTCCTCATAGCCACTCCCCCGGGCTGCTACGAGTGTGTCATCCGCGTAGCATAGCACACTGGCCCAAGGGGGTAGTTCGCCGCGGACCCAGTCATACCCCATGTTCCAGAGGAGTGGTCCCAGGACCGACCCCTGTGGAACACCGCAGACCATATCCCTTGATCTGAGTTCCCCCTCTCTGTCGATAAAGAGTATCGATCTGGCCTCGAGGTAGCTTTCCACCATCTTAGACAGATATGGCGGGAGTTTATGGTGTCCCAATGCCGACTTGATCGCTTCGAAGGGTAGAGTGTTGAATGCGTTCCTTATGTCTAAGGAGACCGCAACAACACTCCCCCTTTCGGCAATCGCCTTCTGTGATAGGCATTTCAGGGCCATCACCGCATCCACCGTAGATCTCGCCCTCCTGAATCCATACTGTCTATCCGATAGGTTTGGTCCTGTGGTGTCCAGGTGCTGGACGATGCGATCCGCGATGATTTTTTCCAGGATCTTGCCCATCTCGTCCAGCAGAACCACGGGCCGATACGCCCCAGGTGAGTTGGGTGGTTTCCCTTCCTTGGGAAGGAGGCACAGTCTTCCTCTTTTCCACTGGACCGGAAAGGTTCCTTCCTGTAGGCACCTGTTGACCGTGGTCAAGTATGCCTCGCCAAGGTGATTGAAGGCCAACAGTAGAATGCGCCCAGGGACCCCGTCCGGGCCCGGCGCCTTCTTCTTCGTCCTGACTCGGTTCAGCGCCACCTCCAGTTCGGCCTCAGTGATCACAGGCACCCCCACATCCTCCTGCTCTCTCTCCGACGGGTGTGCTGTCGGTGGGAGTGCAATTTCCATGGCCTCTACTGGGAAGAGAGTATTCAGGACGTTGTTCAACAGGGCCGGCTCGAACGTCTCCGTTGCCGGCGCAGACGGACACATTCTACTCCTCACTATCCTGAATGGGCGTCCCCATGGGTCTCTGCTCAGGTCAGCGATGAATTCGTCCCAAGCCTGCGCCTTAGCTCTGCCGATTTCGTCCTTTAGTGCTTTTCTGGCCGCCCCGTATTCCATTCTGAGCCTTTCTTCTTCCCCCGGGATCCTTCTCGTTCTGCGCCGGAGTCATCGGCATCTTTGGAGTGCCGTCCGTGCCTGCAGGCTGGTGGCCCGCAGCCACGCTATCGTTGCATACCACCAGTATATTTGCCTTCTGTTCGGCGTGCTCCTAGTGCGAGGCATGCTGGCATCGCAAATCGCGGTCATGGCATCCCTCATCTTTCCTGCCCATTCCTCAGCACTGTGTGGTTGGTTTGCATCTAGGTTCCACGCTTGTACCGTGGCCATCTCTTCTGCGTCTTCCGCGTTCAGTTTAGAGACGGACCAGCGCGGAAAGTGTACCCTACCTGCCAGAGCCAGCTCTTCCCTACTGCGCCTCACCGGAAGGGAAACCTCGAAGCGGATGTACCGGTGATCCGAAAGGTTCTCCACTTCCTCCACCACTCTCCAGCCCTGTATCCACGTGGCGAGAGCGGGGGTGACGAAGGTCCAGTCCACCACCGATCCCCCCTGCTGCCTCACGCACGTGAACGTCGTACCCCTATTTGCAACTGCCAGGCCAGATGTGTGTTCGGGGAGCCCCACGCAGGGTGTTTTGCGTTAAAGAACCCGAGCACAATCAGATGTTCCGCCGGGTTCCGCCTCATTGCACCACTTAGCAGACCCAACCATTCCTCGAACTCGTCTAACCCCTGTTTGGAGAGAAGTAGACCCCAATCATTGAGATTTCTCCGGACCACAAATCCGGATGTCCATTTCCGGCAGCCTAATTGCCGTACGGGCTTTGGAGATCACTTTAGCATAAGTGGCCCCTTCCAACGCAGCCTCCGGGGAGATCTTTATTATCACCGCTGCAGTGCGTGGTACTTGCAGTCTTGAAGCTTTCGGTTGCTGCCTTTTCCCATGTCGTTGCATTGCCCCCTGCTCTTTATTGGGCCTCGTGTTTCCTCCCATCGCCACTGCGGCATAATTGCGGACCGTAGGTCCCATACTACCAGCCGCCGCTATTTCCTTTTTCCTGGCGACCGCTCTTTTTTTCCTCCCGACTGCCGTTATCCATTCTGCCTCTTCCGCCACTATTTCGGGTATTTTTGAAGCAGTTCGTGGTCCCTCCATAGACATTTCTGGCCTCCGGTTTCGATCCGCGGTAAGCGGCGGGCGTAGTTTCTCCGGTTGCTTTATGAATCTGCGCATAGAATCCATCCCGGAGGTCAGGGCTCTAAGCAACTCCAGCTTTAGATCTCTAAAGCAACCCTCGAACGTCTTCCTCTCTACTTCCCCTTCAAATGTAGGTCCGGTTACAGGCTCCTTCGGCTCTGGAGTCCTCCGTTTTTCTGAAAGCAGCTTGTCTACAGCCTTCCTCTCCTTCCTCAGAGTCTCCCCTCTTTTATCAGTCTCGAGTTTTCTTTCTTAAGTTTCTCCATTTCATCCTTGAGCATCTTGATCTCTTCCTCCATCATCCGGAATCTGTCTTCCAAATTTCGCTCTACAGAACGGGGTGTGGGAGGCAGATTTGTATCATTCATATATTTGTCTCTCTCTTTTTTCTCTTTTACAACGTCTATCTCCCCAAAAGTGCCCATGATCTCTCCCGAAGCTGCCGAGACCCTCTCCGCCAGCCTCGTTGTCACCACCACGCAATTCTTTGCGATTTCCTGAACCGGTGTTTGAACATCCCCCCGCTCACCATCATTTTCCCTCTGACTCGTCGGCGTCGGACGGCGTGACTTTCCCCTTGAGTCCACACTGTGTGGCTTCCCCCTTTTTGCCGAGCTTGACCTCGACCTACATTCGGCCGTTAGGGTACCGTCCGATTTGCGGTCTAATGCTTCAAGTGATACCCCTTTTGTGGGAGTTTCCCCGTCTCTCTGTCCCCCGTCGGCTAGTTGTTCCAGCCAGCGCCTTCTGTTGACTATCCTCCCCATTTGGTTCCTGTCCCCCTGTCTTATCTAGCAGAACTGTTGTCCCCTCTCCAAGTGGCGGGTTCAGACTCGATCGTTGAGGCGGGAACCCTTGTTCGGTACTTCCGCTTTCCCTCTACCTCCCTTCCTTACGGGCCCATCTGGCTCCTCTCCTCCCCTTAACCTCAGGATGCCCGCACTGGCACTTTCCTCCACAGCGGATCCTTCACCTGTGTGAGGCCGCAGCGTCCCATTGGCCTGTTGGCTTTTGTTGCCCCCCCCCCCCCCAGGATACATGAGGCAGCCTGAAGCCGAAGCTTCAGGGTGGGCCTCCCCGCATAAGCAGGTACCCACCTGGGGAAATACGTGTGTTTGAACAGAAGCCATATTGTGTGGTCTCTTTCGGGCGAGGCAGCCCAACTCCTACCTACTCTCAAAGTTGTTTTTTATAGAGGTTCTCTCCTCTGGGCCCCTACCATCGGGCGGCGGCCCTCGCTCCTGTACCATGTGCAGGGCTACGAGCTGGCCCGAAGCGACACTGAGTTAGCGCCGCAACCGCCCCGTCCTTAGTTGGACCTCTTACAGCCGGACAAAACCGGCACTCGTAGGGAATCCCAACCTCCCTTGACAACAGGTTGCTCCTTCTTAAATAAGAAAGGGGACCTGTCCATGACATCGTAAGACCCACTGGCCGTTTGATCGGCCCACCGAGTAGCACTGGGTCATCCCACGCCCCCCCTCAATGGGGCCACTCGCCAAACTCTCAGCCCACGGCAGGACTCTGCCGCAGTTGCCCGGGGTGCAACCCGAGGAGGTGGTCTGGCATCGCACCCCCTTTACCTAATACCTAGTGAAAAAACCGGGCAATTGCGAGTCGGACGCGCCTACCGAAGGTTCCGTAAAAATTTTAGGTATGCAACATAAACGGCCTTATCTTTTTTTACGTGAACTTAGAAGTTTGATATTTTCACAACTTTGATTGACCGTAAACCTGGCAATGTAGTTTAAATCTCAACTATACCTACGCATTCCCGAGATAAAGGACCTTCTCAGACAGACAGATGAACAACAAAGTGATCTAATGAACATTCCGTTTGTTTTCATTTTAGAGTACGGAACCCTAAAAATGAAAAACTTTGTGTTTCTGCAATATGTAAGTGAGTATAACCGTGATTTTCTCAGCTTGTTGAAAAAAAATCAGTTAACTTAATTTCTTTTCATGCATTAAAAAGCTATTTATCCAAAATGACTTTTTAAACAATATAGGTAAAATTCCATCCCTTCAAAATATTATTGAAATCTATGCAGGAGAAGTCAGATATTTATAACTTTAAGAGCTGTTTGTAAATGTATTAGAGAGAAAATTGTTGTTTTTGTGTGGTATTAAACTGTTTACGCAATATCAAAATTTTCAACGTTCGACCTTGATACAAAATCTATTTTCGCAGCAACGTTAAAAGCTATTACAATCGATGCCACTTACTGTACTGCTTTCAAAATAATTCTTCTTAAGTGAATGCTTAACATTGGGCAAGACATCCAACTTGACGACTCTCAGCGGAAAGAAAATAATGAACAAAACATTTTTTTTGTTATTTTTAGCTATCCATCAAAATAAGCTTTGATCTCAAAAATTAATTATAAAAATTGTTCATTTCGGGTCGCTACGCAGTGGTGTTTAGCAGCATACTATTTATTATAAGTAATTTAGAATAAAAATAATAAGAGTGATTTGCTTTCCCTAAATGGAGTTCTTTTGTGAGAGCTAAGAAACGGCGCTAGTGAATATTTGTGCGACGCAAACAATGAGTCCGCAATTTGCGGCGACGGCGTTCGCTTTGTTGATGGGAATCAAACCTTAACAAAATAGAGCTTTAGCCCGACAACGTATTTAATTACTTCAACCTTAAGTACGAGTTTCTAAACAACTTCGCTTTACTCTTACAGGGAATTGCAAGTCAAGGGATTCTTTGCGTTTTAGTAAAAATGCATGTTTTTACCCTTTTTATAATGTAAACCCGTTTTATGAGGCGTGTTTGTCTAGATTTTATTTCACACGAAAATTGGTTAAATTTGCATTTTATACAAGTTCAATAATTATTTTCTCCGTAAGAGTAATTTATTTAATTTATGATAATTTGTTGTTTTTGCATTTGCGTTCGTAAAAATAACTGATCATATTTTTTTCAGCGTTTCGTTATATAGATACTTTGCGAGTCTATACTAATTTTATACAGTCGAAACAAACTCCGTTAATCTTTGGTGAACTGTGCTGTATAGTTATACAGCACAATTCAACAAAGATTATTATTGAAAGTAAGTTTACTTTGACGCATTTCAATATGGATATAACGGATGATATGAAGAAGGACAGACTATTTTTGTCGATAAAATAAAAATTAACGCAGATGCTGATATACATTTTTGTATATGTACCTCTCCAAGTACTCCAGTTTAAGCCAGTGAGATTGATTTACAAGCCTGACTAAGTAGTACCAAATCACATAAAAGTTAGATAGATAGATAGATAAATCATTTATTCCCATCAGTACAGCACACAAATTCAAGTAAAAAAATAGAACAATTAATTACTAAGTATGTAACTGTGTGCCGCAACGACAGAAAAAGTTAATAGGTATTATTTGTTTCTTAGGTTTTCACGCACATCACTCATTAAATAAAACTAGTTTTAACTGGTTAATGCACGAAAGTTTATTTATTTATTGACGTTTCGCAGCCTTTTCAGGTCTGCTTCGTCAGAATAACGTTTTTTTTTTGCGAGCTACCTTCGAAAGACTTTTATTGAGCGTTCGGATACAGGTATATAGGTATTATTTTTTAATAATTATGATCATGAAAACCATAAAAAGGCTTCCCAATTTAGTAAAGAAACGAAATGGATCAATCTATATATTTATCAAAGTCTCGAACAAGGAAGTATTCCGCACAAATATCTATCCAATTTAGTAAATGGGCGATTTTATCGTTGTTATTGTAACAGTTCTATATGAAAGTGTGACCATCCGCGGGCCAACAAATAAATGGGCGCACCTTAACACTGAAATAGATATGTTGCTTCTCAAATACCTACAAGGTTAGATGTAGATTGGGACGATCTATTTAGAAATATTATTATTTAAAGCGTAGAATTTACTGACAGTTTCAAATATTTTGTTAATTATAAAAAACTTTTGGCCTAACTATGGATTATAATATACTCTCATACCTATTAACGATCTTCCCTCTTCCCTTGCCCCTCTAATTTGAACATGCAATATATATTTCGTCATTTGATTATTCAATCAATGTCTCGTTCTTATCACGACTATTGAATTTGACAGTTGGACGTGTTATTAACGTGATATCAAATCGCGTTAATAATGCTAGGAAGTTTGGCCGTGGGAGTGTTTACCCACTTGTAAGTTCTCCCACAGATTGAGTTCAGAGTAGATTGGGCCCAGTGCCCTCCCATATCCATCTCAATATGTCCCTATTCCATTAAAAAAAAGGATCCTACCAACCAATCCGCAATGGGGCCGCGTGGTGGGTTATGGGTCGATCCCCCGATTCCGTCAAATTATTAAACAAAACTTTAAACCTAGTCCACAGCCACCACCGTCAGTGGTCGCCCACCTAGCTACCCACCCAGCTGCCTAGCTAGCTGCCTCGCTAGATTGTGACGAAAAATCTTACAACAAATCTTTCGCCTAGACCCCTTTGGCCATACCGTCCCAAAAAGAACTTCGTTCCAATGATAAATCGTTACTTATTTACATGACTGTAATAACTTCAGAGAAACAATCAAACGAACTTAATTTAATTTTTTATTAATATTGTTTATTTGTTTTTTTATAACTTTCAACAGGAGGAGGTCCTATTATGATTTCATTTAGGCGAATCGCCCACTGGCAACGCGTTCCGCAGCCTAGCGCGTGGCGGCAGATTATGTGCGCTGCTGCGACGGGAGATCTGCGTCACCACGCAGTTTGTTACGCGTCGCCGCGCGGGTTTCCCTTGTTAAATAAAAAACTTTCGATCGCTGTGAAAGAATAAAAAAAAAATCAAAGTTAAATACCCCCTTATATTGCACTTGTATCGTGTTTTGTAGTACCAACTGATTCAAAATTCAAACTCATTTATTCAGTCTAGGCCGTTACAAGCTCTTGTGAAAGTCAAACGCTACGCCATCGGTTCGTAAATCTACGACGGGAGACCTTGTACTGAGAAGAACCGGCAAGAAACTCAGCAAGGGCTACTTTTTTCTCCCTGTTTTGTTTCATGTCAACTTCCATCACATTAATATTATTAATTAACAAAAGTTAAGTATAGCTAGTTACTATTTTTAAATTTACAAGTGGCGATTAAACAATTTTCAACCAAATTAACAAAGTAAAACGACAGTCTATTATGTTAAGCCCAAGGTGACTTATCAGTATAGTAACCTTTCTTAAGGAGACATGTTTTTATACACACTTTAAACTTATTAAAAGGTAAATTAATTATTTCTTTTATTAATTACTTGATTGTAATGAGAAAATGTAGCAGATCGAGGAGGTCTGATGATGGGACTGGACGATGGCTGATGGAACCTTGGACTGCCTACTAGTAAACATATCAAGTTTGGGCTCATTAGATTCCTCTTAATATATTCTGTTTATTTCACGTTAAAAATTTTATTACCCGTAATAGAAACACGCTTTTATTTACTGCACTAAAAAGCCAAAAATAAACAAAAAATTTACTTCCTCTTTACTTCATTGGGGCCTTAGAGTTAGCCATGTTTATAGTTTATATTAACATACATATTTATAACTACCAAAAGCGTGGGGCGTTTCATTATTAAATTGTAACTGAATTGTTAAGTATTATGAATCACGTAATATATTAATTAATTTGATAAATATTGCAATTACTAGCGCCCCACGCTTTTTCAGTTATATGTTATTTGTAAAAAAATAATCCTTTTCGTAGCTTTCTTTGCGTGCGATGCGACGGACGCAACGATAGCTACGAAAATGTTTTTTTTTTATTTCGTTTTTGCAACATCTTTTATTAATGATCCTCTCCTATTAGTCTTATCATGATGTTAAATTTAAGATATAAATCTTTCACATTTTTTTTTATTTGAATCAGTAGGTACTTCCTGATATTAGTGCATTTAACCAAACAAACAAAGTAACAAACTCTTCATCTTTGTAAGTATAGTATAATATAAGTATAGTTTTTTTTACTTTATCACTAAGTTTTTCTAAATGATGATTATTAATATCAATATCATTCCACATTTATAAGTTAGTGTAATTCAAACAGTTACAAATTAACTAAAGTTAAACTGTCAAAAGTTGAACGATACTTATTAGAATACACAGCTCATTTGCATGTCAGTGGAGCAAGAGAAACTTTAACTTGGCAACTACGGGTTGATTTAAAACGAACTGGAGCTCTACTGTGAGATTTTAAGCGATGCATTTGTGATTGTTTGTAGTACAAGTAATACTCGACTATAGAGAACATTAGAGAACATTCGACCGTTAATTCCCTTGTAGGTATAGAGATCATAAAGGTGTTGTTTTTTAATGTAACTGTATTATTGGTTTTTTGAGTCATATTAAATGAATGATATGGATCAATCCTACAAAGTGGGGCAAATAAGAAAATACTACCACAAAACATGTTAAGCTGCGGCGGGCGCTCGTGAAAATACACTGTATCCGTTCAATAAGTAATTTATGATGCGAATAATAAAAAAAAATTGGTAAATCGTATTTTAAATATTTTATACAGTCATGTAGACACGCAACGTAATATTCAAAATGGCGCTGAAATGTAAACAAATAATAGATGAAATAAAAAAAAAATTTAGGGTTTCGTGCCCAAAGAATAAAAATGAACCCTATTGCTGCCACTTTGTCGTCTGTCTGTCTGTCCGTATGTAACGGGTCTCTAGATCGTAAACGGAATGAGTTACAGAACTGAAAATTTAGTATTTCATGTAAACTGCTTACCCAAAGCCGAATATTAAGTTAAAAATTCAATTAAATTCATTTTCACGGGGTTCTACGAAAAGGAGAGGAAAACATTTTTTGGTCTTTTTTGCCCCAGCATGTGACGACACATCATTGTCTAGAGTGCGTTGAGTACTTTATAAATATATTTTTAAAGTTTTAAAACGAAGAAATAGGGGTCCGTCAGATTCCCCATATCAGACCATTTTTGTTACAAGGTCTACCAAAAATTTCATCTAGTTAAGAATGTAAAATTTTGGTATATGATGCCCTATATGCTGTATTTAAACAACAAATACTTTGTATGAGGTGACAAAGCAAAAAAAAATTGTTGCCTGACTCGCACTTGGGCGGTTTCTATTAAATTTTGTAATATTTTTTTTTTGTTTATTGAAGGATTTATTTTATGATACTACTAGGAAAATTTTAATACCTTCCAGATACCACGATGGAATACACTAACCAGTTTGCTACCGGTACGTGTCGATGATATGGACAGCAAGGCAGCACCATTTCTTAACTTTGTAGGTAGCTAGCTACAATGAGATACGTTCACAAGTATCGAGGGATGAAGAAACAGAAATGTGAAGTATTTTATTTTCGTTTAAGCATTTCTGATAGATTTTAATATCTGAAGATACGTCTAAATGGTACTTATTTTTTATTTCAGGATTTATCGTCCCAGTCTTGACCTAAAACAGCAGTGGGCTCGAACAAGTTGTTTAATGACTAGCTTTAGCCATGATGGTGTGAATTGTTGACAAGTTGTTGAAAGAAGCTT
Source organism: Chilo suppressalis (assembly GCA_902850365.2). Lineage (NCBI taxonomy): Eukaryota > Metazoa > Arthropoda > Insecta > Lepidoptera > Crambidae > Chilo > Chilo suppressalis. The sequence goes on along the minus strand of OU963897.1, from coordinate 11,237,659 downwards.
TAGGGGCAGTGGCACACTATGGGTCAGAGAGGAATATACTGCTTGATCCTAAATTTGAAATTAAATTGGATTTGGAATTCCTAACCAAACACCAAATATTTGAGATCAAAGTGCCAGTTCAACAAAATATAAATTTCAAATCTTGCTAGAACTTACTATACCTTAATGTTAATATTTAATTGTAAGAGGAACAAGCATCTCCTTCTAGGAAAATATTCTAATCATGAAAACCAGAATATTTACGCATTAAGGCATATATACCTTAAGGTGAGTATTCAAACTCGATTTACCATAAAATCCTTCATCATGCTCGAACTTTGCCTCCTAAGCATTGTTTTATTAGTTCGCTTCGATAGTTTCTGAATTGAAAGTTCCACACTCATTCTGAAATCTTCTCAGGCGTCAAGAAAGTTGAAACAAAAGTTTCGTTAGTTATTACTTAAGCAAAGTTAATCACATTATCATTAGGAATAATTAAAGGTACTTGGACACGGATTCAAAAGATTACATTTGCTCAATCGTCCTAGTAATTTCAGATTCAGCTTGAGGCGGCAACATTACGCTCCCCGTGATCTCGTTTTAACCAATTGAAAATATTGCGAAGCTGCGTTTTAGCTACTGGGCAATTACAGTAACGTTCTATTCGTGTCAGCGGCATGAGCCATATTAGTTTAACTTTATACGATTTCCGGGAGCCAGGAAACCCAATTAGCAATATCATCCGGCCTTAGAACGTAACGACGCAGGCAGTTAACATGTTGCAAATTGCTGTTGAGTTTGCTTAAATACCGCGCTTTGTCCTTAAACCTCTGAAAAGTGCAGATCGACTTCTGCGCTTAGTTACCTTTTGCTTATGCAAACGACTTATTGACAAATATTTATTTTATGCTACATTTTTACCGACCACTAGTTTATTAAGTTACCTTTGCCCTAAAATATTTTCACATTATTGACAACGATAGGAAAGGACACCCGGCATTTTGTGCCAAAGTTGTATACTTTTTAAAAATTTTTATCTGTGTTTCATAATTGGGTAACGTAATCTGGCAATATTTGTCTGGCATCAGCAGCTAGCTGTCAATGTCAAATACGTAGGTTTGGCAATATAACCTCTTTAAGTAGCCGGGTCGTCAAGAGAAATAACGGATAAAAAGGCAATCACAACAGAGAACATTCACAATCACAGTACGCGGGAGCGAATGCGAAATGCGAATGATTTTTTTGTTTGTATTTTAGGATTGTCAAATTGACATTTGGTTTTTTATTTAGAAAAAGCAAAGGAATCATGGTTTTTACAGTCACAGTAAAATTCTGTCCCTTGAAGATTTAGGGTTTCCATATCAAAAATATTAATCATTATATAACTTCTTTCCACGATTCACTAAAAATAAGGTAAAAGTAGTTTTATGTAGCAAATAATTTTGGCTTTATTTTGAGACCAAATTCAACTGTATACAAGTTTAGCATTTTTTCTATGAAAAGTTCCTGTTATTTATTATTGCGGTTAAATCTCGATAAGAGATAGAGTATAGCTAAAGTTCTACTCAAATTGGAGTGCCAGTGTATCACTGTGTGTTGGTCAAGAGAAGCTTTCCGTTTTGTTCATTGAAAATGTTTTTCGAGTATTAAAAAGGGTTTTTATAAAACTCTACTTCATGTTTAGCTCTGTTAAAATTATCGCGATTTTTGTGATTCGTAGCATTACTCCTTGAATCAATTTGAGGATCAATCTTAATGCCCTAGACAATTAGGAACTTAGGTGGTTAGCGGCCATAGCCTCGGCTTTTCGAAGTTGATTTATTAACTCATTTTCTTTCTCCGCATTTTCGATTAAAAGGTGTCCTGCAACGTATTTACTTGGCTATTCAGAATTTGTTTAGATCCTGGGTTTTCTAGCAGGATTGCCAAGTCTTGGTCATTTACTTTCCAGGTAGAGTTTTTAAACTAGGGATGACGTTTTGTCACCTTGGTATGTATGAGGGTTAACTCTAGCGGTGCGTCGTTCTCAAATTTTCTGACGACGAAACGCAACCGTTTTTTCTTAAACGAAAACTAGTCCTCGAAACGGTTCTCGTTCGCATCTGGTTTTGGTTGCTGCCCGGTGACGCAACGAAACTACACGCGACGGTCGAACGAATGTAACGCAACGAAACTGAACTAAATAAAATCTTGTTAATGTTCGTTTCGTTGCTGCGAACGAGACGACGAAATATCGAAAGAAATGTTGTGTTATACATATATACTTTAAATGTTCAATAATAAAGATTATATTATTGTAAAATAAAAGCATAATTATCATAGAACGAAACGGCCTCATATCATTGCGTTCTATTATAGACTGTATTTACTATATCATAAAGTACATATTGGCGTGCAGACAATCCGAGGACTAGTTGTTCGACGAAGACTGTTTTGATCCGAAACGTAAAACGGTTCTATCGTCGCGGAACACAATACGGTCCTTGAAACCGGTTCGTCTTTAGAACGTTCACACCTAGTTAACTCTATCCGTAGGGTCTGCTTAAGTACTGACTGTCGGCTTATTATATCAGCTACAAAACTGCGTAGGTAATAACTTTTTGCTTAATGTATCATTCATTTTTAGCTAGGGATTGTCAAGTCTTAAAATGCTAGATGGGCCGATAGCTGTGTCCGGAAGTGTAGTGTTAAATAAATTTTGATTAGACGTACTTTACTTTAGTAACAATATTTATGTGTGTACTGAACTATATAATAAATAACTACGAAAGCGGATAAGCTTTTCTTTTATTCATGTGTTTTATTGCTCTCATTTCGTAATCTTTGTAAAATTAAATAAATGCCAGTGCAACGAATTGTTAAGATTTAAGCTGACGTTTGTGTCGCACTCAGATGTTTATCCCTTAACCTGACTGGATAAGCCGACGACAAGAACGTGACGCCGAAGCGAATGCCGGCGAATACCTTTCTTTATCTCCCAAGAATTTTTATTAATCGATTGTAGGCACAGAAACGTTATCCAGGATGTTAGAACCTTCCGTGGTGCCGACTGCGATAGTGACCATTATATGCTAGGGATCAAGATCAGGGCCAGAATTAAGATTACACGCAAGGCCAACCGAACAAAGGAACAGCTCATTAATATCGATAGCCTTAAAGACAGTGTAATACGGAGAAAGTATGAGGTAGAGCTTTCAAATAGGTTTGCAGGTCTGAAAGAGCAGGAGAGCTTAGAGAGATGCTGGGAAAGTGCGAAGGTCTTGATCAAGGAAGTGGGATTGGAGACACTTGGTAGAAAAAACCGCAGTAATAAACGGAAATGGTGGACTACTGAATGTGAACGGGCACTAAATGATAAACATAAATACAAGAGTTTGGCACTTCAGAACAGCGAGTGGAATAACCAGTATCGGGCGGCGCGGAGAAACTTTCAAACAGTGGCCAGAAAAGCAAAACGGGAGCAGTTGGAAAAGAAACTTACAGCAATGGAAGCCTTAATTAAAACCAGCGAAACTCGTAAGTTCTACCAGGAGTTAAAAACAGCTCGAAAACGATTCCAACCCACTACTCAAATGCTTCAAAAGGATAATGGCAACCTAATCTCCGATCCCGAAGACCTCAAAAATGAGTGGCGCCGATACTTTAAGGACCTACTGAATTGTGCTCCAGTAATGGGCTCCATGGAGGAACCAGAGGATAACCAAGAGGGGGAGGAGGTAGCTGAACCAAGCTTTGAAGAGGTGGGAAAAGCGATCGCAAGGCTACGGAATAACAAATGTCCAGGTATTGAAGGCATACCGGGAGAACTGTGGAAGTATGGCGGAAGGCCGGTGCAAACAATTCTTTACCACATTATAGCTAAGATATGGGAGGAAGAAATACAACCTGATGAGTGGAATGTTGGGGTCATATGCCCCATTCACAAAAAAGGCTGCCGAAAGATATGCGCCAATTACCGGGGAGTTGCACTGCTCCCTACGGCATACAAGGTCTTTTCGTACGTTCTCCTGGGCCGACTGCAACCACTGGCAGAGAAAATTATAAGCGACTATCAATGCGGATTTCGCCGCGACCGCAGCACGTGCGACCAAATCTTTCTTCTCAAGCAGCTGATGGAAAAAAAGTGGGAATACGCGCAAAATATTCACTGTCTTTTCGTGGATTTTACAAAGGCGTACGACAGTATTGACAGGAACACATTATACTGCATTTTGAGGTCCTTCGGAATTCCGCGAAAACTAGTGAGGATGGTTGAGGTGGCCACTAAGTACAGCAGGATGAGAGTTAGAGCAGGAACTGAGCTGTCTGAGGAATTCGAAGTGGTTACTGGCCTTAAACAAGGGGATGCGCTTTCTCCGTTACTGTTTAACTTAGCACTTGAAAACGTCATTCGAAAAGTATTACAGGTCAGCGGCGGAGTGGAGTTGAACGGTAATCACAAGATTGTTGGGTATGCGGACGATCTAGCATTATTGGGAAAGTGTGAAGAAGAAGTCCGCAAGATGGCGGATACTCTAGAGGAAGAAGGTGGGAAGGTTGGTCTGAAAATAAGCCGCGAAAAGACTGAGTATTTTCACATGAAAAGGTACAAAAACACGAGAGAGAAACGGAAGGATCTGACTGTGAATGGAACCACCTATAAGGGCGTCAGTAAATTTAAATATCTGGGCTGTACGGTAACTGACACCAACAGAAGAGAAGAGGAGATCGACACCCGTATCCAAGGCGCACTCAGGTGCACAGCTGCTCTTCACAAGGTCTTGGTTTCCAAGCTGTTACTAAGAAAGACCAAGATTCGGATCTACAACACAGTGATTAGGCCGATCTTGATGTACGGTTGTGAGGCTTGGACGCTAACCCTTAGAGAGGAGAATAAGTTGCTGGTCGCCGAAAGAAGGATTATGCGGAAGATCCTGGGGCCGACTCAAAGAGAGGATGGTAGCTGGAGAGTGCGGACGAACATTGAGTTGGAAAATCTAGTGTCCGAGCCCAACATCATAGGAGAAATTAAAGCAGCTAGACTCCGCTGGCTCGGGCATGTAGAGAGAATGGGAGAGGATCGAGCCGTGAAAAGGGCGTATTTGGGGCAACCGATAGGACGACGGCCCGTTGGACGTCCCAGATACCGCTGGAGCGACGAAGTGCATAGGGACTTGCAGTCTTTGGGTGCCGACGGCTGGCGAGACCTAGCCCGGGATCGCAGAACATGGCGTCATCTTGTGTCGGAGGCCAAGATCCACTTCGGATCGTTGCGCCACAGCAGTAAGTAAGTAAGTAAGTATCTCCCAAGAATATGAACACTGGATAGCTATAATCTAACGTTACTAACCATTTTGCGAATGACGCAAACTAATAAAAATATGAAATTAGTAGGAATTGGTAATTACCTATTTAACTAAGTTTTTGATATTTTATAACATTAGCTGTTTTTTGGAGCGAATTGCTTTACCGCATGGTAGGGACTTCACGGATGGATTGACTGTGAGCTGTTTCGTAGCGTATTGTGTGTGTTTGTATACTTATACTTTATGTTTTTATTTAACTTCGTTCCAACCGAGTGTTCCAGGGCACTCAGGTGCGATGAGAGTCTTCCATCTTGAATGATGGGTTCGCGGGGTTGGGAGCCTGCGGCTGGTCAGCGGCCGTCATAGACGATAAGCCATTTTCTTCTAACGGCCGCTCCCGCCTGGAGACTTGCGACGTAGCCTCGGCGCGGTCAGCCAAGCCGGGTGAGACCCAATGTGGGGAGGCCCAGCTAGCGCCAGCGAGCGGGCCGTAGTTTAAGCAAGCTGGTTCTAGCGGAGAGTATTAGTAAGGTGGGGGTATGGGGGGGTCTGGATTGAGGGTTGGTTGAAGGTGGAAAGTGGCGAAAACAAGCTGCATGGTGTCAGACAACGGTTTACCATAGCCGCGGGAAAGTTCGACCTGGTAAAGAAGCAGAGTTACTATCCTCGTCCCTATATTTTGTATAGTGAGGGCAGCTGTCGGCTCGGGAGAAAATGCCCTGAGAGAGGTGACCCTGGAAGGAGTCAATGACCTCCATTTTGGGGTCGCGGGAAGTGACCTCGTTGCAAACGTAGCTCCTCGTCTGGGTAATGATCCAAAGCGCCACGTTCCGCTGCTGCTATAGCGCCTGCTCCGGTGTCTGCGACTATAAAGGACACCAGGCCGAGGCAACACATAAATAAAACAAGTTTCAACGGTATAGATGCACTGATTCGTTTATTTATTGACGTTTCGCATCCTTAATTCATTTAATGAGTGGTGTGCGTGAAAATCTAAGAAACAAACAAGGCCACATATGTTTAGGTTGTAGTACTTGTAGCGTGATGTAATTACATATATAGAAAAAGTCATTTTGTATAATACAAGCCTGAGAACAAAAACTATAGTCTATACTTAAGCTCTAAACCGAAGCGAAGCAAGGGTGAGCCACTAGTGATAAATAAAAACGGGAAATCCAATTCCTGCATTCTCTGCAATTATTGGATAGCGTAAATCATACATATAAATTGTGGTGGTTTTGTTCTCATGTACGCTACTAAAGGCCCAGGCGTCCGATATCACCAAATGAAGATTTGTGGCCCAATAAAATACTATTGCATTGTGCCGTGAGTAAGCTATTGTCAGCTTCTAAATAGATTTCGCGTGTTAAAATGTTGCTAACCCCAACTCTGCGTTAGTCATATGTAGGGTCACTTGTTTAAAATTAATTAAAAATTTGGCTATTTAAACTAAGGACCTTTTTTCAATAATACCCACAGAAAAACGTACCCTCCCCCCCCCCCATGCTTGAACCATACCACAATACATACAAGAGCAGTAGCGTAACTCAGCCATTTTCTTGAAATAGATACCTACGACTGAGCGGAGCGCTAGGGTTGGCCCCTACAAAATGTAAAATAAATTAGTGTCGATTTTTATTGTATGTGTATAGTTACTATTGCCACATTACGGAATCGAAACGGAGGCAGACGACGTGGGCGGCGCGGTGCAGCTGACCATCCTCAGCCATCGACCAGACTCGGCGGAGCGCGACGTGGCATTGCGTAGATTTGTCTTGCCAAGATTGGTTAGCGGCCGTGTAAATGACGTTTGTCTGTGTGCGTGCGTCGATTCGGGCGCTAGTATGAAGTCAAAGTACTGCTCTTGTATGTATTGTAATTATACTACGTGCTCCTTAATCGTGCTTCGATTGGGTCCAGTGTGGATTGGGCCCAGTGCGTAGAAAATATCCGTAGATTATTATGGATCTGTACGACATTTGAACCTACTACCTCCCATTCCTTACACAATACTTTATTGAACTTTGAATTTGATGTGCCAACGTGTGTAATAGTGATTTACCTATATTGACACTGAAATTTATTTCGAAGTAGAAATATTATACCTAAAGCAAGCATATTTGCCTACGTAAAACACTACAAATATTATTATTGTATTGAATAGAAACATAATATATTATATCATATAAAAACTTCTTCTGTAGATCATGGGCCCATTTGAGTAACTTTAATATTACGCCATGCCTTTCATTTTATCAATTATCATATAAATGGGGATAGGGTTACCATCAATCTGAATTAGTTCGGACATGTCCGGAATTTTAGATTATAGTCCGGACTTTGACTGGATCTCTTAATAGTCCAGATTTATTAAATTTCATTTAATTTGAATAGTAAAAGTACATATTGATTATACCATACCATTGTAGCTAAGTGAGTAATGATACCATTTTGTGACTGAAAAGTCCGGACATTTTTCGAAATGTCAGGACTTTTGAAATTCCTAAATGGTAATCCTACATGGGGATGAGATTAGCGTATGTCTTAATGATACTTGCTTTAGAACGGAATCATGGAAATAGTTTAAGTTAAACAATAAGATAATAAAATTAACATCGCCTAATTTGTAAAATAAACAAGATTTAAATTTGTACGTGTTCACAAAGGTATTCTATGAGTATTTAATTTCAAATCTGAATAATGAAGATTCCTAGAAAACATGTGAAAACCCCCACTGGCGGAGATATATCAGTAGGGATTTATGGAATAAAGGGAATTTTTGAAACCTCACGTTTTTCCATTACCACATAAGATTATTTCTATTTGTTCGCATCGTACACAGAGGTTGCGTTATGATCACTCATTGTAATGGGTATGCTTAAATATTTATGTACAGAATTACTAAATACGAAGCTGTTTAAGGTGTTTTCAGGTTTGCAATTATAATAAGGCCCCTCTTGGATAAGCTTGATGACTCGTAATTTTCAAATTCACCGAAAGGCTTTGAACACTATCTATATCTATATATATAAAACTCAAAGGTGACTGACTGACATAGTGATCTATCAACGCACAGCCCAAACCACTGGACGAATCGGGCTGAAATTTGGCTTGCAGGTAGATGTTATGACTTAGGCATCCGCTAAGAAAGGATTTTGATCAATTCTACCCCCAAGGGGATAAAAAAGGGAATGAAAGTTTGTATGAAACTTTGTCAATTTTAAACTGATCGGGCTGAGACTTTGCATGCTGTTAAAGTTAAAGTAGCTTTGTTCCTTATTAACAGAATCAAAGACTACTGGACTTGTTTTTTTCTTTTCAGTTTTTATTTGAAGTATAATTCCGACACATTCTCAACAACCTTTCTTCTTCATCTTCTGCTGATATCTGGAAGTTCCTCGGAACGCTAGGTATCGGCAAATCGCGACATTTAGACCTGTCTAATTCTATAAACCTTAACGATCTCAATCGACATTTCACAACCTCTCAGAAATTGGATCGTTCATCTACAGCATCCACCGTTGCTTCTATAAATGGTTTAACGCGCCCTAATGTTGACCCTTTCTATTTTTCACCAGTCACACCGGCAGAGATCAAAAAGATAATACTTTCAATTAAATGTAATGCAACGGGATGTGATAATATTAGCCGTCGCATGATCGTCACTATTCTTGAATATCTTCTTCCCGCTATAACACACATTATCAATTTCTCCCTTGACACTGGTACTTTCCCTATTCTATGGCGTAAAGCCTATCTCCGGCCTCTTCCCAAAGTTAATAATCCAACGCAGCCTAATCAGTTTCGACCAATTTCCATCCTCCCCTTCATGTCAAAAGTGCTAGAAGCATGCGTTCACAAGCAATTCTCCCAATTTATTCATAAAAACTCTCTAATGAACCCTCTCCAATCTGGATTTAGGCCTGGACATAGCACTATTTCCGCCCTCCTTAAAGTGACTGGCGATGTTAGGGCGGGGATGGAGAACGGTAAAGTTACTTGCTTGGTTCTTATCGATTTTTCAAACGCTTTTAATACTGTCAGTCACGATATTCTCCTTTCCATATTATCCTATCTTATGGTCTCTGACGAAGTGTTGACTTGATTTTCATCTTATCTTCGGGACCGCCAGCAGTTGGTGCAGTCTGGGGAATCATCCTCATCCTGGCTCAATTTGAAAACTGGTGTTCCCCAAGGCGGTATTCTTTCTCCTCTTCTTTTTTCAACTTTTATTGATTTTATAACTCACAAACTTCAGTGTTTGTATCATCTATATGCTGATGACCTACAACTCTACACCGAAGCAAGTATTGATGATTTAAACAATGCCATTGATGCGATAAACAGTGACTTAAAGGCTATCAAAACATGGTCAGACAATTTTGGTGTCACTGTCAATGCTGCTAAATGCCAAGCTATGTTAATAGGTGGATCAAGAATGATGAGCAGAATTGACAGAAACATTCTTGGGTCTATATTCTATGACGGCACTTTGATACCTTTTAGTAATGTTGCAAAAAATCTTGGTTTGTATGTTGACTCAAATTTCAAATGGCAGGATCAGGTAGGTAGTGTCTGTCAAAAGGTAACTGGAACATTGCGTGCTCTCTACCGCTTGAAAAATTTTTTGCCTATCAACATCAAGGCAATGCTTGTGCAAACTTTGATTTTTCCTATAATCGACTATGGTGATGTGTGCTACCTCGATCTGAATGCAGATCTACTCAATAAACTTGATCGACTTCAGAATAACTGCATTCGATTTGTTTTCAATCTTAGAAAATATGACCATGTGTCCGCATACCGATCTCTTCTAAAATGGATGCCTATTAGGCAGCGCAGAAGTATGCGGGCTCTGACCACTCTGTTCTCCTTGCTGGATTCTCCAAATGCCCCTTTCTATCTCACTTCCCAATTTCAGTACTTATGTACCGCTCATTCTAAAAATCTTCGATCCTCTTCTAATCGCTTACTTATTGTTCCATCTCATCGCTCTGATACGATTCACTCATCCTTCTTCGTCAAAACCATACTTCTGTGGAACGAACTCCCTCTAGATATCAGAATGTCCACCAACAAAATCAGCTTCAAAACCAAGCTACGAAGCTTTTTACAAGAACAAGCAGTCTAGCCTAAACGTTAGTCGTCATTATTATGTATTTATTTAGTATATATGTTTATGTGTGTATGTATGTGTGAATATATATGTATGTTTATTTATATGTAAGTACTTATTTATGTATGTGTAATTATGTATATGACTACTTCGTATTTATATCTGTTCGTCTTTTTTTTCCATCTAATTTGTGCACCCTACCACTATTTATCCACAACACCCTATGGTTGACTGGTAGAGAATGCCTATGGCATTAAGTCCGCCTTTGTACACTTGTGCATTAAGTATAAATAAATAAATAAATAAATAAATAATTAAACAGTCGGGTTTTTTGATTTTTTAAATTTACCTTTTTTATTTCACACTTTTTAGTTAGATAGTATTTCAAAACGGTATATACCGAAGTCTTGTTACTTCAGTAAGGGAATTAATATCGCGGGAATTATTAAGTACCTTGCGGTAGTCTAAAAGATTGATTTATTAAGACATATAGAGACTTTACCAGCGGGGTCAAGGCTACAGATGGGCCTCAATTTTCCCAAAAATGTGTGAAGTTAAATCAAGTCGTTACATAAATATCTCTAATGTATGTAAATTTTATAGTAAACTAGCAATTACTCAAAAAGTCATCTTTTGTTTATGTTATTTTTAGTAGTTAAGCAGTAAATATAAAATTCATTTACTTTTATTCGTCGACTATTTAAAATTGACAGTGGCTGCATTGTCATGTCAACGCCGGACGTCTAAGATTGTGATATACACAAATGCAGTGTCATATCCTAGTCTCATAATTTGATATACCTACATAATTCACAGAAATCCAATATATAAATGCCAGAATGACCTCTAGCAGGCAGCAATGGCGAAACATAGTGAAGCGCATCACATCTGAACCCTCCAATAATACTACAAGTGCATAGCGATCACGACCGCTCTGTCAAGAGCGTACCGGCTAAGAAGAAGAAATGCCAGAAGTTAACTTCAAATGTCGTTAATCACCCTATATACAATACCAATCAATGACGTTTATGTCGCAGATTGGAGAAAGCAGTACCTAATTCCCGTCTGGTGTTTTAGACAATGGTCGCAACTGCCTTAGATTGCTAAATTAAATAATTATGCAATCACCAAAGCAAAGTTTACAATATTTGACTAAACTAAAGGCGCATAATAAAATTTCCGTAACGTTAGGTAGAGCACCATAGCAATCTCATTTATTATCAATTTATAGTTCTCTTTGTAGTTTTCTTGTAAAGATAAAATGAATTTCGTCCGTACAATGCCCGGGTGGATCACTAGTAAGTATAATATAATATTATAGATGCGAAAGTGAGTTTGTTTGTTGCGCTTCCGTGCCCTAATAGCTAAATCGATTATAATGAATTCCCATATAGAAGTAGATGGGAACTTGGTTCTTAGCTACAATATCGCAATACTTATAGGCGTAGGGTGATGAAAGGGGTGATTTACCTATAAAAATCTATATTATTTACTTTGAATTTTGCAGAATAATCGTTTATAATTAGAAAACCAATATTATCGCGAGCTAATTATTAAAAACAGAGATTCCAATAAGTATGTACTTACTAGCGAAAAATGGGTTATTTGTAATTATAATAAGTAAGCCTTTTTTGTAACATTAAGTAATATCGTTAAAAAAATGAAAAACAGTATAATTCTGAGTTTTTCATTAAAATTCAATAATCATAAATACCTATTATGATAATTTATTTTTCATCATTTAATATGTAGGAACTGTATCACAGTGTTATTGTTAGTACTTCTTATAGGATCAGATACTGCGAGTAGCCCATTTTTTTCTGTTTCGCCTAGATTTTATCCACGTTTATAAACACCTAAATTAAATTTCTTCTCTTAGTATTCCCGCAGTCTACTCCTACATAGCACATCACGCTATCACTTTGTTATCGTTGTAACTTTTTAAATATTTGTCGAAATGACATAGTGTAAAAGGCAAAGTTTATCGTCTTTAAATATCAAAAGCGATAAAAGTATTTGTTTTGATAAAAAATGATTTATTAATACAAAAGTGCATTTTGGAAATAGATATCAAATAATATTTTAGTTTTGATTCACTATTTTAGCGGTAATGGATTACACATTAAAAATCGATATATGGTGTCACGGACTTTTTTTTAGAACTATTTAAGAGATACATTTTTACTCTACACTACATTCATGTAACTTTTATGGTTTTTGCAGTACAGACCAAAATGGCTCTCAGATGGGAGATTTTTTCCGTCTTATGTGACACTTATTATATTTTGGCTAATTCACTCAATAACTACATAAATTATTATATATATGTTATTATCATATATGAGCTATATTACTGTTAAGTTTCAGGAAAATCCATTCAGTATTTTTTAGGTGAAAGAGTAACAAAGATCCATATAAACGTAAGATTGAAATTAAAAGCGCAAGTGGTAAATATACAACTTTAAAGCGTTGTAGATCCTGAATAATCATATAAAATGAAAAATTGTGTTAGGAACCTAAACATGATTTTTGATTATCTAGACAGTGATACCCCACTCGACATATTTTGTCAACTTATTTTTTTTACTTCGTCTCAATATGGCGCCTAATTTTGTCCATATTGAATTTTGATTACTATCATATCTTTAGTACCGTTAGGGGTGTAAGGGGTTCTTAATATACCTGCAAGAACCCAAGCCAACCTCACCTTCACGTGGTGCACCCTGTTGACCAACAGACGAGGCTCTGGCAAACCGACCGATGGCGGTATAACCATCTAACGACGTAGGGGAGGAAAATCTCATTGGTGACGGGCAGCAGCGTCATCAGTGAAATAACCTACGTTCTGCGATCGCCAACCCGCCTGCCCAGCGTGGCGATTATGGGCAATACCTTTGAATGCACACAAACAAAAAGCCACGGCCCCCAGTTCCCGGTGGCCCCGCTATTCCTGGTCACGGTGGCGACCACGGTAACGGCGGGGCGGGGGGTGCGAAGAATCTCCGCGCTACGGGAGTCCACCACAATAGATTGACCCTGGCGACGTACAACGGACGCACGCTACGGCTTGACTCGCATCTGGCGCAACTCGAGGTGGAACTTGGGAAGATTAGGTGGCACATTTTAGGGTTAAGTGAAGTCCGAAAGAGTGGGAGGACACCATAACGCTCGAATCGGGCCACCTAATGTACTTCCGCGGGGGAGACCAACAGTCCCAAGGTGGCGTTGGGTTTTTGGTGAATAAGTCCCTTGCCGATAACGTTGTGGAAATGTCCAGCGTGTCGAACAGGGTAGTGTACCTTATTATAAAGCTCACCGAGAGGTATAGCCTCAAAGTGGTGCAAGTGTACGCACCGACCTCGACACACTCGGACGACGAAGTGGAGGATATGTTCGATGATATATCGAGGGCCCTCCACTCCACTACTAAGACCCACTACAACGTTGTTATGGGGGACTTCAACGCTAAAGTGGGAGTACAGAATTGCAGCGAATTGGTAGTAGGATCCCATGGATTTGGAAGCAGAAATCATAGGGGGCAAATGCTCGTCAACTTCCTCGAACGGGAGGGGCTCTTCTTGATGAACTCTTTCTTCAAGAAACAGCCCAAAAGGAAGTGGACGTGGCAAAGCCCCGACACTATGACTAAAAATGAGATCGATTTCATCATGACGGACAAGAGGTACATATTCAGAGACGTCTCAGTGATCAACAGGTTCAATACCGGTAGTGATCACCGACTCGTCCGGGGCTCTTTGAATATCAACTTTAAGGCCGAGCGCGTCCGTTTGATGAAATCCAGGCTCCAACCTACTCTGCTCCAATCTATAACAGGGTCTGAAACGTTCCAGTCAAATCTGGAGAACCGATTTGCTGCCGTGGAAACCACAACAGACGTAAACCAAAACCTCGAAAATGTGGTTCGGATCCTCAGGGAAGAGGGTACGAGATTATGTGCAACGCAGCGAAAGGGCAGGAAGTCAAAGCTTTCGGAAGAGACTTTAGGGCTAATGAAGGAACGACGTGAAAATCCACCCGTCACTTCGTCGGCAAAGCGGACTCTAAACCAAGAGATCAGTAAGCACGTACGACACGACCTCCGGTGCTTCAATACTCTCTCGATCGAGAGAGCGATCGAGCAGAATCGAGGATCCAAAGTGTTCGTACAATCTCTTGGAAGAAGCCATCTGACGAAGTTGACCACAGCAAGTGGGGAAGTTGTTGCTTCAAAGCCGGCAGTCCTTTCGGAAGTGGAAGACTTCTACAGCCAGTTGTACGCATCACATGCATCTCGACCCGATCCCGGAAATGAAGATTCTAGAGCCACATTAACACGCCACTTCACCGAAGACCTGCCAGAAGTCAGTATTGGCGAAATCGAAAATGCTCTTGGACAGCTTAAAAATGGAAAAGCCCCTGGAGAGGATGGTGTTTCAACAGAACTCTTAAAGGCTGGAGGTAAACCCGTACTGAGGGAGCTCCAAAAGCTTTTCAACACTGTCCTGTTCGAAGGGAGAACTCCGGAGGCGTGGAGTAGGAGTGTGGTTGTCTTGTTCTTTAAAAAGGGGGACAAGACCCAACTTAAGAACTATCGACCCATATCCCTTCTAAGCCACGTCTATAAGCTGTTCTCAAGAGTGATCGCGAACCGTCTTGCGCGAAGACTTGATGACTTCCAACCACCGGAACAGGCTGGGTTTCGGAGCGGATACGGCACCATAGACCACATTCACACAGTGCGGCAGATTATACAGAAGACTGAAGAGTACAATCAGCCCCTGTGCCTAGCATTTGTGGACTATGAGAAGGCCTTTGACTCGATTGAAATCTGGTCTGTTCTGGAGTCCCTGCAGCGTTGCCAAGTCGACTGGCAATACATCCAAGTGATTAGATGTCTGTACGAAGCCGCCACCATGTCTGTCCAAGTACAGCATCAGCAAACAAGTCCCATACCATTGCATCGTGGAGTGAGACAAGGGGACGTTATTTCCCCGAAATTGTTCACTAATGCAATGGAGGATATGTTCAAGACGCTGAACTGGAAAGGACGTGGCATCAACATAAATGGCGAACGCATCTCTCACTTGCGATTTGCAGACGACATCGTCATCATGGCAGAAACCCTGCAGGACCTACAACAGATGCTGAATGACCTGGCTGACTCTTCTATACGCATCGGCCTACGGATGAACTTGGATAAAACCAAGGTCATGTTCAATGAACATGTTCTACCGGAACCGATTGCAATACACGGTGCCGTTCTCGAAGTTGTTCAAAAATATGTGTACCTCGGGCAGACATTGCAGTTAGGTAGAAACAACTTTGAGGACGAGGTGAATAGACGAATTCAGCTAGGTTGGGCAGCGTTTGGGAAGTTACGTCAAGTCCTGATATCGTCGATCCCACAGTGTCTAAAGACGAAAGTCTTCAATCAGTGCGTCCTACCTGTGATGACATACGGAGCCGAGACGTGGACACTGACGGTACGGCTGGTCCACAGGTTCAAAGTCGCTCAACGCGCTATGGAAAGGGCTATGCTCGGAGTTTCTCTGAAGGATCGCATCAGAAATGAGGTAATCCGGCAGAGAACCAGAGTTATCGACATAGCCCACCGGATTAGCAAGTTGAAGTGGCAGTGGGCTGGCCATATTTGTCGAAGAACCGATAACCGTTGGGGTAGACGAGTTCTGGAGTGGAGACCGCGTCTAGGCAAACGTAGTGTAGGACGTCCTCAGGCGCGATGGAGTGACGATTTGCGCAAGGTGGCTGGCAGGAGCTGGATGCGAGTAGCCCAAGATCGACCTAAGTGGCGTGCATTTGGAGAGGCCTATGTCCAGCAGTGGACTAAGATAGGCTGTTGATGATGATTTAGTACCACTCCTATGATTGAGACGAATCGATTGATTTATGAATCATTAAAATCAGTCCAGGCGTTTGGTTTGGTTTGGTTTTTGTGCCACAAAGGAATAAACATACATATTATTATATTATTATAGACTGTTAAACTCTATACCATGTCTGCGCGTCGCGCGCTCTTGGATTGCGCAGTCGGGTAAAAAGGAGAACCACCACTTTGTATGGTTGGTTGGTACAGATATCAACTTCTTTGTACAGGAGCAAAATATTTACCTTTGTAAAGCTTATTGTTAATGTATACTGCCACTTTTGAACTGAATTCGATAGCTAGTTGGGTTACTGAGATTTTGGAATTTAAATAAAAATAAAAATATTTTTTATTTATTTTTATATAATAAACAAATTTTTTAACTTATTTGGAACAACTAAATGTCTACAAAGACATAGCAGTCAAAATATTCAATAATATAAAGCACACTACTATGTTGTCACATATACCTACAATCAACATAAGGATGGTTGAACAGATGGAGAGTGAAGCTATTTATAATTTTAATAGTTCATCAGTAATTATTACAAAAAATATGTTGAGGGCCAATAAAAGAACCATAATTTATTTCACATTAATCACTTTTTTCATTAATTTCTTCCATTTTTATGTTTTCTCTCAAAATATACCGTTTAAAAATGTACTCGTAGCTGGAGCATTTTTTACACTTTGGTGCCTCACTAAAATTTACGGTCATCCGAATTGTGATATCATTTGGTAAGCATATAACAACGTTGTCTGTGCGATGTACAACTGATGACAACCCATACACACGAAATTCGACCTTCTATTAATATCTCTATCCATCTTCTATCTTCTCGCAATATCTACAATAACAAAACCCACCTTCAAATTAAGAATACAAGCACTTTATAATATGGTGAATTTTACCATCAATTTATTAAGATGAAAGTAGGTAGTCACGCCATTTTTAGTGACAGAGACTATAAAAGAAGCAGAAATCAGTGTCGTATTTTATCGAAAATCTAGACTGTTATAACGAAATCATAGAAAAATAGCACAAAACCCAAAATCAAAGAAAGTATCGGTAAAACAAAACAAAAGACATTCGAAATGACAACTGCAATTGCCAATATCATAATGACTGACCACTGACAGACACTGTCATTATAAGTTGTCACGTGACCATTTAAAAATGGAATAGGTAATCTTTGTTATATTTTACTAATAATATAATGATATCGATTCTGGCATGATTCTCTAAAGCTTAACTTAAATTTGACAACAGTGCATCCTTGTCCTTCTCTATACAAAATGAAAAGGTGAGACTGATGTTAAATTTAGTGTTAAGTTTAGAGAATCACGCCAGAATCGACATCAATATAATATTGTGTGTGTGTGAGATTTGGAGCTAAAACCCTCCAATTTATACGTGAGTTTTTCTTACAATTTATTAACGTTAAAAACATTCGTTTAATTGAGCGATTTCACCAGTACTTCAATTAAACATTCAATTCATGGTAAGTTGAATCGATTGTTTCGAATATAATAGCAAAATACGTTCCTTTATACGCTGAACGCTACGTTAATGTATACGTTAAAAGTTTAATACTATTTTGAGTTTCACAACTAGCTAAAAAAATACTTTTTATCTTACTTTATAATGCTTAATATAATATAAAACAATTTTGTTTGTACAAGATATTTCCCAAAATGGTTGTTATTCTATAAGTTTTAGCATCTTTTTAAAAGTTTAAAAACCTTTTATTAAAAAAACCGACTTTATAAAAAAATAGGAAAATATACATTTTATTTTAAGTCTAATTAAAGTACTTTAATTAAAATTTATTGGTGTCGGTGCCATGGTACATTGCTAGCCCAAGTAGTGAACGGAAACTTCGATCAATCTATCATGGCACAGACATAAAGTTTTTGGTTTCAGTTTTTATAAACCAAAGTTACATATACTTACTAAGCATACCTAGTTGCCTGGCCTACAATCTCTCTTTTATGTTCCGTCCAATAATCAAACGCGATATTATTATGTCTATCTTTACCAAATTAATATAGGACCATCTCAGTGATGAACTCTTGGAATCCACAATCCTAGCACACAAAAATATTTTAGGAATTGAAAACCTCCTTCATTATGCAGTAAAAGACCAAACTTGTGTTAAAAATATGCTCAAATAAGGTCAACAAGGAGACAGATAGACATGGAAACCGAAATGCATCGACATAATCCCAGTGCGTTCGGTTCAACAAAGACCGCTCGCATCAGCTTAACTACCAATGTGGATACGGACTTACAGATATTGTATCCGTATTGTAAACAAACACTATCGCTGTTCGGTTACGACCGCAATGTTCGCATTTAAACGCGGCTGTACTTACAATGAAAATAATTAAAAACCAAACGACATAATTTTTACTTTTATTTATTGCAGAGATCAAACGGTGTGAAAATGACTCTACGAAACTCATTACAAAAGTAAAGAACGACGATTAAATTTGACAAGTACATTGTAAGTTATACAAAATAATTTAAAGGCTTTTGGAGAACGGCCAAACTATTTTTCAGTCGGTAATATGAGAATATCATTTTACAAATACTGGAAACTTAATCAGTACGGACACTCCACTTACAGTTCTCGAGGATTCTCTATCGATAGAAGAATGCACAAAAAATTGGTTTGATCGAACAAAAAATTATTGAAGTTATACTTCTTTAGGCGCGTTATGAAAAAATGATGAGAGTGAAATTTTTAGATGCGCGCGCATCACTGTAACCCAAAAGTAACAGCATGAAGTTGGCCGCGGGCGCGTTATGAAAAAATCATGTGAGTGAAATTTCGAGATGCGCGCGCATCACTGTAACACAATAGTAACACCATGAAGTTGGCCGCGAGCGCGTTATGAATGTTAGTGTCTGTTCGAAGACATCTGTTCGAAAGGTACTTTGACCGATCCACGGAGCTCCATAAGATGATCGCGTTGTCAAAAACAATGTTGGCACGCTCGTCGCCTCTGATCACTGTTTTCATATTTATAATATTTATCCACATGTTTCTAGTTTCTATATAGACACAACGTGTTTTAGTTACTTACAAGTGCTAATTACATATGGACTAATAACTTAAATTCAGTAGTGATTTTAATTGAATATTTTGAATATTTATTTAATTTTTCAAATTAAAACTGAACTTAATTGACTGTGTTAACTATCCTTTTCCAGTCCTTTTATTATTTTATTGTAATTATTAATTATTTGCATGCAATTAAAAAATATGTTTAATGATGCTAAAGAAGTATAACTTCTCACGCGCGTACATAAGTTACACGCATCCATTTTTTCTAATAGATAATTATGTTCAACCAACGTCCAAGTATTAACTAAAAAAAGACAATATTTACAGCAGAGGTTCTAGAAACGCGCATGCCCGTTCATGTCGTCTGCACAAAATAACTACGTTTGCATAATTACAGCGTTGCTCACAGCACGGCTTTCGAATATTGCTGCCAATCTGTATGCGGTCTTACACATATTGTGTGTGTTCGAGCGCGATTATTGTTCGGATTTACTTCTGAGCTTTCGGTATCACTCCTGTTCGCAGTTTAGAATTCTCATTGCAACGTAGACAACTGGTATTTACATCAAATAATAAAACCGCGATGTTAATTTGTAACTTAATTGCACATCATATTTGTGCCGGATAGCCACCACCGGTACTTGGTTTCTTATAGTCGCAGCTTAGCTACAGAGTTTGAGACTAAGATTTTGGATGTTTAAATAAAAGATGTGATACCTTTGAAATTCTTATAGCGTGTGATATTGTATTCAAAATGTTGCAGTTACAAAATTTGAGGAAGAGGGGTTGGGGATAATATTTTGCGACCAATGGCAGCGTCGATTTTAATGCGCGTCATGTAGCACCATACGGATTGGGGACCGAGCGGAACCTTAACTAGCATGTCGCATTACATTTTTAATTGTTTTAAATAAAAACAAACCCTATCAACAAGCATCCGTGGTTCAGTGGTAGAAAGCTCGAAAGACGGCCCGGGTTCGATTCCCATTCGAAGAAGGACTTTTTTCCACTTTTTATAAGCCAGAAAATTTTTGAGGCAATGTAAGCACCTTTACCCCCTTATTAATAAACGAAGACTACGCTTGGATTAGTTACTCCATGTTTTGTCTCTATCTATTGAATGACAAATTCCATATGAGTGACATTGACAAAAAACGGTGTAACTAGTCCAAGCTTCACATCACCAGCCTATTAATTTCCCCACTGCTGGGACACAGGCCTTCCTTATGGATGGAATAGAGTGATTGGGCCATAACACACCCGCGGGCCCAGAGCGGATTGGTAGGTGCTAACGACTGCAGATGCAACCAGGACCAATGGCTTAACGTACCTTCCGAAGCACGGAGGAGCTCGAGATAGTAAATTTTTGGTCACCCATCCAATGACTGACCACTGCGAAAGTTGCTTGACTTCAACGATCGCAGCCGAACGCGCTTACCACTTGCACCATCGAGCTCCTCCGTCCAAGCTTGTTCCTTGTTTATTAATAATGGGGTAAAAGTTTTACTTGCATCATGGTTTCATAATAAAAAAAATAAAAAGCCTTTTATTAACCATAATTAAACTAACATAAACATTTTTATAAACTAATAATTATAGTCCCTTGTAAGGGTGAAGGCCTCCTCCATTTCCTTCCACTCGTCCCTGTTATTGGCTTTTTGGGTCCAGTTCTCCCCGGCTGTGCTTACAATGTCGTCTGCCCACCGTTTGAATGGTCTGCCAACCCTCCTTTTTCCAGTGGGTCCTGTCCACTTTGTCACTCTAATTGACCATCTATCATCTGTAAGGCGGCAGACATGTCCAGCCCAGCGCCACTTTAGTTTTAGTGCATGTGCGAGAGCATCAGTCAGTTTGGTCTTCGCTCTTATAGTGGTACTCTTTACTTTATGGACCTTTCTGATTTTGAGGATACTCCGCTCCATTGTTCTCTGTGTGGTTGTTATTTTACTTTTTACCTTTTTTGTGTATACCCATGACTGGCATCCATATAGTAGGCATGGTAGCAGGCATGTGTCCATCACTACTTTTTTGTTGTAGAGACTGTGGTTTCCTTTCAAGATTTCTTTTAGGGACCAAAACTTTCTCCAAGCCAAGTTTATTCTGCACTCTACCTCTTCTTCCCTAGCTTTATTGGTTAAAGATACTTGTTTTCCTAGGTAGATATATTTATCAATATATTCAATATCACTACCCGCTACTGTGATAGGTTTCTTGTAACTGTTGGTCATGATTTTTGTTTTATTTTTATTCATCTTCAGGCCCACCTTAGAACTTTCTTCATCCAGTCCTAATAACATTTTTTCTAATTCCGATGCTGTTTCTGAAAATACAGCAATGTCATCAGCGAATCTTAGCTGGCTCAAGTACTTATGTCCAATTTTGGTACCTTTATTTTCCCATTTTACATTTTTAAATATAGATTCAAGGACCGCAATAAAAAGTTTAGGGGATATCGGGTCGCCTTGTCTGACGCCTCTTTCAATTTTAAACTCTTTACCTCTTCTTTCTAGCTTTATTTTGCTTGTGCTGTGTGCGTAGATGTTTGTTAAGATATTAATGTATTTCTTGTTGATGTTTAGTATTTGTAATGCATTCCAAATTATTATTTATGCATTCGCTTATGCTGTCGAATGCCTTACTGAAGTCAATAAATGCTATGTATAATGGCCTGTTGAATTCATTGTACTTCTCAATAATTAGCTCCAGTACATATATGTGATCCGTAGTGCTTAAGCTTAAGCGGAAGCCGGCTTGTTCAATGGGTTGTGCTTCGTCTATCCTTTTGGTAAGTTTTTTCAATATGATGGAAGAGAACAGCTTGTACATGCTTGTCAGCAGACTAATTGGTCGGTAGTTCCCTATGTCTAATGGGTTCCCCTTTTTATAGATCAAAATAATGTCCGAGTTACTCCATTGTTTCGGCACACTTTCTGTTTCAATCACCATATTGAATAGTCTCGTTATGTGCTTAGCTAAAACTACCTTCCCCATTTTCAAAGCTTCGTTTACGATTCCATCAGGGTCTAGACTTTTTTCTGATTTTAATTTCTGTAACTGTTCCATTACCTCTGTTTCATTTATCGTTTCTGTGCTTTGATCTAAATTTTGATTGACGTTTACCTCTTGAATTTTATCATCGTGCCTTTTCTTGTAGAGTTCTTCGTAAAATGCCGTAGCCGAATCTATTATGTCCATCCTTGATTTTGTAGTCTTTGTGTTATGCTTTAGCTTTTGTATCCAAGTTTTGTACAATTTTAGATCTTTGAACGCCCTTTTAGTACTTCTAAATTTTGTTAGATTGTTTGTTATTATTTTATGTCTATGTCGCTTATAGTCTTCTTTTATCGACTTTTTTATTTCCTTGAATATTTGGCAAAGTTCCATCTTTGTGGCTCAATCTTTATTCCTTTGGCGCATCAATTCCGATCGCTTTTTGGAGTTTACTCCTTAAGAATCGATTTGCATATATAAGGGGCCCGGTATAAGAAAAAGGTATTCATTATCGATAGTTTGTTTTCGAGGGCGTAATTTATCATTCGTTCTCCTTTTTCATTCCTGTGCCCGAACCCATAGCTACCCATAATTAGCTGATCTTCAATTTTTGGCTTTCCTATTTTTGCATTAAAGTCCCCTAATACTATAACAATATTGGCAGTATCGGCAATTTCGTGTCCTTTTCTGATGTCACTGTAGAAGCGTTCTATGTCGTCCTCACTTGAGGTCTCTGTGGGCGCGTAGACCTGAATAATTGTAATGTAATCCTTCTCTATTTTTAACTCTAGCACAGCAACTCTTTCTGAAATTCCTGTAAAGTTAATGATATTCTGTTTAAGATTTTTCTTTATTAGAAAGCCCACTCCATGTAGACCTTTTGTTTGACCAATATAGCAAAGTATATGCTCTTGATATTCCTCTATATTGCTGCCCATTTTTCTCGCCTCTGATATGGTTTCATAAAACTATTAATTTTTTTGTCGCTACGTATTAGTACTTGAGGACTTTGATGGCGCAGTAGTAAATAGAGCAACTTGCGCAATGACTAGTCACAGATGAGTTGACCAAACATTTACTAGGTGTTTTAAACTCTCCTCTGCTTCGGAAAGCACGTTATGCCGTTTGTCCGACTTATTTTAATACGAAAAACAAAAATAAAGATGAGGCTGTGCAATTTAGACTTAGTAGTTCCTTTGTATTCGTAATGGGAGGAATGGAGAAATTAACCTGCGGATTGAACTCTTAGTCAATGGGTAGGTATAGATGCACGAGACAATTTACATTCTCATTAAAAAAATTCTTTCACTATATTTTTTTAAATCCAGTTTAGGGTGTCCCTTTATGTATCAATAAGAACCCAATTATGTATAAGTAGTAAAATTAAATGGTTTCTGTCTCATGTAATGTTTGTTTTTGGGCAGGGCGTTGCTGTGCACTGCCACACGTCGGAAAGATGTTTTGTCTATGATATCGAACCGCTTTATGTCATCGTAACTGTCAAACTTCATTGGTTATGCTGGTAGCATTGAAAGTTTAGTTTTTTCATTTTTCTTATTCGACTTAAAAATTGACTTCAACTTTAAAAAAACAAGTGTATTAAAGTTAAATCACATTGTTTTTTTCTTTAGACTGTCGTATGTAGAAAATGATTTAAACATTTTAAAAATATGCAAGAGCAAAGTATATTTGGTTGACAATAATAAATAAGTAACTACTTACTTTCTAGGTTTATATTTACAGGCTGGATTTATAATAATATTTATTATCCAAAGAAAATATTACCAGAAAAAAATCCACGCGGACCTAAACATCGAGCAATTACATGTTTAAAAAATTAAAAAGGTTAATATTTATTAATAATAATAATAATAATAATAATAACCTTTATTTCTCACCATAATCACAATGTTGGTATTAATGGCTACATAAAAACAATGATATAAAAAGCATGCATTTTTTTTTTTTTTACCAAAAATAAAAGGTACGTATTGATCAGATTATGGTGGGTTGACACCTGAACTAGGATGAATCCTGTGTCTCAGGTAATCAACCCTCCACCCTATTCATAAAGTTGTGTACCATTTAGTAAACAATTTATTAATCCAGACAACTGTTCTTAAGTTATTAATTCAATGGAATAGCCAAAGGAGTTTGTTATGTGTGTGAGTGTGTGTATGTGTATGTGTGTGTGGGTGTGAGTGTGTATGTGTGTGTGTGTGTGTGTGTGTGCATCTTATAATGTTTAACTTATTATTTTGAATATCGTTTCTGTATTTTTATAATCTAGCGTTTTTAAACTTTTTTGAAGTGCAGTTTTAAGATTATTTCTATTTAGTTTAATAATGCTGTTTAAATCATTGTAATATCTATATAAAAATGGACTTATGAAGTGTACTTGTCGTCTAGCAAACCCTGTTCTACAATTTGGGACAGGAGTACGAATGCGTCTTTTATTTAGGGGCAGCTGCGTAGGATCCATGGTTTTATGGTAGCGGAGAACCGAGTTGTATATAAACAACTGTCGAACAGTGAGAAGCCCAGTTTCCTCGTAGAGCTGTTTGGTTGGATATCTTCTAGGCTTACAGAACATAACTTTGATCACAGCTCTCTGAGCCCTTTCTAATTCCAGGAGAAAAGAGGCAGCTGCTCCACCCCACACCGTAACACAGTATGTCAGAAGCGATTGGCAGAGGGCAAAATAAATTTTACGAATTAACTTGTGGTCGGTGGCATCTCTGAGGCTCCTAAAAATGGGAAGGAGTTTCCTTATCCTTTTGCTTATCGCTGTTACTTGTGGGTGCCAATTTAGGTTCTTGTCAACTATTACACCTAGATATTTGTGGTCATCTGTTTGCGTTAGGAGTTCACAATTGCAGTTAATTTCTAGGTCACACAAGGATGAATGGGCTTTAATAGTGAAGTGGATTGGTGGCTTAGTAGCCTCAGAGATTCTAAAACATACATATTTTGTTTTTTGTATATTAATTGTCAGCAGATTGTTATCCAGCCACTTTATGACTTTCCTTAATCCATTTTCAGCAGACCTTTCAACTAATGCCCAAGTTCTATTTTTGAAAATTAGCGCAGTATCGTCCGCGAACGCCAGAATATTGCCATTATCAAGTTTAAGGTTGCAGAGCTCATTGACGTAGGCTAGAAACAGTGTAGGGCCAAGAGTGCTTCCCTGGGGTATACCATACATTACTGGTGACTCAGAGCTGGAAACACTCCCCACTCGAACAACTTGGCTTCTGCCTGTGAGGTAGTCACAAAGCCATTCCAATACGGGCCCACGAATGCCCAAGTTTTCAAGCTTCGACAAGAGTATCGGTATGGAAACGGTATCGAACGCTTTTTTGAGATCTAGGAAGATGCCTACACATCGCTCGCCGTCGTCAAGTGTTTTAGTGACTAACCCCGACAGTACAGATACTGCATCCTCAGTGCTTCTACCTGATCGGAAGCCGTATTGTGAGCCAGCTAATATGTTTTTATGTTCAAGAAATTTTACCAATCTGATGTTAAAGGTCTTTTCGATAAT
The DNA here is from genome assembly GCA_902850365.2 of Chilo suppressalis. NCBI lineage: Eukaryota > Metazoa > Arthropoda > Insecta > Lepidoptera > Crambidae > Chilo > Chilo suppressalis. Next base: position 11,211,789 of record OU963897.1, on the reverse strand, counting down.
TTTGCTAATTGTGCTAAGTAGTGATATTGGTCTGTAGTTCGATACCGATTTCGCGTCACCGCCTTTATAAATCGGAACAACAACAGCTTTCTTAAATATGCTTGGAAAAATGCCTGTCGAGAAACTCAAATTACACAAGTGGGCTATCATTGTGCACAAGATGGCATGTGAGTTTTTGAGAATTTTTGTTGGTATAGAATCTATTCCGGGAGCACTGTTAGTTTTAAGATTGAGGATGATTTTGTCTATCTCCACAAAGTCTGTAGGAAGTAAGCACATTGAGCTAGCATTTATCGAAGATTTTTTTTGTATTAGTTTAGGGACACTCGTATTGGTTCTCGTTAATATTTCTGAAGCTAGTTTTTCACCAATAGACGTAAAATATTGGTTGGCCATATCCAGAGACTCATGTGGAGATGATGATATGTTGAGCAAGGAAGAGGAATTAGAGTGTTGTTTTTTTATATTGCATAGTTCCTTCACTGTTTCCCAGGTTGCTTTATTGTTTTTATAACTTTGGTTGAATTTGTCTTTATAATAGGTATTTTTTAGACGCTTAGCAGTATTATTGCAAATGTTACGATATTTGATATAATGATGTTTTAGTTCAGGGTTGTTTGGAAACATTTTAGTAATTTTGTGCAATTGATCTCGGGTTTTAAAGCATTTGATGATACTAACAGTTATCCATGGCTTAAGCGGTCGTTTTCTTTTGCTGAATGTGTTAATAGATGTGTGGCGTATAATAAGCTCTTGTAGTGTTTCCGTTAATGTTATTGCAGCTATGTTGGGATCTTCAATGGATAGGAATGGTTTCCAGTCCTTTGTTTTAATAGATTTCTCCAAGGCCCCATAGTCTATTTTAGTTCTTGTAATAGATTCACAGTTAGTAATTGTAGATATTAGAGAGCTCGAAATACTTAACAATATGGGATAGTGGTCAGTTATGTCAGCTGTGAGTACGAAACATTGTTGTTTAGCAGCTACTTTGCTCATGAAGTGGTCTAAACATGTGCGACCATGTGTCGGGATGTCGATAATATTATACAATCCATGAGATCCTATGATCTCCAAGTAATCTCTGACATTTGTATTATTAGTATCCAAAGTGTCAATATTTATGTCTCCTGTCAGAACTATATTTCGCGTTTTGTTTGTAGTTAATAGTGTGTCTAAGGAATCTAAAAATATGTTAAGATTTTTGAATCCGTATGGACGATATATCCCAAATACTGTCATATTTCCTATCTTAGCTGCTAGGCAGTTAGCTTCAGCCAGTTCCATTTCCTGCACAATGGCATTGATGCAGCTGTTGATATACATTATAACACCGTCATTTTGATTGAAACTTCGTTTGGAAAAGTACATATTAAATCCATCTATCATCGGTGGGATGGAACTTTCGTCACACCAACATTCCGAAAGAATTATGATATCCACGTTTGTTTTCAACCTAGTGATATATATTAAGAAATTGTCTAAATTTTTGTTAACGCTCCTAATATTGAATGTTATTATGTTTAGTTTATTTTGTTTGTAATTTTTCACCTTGTCAAGTTCTAGCTTAATAGAATCTGGATCATCAATAACCTTACAGGGAATTGTACAAGATGCGTCGATATCATCAAACAATTGTTGGCTATCTATATTTGCTGTTGACAATGGATAGTCGGTTTAAATATATTAGGCTGTAAATATGCTCATAACATTTGACAGTGACCAAATATACTACAATTTGACAAGTTCTGCAAGACAATGGCGAAATGTTGTGTGAATATAATGATAATGAATGACTAATAAGACTCTGAAATGATATAATGTAAGTTCTTCGGTGTATTTGTATGTGTCCTGAGTTTATATACATAAAATATAAAGTAAGTTTGTGTTCTATTAGTGTGTAAATTGATTGTATTTTTGTGTTTATAAAATGTTTGTACTTGTAACTTATAATTAAATCAAATTCTGTATGTGTAGTAAATTTACAATATATAAATGTTAAAAATGTTATTAAACCTTTCACTAGTCACATGTTTTTCATTTGGTGTAGTTGAGCCTCATTCTTCACTAAAATATATGGAGCACCTTGCTTCTTTCTTAAGTAAACCAGCCCGTTTGAAGTCCAGCAATATGCGTAATCCATTGTTTTGCGAAAGTCACGTGCAAGAAAGTATAACCTCGAAGCTTGGGCAGTGAGGTGTTCAGACAGGTAGATTTCCTCTTTATGTCCCTCCAAGCCAAGATGTGCGGAGTTTAATTGTTCAGTTTTATACTTTTTCGAATTGAGGTTGTGCGTTTTAGCTGCCGCCAAAATACTTTCCTTAATAAGAGTTGAGGAAAATTCGGCTATAATGACCGAATTGGCACCTTCTGTTTTAGCTGGTATTCGATATTTGTCACGTATTTCTGTTTTCTCAATTTCGATAGTTAAAGTTGTAGAAAGTTTTTTTATCATCTCAAATAGTTTCTCTTTTGTCTCACCCTTCTGCTTAGGAACGTTTCTTATCTGTATACTTGTTTTTCTTGACAGTCTCTCCAAAGTGTCGCATTTATCACCTATGTTTATAATTTGGGATGAGATTTGTTTACGTTCTGTTTCTAGACGGTTAATTGTGTTTTGTAGTTCGTCCAATTTATGATTTAAAAACTCGATAGACTTTTCAATGTCAAGGTTATTGCTGTGAATGAGATCATTTTGAGATTTAATTTCAGAAATATATTTTTCTATAATATCTAATCGCGAGTTTTGCTGTATTTGCATGGTATTCATAAAATCTCGAAGTTCTTCTCGGATAATTGCTCGAAAGTCGGCTCGCTCTGGTTCTACTTGCTCTTCGGCAATTCTTCTGCGTTTGCTGTCACGTTGCTTGCAATGAGTAAGCCCAGAATCCTCCAATGCGGCAGTAGTCGCTACCATCCTATTAACATCGGGTTCTGACATGCTGAGCGATTGGTTTAACAATGACGGTGGTGAGCGTGCTAAATTCGGCATTTTAGATTATTCTTAGCAAAAGCAAAAGCAAAAGCCTCAGTCACAGAATCCAATTTCACACAAGATTTTAAATTTTGAAATGCTAACCTGCATCAACCTTAATAATAATATTAGTCGCTGTCGCTTCCGCTTATTACTATGGTAAGCACCGAAGTATGACTTATGAATGAATGAGTATACGCACGGTCAGTGGCATTTCACAGAGTAGCTTATTGAACTATAGCTGCCTCTTGCAGGTGTCCTTGTCTACTGCGCCGAGCGAGACTGCACTTCCTTAACGTTATGCCCGCCTGGTACTTCACCAAATTAAAGTTGCGGATTTTTCGAAATATATTATTTGGATTTATTTTTTAAATACATGTACGGGTGAACACGTCTAAACACTTTCGTGGTCCGAGGGGGAGAGTACCTACTAACTAAACTACCCATCATAAATTCCATAAACCTATGCCAAAAACTAAAGTGCGACGAGTTGACCTTTTTTTAAATAAAATTTACTTTAGATATCGCTCAGGTAAGTCGGCAACGGCTTTCACGCATCCCAACTACATTAAAGGCACTTAGGGTCTGCCGTCTCTAAATCAATTAGTAGCTATGATGGTAGGTAGTTAACGTGCGCTGATAGTTCCTATAAATTTATGTCCTGCAGGTGAGGTATGTCACGATAATTCATAATTCAATTATATGTGAACTCCACATATTGTGATGACTGCTGATACTATATACCCAGCAATGAGCAAATACAAGTTAAATAAGACAAATAAAATACTTTATCGCACTATCCCCAAAGGGAATGCTTTGCCAGCTTAGGTTTTACCTTTCATATAAGAAGCGTGAAGAAACAATATGCAGGCCGGCAAGGTGAGGATGGCTTGTGTGGCAGGTAGAACTAAGCTGTATCAGCTATCTCTGTGTCTGGAGTCCACCGTCACTTAACATCAGGTGAGTAGAAGTCATCTGCCGAACCTATTTACAAAATAAAAGGAAAGTATAACAAAGACTTCAAGGAAAGTATAACCACCTGTCTGATTTTCGTCGGCATTTTTCACGGAAATTTCAATTGTATTATTTTTGTTTTTTTGGCAGTCCACCTGATTGTATGTGGTGCCGCCACTGCCGACCATGGACACTTGTAGCACCAAGGTTATCACTAGGGTTGCCAGATGCTGGCTTATCAATTCCCGAAGATTTGCACCCCCCCCCCCCCTCCTGAAAAGCATCAAATCAAACCCCCCATCACCCCCCAGAATTAAAACACCAAAAAGGCCAGCGGTGTCATTCGTTATAAGTTTATTTTGTAACCAAACTAGTACATTATCGAAATGCGGGACAATAAGGTCTAATTACTGGACACGGGACAAGACGCAAAATTACGGGACAATCCCGGATTTCCCAGCCATCTGGCAAGCCTAGTTACTACTGCCGTCTCTGAACGGAAGGTTTACCCGCCTTTTGAATACCTAAGTGGAAGAACGTAATTTAATATACATGTTTCAAAAAATGTAAAGTTAGTTCATTAGCAGTTAAATACTTTTAACTCAAAAGTGTAACTTATTGGCTGTTGTCACTTCAGACTGTTGTGTTATCAAGCAAGCCGCTGAACCAAATGTTATGAGTTTTTCCAAAATGATAAAGTCAACCTTGTAGAATAATTTCACGATATAATTAGGCACATTGGCTTATCAATTTAACAGACTATTGCTATTCCATAGATATTCTATTAATATTGACTAATTTGGTAATGATACTTGGCAATGTACCCATACTACGTGACAGTACCCAAAATACCACGCTTGGTCACAGAACAGACAAATTTTTTTTTTGCTTTTAGGGAGGGGGATAAAAAAAAGTTAGACACGTAAAGTGAGTGTGTTCCCTTCTTTGTTGGTTTATTTCTATAATAATTTATTAAGCTGTTTTCTAAAAGAATTATCGCAAGAAAGTTGACCGCATTTTGAGCAATAGCTCTAAAACCTCACGTTAATTTGTAGAAACTTTTTAACTTGCTTACTTATTCTTTGTTTAATAGGTTCCCGACCAAGGCAACTTTGCTGCGAGTTAACTAAATCACAGGCAGTTAGATCCCTCCCCTTAAATCAATTAGCTACCGGGTGAGGCGTATGATAACGTTTAATGTAATTACCTATAAGGTCAGGTAACTTGTGACCGATGGCATATAAAGATTAAATGAAATTTAATAATTTGTCTTATATAAAAATGGAAGGATTATTTTTTGTTTTAGGTTTAAGATGAAGTTATTAATACGAGCATCTTTGAATACTTTGAACCCTATGCAGGTCATCATCATCTACCTGTTACTGTTCCCACTGATTGGGGCACTTTCCCTATGGATGCAATAGGAAGAATAGGCCATAACCCACCACGCGAGCCCAGTGCGGATTGGTTGCTAACGACTGCAGATGCAGCCGTGACCAATAGCTTAATTTGCTTTCCGAAGCACGGAGAAGCTCGTTATAATTAGTTCTTGGTCACCCAGCCAATGACTGGCCATTGCGATAAATGCTTAACTTCCACGACCGCAGATCGAACGCGCTAACCACCTGCTCCATCAAGCTCCTATGCAATAACTTTTTTTATTTCTTCATTATGTTTATGTAACTTTATTTAATCCAGACAATACCTGCAGCTATACAAAGATACAAAGTTTCAATAGCAAGATTTTCTTGCGAATTTCTGAGACGTCGGGAGGTCACATCACAACACAATAATATACTGACTATACCAGTTTATCTGTGTATTTTATTATGATGCCTCGATGTTACGATTGCTGGCTTTATGTCCGAAATGTGTACAATAAAAAAAGAATGGTTACGATACGATAGCCATCTCACTGTGAGACCACCTGTTAGTATTTCGGCCGCATCAAAATTTATCGCATCATAAAAACTATACCGCTTACTTTATACTTACCTATTAAATTTTATTTCGAACTCTGCAATGCAGAATATACTGATTCTTTCAAGTGAAGCAAATTATTGTAAACTGGCGGCCGCCCGCGGCTTATTCTTACCAAATTTCATCTAAATCCGTGAAATTTTGAGTGATGCAGAATAAAACATACAAACTTTCACATTTATGATATTAGTAGGATTTCAATTTAGCATTATGTTAATCACTAGGACGGGATATATCGAATAAGGTGCTAGTGAAGTATACGAAAGACAGTATGGTACAAGCCTAAAAACTCAACAATATCCATGTCCTCAGGTCAAACGGACCGCGGCCACACCAAATGACCTGCAGTCCACCCACAATGCAGTCTTTCAATGGGTGCGTAAAGGCCAGCCCCTAGGCAACTGCACTAGATAAGGCCAGGGAAACCAAGTCCTTGCCCTTAATCATTTTTCATTGGTCTCACCATACTTGATGCATCTGAGAAATATAAAAAGATAGCTATTGAAATAACAATAAATAAAAAGTTCATAAGGAACGCAGTATAATGTTCTAGATATTTATATGTGGTATATTTGTCTAAATAGTATACCTATTCCGGTGAAGTTATCTTTTTCTTGAAGATTTGTAACATGTAAACATTCAGTCGCGTTCAAAGATACTTAAACAAATTAAAAAATAAAAAGGCACTCCGTGACGAAGTTATGAAAGAAGTATTTACAGAGCGGAGCGCCTTTACATGTACTTTTCAAAGAAACGTAAGATCTTTTACATGCGACTCATACGACGTTCATTCTTACAAAATCCTAGAAGCACTATTTATTTTAAGGTAGCTAGGTCTTTATTTATATAAGTATTTTATACAGAACAAAGTTATAAAAAATAAAAAATACGAATGGGGTTTTCATTCATGAAACATTACCATGGCAAAAACGCTCAGTTTTACAAATCGGTATATAAATAGTCGATGGTGTGCGAATCAGCTATAAGTATATCATGACATCAGATAGCATAAGTAATGAAATGCAGTACTAAAATGGATCTTCTTACATATAGACGCATGAGTTACCAGAGTCTGCACTGAGGACGTTTCCTACCTTGCCCTATCCCTAAACCCACTTAGCCAGTAGAAGTGCGAAAAGCAAAAACGAAAGAACAAATCTGGAAGAGTAGCTGGATAAAATAGACTCCGATCCTGTCCGAAGAAGTAGTATACCTAAAAAACCCTTCACCCCTTTTAAAAACAATACAATTAGAAAGAAGTGTTATTTTACTATAATGAGGTGATGTGACCATTTGTATGAAATTGCGTATTAATAAAACTCCCATTATCTTCAAATCAAAAGTAAAAAAAATGTATAATAAATTATTACACACATAAATAAATCAAATATTGAAAGAAATTAAAAAATCGCAACGTTACCCAATATGTGATACAAACCTGCGGCATCCTATAACTTCCGGTCCGCGCTCTCCACTCGCATTCAAATCTCGCATAGCAATCATTCGGCATGCGAGGCCCACCATCCGATTTCAAATCCGGAATAGCGACCGTACGATTTGAATCCGATACTGTAATCAAACTAAAAGAGTATCATCTATGAGTGCTAGAGGAATCGATCTCGTTACTTATTTCTAATCCCGGGATTTCGGGATTACAATAAGACAATCGGAATCTCGGGATTATATCCGGATTAAGTGTAAATTGCTCTTTAGTAAAAAAACTGACAAAAAATCTCGAAGTACTTAATCAGACTAATGTTATTATTTAAGATTTTTGGGGCTATGCAGTCATAATGGAACTGTTGTCACTGCAACCTATCAAATCTATTGTGACTCGCCACCAAGTTAAAGAATCTCTTTTAGCCCGTCAGCTTCCAAGAAGCTCATAACGTTGCTAGATTTTAGAGATTTGATTTCCTATGGGCGTATTGTATGTCATCCCAAATAAATACTACGTTTGTTGATAAGAGGCCCACATTCACATAGAAAGTGTTTTGGTGTTTTACGTACCTGATTGCATTTATCTGCGAACATCAGTGTCACTTAATTTCATAGGAAATTGGTGTCTATTGAGTTTGCTGTATCCAGTTAAGGCTCTTACGATAACATGGGTTCGGTCTGCTAAGTTTTATTAACAATATGAGTGAGACTTACCAAACTCAAAATTCATTCGGCCCATAATTCAAAGGTTTTATTCTATGAGAACCAGTAAGATCTCTTCAAAGTTACATAAATTTAAAAATCTTGTAATACGTAACAAATTATGTGACAGATAAGTAATCAACAAAAACGTCGGTTAACACAGATATTTTTTAATGAATTACGTATAAAAATATTTCAAAGGAAAAAATAGGCAAGCGATATTAAAAAATAGATAATGATTCTTGCTTGTAATGAACATTCTTTTTTAATGATCGGTAAGCAATTGTACATTTGATAATGCTACTGTGCGTTTCATTTAATGCAGTCTATTATGTATTTTATTTTTTACAATTTCAATCCCGAAAATTCCGGCATCAGGTAAACTTAATTGAATTTTTCGAGACTGAAAAATGGTCAGCATCCCGCGGTCCCGTTTTTGAGATGCCTCGAAGCCTCTATGTGCCCCACACGCCTCTACACGCACTATTTGTCAATCCAGAAAATTTTCAACAGTCAACGTATACTTTCTAGAATATTCACTATCAGTTAATATTCACTATATATTCTCTTTCAAGATCACGCAGTACCTATCCCAATATGCATGTTTCATTTTCGAACAAAGCTTAAGATTTTTCTGTTACAACACAGCCTAGCTAGACCACTACCCAGTTGCCAAGCTAGCTAGGGCAGCTAGATGGGCAGCTAGGTGGGCAGCTAGGTGGGCAGTTAGGTGGGTGAACACTGCCGGTGGTGGCTGTGGACTTGGTTTAAAATTTTGGACCGAGAGCGGTGAATGATGAACCGGGAGTCATGAGTTCTAAACCAGGAGTCGCAAGTGATAAACCAGGAGTCCCAAGTGATAAACCAGGAGTCGCGAGTGATGGACCGAGAGCGGTGAGTGATGGAACGGAAGCGCTGTTGGGTGAGGGAGTGGTGACGATGGACCAGGAGCGGGGTTAAAAGACCGGAAGCGGAGAGTGATAGACCTTAGCGGTAAGTGATGGACCGGAAGCAGTGAGTGGTGGACCGGGAGTGGTGAATAATGGACCGAGAGCGGTGGTAATGATGTACTCTCTGTCGTAATTTATCAGTGTGTGATGAACTAGGAGTGGGGAAGAAGCTAATGGGGACGAAACAAAAGTTTAAAACAACTTTTATGCCGTTTTGAAAAAGTAAGTGCTTATAAAAATTACAATAACATTGTTTTATATATTAAAGTATGTTTAGATGATATTAGTAGATAAATACCATCTATAATTATAAACATAAATCCTCGGACTTTTATGCTGAAAAGCTTAAATGTACAAAGATTTACACAAACAATTAGCTTACATTATCATTAATAAAATAACATGACTGATACAAACTAACACAGCTGTTAAAATTAAAGAAACGTATTTAACTTAACTTATTGTAGCAATTTTTAACAAAACTTTAAATTGTATAATTTGTAGCATTGTCGAAAAATGGCACTTCGTTACAATAACGCTGAAGTATCCAAAGGAACACGGAAAATATTCAAACACTGATTAGCAATGTCAACAATAAAAGACAGTCAACTGCCTCGACAGAGTTAATCAAATGTCCCACAATAAAGATGAACAGACTCAACTTTCCCTGTTAATGCTCGACTAAATCATGATTAATGTTTTTCATGAAAATTTTACCCTGTTAAACTTTGAATTTTGACAGTGAACGCATCATTCATTATTCAAAGTTTAAACTTTAATCACGCGTAAGTAAAATATTATGTTGCTAAAAGTGCTTTGTGAGTTCATTTCGTGTTTTATGAGACCAATGTACGTGACCATAGGAAACGAGGGTGATTTAACTTGTCTCATACATAAATAAATGAGTTCAACTCAAGCGTAACACACGTAGATCTACTCTGACCATTTGGTTTAAAACTTAAGGCCCTTGTTCCACCGCCGAAGATGAACGAAAAGCGATAAAAACTAGAAACGCGTTGGCGGGAAGCGAGCGAGTAGTTGCTATAGTTTTATCACTGGGCTATAAGCGAGTGCGTCAGCACGTCGAGTGATTTCCCGCGCCACTCGCTCGCGGTAACAGTTCTGAGTTAAGAAAACACCCGCACACGTTTTGAGACAAGCGAGCAGTATCGCTGAGTGAGTATTATCTTTAATAACTCTTGTCGCTAAGCGATAAATTAATGGAGCGAGTTCTTACCGGCAATGAGAAGAGAAAATAGCTGATAGTTAGTCGCTCCCTCGCCGAGAGGCGGTGGGACAGCTACCTAAAACTCCGAGATCAAGCTGGGATCATTTAATTTCATTAGTCGTCTTGTTTGGATGAGCTTGCACAAACTAGTTTCTTTAATTCTGCTTTTTATATACAAAAAAATAGTTCTGATATCAGTAAAACTTAACTATTATTTAGTATTTAAAAAGAAATATTAACGTACTACAAAGCAGATGATGAAAAGGTGATGGTGTGATAAATAAAAAAAAACATCGTAAATAATCTTAACATTGAGATGATAATTTTGAATTCGGATTGGAGCGCACGACCAAAATATTATTTTATAGGTATAACCAAAGTGATATTTTTATTTTAGTATCATTGTGCTGTTTTATTTGGAATATAAAATAAATATTAATTAAATGAATAAAAAAACACCCATCATAATCAGGACGCAATTATTTGCAATATTTATATTCGTTAACGTCGTACATTTCACTTGGAAATTAAAACTTTTTAATACATTCAACGTGAAATAGAATGTTGCTTGCGGCATAATAATTCGCATTTTACGAGACTCGCAGGAGAGAGTACGTGACGACCGGCGACCTGGTGAATGGGGGCCATCTAACTTTGTCCATAAACAAGATGCGATCGTCCGCAGTAACACAGCAAATTATTCTTGAGAATTCAGTAAGATATGGAGATGTAGACGCGTTTCTAGTATATTTATTTTATGAAACAATGTGATAATATCAATTAAAATTCTGCACATCATCATCATCAGCCTGTTATTAATATCCCCACTGCTGGGGCACAGGTCTTCCCTAACGATGGAATAGGGAGATCGGGCCATGACCCACAAAGCGGACCTAGTGTGGATTGATGGATGTTAACGACTGCAGACGCAGCCGAGACCAATGACGTAACATGTCTTCCGAAGCACGGAGAAGCTCGAGATAATAATTTTTTGGTCACCCATTCAATGACCGACTATTGCGAAAGTAGCTTGACTTCCATGATCGCAGGTTGAACTAACCACTTGCGCCATCGAGCTCCTCCATTTGAAATATATAAACTAAATACAGCACTGTAAATAAAGTCGAGTCAAAGTGGTATTATAAAATATTCACTTTGATTTAAGTCGTCACAAGTGTACTTAGATGAAGTATATGTGTATAATATAATGGTTAAACTTCACATCTAACACAAGATTTACAGACAAATAATATTGTACCTAACCTTTCCGTAATTTCCAAAATTAACTAAAATTTCAAATCTAATTATTAGTTATTCAACATTATTTTGAAAGTTTATTTCGTTTCTACAATACCATTTTGTTTCATATACCATAGAGACCTCCAGGCGATAGGTACAGAAATCAAATCGACTACATCATTCTAGACACCCGCTGGAAATCCTCAGTTTCCAATGTGAAGACCTTTCCCGGCGCAGAATGCGGCTCTGACCATAATCTGCTCGTAGCCAATTTTTCGCTGTGCTTACTAGCACCTAGACGTCGACCACCAAAGCCTTGACTCTAAGAAGAAGCTTGGACTCTTCTGAACAACCAAACTTTCGACAGGCGTTAGAGGCAAAACTGAAACTTTGTTCTGTACATGGAAACGCTAACGCTGATATACAGTGCGAACACTTGAAAGGTCATATCAACGACGCGCTGGACCAAGTTTCTAAGAAGAAGGAGCCACAGCAGAAGAAAAAATCCTGGTTCTCCGATTATTCGCGGGAGCTCATTCAACGCAGGAAAGACTTAAAAACTAGGTGTTAGCAGAGTTATCCAGGCTAAAACAGTCTCATGGAGGGTATCTGCTGCGACGTTGAGAGGCATTCGAAAAAGCTACAAACTGCAGACCTCTTTAAGAAAGTTCAAATCCTTTCCAAGCAGTTCAAAGCTAAATCGTGGGTCATTGAGGATGCCAGTGGCACTATATTGCACGAGCTCGACCGCATTGCTGAGAGATGGCGTGCCTACTGTGAGCAGTTGTACACAGACCCCCACTCAGCGCCGGAGCTAACCCCGACTGGAAGGATCTAGAACTGGAACCCATGATTCTTCGCTCCGAAATATCTACTGTTTTAGAGTCTTCCAAGCAAAAGAAGGCACCAGGAAGCGACCAAATAACAACTGAGGTGCTTAATGCTATGGGTGATTTGGGCATATCGACACTCTTCAAGATCTGCACACACGTCTAGCAAAATGGTGATTGGCCGCAGGATTGGACAGAGTCCGTAATTCTTCCGCTGCACAAGAAAGGATCAACCAAGTCCTGCGGCAACTTTTGAACCTTGTCCCTCATCTCACATGCCAGCAAAGTCTTGCTCCATATTCTTAACAGTCGCATCCGCTACTAACTGGATTGGCAAATTCCGCAGGATCAGGCTGGGTTTGTGAAGAGCAAGGGTACTCACGAGCAGATTCTCAATATCAGGCAGCTCGTTGAGAAGGCATACGAGTTTGATACGCCAGTAATAATGTGTTTTATCGACTATAGTAAAGCTTTCAACTGTGTCAACTGGGTTTGTTTATGGAAGGTCCTACAAGAATTTGAAGTACCGAATCATCTCATCGCCCTTTCTTATCTACTTCGCTACTTCGCAATCTCTGTTGCTCAAGCCAGGATATCGTGAGAGTTGATAGAACCACCTCAAAACTCTTTAAACTTCAGTAAGGAGTGCGCCAGGGATGCATTATATCACCCATTCTGTTTAACGCCTATGGAAAGCACATTATGAGACGTACCTGCGAGAATTGAGAGGGAGGCATCATAGTTGGTGGCGTGAAAATCATCAACTTGCGCTACGCCGATGACACAACACTTCTTACAGCAAACGAGTCGGAAATGGTTGCGCTTCTAGTTCGAATGGAGCGGATTAGCGAGGAGATGGGACTTTCCATAAACAGGTCCAAAACCAAGATCATGGTGGTCAAGATAGACCTGGGAAACTGAAACTTACTGGCGCGTTGGGCCTAAAAACAGTGAACAAGTTTATCTACTTGGGTTCCAACATCAGCAACAATGGGTCGTGCGATATTTAGGATAGGAGAATTGGCATGGCTAAGGGCGCCATGTCTCAGCTTGGCAAAATCTGGAGAAACCGCAACATATCCGTAAAAACCAAAACTAGATTGCTACGGACTCTAGTCTTTTCTATCTTTTCGTATGGCGCTGAGGCCTGGACGATGTCCATGTGCTGGAGAAATATGCTCCGTATCCCTTGGACAGCATTCCGGACTAACGTCTCCATATTGCGTGGACTCAAAATCTCCCCACGGCTATCATCCGAGTGTTTGCGCAGAGTCCTTGAGGACTTCGGCCTCATTGCAAGGTAAGACAGTGACAACCTCGTGAAGCTGATTGTTACGGGCAAAGTAGAAAGAAAAAGACCGCGTGGACGCAGCCCAATACGTTGGTCTGACCAGATTTGCACCGCTCTAAACTCGACAGTCCCCAACGCCCTCCACACCGCCAAAGACAGGAATACATGGAAGATTATCGTACGGAAGAAAGTGATGCAGAAGGGAGATCACGACCCTCAGTAATGAGGAATGCGACTCAAGGAGGAGGATACTTAACTATCATTTATACAGCGAACCCAATGACAAAGAATAATCGAAGATTACTTAAGGTTAGCAGACCGATAAAATACTAGTACCTAATTAAATGTTCTGTTATTGATAGAGTTCAACGAAGTTTCTAAAACCAATCGCCGAAGCTTTCGATAATTGTATACGTTTCTGATAACAACAGTTCCCAAACAATGTCTCATTTTACATCGAAGGCGAAGTCTTAGATGCCTACTTCATAATAAAATATCTTTACAACAACCTTGGTCTGTAAGGCTGCTACTCACTTAACCGCTAACTAGTGCAAGTGGCAGCAATCCGCCCGGCCGTTCGTTAGCCGTCGAGGGCACTTCTTCTCACTAGGCGAGATCAACCCTTTGATGTTCACAGTCTCACCATTGACCCCAATGACAATTATACCCTGATTAATTTTAAGGACGCGGTTCAATTTTGTATGGAGGGTGATAGTCAGTCTTGGACAGACTCCAAATTTTTATGACATGCAGTGCAGTGAATTGTAGATCGTTTGACAAGAAACTAGAATTAATTTTACCCCCTTTTTCGGGGTTCTGTAGTCCTGACAAGGTACCCTTATAGTTTTGTCATGTCCGTCACCGGTTTTGCTTGGAAACTGTTATAAATCACGCCGATAAAATGGTGGAAAATAATTAAAATATTTTTTTAGGGTAGCTACCCTAAATGTAACCTGAGGATGATTTTTTTTCATCGTTTACTCTATGTCAGAGTTACAGTCGTTCAACTTTGGTTAAATAAAATTTCCTACTTTTGAAAATTCCTTAGAGGAAAACATCAATAGTGACATAGATGAAGTTATTGTAACGTAAAACTTTTCATTGAAAAACAAAATCTAAAAAACCATCTCATTGGTTCCACAAAGCTACCGCGAGTACCAACGGCAACGGCGTTTGAACCGCGCTAAAGCATCTGAAAAGACAGTCGGTTATCATTCATATTTAAAAAAATTATAATATAGATATGATTTTGAGTTTAAGACGCTGTTTTACTTTGATTTGAGTATTTTAGTTGAGATATGTAGTTTGATATTAATTGATTTTCTTAATTTCTGGTACAGAATATAAAGACTCCTGTTCAAATAAAAAATTAGAGAAACATATTCATAAAATAAACATTACGCATACCTAATGCTTAACATACATATGGTAATCACACACACTATTTGATAGGATGAAGTAAAATAATTTCCGCTTAAGTATACACTACTATAGGGTGCCCGCGACTTCGCCTACGTGGAAAAATGTATTTGGGTCATTATACGAAGTACAAAAAAGACTGTTCTTTTGTGATGTCTAACTACACATATTTATAAGTTATTTCAAAAGCTGAAAAAATCTATTTAGTACATTATTGTGACTATTTACCAAAAACATAACAAATTCAACCATACCTTATCTGCTAATTTGTAAAAAAAATCAAAACAGAAGCGTGTTCATATTCCGTGAACTGTTCTAAACACATTTTTCGTCAGAAAAGCTGGGAAAAAAGTTATATTACACACTTGAATTAAAACTAACTCACATTATCTGTTTTCACACATCACAATAAACATCAGAACATAGTTGTTTATTTTTTCGTATTAATATATTAAAATTTATAGCCGTTATACAGGTGTTATAAAAATTTAAATCAATACCGTAAACTACTATTTTCACGCAACAAAAAAATTTTAAGCTCTTGTTATCTGGTTACACTGCTTTTCACTGCTTCAGTTTAGTTGTGTGTGCTAACCAACAAGGAGGTTATGTACTGTGAAGTTTTGTTAAAAAAAATATATGTAATATACGTTTCTGGTAAAGTTTGGCCCGTCAATTCGGTTAGGGATTTTTTTGGTATGTAGTAACGTATTTACTTTGGCACCATAGCGCATAATTAATGCCATGGGGACTTATTTTGGTTGTAGTTATAAATTAATATGTAACTTTTAAAACCATGGCGTAGCATGATTTTAAAAATGATTCGTCAGTCCCGTAATCGTCATTACTGTGAACTTAATGTTCACAGAAATTGTATTTTGTTTAATACAAACACTTTTGTATGGCATTATTCAGAGCCTGGTCATGGAAAAGGACCCCAGACGGTGTAGGTGGCTACTTAAAAAGAAATAATGATCAACGAGTGGTTTTGGGGAATGACATTCCAGACCATCAAACTTTGATTTTTATTGCTTTTTGCAAAAAATTACGTCTTGGCTAGGATAATGCCAATAAATGATATATGTATTATTAGGTCAATTGAGAACATCCTCTTTTTCAGAATAGCTTTACAAAACCTATCAAGGCACGATGAAAGTTCATCAAATTGATTGGGAAAAAGAAAACCCAGATTATCTTCAAGCCTTTGAAATGTCATTCAGACATTACTTGTCGTCATTTTAGGATAGAAAAAATGTAATCACCAATACAATATTATTACCAGCAACACAGAAAATGAGCCCCCTATACCATCATGCTCTAAATGAAATTTATTCTGATAGGTAAAACAAAATTAGGTCTCTGTGACAAAGCAGGGTAAATTTTTTGGCTGTTGAATATACCCAGAACATTATAATAAGAGAGTTCGCACATTTTTATCATATGATGACTTCAGTGATTCTTATAATTTAGTATCACAGAAATGATGTTCCTACTAAATATCATTTCCGTGGACAAGAATGTTTGATTTTTTTTTATTGTCTTTTAAAATTATTGATCAAAATAATGTTTCATAATTTAAGTTATCTTGATATAATGGTTTTTGGTAGAACATTTATTATTATCATAACTGTATTAATTCTTAAGTTATGATCACTTCGATCATTTCAGTGAAAACGTGCGTCAATTCTGTGAGACTTGAAAAATGATTTTTCATGTTTTTACGTATTAAACGTAATGAAAAATCTGTTCTCTGTTGTGATTATGGTATTTGATTATATTTTGCAAAAAATAAATGTTGAAAACCCAAAATATCCTTACTTTAATTTTTGTGATTTAAAAAAGGCCATTTCGTATAATGGCCCATTTCTCATTAAAATTTAACCCCTCGTTTCACTCTCTTAAAGAATGCTTTCTAGGGTAAAAACTATCCTCTGTACTTTCCCAGGACTTAGTTTCTCTGTACTAAATTTCATCGAAATCAGTTCAGAGATTAAAGCGTGAATAGGTAACTGAAAGACAGACATTTTCGCTTATAATATTAGTATATATTGAAAAGACATTAATCATTATTGAAGAATTATGAAGAACCAATAAGGTTGAATTTCGGCATAAAGGCTACCACTATAGTTTTATTAAAACAAAATATTAATATTCTTACAGAAATACGCTATCGTATAAGATGCAAAGATCCAATTTCTGATTGTATAATTTCCCATTAAACACATTGACTTTCTTGAGCCCTATTGGACATTTTTTGAATAACTTGCTTACGTACTCGTCAGAGAAATGAGGACTTTCGATGTCATTTGGCGTCTTGTTCTTTCAAGAGGCAGAATATAAACTCGAAACTTTGTCAGCTTCTCGCGAGTAGCGGCGGCCATCAGTTTTAAATCTAGAAAGTTTCTCAATTTATTTACTCGCTTTAACTTCGTAGATATTAGTCATTACGGTCGAGTCGACGAAAGATGCTAAATAAAAACTAGAAGCCACCGTCTATTAAAACTTTTACCTGGATTTACTATGAAATAATTATAGTTATTAGCGGGACTTATAACTATATGCTAGTTATTAGCGGGTCACGGAGTAACTCTGTGATCATGGCTCTTGCAACAATGCCGAAATATCGGAGACTCACGAAAAACAATGTTCATGATAGCAATCCCGATAATAACTATAATGTTAGCAACCATGAAGATTTAAACAATATATGAAATAATTGTTTGCTAAGCAACCTTAGTATTAAAGATAATTTAATTTGTAAAATAAATTGCCGATATACTTTTGTTTTATACTTCATAATAATATGTAATTTTATAAATTCCCTATAATCTATTGAACAAAATTAGAAATATTGACTGGCCATACCCAACTTGGCATTTTGGTTGACCCATGTGTTGGGTCAAACCAAATTTTCGAGAAACAAAATCAAATAACTTGCTAACCTAAATTAAAATGTATAATTAAGATCGATTCAATGATTAACAATTTACTTAATTCATCTGAATTTGCTGTCTGACCTACTGATATATTTACTGCTAATAGCCTCGAATGATCGCAGGTACTTTTTCGCCACCGGGTTTCATGGTGTCACCGACTCGAGAGGTCCCGGGTTCGAATCCCGGTGGGGGCAGATGTTTGTGTGATGAATACGAGCATTTGTACTCCAGTCATGGATGTTTAATATGTATTTCTATATAAATATACTTATATATGTACAGTATATGTATTCTATCCGTTACCCTAGTATCCCATAACACAAGCCTTACAGTGCTTACTTTGGGTCTAGGCTAATTGGTGTGAGTGTTGGAAATATTTATTTATATTTTTCCAAAACAAAATTTTAGGTACGCGACGGACGTTGCGATAAATTTTTTTTATGTCGATAATATTATTGCTCAAGAACAGAATGAATATATTTTCTATGCTACAACATGCACACACAGATATAGCTCCTACGCGTATATGCTTTTTTGTAATATAAGTAACTGTTGTCTGTTAAAAACACTAATGGCCTTCCAGTATAGCTATTCCGAGTTACAAACTCGCAGAGACTCTGGGTTGTCATCCTTTTAATATAAACCCAATCACCTTCTATAATAGATATTTTTTTCTCACGTCTACTTATTTATCAATACGACAACTTCCCGTAATAATTACTCTTTTAACGGCCACTTCCCAGAATGCCCATTTTTACAGATTTCACGGCAGATACGGAATCTGGTGGCATGTCGCAAATTAGAATCTCACAATACGTGACGTTTAAACTCTGCTGCTATCAGCAAGATGTTGACGAGTACGTAATTAAATGAAAATAGGGGATCGCAGGGTGTACTGAGTAAAGAGATGCTGACTCATACAGTCCTTATCGCGTAAATTGTAATCTGTCATTGTGTTAATTATATACTCGTAATTACCTAAATTAGTTCAGTTTTGCATTAATACTCTTTGATGTTTGGATGGTTGATAATGGTGAAAAAAGTTGTGAAATTTAGTATACAATAGGCTTTTAAATACAGCACTTCATAAAACTTAAAAATAATGTAATATTATAAATTTCACGTTAGCTCTAATTGTTGAAAAATATTAACGTTCTGTTCGTTTGGGGTAACAGAAATTAGTGGCAAATTGAACAATTGAATTAAATACTTTGTCGATAGTAATAGTAATAAAATGCTTCCAAAAGTTAAAAGGACCAGAAAAGAGTAGAACGGTTATTATTTTGATCATAAAAAAAATATTCAGAGAGAGCTTTAGAGTGATTAAAAGGCTAATATCATAAGAATACAGAACATGGACGTGCGGTCCAGATCTAAATTATAATAAAATGATTTAAAAATGTGTATAATGCAATTAAACAAGAGTAATGCGATTACAATTTAGTTTAATATGTCAAGAAAAATTAATTTATCAATAAATAGGAAATAATAAATTATCAGTAAATTAATTCGTTATTAATAAAGAAAAATACTTAATTTTCATTAAATTACACTTATCAATAATAGCATGTCAATAAATGCTCAAATTATCATTTTCCAATGCTAATAATTCAATATGCTAATCGTTTACCCTTTACGTAGATAGAAGTAGAAAGAATACAAAAAAATATAGCATGCTAAAAAAACAGGCCTTGGCCAGGATATTTTCACCGCAGGTATTCGTTCCCGCTCGCCGGTTGGCACGGTAAGGTTAACAATTTTTATTTTTATGGGTGAACGACCCAGGCCCAGGAGATTGCAGACGTTTCTAATTTCCGCTCCCTCCCCAGGGAGTTGTTATTACCTGAGTAAGTATTTTGCTGTAAACATTTTCTGTTTAAACTTATAGGTCCTGGCAAACTAATTTGTTTTTGAAAACAACCCGGTTGGTAACTGTTACGTAGGTATTGTTCAAATGTGTTCAAAGGAAAATGTTTTGTGTTGTGTGCGCTTGACACGGCACGAATGAAGTTAGATTACAGGATTACAGTGTGTGTTTTATGCACGATGTGTCGTTGAAACGTTAATTCTCCTCGCTTCATATTTAATTCTGTTTAGTCACGGGGGTGTAATAACTTTTTATTGTTATTACAGAAATAACAATTACGGCGGTAAAAATGCAAAAACTAACTAAATGAAAACGAGATGTTATTTATGGTGATATTCTCTTTACTGTTTCTTTTTGAAGTGAAACTTTTTTAGGCACGCTTGACTTGGGGGGTAAACTGGTGAATGTGTTACGATTTCGCGTTACGATTAGTGTCATCGGTGACTCCTCGGTAAACAATGAACAATACCCGACAATAAATACATGATGCTTGGTGGGTGATAACGGACCCAGCGCGGATTGGTGGGTGATAACGGAACCAGCGCGGATTGGTGGGTGATAACGGATCCAGTGAGGATTGGTGGGTGGTAACCGACCCAGCGTGGATTAGTGGATGATAACGGACCCAGTGCAGATTGGTGGGTAATAACGGACCCAGCGCGGATTGGTAGGTGATAATGGAACCAGTGCGGATTGGTAGGTGACAACGGACCCAACGCGGATTGGTGGTTTTTTTCTATCAACAAATCTTCAGGCTAAGTTTATGATTTTCAGATCATTGGAGCTAAAGAAGTTTCACTTCAGTAGTGTGGTCATAAGCACACTCGCTTTTTTCAGGTAACACGACATATTTCTTCGATACGGTTATTACTACACTTACATCATTGCAAACACTGCAGCCACAGACGATTCTTTTGGTCACTCATCAAATGAGAGACATTTGCAACCATGGTTACCACACTATACATTAACTCGACGAGTGAAAAGAAATGAATAATAAGATATCGCCAATGAAGTGGGAGTTAAGAGTAGAGATAGTAGCAATCGTATTAGAAGAATTATTTTTTGTTTTACTGATATTGGTAGGAGACCTTTTGAGATAAAAGCGCTATTACTAAAAATATCGGTCCAAGCTCATAGCTTAAATAGGTACTTTAATTTGTGACTTTGTTTCTAAGCGGATTAAAATCAAAAATGATTAGATAAATTCGGCCCGATTATCTTTTCTATCAGTATAACAATATAAATTATTATATTAATATATGCGCATAGCAGATTTTGATACCTACTCTATAAAAAATGTGTGACTGAATAAACTTTCTTCGGATATTTGAATAATATAATCATCCATTGAATAGATAATAATATGTCGGATGGGCGAGCGGGATATAGGCGGTTGGCCACGTGGTTTTTCTTGATCCGCCGTCTTGGTTATTCAATGATATTTCCGAAAATAAAACTGTAGTCCAGTGACCAAGCTAACGTTTAATTTGAATCTTCTTATTACTTTACAAAATCAGTTATGATTGCCAAAGTACAAACGGATTGCTTTGTAAAGCGCGGAGAGTTCTGTGCTAACGTCCGTTCACTATCGCAGCTCACGTCTGAATGCCGAATGCCCCTTCCAATGAAGCATAGCCCCTTAAATACTACCCTTAGCATAGACCACTCCCAAGTGATGACAGCTGTCACTGTCATTACTTGACGTTTCACAAAGCAATGGTACACTGACTGATGACATTTGCTGTCAGTTTAACGTTTCGAAGGAGCGAGTGAGACGCCATCCGCCGACACGGCCATCCTGCAGCATCACACGTCCTCGTGTGCGTCTGTAAAGAAATATCACGCCAGTAGTATTTACCATTGCTCGGTCATCTCTGACCAAAAAAACGCCGTTACACAACAATCAGATTTGTTAAAGCTCCTTTTGCAACGATGTGAACAGGTTGATTACATACTAACTTAGCCCATAATTAATCGACTTCAAAGGACTTCTGAAGTTCTAGCTCAAAATAAAATTTAAACTTAGCATCCGAACATTCCGAACACATGCCGCGATTCTCTACAGTGCCTCCCAGTGCCTCCATCAAGCACATAGCCAACAACACCTCCATCAAGCGTTGTGCTATACCCCTAACTTGCGCCTCAGTAACACCTCCATCAAGTGCTACTGAATTCAATCACCCAATGTGTCGGAAAGCTCGGGTACATGATCATTACTCTGATCAAATAACTCTTCTAAATCTATTTGAGCTTCAGGCATCCTTCTCAGTCTATCGTGAGCATACCTGTATGTTCTTTTGCAATCTAATGCCTTTAACAAGTAACGGTCCCTATCAAGTGACGATAACCTTGCCACCTCTAAGTGACGATAACCACACGTTGCCTCAAGCAACCTAGCCAACTTATTGCCTAAATCGAGCAATACATCAGGTCTCTGACCTTAGCAAAGCATAATTAAAATCAACCAAGACAGTTTAATCGACAATATTCTAATTAGTCAGACATAGACTCAGAATATTGGTCAGTGGGCTCTACATCGTCTTTATCACTAGTCTCAGTAGGAACATCGACAACTACAACACCGGTTAGAGTAGAGTTATTTTACCACCAGTACAATTATTTTACTGTGGTCTTCTGTAAGGTAGAGGTTACTTCCCTATGCGTGCGCTGCAATTCTAGCGGAAAATCCACTATGTCCTACTCATCAGCAACTCTAATTTATCAACACTCAGCACTTGAATCGTATGTAAAATGAAAACTGCTCACCGGGCAAGTCGTCGGCCTGTGGCGGTTTGCTCGCGCTGCTAATGTTGCTCTCCAGACTGCTCCATGAACAGTTCTTCCGTGGTGAATGAAGTTATCCTAGTTCGCGTTGAATTCATCCAAGTGAATCTTTTTGACGTCTGTTAAGCTAGCATGGCAAAGTGAGCAGAATCGTTTAAAATAAAGTGCATCAATTAGTGCTTATTTAGTGCTAATTTAGTGCCAAAACCGGAAATTTAATGCTCTCATAGTTTAGCGAAAAATTAGAACACTGCCAGCTTTTAATTAAGCTAGCAGTGTATTCCCTGAAACGCCTATATTAACGCGGTATAGAACTAAAGCAATGCATAGGGAATTTAGTGCTTAATGAGTGCTGGCAGTATCTGATGAAAATTTTGGAAAATAAAATATTTTTTATTTTTTATCAATAAAAACTTCTAGTATGACATCTGAGCAAGTGACCGGTTCGAATACATCACTCTGGATCGAAAATCTATGATAATCAACGGTTAATAATTTAGTGCTCAATGAGTGCTGCCAGTATGTGACAAAAAATTAGGAATTTTTTTTTTTTTAATTTTTTATCAATATAAACTGCTAGTATGACAGTCTGAGCAAGTGACTGGGTTGAATACATCACTCTGGATCGAAGATCTATGATAATCAACGGTTAATAATTTAGTGCTCAATGAGTGCTGCTAGTATGTGATAAAACATTTGGATTTTTTTATTTTTTATTAATAAAAACTGCTAGTTTGACAGTCTGAGCAAGTGACAGGGTTGAATACATCACTCTGGATCGAAGATCTATGATAATCAACGGTTAATAATTTAGTGCTCAATGAGTGCTGCCAGTATGTGATAAAAAATTAGGAAATTTTATTTTTTTTAATTTTTTATCAATATAAACTGCTAGTATGACAGTCTGAGCAAGTGACTGGGTTGAATACATCACTCTGGATCGAAGATCTATGATAATCAACGGTTAATAATTTAGTGCTCAATGAGTGCTGCCAGTATGTGATAAAAAAGTAGGAAATTTAATTTTTTTTAAATTTTTATCAATATAAACTGCTAGTATGACAGTCTGAGTAAATGACCGGGTTGAATACATCACTCTGGATCGAAGATTTATGATAGTCAACGGTTAATAATTTAGTGATCAATGAGTGCTGCCAGTATGTGATAAAAAATTAGGAAATTTTATTTTTTTTAATTTTTTATCAATATAAACTGCTAGTATGACAGTCTGAGCAAGTGACTGGGTTGAATACATCACTCTGGATCGAAGATCTATGATAATCAACGGTTAATAATTTAGTGCTCAATGAGTGCTGCCAGTATGTGATAAAAAATTACGATTTTTTTTTTTAATTTTTTATCAATATAAACTGCTAGTATGACAGTCTGAGCAAGTGACTGGGTTGAATACATCACTCTGGATCGAAGATCTATGATAATCAACGGTTAATAATTTAGTGCTCAATGAATGCTGCCAGTATGTGATAAAAAATTAGAAATTTTATTTTTTTAAAATTTTTATCAATATAAACTGCTAGTATGACAGTCTGA
Organism: Chilo suppressalis; assembly: GCA_902850365.2. NCBI lineage: Eukaryota > Metazoa > Arthropoda > Insecta > Lepidoptera > Crambidae > Chilo > Chilo suppressalis. Next base: position 11,187,644 of record OU963897.1, on the reverse strand, counting down.
GCAAGTGACCGGGTTGAATACATCACTCTGGATCGAAGATTTATGATAGTCAACGGTTAATAATTTAGTGCTCAATGAGTGCTGCCAGTATGTGATAAAAAATTAGGTTTTTTTTTTAATTTTTTATCAATATAAACTGCTAGTATAACAGTCTGAGCAAGTGACTGGGTTGAATACATCGCTCTGGATGGAAGATTTATGATAGTTAACGGTTAATAATTTAGTGCTCATTGAGTGCTGCCAGTATGTGATAAAACATTTGGATTTTTTTATTTTTTTATCAAAATAAACTGCTAGTTTGACAGTCTGAGCAAGTAACCGGGTTGAATACATCACTACGGATCGAATATGTATGATAATCAACGGTTAATAATTTAATGCTCAATGAGTGCTGGCAGTATGTGATAAAAAAAATTAGAAAAAAAACAAAATATTTTATTTTTTAGCAAATGAAACTGCTAGTATGGTAGTCTGAGCAAGTGACCGGGTTGAATACATCACTCTGGATCGAAGGTCTATGCCAATCAACAGTTAATAATTTAGTGCTCAATGAGTGCTAACAGTATGTGATAAAAAATTACGAAATTTTATATTTTTAAATTTTTTATCAATATAAACTGCTAGTATGACAGTCTGAGCAAGTGACCGGGTTGAATACATCACTCTGGATCGAAGATTTATGATAGTCAACGGTTAATAATTTAGTGCTCAATGAGTGCTGCCAGTATGTGATATAACATTTGGATTTTTTTATTTTTTATTAATAAAAACTGCTAGTTTGACAGTTTGAGCAAGTGATCGGGTTGAATACATCACTCTTGATCGAAGATTTATGATAGTCAACGGTTAATAATTAAGTTCTCAATGAGTACTGCCAGTGTGTGATAAAAAATAACGAAATTTTAATTTTTTAAATTTTTTATCAATATAAACTGCTAGTATGACAGTCTGAGCAAGTGACAGGGTTGAATACATCACTCTATACAGAGCACTCATTGAGCACTAAATTATTAACCGTTGACTATCATAAATCTTCGACCCAGAGTGATGTATTCAACCCGGTCACTTACTCAGACTGTCATACTAGCAGTTTATATTGATAAAAAATTTAAAAAAATAAAATTTCCTACTTTTTTATCACATACTGGCAGCACTCATTGAGCACTAAATTATTAACCGTTGATTATCATAGATCTTCGATCCAGAATGATGTATTCAACCCAGTCACTTGCTCAGACTGTCATACTAGCAGTTTATATTGATAAAAAATTAAAAAAAATAAAATTTCCTAATTTTTTATCACATACTGGCAGCACTCATTGAGCACTAAATTATTAACCGTTGATTATCATAGATCTTCGATCCAGAGTGATGTATTCAACCCTGTCACTTGCTCAGACTGTCAAACTAGCAGCTTTTATTAATAAAAAATAAAAAAATCCGAATGTTTTATCACATACTGGCAGCACTCATTGAGCACTAAATTATTAACCGTTGATTACCATAGATCTTCGATCCAGAGTGATGTATTCAACCCGGCCACTTGCTCAAACTCATACTAGCAGTCTATATTGATAAAAAATTTAAAAAATTAAAATTTCGTAATTTTTTGTCACATACTGGCAGCACTCATTGAGCATTAAATTATTAACCGTTGATTATCATACATATTCGATCCGGAGTGATGTATTCAACCCGGTTACTTGCTCAGACTGTCATACTAGCAGTTTATATTGATAAAAAAATAAAAAAATCCAAATGCTTTATCACATACTGGCAGCACTCATTGAGCACAAAATTATTAACCGTTGACTATCATATATCTTCGATCCAGAGCGATGTATTCAACCCAGTCACTTGCTCAGACTGTCATACTAGCAGTTTATATTGATAAAAAATTTAAAAAATTAAAATTTCGTTATTTTTTATCACATACTGGCAGCACTCATTGAACACTAAATTATTAACCGTTGATTATCATACATATTTGATCCGGAGTGATGTATTCAACCCGGTCACTTGCTCAGACTGTCAAACTAGCAGTTTATATTGATAAAAAAATAAAAAATTCTAAATGTTTTATCACATACTAGCAGCACTCATTGATCACTAAATTATTAACCGTTGACTATCATAAATCTTCGATCCAGAGTGATGTATTCAACCCGGTCATTTACTCAGACTGTCATACTAGCAGTTTATATTGATAAAAAAATTAAAAAAAATAAAATTTCCTACTTTTTTATCACATACTGGCAGCACTCATTGAGCACTAAATTATTAACCGTTGATTATCATAGATCTTCGATCCAGAGTGATGTATTCAACCCAGTCACTTGCTCAGACTGTCATACTAGCAGTTTATATTGATAAAAAATTAAAAAAAAAAAAAATTCCTAATTTTTTATCACATACTGGCAGCACTCATTGAGCACTAAATTATTAACCGTTGATTATCATAGATCTTCGATCCAGAGTGATGTATTCAACCCAGTCACTTGCTCAGACTGTCAAACTAGCAGTTTTTATTAATAAAAAATAAAAAAATCCAAATGTTTTATCACATAGTAGCAGCACTCATGGAGCACTAAATTATTAACCGTTGATTATCATAGATCTTCGATCCAGAGTGATGTATTCAACCCAGTCACTTGCTCAGACTGTCATAATAGCAGTTTATATTGATAAAAAATTAAAAAAAATAAAATTTCCTAATTTTTTGTCACATACTGGCAGCACTCATTGAGCACTAAATTATTAACCGTTGATTATCATAGATCTTCGATCCAGAGTGATGTATTCGAACCGGTCACTTGCTCAGACTGTCATACTAGAAGTTTTTATTGATAAAAAATAAAATATTTTTTATTTTCCAAAATTTTCATCAGATACTGCCAGCACTCATTATGCACTAAATTCCCTATGCATTGCTTTAGTTCTATACCGCGTTAATATAGGCGTTTCAGGGAATACACTGCTAGCTTAATTAAAAGCTGGCAGTGTTCTAATTTTTCGCTAAACTATGAGAGCATTAAATTTCCGGTTTTGGCACTAAATTAGCACTAAATAAGCACTAATTGATGCACTTTATTTTAAACGATTCTGCTCACTTTGCCATGCTAGCTTAACAGACGTATCTTTTTGTTAGCCGAAGGTAACTTCATCACTTCAATAACGGCCATAAAGTTGCGTTTTCGGTGCTTCACAAATCTCATCTATGTATCTCTCGTCGCCATTACTGATGTTTTTACGCTGGTTTTCATCACTGGGTAATCCCGCTTCTGATGTCGGAGTGGGCGAGCGGTAATATAGGCGGTTGGCCACGTGGTTTTTCTTGATCCGCCATCTTGGTTATTCAATGATATTTCCCGAAAATAAAACTGTAGTCTAGTGACCAAGCTAACGTTTAATTTGAATCTTCTTATTACTTTACAAAATCAGTTATGATTGCCAAGGTACAAACGGATTGCTTTGTGAAGCGCGGAGAGTTCTGTGCTAACGTCCGTTCACTATCGCAGCTCACGTCTGAATGCCGAATGCCGAATGCCGAATGCCCCTTCCTTGAATGAAGCATAGCCCCTTAAATACTACCCTTAGCATAGACCACTCCCAAGTGATGACTGCTGTCACTGTCATTACTTGACGTTTCACAAAGCAATGGTCAATGGTACACTGACTGATGACATTTGTTGTCAGTTTAACGTTTCGAAGGAGCGAGTGAGACGCCATCCGCCGACAAATATATTTTATGTTACATTGTTTCTTGCCTTTCAAATTCTAAACTGCGGTCTTATTTTACTAGGCCATGGCACGAAAAGTGATAGTTTTAAACGAAAGACTTCTATAACGATATTTTAAACAATATAACTAAGTAAATACAGTTGTGGTCACATAATTAAAGACACCCCCTAATTAACCACAAAAACTTACTTATGGTACTAACATTAGTTAAAATTGGTATTTAATCCAGTTTAATTGTTCTTAAACCATACACGACGTTGTATTCTTATTGTGGGAAAAAATAGTTTTGTTCGTTAGTTTAGACATTGTTCACTATGGGAACGTAACACAAACTTTTTTAACGTATTTATAGCTGGCCAGCTAATTAAAGTCTCTCGATTTGCTTAGAAGAAATAGGAAAAATATAGTTATTATTGAAATTATCTTTATTAAACAATATTCCTAATACATTTATAATAATAATAATACATTTTCATTTTCTCATACCACAATCTAAATAAAACTTACATGAAGCAATGATACAATGTGGACTGTGACTGTGGACTGTGGTGGGCTGATACCTGAACTAGGAAAAATCCTGTATCCCAGGTTATCAACCCTCCACCCCAAACAATGGTCAGAAAACTTATGTATTGTAGGTACTTAGTGAGATATTTTATAAATAACCATGATGGGAAGTTTTGACAAACACTATTCTTATACAGAAGATAAATAAATAAATAATACATTTAGGACATTTTAAAACTTTTAATTTTAAAATAAAACTTTCCGGTACATATCAATATTTGGTCGCATGTCCTTTGGCAGAAATGACAGCACGAAATCTCTTGGGCGTGGAAGCGATCAATTTTTTACAAGCTTCCACCGGAATTTGCTTCCAAGCTTCTCTAAAAGCTGTGTAAAGTTGATCGATGTTTGATGTCCGTTTTGTCGCCACTGTCTTCTTCACCTGGTACCACAAATTTTCTATTGGGTTTAAATCAGGACTGTACGGGGGCCAATCCAATACTGTCACAGACTGGTTCCTTAAAAAGTCTTTTATTTCTTTTGCAGTGTGTTTCGGATTATTATCCTGTTGGAAAGTCCAAATGGCCGGTAAATTTAGCTCGGCATAGGGCAGCATGGATTGTTCTAAAATATTCTTGTACTGAAATTTATCTATGTTGCCTTCTATTTTCTACTGAGAAACAGCCCCAAACTTTGATATTATCGCCCCCATGTTTAACTACTTTCTTGGTATACTTTGGATCCATTTATTTGTTCGGGGAGCGGTTTCATGAAAGTACGCGGCAAAACAAAGAAAACAGAATGCAGTTTTTTCTTTATTTTTTTAAATTCATAACACAGCTTTTACTGTCTTTAATTAGCTAGCCAGCTACAAGTACGTTAAAAAAGTTTGTGATACGTTCCCATCATAAGCAGTGTCTAAACTACTAACGAACACAACTATTTTTTGTCTCACATTGTGAGAATACAACGTCGTCGTGTATATTTTAATAAAAATTACACTACATTAAATACCAATTTTAGCTAATTTTAGTACCATAAGTAAGTTTTTTTGTGGTCAATTAGGGAGTGTCTTTAATTATGTGACCACCACTGTATATTCCAAAAAGTCCATACGCCCTCCATACTAAGTGGCATTGTCAGCACCTAATAGAACTTTTATTGTATACGCCCGCCCACGCTTCGCTTTGCTGTATACTAAATATAGTTTTTTTTCTCAAGCTTGTATTATACACAATATTATAAAAACCTCACGTGAAAAAATGTATACCTAACTGATAGTGAAAATTTTGTTGCGTAGATTAGGACACGTAGTACCGAATCCACCGCCGCCGGTTTCTTGTAAAAAAGTTTGTCCCCGTTTCCATTGGCCTATGTCCTTATTAATAAATGTATCTAGTGACGCAGTGTTTTGTACATATTTATACTTTTTAAAAGTGTAATTCAAAGAGTAATTTACAGGTACTGATATAATCATAACCATGGATGGAATAAAGAGATTGGAGCATGACCAACCACGCGGGCCCCTTGCGATTGGTTTGTGCAAATGACTGCAGATGCAGCCGGGACCATCGGCTTAACGTGCCTTCTGGAGCACGCAGGAGCTCAAGCTAATAAGTTATGTTCACCAATCCAATGACCCACCATTGCGAAAGTTGCCGAACGCACTATCCACCTGCGCTATCGAGCTCTTCAATCTTGAATACGAAGTGATTTATTTGGATGAGGATTAACACCCAGTCACGAATAATATGGCCTAGTGTGTAACGGTGTTACTACTACATATTTTAACATGAAAAGGCTGTTATTGCATCATGACTGTATTACTTAGACGACCTCCGTGGCCGAGTGGTTTGTACGCCGGGTTCCATGGTGTCGCCGACTCGAGAGGTCCCGGGTTCGAATGCCGGTGGGGGCTGATGTTAGTGTGATGAACACGAGCATTTGTACTCCAGCCATGGATGTTTAATATGTATTTCTATATAAAAATGCTTATATATGTACAGTATAATGTATTCTATCCGTTACCCTAGTATCCCATAACACAAGCCTTACAGTGCTTACTTTGGGGTTAGGCTAATTGGTGTGAGTGTTGGAAATATTTATTATTTATTGTATATATATATATATATATAATAGACATAAAAAATCTATGTAATTATTGCTAATCCCAAATGGTAAAAATGGCTTTAAAAGCATGTTGTTGGTACAACCACAGATTACAAATATTTACTACGAGTAAAACTTAATTTACCTATTCCACCGTTGTTTATGATCTCATTTTAAGTATTAGAATTGAACGGGTTCTTAAATTTTGCGAGCTGCATCAAATTTATCTGTTAATTCGATAACATGATTTATGCAAAATTGCTACACCGAAAATTTATACCTTACTTGGTATAATAGCAACTAAGGAGAAGCATTTTGGTTTGCATCATTAGCCGATATCCGAGCATATTTCACGTCCGGCAACTTTGGCCAGAATCTTTGGCAGTTGCTCAATTTCGCTGCCCTAACCTGCCCATAATACTAGGTACGGAATGGCGTCAAAAATATCCTCCCTATATTTTACAGCCATTACTAACCTATCTTTTTGTTACAAAAACAACATGTCCTTGTGATATTTAACATTAAGTGAGTTCAAAAATGGATCCAATGAATGAACAATAGAAGGCATTGCAACTCTTACTTACAATAAAGGTATACTCTCATCACATTTTAACAAAAGCCACGGGTCAGTTATCTAATTGTATTTAGTAATAAACATTATTGTGTGTTTATTGTCACTTTAGCAGTTTTGTTTAAAAATTGTGTTGTGGCGGATGTTAGTGTCTAATAATGGTGGATTATTAACCACTATGTTTTCGGGAACATGCACAAGTGTTGGCAAGTGAAACAAAATAGCGGAAAGTGCCTTTCGACGTTGCCTCAAGAAGTCCACGGGGGGTTCCAGTAAATCCCCACACTTGACTTGACTGCAACTTTCTTTGACTTGATTTATTACTTTGACCACGAGTGCTATAGAATTTGTAAACATAAGAGCAAAATGATGATAAGACACTTAACATTGGCTAAATGCACAAGCCGTGCGAAGCAACTTGGAAAAAAAAGATCGACACACACGCTGCTCAGACGAAAATCGTGAACATTTTGCACCCAATACTGCTATGTAATAAAGTTACTGACTATGCAAAATTTTGTCCATGAAACGTATAAATCTTGACTATACTTTACCGTGACTGTACAAAGCACATTTAAGAGCAAAATGATTACGCTGTACATAATTAAAACTCTTAATGGGTGTAAAGTGGAAAGTCATGTTCGTGTCGCGAGTGTGCTACTTCAAAATGCAACTTGATGACGTCATTATGTTATCGTCAACTTCCTACTAAAATTATCAATGCAAAATATGGGGTGTACGTCCGTGCAGTAAAACATCATACAATTGTAGAGAGACGCGGACGACGACGACGTTCGAATTTTCTATGACACAAAAATATATCAGTGAAATGCTTAAATGAAGATATATTAAAAACTTACAACATTAGCAGGGACAACATAATTCTAATTAGGAACTAAAGTCCGCAAAGGATTTGGGCGGCCATTACGGTTACATTGACTGTCTCTGACGCGTTTATCGCGACCCGTCGGAAATTCAATTACAACCCTATGCCCATGTCATTGCTGCATGACAGCGCCCGACCACCAACTGAGACAGTTCCATAAACCGTTATCGTCTCCAATCTTGAATATAAATTGACGTGAACATTGTAACAATACATTAAAAAACACTAAAAGGTGTACTTGCCTACTAGTCTAAGAGAGGTAGAGTAAAGCGGCTTTCCCGCTCGAATTGGGGCGCCCGTCTGAGGAAGTAACCTCCACCATACACAAGACCACCGTAAAATAACACTACCTTTTGCTGGTGCTGTGTTTCTATCGGGGAGGTTCCAGGGCTCCACGGGGTAGTGGATTTTGAAGCGAAAACTTCTTTAGCGGCGTTGTACACTTTTTTTTGTATGGGTAATAAATTTTAAACTCGTGTCATGACACGTGGGCTGATCGCATCACAGGCCACGTGTCCTGATCGTAAGACGAAAACAATAAAATTGGAAATGTTGTTGACTTTCAATATATTGGACGAAACTTAACTAGCACGGGAGGTAAATTCTTAAAAAAATGCATAACAGAAAGAAAACATATTTTAGGAATTTAATGACCTCCTTCCTACTGTTTAATATTTATACAAATGCTATGTTAGGTCAATACCTAGTGCCATACACAGTGAGTGAAGTGTTAATACCAGAAACCCAAATTCGTAAGTAGTTTCAAAACTTCATACTTTGTACCGCGTAGGTTATTTTAAAGTTAATATCATAATAAGTTCCTTCAAGTTAGTTTTATTTCATTTTGTTAAAGTGTTATGATATCTTTAAGTAGTTACGAGTATGTGCAACGACTAAGTATTTTTAGTTTTAAAACATAATACTAAGTATGGTATTTCTCTTTTTTCTTATAATACTGTATTGTCGATTTACTGGTTGTGCATGTATATTAAGAAAGAATAAAGATTATTATTATTATGTCTACAAATGAAGGAAAAATATAAAATGCTAGATTTTTGGAAGCAGTTCAGTGTTAAGTGTAAGCACATATACATATGATATAGATTTTGAAATATGCAACGCAAACACGACTAAAATTCGACACCAGCTTGTTTCAAAATTCGCTAAAATTGAATCATCCAATCACGACACCGCATCCGTATTACGTGACAACGCGAGCGCCGCGCTTCGATTGAAACAGAATAGATTTTCATTTCTAATACGTGTTTTAATATCTTGACCCCGCCCAATTTTGTTTAAAACGAATATATTTATTTTTTACTCTTTAGTTCCAGTTTCGATTAAAATGTATTTTTTTTTTTATTTACATTTTTTTTTCTATATAAACTTGAATGTGTGTACAAAAAATTTCGAATAAATAATTATAATAGCCATAAATTAATCAAATAGAATATAAAATACACAAATCACCCGCGATCCAACTTCCGTCAAAGTTTGCTAATATATCATTCTAGTAAGACACATAGCAAGTTGAGGTATGTACTCGTATAAATTACGATGCCTAAACAAATGCAAACAAACATCTTTAAATCTCTAAAAGCTCATACATTATAAAGGAATAAGGTATTATTATAAGCATAGATTTCAAGGAGGTCTATAAATTATTGGGCCTTTTTAGATTTCTATGTGCACATTCGACGAAAACATGCTACCAGTAAAAGCATGTCATCATTCGTCAAACTTAAAAAGGCCATTTAATGGGCCCAGGCCCATTATGTCTGTTTATCCATTTCATCAGTCAGCAGGCTTAAAAAAAAAGACTATCACCTATGACGATTCATTAGGATTTGATTCATAATCTTGTTCCAATCAGATCTAATCTATAGGTAACTTATAAGTAAACTTTTATTTTGCTAGCCGACATATTCTAAAAAGGCCCAAAGAAATATCTCCTTTATATGTTAAAATAAACCTGTATCATGCAGTTACTTGCGTATTTTCTGTTCCGAATAATAAGATCAGTGTTCCCAGCGTGGGATCTTTCCCCCTTCATGTAGGGGGAAAAATTAGGGTGGTATATTAGAGAAAGAGAATGGTGTTTTTTTGCCTTTTAAATTTAGTATATTTCTAGTTATACTTAAAAATAAACTCCGAGTAAATTCTGTCTAGCAAATAATATTGTTATCAATTTCTCATTACTACTTTCACCAACATTCATAAATAAAACTTAAGCCTAATCTCATTCATAACATCTCCCCATTTTTGTCAATTGATTAAAGATAAACAAAGATAGGGGTTACGCATTCAATAGGTAAAAATATATGTACTTAGCCGGTTAAGATAGGTGTTCCTCCTTGGTCCTTTCTTATTTTTAATTTATATTAATGACTTACCTTACTATGTAAGAGATAACCATGAGATATTATTGTTCGCGGATGATACATCACTTTTATTTAAACTCAAACGCAAGGAAACAGTTATTGACGGCGTGTACAGTTGTATCTCTAAGGTAGTCCTCTGGTTCAATATTAATTATTTATTACTGAATAAAGGAAAAACGAAATGTATAAAATTTGTATTACCTAATGTAAAACAGGTAAAAACCAGTGTGAATGTAAAGGATAGGAATGTGGGCTTTGTAGACACCACAGTTTTCTTAGGGATTACTTTAGATTCTAAGCTTCAATGGGACCCACATATTGATAAATTGTCAAATAGACTATATGCCGTAATGAAGATAAGCCAGTTAACGGATGTAGATACGGCCAGATTAGTATACTTTAATTATTTCCATAGTGTAATGTCGTACGGAATTTTATTGTGAGGAAACGCCGCCGACATTCAAATTATTTTGTAAAGTTTTTTCAAAAGAGAGCTATTCTATCAATTTATAATCTTAAAGTTAAATTTAAGAGCTAAGTTTAAAGAATTTTGCATAATGACGATCGCATCACAATACATATACAAAAATGTATTACTTGTAAGAAAATAATATTAATTGGTTTCTTAAAAACAGTGATGTTCACACACTTAATACAAGAAACAAAATTAAACTAACTTTACCTGCTACTAGGCTTCACAAAACCAATAATTCATTTAAAGGTCTTTGTGTTTGCTTATACAATAAAGTCATAATTAGTAAATGTTGTTACATTATACTTTTAATTTTGTGGAGTTATTTTCGCTCGTTTTTCTCCGCAGATGTAGAAAAAATATGTCCAATAACATGTGGTAGGGAAAAAAATTATGATTCAAAAGAGTTGTACTAAACATCCTATTTGAATAAAAAAATACGTATTAATTTCTGATTTCTGATAGATTCAAACAAATTATAAGAGATAGAATGAGGCTTAAACATGATTGTTTTCAATTTAATTCAAGAACTTTCGCGCGATTAGCCCTAGAATGCAAAATTATAATAAAAACAAATATCACCAGTGTTAACCAAAAACAAAAGTGTAAAAACCAAAGTAAAAACTGGGCAAGAATTAATCGGACTCCCACACAATGGGATCTCTACCATCTTACAAGGTAAACTGCCACTATCTACCTGTTACGGTTCATAAGTACAGATACGCTTACAGAGGATTTACCGATGGAGTTTTCCGTTTTCACACTTTGGAACTACAAAGCCTTGTCTGACTTGTTGTGTTGTGATTGTGACGCATCGAAACGGTATGTTTTGATGCGTCTTCATGTAAGGTTTTATACATATGGTGAGATTTACATTTTTGTGACGCGCTGTGTTATGATGGCTTCTGATGTGATGCATCAGAAGAGATTCCGATCGCATCAGAGAGGTGTGCACTCACCAATGTTGTTATCACATGTAGGTGCATTTATTCTAAATATTTATTAAAGTTTAATTTGGAAGTATGGACGACCTGATTCCGATCAGGTAGTACGACAATATAAGTGCTTTATGATACAAAATATAAAGAATATAGAGATCAGTCTATTAGATTTGATCTGAATCTAAGGATTCGTGGAAAAACTGGATGGATGTGTAAACCCTCTGAGAGCTACGAAAAAGCTGTTTAACAATATCGTCAAAAGATTAATGAATATAGATGTGAATGCTACCCATCACATCATAGCCTGTCACTACACAACAAGTCAGACAAATATAAACCCGGCTTAACTCGTAACCAAAAACAAAATATCTCGTAAATATTATAGCTTACAGGGCAATCTCAAGTTTCATTTAACAATAATAAACAAGCTGGCTTGTCTTAAGCATAAAACAAATATCATATCCTTGTACTCGGCACAAGTGCTAAGTAACATCTACAAATAAATAAAATGGAGTGCTGCCAAACTGCGCAACTTTGGAGAGAGTTGTGGTTACTGTAGCATTCATTGTCTTCTGATAAATTAAAAACTTTGCTATTAGGAGAAACAAATCGAGCTTCCTTTCCTTGTAAATTTATCAATCTTCAATGTATTGTGATTGTTCAAAACAAGCTGAATTGTGTTACAAAAATAATACAAAGGAAACGATCTCATGTTTAATGCAAGAGTGCTTGGTAGAATTATACGGTTGGCTTGTTTTTTATAATAACAAACAAATAATATGCTTTTTGAGAACGAAATGAGTTTACCACGAATAAGGAAATATTGAAAACACTTACATTACTTACATGACTCTGGTTGGTTGCACAATCAAACAAATACAACAAAAATAATATACTTATATAATTTTTTGCCATGCCAACATTTGTTTTAACGTTTACGCTAAATTTAAAATTAAGTTTGATATGACTCATTTCAGATATCTTAAAAAAACTAGAGCTTTTATCAACACTTGGATAAAACTTACATACCAAAATAATTACAATTTTTACCTACCTATAGCTTATAATAATGTCAACCATAATATAACATTTACGAGTACTTGTGGGCTGAGCTTTACTAATCAATTTCTTAAAAATGAGAAGTGTAATATGAATAAGATAAGATAACAGTCCATAAGATTGAAAAAACACTTCCGAGATAAATTTCATGGAATAATGAAAAAAGCATTAGATATATATTCTAAAACGAGCTTTAGCTTAAATGAAATACTAGAAATAAATATTAACTTACTTTTCCATTTTTTATATTGAGAAAAACCTAAAGCTCTTACTTGAGGAAATTTATAGCTTTTTATTATAAATTGCCATTTTGTGTCTATGTTAAGAAGAATTGAGAATGTGATCTAATGAAGTTAAAATGTTATCTTTTCTTTACTTATTTTAAAAAGTAAAATGCCTTTTCCACCCTTTCTTCTTGTCATCTAAAGATGCCTTGAAAGGATGGTAGGAAAAAAGTTAAGGGCGTTCAAAAGAGTATTTGGAGTCAAATTGATACAACTTTTTTTTCATTCATTTATATTTCTCGAACATCCTTCTAAAATTTTGCATTATTTTGACAACATTCTTCAAGATAAATCAAAATTGCTGTACTGGGCACATACATGTGAGCAGCGGCCGGCATAAGTTGTGTGAAATTCCATATCTGGCGTATTTAATAACAACAAATAAATTACAAAGTAAACTGATCTGTCGTGTATTTTGAAAATGGAACGATTTTTAACTCCGCGACATGGCAACCAAGAAGGTAACTTGTCAAAGGTTTTATTTAAAGGAGACCCGGCACTTTTCATAGAAAAAACGATAAACTTGTATACAGTTGAATTTGGTCTCAAAATAAGGCCAAAATTATTTGCTACATAAAACTACTTTTGCCTTATTTTTAGTGAGTCGTGGAAAGAAGTTATATAATGATTAATATTTTTTGATATGGAAACCCTAAATCTTCAAGGGATAGAATTTTACTTCAAAATATTACTCAAGTGACTGTAAAAACTATGATTCCTTTGCTTTTTCTAAATAAAAAACCAAATGTCAATTTGACAATCCTAAAATACATACAAAAAAATCATTCGCATTTCGCATCCGCTCCCGCGTACTGTGATTGTGAATGTTCTCTGTTGTGATTGCCTTTTTATCCGTTATTTTTCTTAACGACCCGGCTACATATAGAGGTTATATTGACAAACCTACGTATTTGATATTGACAGCTAGCTACTGATGACAAATATTGCCAGACTACGTTACTCAATTATGAAACACAGATAAAAAAATTAAAAAAGTATACAACTTTGGCACAAAATGCCGGGTATCCTTTCGAACTGACTTGCAAATGGAAAACTGATAATGGAAAAAAAATACAAATGATAGCAACGCGGAAAAATATTGTTGTTCGTCATTGATTTTGAAAAGTAATAATTTCCGCGGATTATTTTAGAAAAGTTATATTCAAGCCTTGGCCACAACTAGGCATTGATGGACTTACGTATGCCTCAGCTTCACCTCGGCCTACATTTACACGTTCATCCGTCAATAACACTTATGCTGGCAGCTGTAGTAATCTACTGTTTTTTCCGCACCTGCTTCTAATACAATTTTAATAATTGTAGATAGAAGTTGATAATAAAAATAGATTCGCACTGAGCCCTTTCGTTGCTCAGGTCCCTAAGCTCATAGAGTTATTCACTAGAAATCCTAATGCAACGCAAATGTATACAGAATAATTCATTCGGTCCGATTCGTTCAGGCTCCACTGTAGTGAATGTTCGGATATTTATGTTCTCACAAGTTTGCCTAAGTAACATGTGCTTAGGTAGTTATTCATGAAAGCTACTATCCTCATGAGATCAGAATTGACAACCAACTCGCGAACACTATCACTCATAGACAAACTTTGTATAGTGCGTACACTCACACCGCATGATGTACTTTGACGCTCATAGTAAGTACAATGGTACGTTCACAATAGTTCACTGCAATTTTTCCGCCATTACCCTACCATAATTTATATTTTATACTTGTTATGTTATATCAATTTAAAAGAGACTTTTTCATTTACACAAGTTTTCATTGAATGGTTTCTATAAATATTGGAGCTCACACATAATAGAGTCTGTGCGGAAAGAAAATGTGATTTAGATGGGAGGGCGCTGTAGTGCTTTTCTACCGTATTTATAAGGTTTTACCCCTTTTAGACATGATTAAATACAAAAACCGCAAGAAATCACAACAGCAAACAAATCCGTATCAATACAAAACTTTGACGTTTTAGAGATTGCTGGGTTTGATTGCCAAATAAAATTCTTAATGTTAGTTCTGTTTTTCGCCACGCCCATTCTCTTTCCGCACAGACTCTACAATTTTTTTTTAATGCTTAATAGGCAATGCGTTTGACCACAATCTCGCCTGATAGACAGCGATGATGAGGCCTAAGATAGTATACGCCTGCCTAGAAGATGCCTGTTCACTCTGGCCTTGAAGATATCCAGATTATATTGGTTCGGGAAAAAAGACAATATTAAAACATTTCTATTATTATTTATATATATTCATAACCGAATGTAACCGGTAATTCATTGTAAATAATACAAACTCTAATGGTTTCGTATTAAATCCCCAACAAAGCCTCGCGAGAATAAATCTACTCGCACCGGAGCCGTGCCGCAGAGCCCTTGAAAGTTCGAGTGTCCATGTAAAACATCACAAACAAAGCGCAAAAACACTTTTCAATATAAAATCCTGGAATCGTAAAACATCAACATTTTTATAATATTACCATTTAAAGCAATAAACTGCTAGATTTGTGTATGTAATGAAAATTGTATAACTATTAAATATTCAAGTCAGCTAGCCTGAATTTGAAATGAATTCGATTTTTGATAATGAAGTTCTTTTTTTGTTAAAACATCATAATAGCTAATGTTTCGGCTTCAGTGGCAACTCAATTATTTTCAACAATTTTAATGATCATAATAATATTCCCAAGTTCTCCAATTTCCAAGTCAACAGACCAACCCGCCAAGAGAATCAATCAATCCTGACAAAAATTAAATTAACCTAAGAAAAGATATCTTGAGATACATTGATCTATGTAAATAGCTCTATAGGTACTGTGTCGGTAAATGGGTAGGTACAGTAAAAGGAAGTAACGTTTGTCGTACCAACCGACTATTTACATCGGAATTAATACCTTAATGAAGATTGGTAGCTAGGCAAAGGCAGGCTCCGGGCTCGCTCCTGAAAAACTTAATTAAAATGAATCTTCTAGCGAGTGCCTTTTAGATACGTTACCTTAAAAAATAACTTTTTATGGGGACTTTCTATTTTTTTAACGAGATTTTATTTTACGCTACGAGCAGTAAAAAATATGAATTTTCTTTAAAATTACCTTAAATTAAAGTCTGCTTGACTAAATAAGTATGAACGCGAGTGTTTTAATTCAGCGCGGAAATGTTGCCAGTTGGATCAGTCATTCTGTACATCTGACAAAGTAGGGAACAAGTAATAAAACTTGGGTTGTTATGTCAAGCGAATTACACACTCGAAGTGTGCATAAGAGAAACTCCAAAAGATATTAGGTTGGGATGCTTTGACGTAAAGAGTTAAGCCGGTTATCACAGCTCATAAAATAAAGGTTGATATCACGAAATACGGCGGTGCGGGGAGTGTTTTCTCAGTACAGGAACAAAATAATACTTATATCCTTTCACTGTTTAATGACGTATGGCTGAATAACGCAAATATTATGATATATTAATATTATATAATTAAAAAATATTGATCACTTGCTGCTACGCAAGGGTAAAATCGACTAATGAGAGATGTGGGTGTGTTGAGATTTCAATAGAAAAACATTGTTTTCTGAATTGTTTGGTGATTTTATAAAATGTTTCGAAAGATTTATTCTCATGCAAACCTTGTCGTGACAATTACAAACACAACAAAAAGAAATTATACCAACTTTTCGAATGTAATATACTTTTTGGATATTATTTTTTATTATAAAAGAAGTTTGTGATTTATATATTTTTAAACTACGATTGGCATAACTAAATCATTAATCTAGAAACCAATTCTAAGACAAAACACTGTAATGTGTTTTAAAAGATTTTTAAAGTTGACTTTATAAACACTTTCTGTTGTTATCTAGTGATTGCTATGATCTTAGTTGTATGTTTCTAAATAATTAACTTTGACAATTGTAACAGCCAAAAAAAACTAATAATACGATGCGATAGAATCAGACCAAACTATCTTATACCAAAATTAAACAACAGAATTTAAGTATTACGTTTTCCCTAACACTTATAATTTTAATAGGACGCATGGCACATTATTGTAGGAATAAACTAATTCTTTTCTACTTTTTCGGCTTTAAACATTTGATTGAGATTACATGAAAATCAAATTATTGTAGGTGTTCTTGAAATGGGTCGTACATACAAACAAATCTTGAAAAACGTTTCTTTCAGCATTCTCCAGAGGCTTTGAAAGAATAAAACCGAACAACTGATTTAATATATACAATACAATCTCAAACCATTATGACGGCAAAAATGTGTAATTTTTGCTTTTTTTTTATTCTATACGAAAATTGGCAAGTCTTTTTAAAATGGGATTATGAAATAACGTAATACCTCGTCAGGTCCCACCGCAGTACAAGTTCCAAGGATACTTCTGTTGCCAAATCTTTATATAAACCACTGCAATATAGGCTCCAGTGCGGTGGATTCGTTTCGTCGAGCGAGCTCGACCCAATAATTTCTCTGCTGGATCGGAAAAATTTCTATTTTAAAATATATCTGCGTGAAAGCACATCGGCGTGATTTAAATTGTGATAGCACTTTAGATAACTTTATTCACTCAAAGCCTTAGGCACCTCGCGCACTAGACTGCCAAGACCACGGCCAGCAGCGGTAACGACCAGGTTAACTAAAGAAACCATACGAACGTCGCCCACCTGGCCGGAACTGCCAACTTTAGTTAATCTGGTCGTGGTCGTGGTCTTCTAGAGCGCGGGGGGAGGGGGGGGGGCTTGTTCATTCACTAGACCAACTTGCAACAAAGTCCTTCATGTAATTAAATACAAAATCATATTTATGCCGCGTCACATCCCCTTTGGGTTGAAATACATACATAAATACCTACAAGAATAGTCACTTAGTTAACTCCAATTAACATAAAACTAAATAAGCTAATTCCTTGAATTAAAAATTATCTGAAAGAAATTTCAATTACTGATAAAATAAACCACAGTTGATTCAAAATCGTTTGAACTTAACAGGGAAAGAAAACTCGAATCATGATAATTACTTAAATTATTGATATTGCTTTTTCAAGGTGACCCTTTCTTTGGGGGGGGGGGGGGGGGGGGGGGGGGGGGTAGTTGACAAGAATGCATTGATGTGCTAAACTTACTAAAATTAATTAATTAAAGAATTGAATGTTGGTGTGGTAAAGTGCCTCTATGCATGCGGACGTGCGTTGCGTGAAGCTCTAGACGCTCCGTGCACACCTTGATATAAAATATTACAGTATATGATTCTTTTTATATTTATTGTAATAAAATAAATTCCTTTTTTATATTATCTATATTATTATTATAAAAACATATAGTCTGTTCCGTTCAATAGACCATTTTCTTTGAAGACGCTCTCAAACATTATGCATCTGCCGTTATCCGTGTAGATATGGGTGTGAATCCAATTGAATATCTGTAAGCGAGGCCATAAAAATGCGCCTAACCCGCCTCCCTATCTGAAATATTCAGAATTATAACGTACTTATACGTACCATGAGAAAATGAAATAAGGTAAGGATACCCTTATTAAAAAGGTATTTTGTTGGCATCACTCAAATGACATTTTGTAGCAATCGGACCGCAAAGCGGGCCGTCAATCAGTGTGGTTTAATCCTTATTACTGGTGAATAATGTTTAATATAATCCATTCCATATAGTATTTTAAACTCTAACGAATAACAAACAGAGTCGTTTTTAAACTTTTGCTGTATCATTAATAAGATTTATATTACTGTGTCTCTATAGCAAAAGTACTTTTGAACTTATAATATTAGTGATATTCATATAGTACAGATAAGGTAAACATGACCAAAGAGCTCACAGTTAAAATCACAGAACAAAAGAAAACGTTATCTCTTTTTGGCGGTTTAAGAATCAACGTAAATTACATCACATTTATGCAACAAAATGAATAATTTTATGTATTTACCGTGATTGTCTTATAATAGTTGGAAGCGTTAGTGTTTGCACTCTAATTCTTGTTATGAAGTAGAGTGAAATGACAAATTGCCATCTGTGTCTGTGCAGCGCGACCGACCGAGAGCGCGCGAACCACTGAAATTATTTCTTGTCTACGCTAAGAATTGGAATACAAGTTGAGTGCCACAAAGTGGTAATGATTTCTACAATATTAAATTGGAATTCCAATAAGCATTTCGATAGTCTGTTATTATATACTGTATATTGAAATACGCTATAGATCGTGTCGTGTCTATGTCGTAGGAAGATTTGATAAATTGAATTTTCGCCAAAATGCTAGCGACTTTGCGAAAACGCGAATCGCCTCAGTAAGATAGCGAGAAAAATCGATTGCTTATTATAAATATTGGTAGGTTTTTGGCTCTTGGATTCACTTTAAGTTAGTTTAGTCTTGTGACCATGACGAGTGCGCCGAGCAAGCATAGCGAGGGTGAGGAGGCAGCGGCCGGCGAAGATCCAGAAAAAACTGTACTGTTAAATTGAGTCAATGTCATCACCATTGTCTAATTAACCGCGTTTTTGCGAAAATCCCCAGGATTTTCGCTAAAATTCGATTTATCCTACGACATCTACATAGCCAACACTGAATGTCTCTAAGGCGAGGCGAGCAAATGAATCTAGCTCAATGACATATCATTGTTCATCACTACTAACAAAACACTAAGCTTCATCTTAAGTAATTTCGTTATTATCTATACGCTCTTAGCTTAGGAGAAAAGCTTATGTAATTTCTATGGCTTTCACCATTTCAAAGAGAATGAGTGAATCAAGAAAATCATTTAATTATTTTAAGTAACTATCAAAAAAAAGCGTAATCTTTTGTATACTGCTTTGAGGGAAACATTTCTTAGTCGTTAATTAAAATTGTCTACTTAAAATTGGTCTAATCAAAGTTTTTGATCGAATAGAAATACAGTAATAAGAGCCTCAATTTTGCCAACAATATGCTTAAGTGCTTCTTTCTATTAATAGGCATTTTACAAAAAGGTAATAGCTGGTTTTACGAATATAAAGCAAAATAAAAAAATGTCATCTTCTTTCCGAACTGGATTTGCTTATAAATATTAGTTTTACTATAAGTAACGAAGACAAGTTTCAATTTTAGACAACAAATGAAGTCACTTTTACGCAAATAGGCAGTCACCATAAATGTGGCCTAGAACTGGAGCTTTTCGGAGTAACCTCTAATGGTAGTGGTGTGATTGATAAGCTAATTTAGCTATTTCATGTTTGCACACTTCTCACTTTCCAGAGCAACCGATAAAAGTTGATATGTTATATGTTGATAAATGAGGAATAAGCGTTTTGTTCATATCACTCATAAGCCATATGTCATTCGATGAACAGAGACAAAATATAGAGTAACTAATCCAAGCTTATTCTTAGTTTATTAATAAGAGGGTACAGGTATAAAAAGGGGCTTCAAAATTAGATGGAGTATCAAGATCGTGAATAAATCGTTTAACTAAATAAAAAAAAAACCTTTTCAGGGTTTTTCAAACAAAGCAAAATAATATTCTCTATAAATAAGTTTTGTAGAGTTTTTTTATTATTTATAAACTGAGTTTCATATTCATGCATTCACTTAAAATCTAATTTAACGCGAGTGAAGCCAGGCAAAGCTATAGACGCGGGCAAAAGCTAGTTATAAAATTAAAATCAACCAATAACAAATTAATTGAGTCTTCTAGCAACACCGCACCGTTTATGCGTGCACCGCGTCGTAAATGAATTATTATTTTTACTCATATTCTTGTCACACAGGTACTCAGTACTAACATACCTTCCCCGAAGTATTATTAGCTTCTGCGGAGTTAAAAAAGCTCAAAATGTTATAAAAATGTGGTTATCTACTTTCGTGTCGACTTTATACCCTATATTTATAAATAGCGGAAATTATAAAGGTATAAACTTAGTGTTCATATTCTGAGAGTAAAAATGTATTAACATGTACTCTTGAGACTACATCTTAACGTCAGTCGCGACATTTAGAAATGATACGTCTAAAACGATGTTTGAAAAAAATAGGGTTATGTTTCCAATGCCAACCTATCGACTATAACATTTTCCGAATATGCCCTGTCTATCAATAAAGGAGTTAGCGAGTTAGTTTTGTGAAATCCACATACAGAGGTAAAGCGCAAGCCTACATCATAAAATCTACGCTTATCTATGCCTTTCAGCGCAATACGTTCAGTGATTTGAGATGTGCGTTTCTAGATCTATCAGTCAATTACCTTTTATATTTATACAGAAGATTTAAGTATTAGCACATGAGTAACGTACAGTATGTAATAATATTTATTAGACATGATTATGAGTACCATAAAATAATAGTTTAAAACAATCACTGTTGTATTCAAAAATAAAACATGGAAAGTCAATGTTGTTCTTTCACTCTCAGCTAAATTAAAGTACCTAACGCCTACGTGATAAAATATTTAACGCTGTCTCTTGAAAATTTAATAGGGATAGTTTTCCTGTTGGAATTGGAAACGTGATAAATACGTGATCTTTACATTACAAATCCAGCTTCCTTATATTTATTATTCTGCTTTTTATTTTTATATACTAAGGTACTGTCGAACGAATTACTTCTTGTCTCACTGGATTTTTCGTTTGAAATAATTAAAACTGTATTTTGTTCTTTAATTTGCATTTAGTACTTTAGACGTTTCAATATTAAGCTGAATCAAGGGTTCGTGTCGATTCTCTTTATGATTTACACTTTTAAATACTATTGTATCTGCGTGTAAATAAAAAAAAACAATTTCTTCACTTTAAGAAACTGTAAATCATGCACCTAGGATTTGGCTACGCTTACTTAGCTAGCTATTTCAGAAGCCGCCTACCCCAGCAGTCTCGATTTCTACGTGCAGACCACTTCCACTTCACCTTGTTATCCTAAAGCTATATCAGTAACTTTTCTGTTTTCTGAATAATTACTTCGTTAAGTATCCAATCCCACAGATAAATTCCTAACTAGCTCTTCCAATAATCTTGTCGTTAGTGGCCACGTATACCGTAAGTCATAACGGGAAGGACACTACAGGTTAAAAACTTTGGTTCTTCAAATTTCGTTGCATGGATAACGAGAAATTAAATACGACGAAGTTTTCCAAGTGATATCCAGCTCAGCTTAGCCGTCTTAATCACTTTGTTAAAGTTATTTCTCCCTAAATCGTTTGCTTAAGTATAAATAATCAGTAACAACCACAAGTGACAAACCGTTTATTTTCCAGTTCAACGTACTTGTTGATAACCTAAACCTTGGTTAGCTCTAGGTTCATACGTAGAGCAATATGCTTAGACAAATATGCCAGGCTAAATTTTCCTAATTAATATTATTTTCATATGATTTCATCAAACGGAATATAGACCGCTTTCATAAGGTTAGATTACTATGTTTGAAGCCGATGATATTTATGAATTTATACTTTCTTTAAAATAATAATACTTAATTAAGGAAAAGCTATTGTTTCAAACTATGTAAAAGAGTTAAATTGTCAAGTCATCAGCCAAGGGGGACCACAAGAAACTGAGACTACAGTCCTGAATATTTCTCTATCGCTTATAGCTTGCCTGTACCTAAGGTGACACAAGGTATTATGCAAAATATTATAAAACCACGAAAGTGTAGCGTTGAGTACTCGTTTCCTGTACATTCTACCAACCTGACTTTGTATTTTCTCACGGATATTGCATTGCTCCTTTTCAATATCCTTAGTACTTCATCTTCTTGAGTGTAAGATCAGTAATATAATTTAAGACTGTATAAGGCTTCCGCACAATCTAATTTCGAATCGACTTTGATACGGGTATATAGAGAGAGTAGGTGCCTGCGTACCTGTAGTTTATGCGACAGGGAAAAATATATAATCTTCGGTATTTGTAACTAAATTTAAAAAGGAAATTAGCACTTTTTAATCACAATTAAAGAAAGTTTATTTAATGAAAATAATGATAAACATCAATATGAAACCTTTTGTATACCACAGGTATAATACCGATAATAACCGAAAATTTTATATTGTTTTTTGTATTTTTAAGATACTATTAAGATCTTTAATGATTTATATAAAATTATTTCAGTATAAAATAAACCTATTTCTTCATAATTGTAATGCGTAACAATACATTAATTTATTAGGTATAATAATTTTGAAACATTTAAATAACACAAACTTAAAAACTATATCGGTTAACCTACTTACCTAATTAAATAAATAAATTACAAAATAAAAAAATATATCACCCCCAGTGCCGCCATCAGGAATGGTTCCCAATAGGATGTCTAGCTTTTATAATTATAATTATGGCTTAATAATTATTTGCTTATGTTTTTATTTATTTTTTAAGCATTTAACTGCTAGACATTTAAATCTAAAGAGTTTACTAGAAAAAAAATGAAACCAATGAAACGGGATGAGTAAGATATATAAAACAGAGATCTTTAATCCTTTTGTAATAGGTCGACCATAACTTTTTTCAATAAAATTAAAAGTACACAACTACAGGTTGTGTGTGTTGTTTGCATTTTATTATAAATATATTATTATCGTCACTGTTTTGTGAAAGTTGTGGAAATCAAAATCTCACCTGTTTCATCTATCCATATCAATTCATACATACTAACATGACAAAAAAAATTGTTTTTTCACCTATCTATCATTTATTAATTTTTTAAAAGGACTATTCAAAGTGGTTCATAATACACACCAAAAATTAAACCGATTACATTATTGGACAAGGTCAATTTTCAGTAATGTCAATTTAATAGTACACTCGCGGAAAGACCCGCTCTGTCACCCATAATGCCATAATCGCTTGCGGTAACGGCATAGTAAAAATTCATTCATAGACATGTAATTATCGCTGTCTTACTTTTTCGTATAGCGCTGTCGCGATCACGATGCGGATGACAAATTGCAACTAAAACAAATGCAATTCAATTCATTGTTCAATCAATGAAATGCTCTCTGTCTTACTCTTGTGCGGCGGCCCGGATTGGCGCGTCCGATGCGAAGGCGGGGCGTAGTAAAAACGTCTGTAGAAAACCGTTCAAAGCATTTTGTTCGCCAAGTGACAGAGCGCAAAATTCCGCGATAGTACCTACTCGGTTTTGTTTATTCTACGAACATGTTCGTAAAATCGCATCTTCACCCCTGAAATTGGAAATTATAACTTCAAGGCAATCTAACGGATATTGTAGCAGAATTATGAATTTATTTTTGTCTAACTGTCGAGATATGAATTTCCAGACGACCTAACAATCTCATAATGAAAAGTTGGTGGGTGGGCGTTGTAAGAAGAACTCGTGGAGAAGATTTCTGGCAACCAGTAAAAAATACGGTTATTAGCTCAGATCATATTAATAAAAAAAACTAAAAATATTTGTAAAACAAAAGATTTGCACCACAGAGGTATATTTTGTATCATATGTGAAATTTTAAAGATAACTAATATTAAACTACTAAATTTAAGGCCTTAATCGTCATAATATGAAAGAAAAAGGTCTATTTGTAGTTCGTTTCTATATTATCATGGCTATTTTTTTTTAGTTAATCTTAATAAAAATGTGTAACAAATATTTTTTCATTTCAAATATCCAAGTATAAATTTACACGTTTTACAGTTTCAACGACTTATGTCTTTTAATTGTGTGAACAATATACTAATTTTGATTAAGTTTAGCCACTTTTTGGGGAATATGGCCTAACCTGTATTTTACGCATGTGCACCGAGACAAAAATAATGACATTTCGCTGACATTTCGTGAGTGTAAGATACAAGATTCGCGTGTTTTGTTTTGCGTGTTACGCACACAAGTACATAAAACCTGGTCTGATTTTATCGCAGTGTACTAGGTGACGTTCTATCTAGAGAGTAAATAATCAAAGTAAGTACCTTACTAAAAACTCAATTCAACTTACTCCATATGATCCATCTCTTAATTCATTTAAAGATAGTGTTTATCATAAAATATCGGACTTACCATTTTGTAATAATAATAATATTTTGTATGAAGATTTATTCAATTTAATTAAAGATGAATTTAATAAAATATTCAAACGCAAATTAATTAAATGCCATAGCTCTAAAAAGAAATTTAGTGATTGGGCCACACCTGGTATTTACAAAAGTAGAAATAAGTTGTATCAATTATATGCTCTCAAAGCAACCTCATCTGATCCTAAGTTTATAGAATATGTCAAAAACTATTCAAAAACTTTTAAAAAGGCGTGTGCCATAGCGAAAGCTAAATTTTTATCAAAAAAAAATAGTCTATCAGATAATAAAATAAAGACAACTTGGAATATAATTGATAATGAAACTGGAAGAAATAAATTTAATGAACACACATATTCATTAAAAATAGACAACAAGATTATTCGGACAGATGATGCCGTTGCCAACACTTTCGAAAATTTCTTTTCTACTGCACCGTTTGAATCAACTAGAAATCTTAATTCTTGTTCTAGGTTAGCAATGGCCCTCCTTGAGTCAAGTGTTGATAAGTGCAATAATGATTTTCATTTTAGACATATCAGTAGTGATTGTATTATAAAAACGTTTAATTCTATTAATAATAAAAAGACAGAGGATTTATGGGGAATATCAACATATATAATAAAACCGATTATCACTGTCATTGCGCCACAACTGGCCATTATATTTAACAAATGTATTAATGAGGGAGTGTTTCCAGATCTAATGAAATGTGCTAAAGTTATCCCTCTCTTTAAGGCTGGTGACAGATCAGATCCCAGCAATTTTAGGCCTATATCTATATTACCCGCGCTAAGTAAAGTATTTGAAATAATTTATAACCAATTACTAGCACACTTTTCTATAAATAAGCTACTTCATTTAAAACAGTTTGGTTTCACTAGAGGCAAAAGTACTACTGATGCTGGAACTGCACTTCTCAAACACATTTTTGATATATGGGAGAGTAAGCACGATGCTATTGGCATTTTTTGCGATTTATCTAAAGCGTTTGACTGCGTTAGCCATGAAACATTGTTAAATAAAATGAAGCATTATGGTGTATCAAATATTTCACTAAGTCTGATACAGTCTTATCTTTCTACTAGGATTCAGAAAGTAATTATAAATCAAGCGGAGTCTACAGGAGCACCCATTTCTATGGGAGTGCCCCAGGGTTCAATATTGGGCCCATTGCTTTTCCTTATTTATATTAATGACCTTCCTCACTTTACAAGAGATTTGTGTGAGACAGTACTATTTGCTGATGACACCTCTTTAGTGTTTAAAGCTAGGAGAGGAAATGATTGTTATGACGAAGTAAATTGTGCTCTCTCTGAAGTCCTTCACTGGTTTACGGTAAATAATTTAAAACTAAACTCTAGTAAAACAAAATGTGTTAAGTTTACTTTACCTAATGTGAGGCAGGTTAGTACTAGTTTAAAAATAAATGACCAGCCTGTAGAGTTAGTGGATTCTACAAAGTTTCTGGGTATTACTTTAGACTCGCATCTGCAATGGGACCCTCATATTGATGCCTTATCAAGTAGGCTGAGCTCTGCGGCTTTTGCTGTTAAAAAAATAAGACTTCCAACTGATGTGGAAACGGCAAGATTGGTTTACTTTGGTTACTTTCATAGCGTTATGTCATATGGCCTTTTGTTGTGGGGCTCAGCTGCTAATATAGAAAGTATTTTCGTTCTGCAAAAGAGAGCTGTTCGCGCCATATATAATTTAAAGGCAAGAGAATCTCTTAGAGAAAAATTTAAAGAAATTAATATTTTAACACTGGCATCGCAATACATTTATGAAAATTTAGTATATGTAAGAAAAAACTATGACGCATTTGCAAAAAAAAGTCAACCCATAACTTTAACACGAGATTTAAGAATAAGCTTGCCGTTCCATGTTTCAGACTCCAAAAATCAAGAGGTTCATTTCTGGGATGTAGTATTGCATTGTTTAACAAAGTTCCCCAAGATCTGATTGAGCTTCCACTAACCAAATTTAAATCTCAGATTAAGAATACTCTTATGAACAAGGGCTATTATAAAGTTAATGATTATTTAAATGATCGAAATGCACGGACATAGTGTTTCTTGTAATTTGTTATTTGATGGGTATGAGTCAATTTTTGTAACAGTAATATGGTACCTATCTAATGCCGCTTCCTATAAACTTAAATATAACATTTATTGTAACTATATATCTATATCCTAAATAATGTAATGGAAGGTGACTTCAGAAGTATCTCTGAAGTCATTTTTCAACCTAACGACTCTGTTTATATCAATACAGGGAGAAAAAAGCAGCCCTTGCTGAGTTTCTTGCCGGTTCTTCTCAGTACAAGGTCTCCCGCCGTAGTTTTGCGAACCGATGGCGTAGCTTCTTGACCTTCACAAGTGCTTGTAACA
Organism: Chilo suppressalis; assembly: GCA_902850365.2. Classification (NCBI taxonomy): domain Eukaryota; kingdom Metazoa; phylum Arthropoda; class Insecta; order Lepidoptera; family Crambidae; genus Chilo; species Chilo suppressalis. Next base: position 11,160,298 of record OU963897.1, on the reverse strand, counting down.
GCCTAAACTGAATAAATGACTTTTCATTTCATTTCATTTCTCCCGAAATGGGTTCCATTCTGAAAATAAGAACTTAGGAAGTCCGATGAATAAATAGATGCGCAATCAAGTAAGCGATTATATATTTTCAAGAGTCGAAATATAAATAAAACGTCATATTCCGCCTTGTCCCATCCGTAGATCAAATCAGTTGGTTTAAGGGAAACTGACAAGAATTTTGTACCTTTTTTCCATGGGTGTGTTTTCCCTGTGAAATACAATGTCGAACGTATTTAACTTTCGCCCGTGGAAATAGTTATTGTTCCGTTTCGTTAAAACTTTGTTTCCAATTTGTGTTTTAGGAACTTTGACACTATTCCCTCGTATTTTGTATGCATTATTGCTATGATCCTTTGAATGCGCAATTGTTATTTGTTTGATGATGTTGGTAATATTAGGTTTTTTCTATTTATTTATTGATTAGGACCACCAGAAAAGTTACATTAAATCTTATTTTTAAACATTATAGTAGTGATACATACAAAATGCAAAATTCTATTGAAGGTAGCCACATCATGCTCAAGAGACAGTACGAACGGACCGTATTTTAATTAGAAAACAAACAGAAAGACAAACTAAAACAAGATATGAGTATTGAAATTTATTAACTATTAATGGCACCTTTGAAACTATACACAAAAGAAAACGAATATATATAATTCTTCGATATAACGAAATTAACGACAAAAATAAATTAATAAATTTTGCCTACGCATCTCTTAATAACTCAGGTCAATCAAGGTCAGTCAAAGTTAGGCTGTTTGCAAATATTTTTAGTAACTATTGTAACGTACCTCAGGAATCGTCCCATGGTTTTGACTATCCTTGGTTCCATTTCACACATTTTATCCTCGAACATCATCGATATTTATCAGGCATAAACATATGTTTTATTATGTATTTCTGGAAACACTCATTTTCAAAAATATCACACACTATTCATCACATTGTAAATACGTATTATAATTCCATGTGTACTGAAAATCACTATTCCAGAGTGCTGGTCACTTACCGGCATTTTTCTTTATTCTGTTATTTATTTGTTTTCATTAATTTTGCTCCGATTTTATCTATTTTTAGTTTATTTATTTTCTTGAAATTTGTGACAACTTAATGTTTTTTATCCGTTGCCATGGCTACCTATTACACGGAAACTCTCTGCAACTACGTCTATGCCTATTCAACCTCCACAGACCACCTAATTTGATTCTTTTTAGTACGATTCGAACCGTGTCTAAATTTAAATGGTTCCGGACCTATAAAAGGCCGAGCCTCCCTGATCTTTCATTCATTTCTACGGCAAAAGTTGCCAACTCAACATTTGATAGGTCGCTACCGAGCTCTAAATTAATATAAGGCCTTGTCCCGGGGCCGGCTGCCCCGGGACTCAAGAAAAGACCTCAAAGCTAATCAGCACCCTTTGGCTTTCTAAAGTACTCTCTACTCAACTATACTACACTAAACGTTCATCCTCTTCACCGGACCCCTACTGCCGTCTGGACTCCAGCAGCGTCATTAAGGATCCAGCTGTTTCGGCCCGCATACCACCGGGGCCTGCCGTTTCACCAGTAGTGCCGGTTATCTCAAGACTTCGCCGGCCAACCTACAAGCAGCCCCCGCCAACCACCACGTGGGCAGGCCAAGAACCGAGACGCCTGAACAAGAACGCTTCTGCCTGCCAGGAGCGCCGCCTGTCCACCAGCAGTTCGTGCTCCAGACCCTCAAGCTGCCACAGTGAAGATTGCCGACGACCCACGCCCATTGCACCACTTCCTACTTCACACCCCACACTACACACACACTATACCCCTAACTTTTTATATTCTTTTCTGTAAATATTATTCTTGTAAATATATATATTCTTAAACCTATTCCTATTTTCTCTTTTCTATTTATTTTGTCGCTGCCCGATACTATATTAAATGTTGCAGTGATTACAGTAGGCAGTTGAATATGATAAAAAAATATTGCAGTCAAAAGTATTACCACGGTAATATTATCTATACAGTATTGTGACTCCGCCCTATCCTTGAAAATAAATGCCTACACCGAGCGCTGCGTTGGCACGCGGTAGGGCCGCCAGCCTACAGTATTTTATGTAGTTTTGTTTTTAACGCGAGTGTAGGTAGATTACTCGTTTGTCTCTTTTTTCATCCTAACCCCTTATTTATATATTATTCCAGATATTTTGCCCGATGGAAAAACCGAAATACCTAAATATTAGCAACAAATAACGTACTAGTAGGTAGGTATATAAAAAATATTCTATAAAGGTAAGACACCTTTCCAATATTTCAGGTAATTTAAAAAATGATATCTCTGGGTGTGTTATTGAAGAGTTCAAGCAACCAAAAACAGCAATTGTGCTGTTGTACGATATTGATCGTCGTTTGTTCTTTTCCATACTAAATTATGTAGGTATCTACTAATTAAATCAAATATTTACAATACAAAACGCACGTTTAAGCACGGCTAACTGCATAAAAAACAATTCAGACCGTTCGATCGTCGTTGCGGCGCGGCGACGCATTCGCGACTGGGTGCCCGCCGAGAGCACATCGAACTCGAGTGGCGTAGGTATGACTCGCTTTCCGACCGTTTGTATGAAGATAGAATACTGTATGATATTATTACCGTGGTATTACCTACTCGTTGCAAAGCACGCGAGATTTATTTCTTATTAGCTTCCGCCCGCCACCACGTCCGCGTCATTACTGTTTTTTTGAGAATCCCACAGGAATTTAATATTTTTTCAGGGAAAAAAGTATTCCTTGTGTCAAACCAGGTCATACACTATGTGCGTACCAAATTTTATCCAAATCCGTTTAGCCATCCATTGCATGTTCGTAACACAATCACGCAAAAACTATTGAACGGATTTGAATGAAATTTGGTATGCATATAGTAAATGACCTGAATTGAGACATAGAATACTTTTTATCCCGGGGAAATGTTAGGTTCCTGTGGGATTCTCAAACTAAAGTTAACGCGAACGAAGTCGGGGACGCCTGGTAGTATTCATATAAATTAATTTCAATAAAAACTGTTCAATCTTTAAAAACTTTAATGTGTATTTTATCTTTTATGTTCCGAATTCTGGTATATGTTAATAGATCGATGATTACTTTAAATGTGTACAATATTTGTCATAATCTCATTGTACTTACAATAACTCTTGTTTATAGCATAATAACAGCTCTTATTTAACGCAACACGACATGTTATTTCACAAACAACCACGTGTACTCGTATTACGTGCTTAACTCGTTACGTACGCAAAATTATATTAATTGTATCGTGCACATGTTACATCAATCAATTCAAATCAGCAGAGAGCGAGACATCAAGCAAATAGAGCATTTAATCTTCTGCGGCTGACAATTCATTTATCAGCCAATCGCGATTATTTAGATTAATAAACGTAACCGCTAATAAGGACATTTCTACACGCCGCGCCGCGCTGTTGAAAGCCATGGACGGATATATACCACCCATTATTCAGAATGATATTAGCGCCACTGGGCATACCGAGCGGCAATATAATGTTATTAGACATTCATTTCGTGCATATTAACTTTGCGATGTAGCTCCAATATTTTGTACCAGCCACTAGGACATTATATTTGACGTCTGTTAAGCTAGCATGGCAAAGTGAGCAGAATCGTTTAAAATAAAGTGCATCAATTAGTGCTTATTTAGTGCTAATTTAGTGCCAAAACCGGAAATTTAATGCTCTCATAGTTTAGCGAAAAATTAGAACACTGCCAGCTTTTAATTAAGCTAGCAGTGTATTCCCTGAAACGCCTATATTAACGCGGTATAGAACTAAAGCAATGCATAGGGAATTTAGTGCTTAATGAGTGCTGGCAGTATCTGATGAAAATTTTGGAAAATAAAAAATATTTTATTTTTTATCAATAAAAACTTCTAGTATGACATCTGAGCAAGTGACCGGTTCGAATACATCACTCTGGATCGAAAATCTATGATAATCAACGGTTAATAATTTAGTGCTCAATGAGTGCTGCCAGTATGTGACAAAAAATTAGGATTTTTTTTTTTTTTTAATTTTTTATCAATATAAACTGCTAGTATGACAGTCTGAGCAAGTGACTGGGTTGAATACATCACTCTGGATCGAAGATCTATGATAATCAACGGTTAATAATTTAGTGCTCAATGAGTGCTGCTAGTATGTGATAAAACATTTGGATTTTTTTATTTTTTATTAATAAAAACTGCTAGTTTGACAGTCTGAGCAAGTGACAGGGTTGAATACATCACTCTGGATCGAAGATCTATGATAATCAACGGTTAATAATTTAGTGCTCAATGAGTGCTGCCAGTATGTGATAAAAAATTAGGAAATTTTATTTTTTTTAATTTTTTATCAATATAAACTGCTAGTATGACAGTCTGAGCAAGTGACTGGGTTGAATACATCACTCTGGATCGAAGATCTATGATAATCAACGGTTAATAATTTAGTGCTCAATGAGTGCTGCCAGTATGTGATAAAAAAGTAGGAAATTTAATTTTTTTTAAATTTTTATCAATATAAACTGCTAGTATGACAGTCTGAGTAAATGACCGGGTTGAATACATCACTCTGGATCGAAGATTTATGATAGTCAACGGTTAATAATTTAGTGATCAATGAGTGCTGCCAGTATGTGATAAAAAATTAGGAAATTTTATTTTTTTTAATTTTTTATCAATATAAACTGCTAGTATGACAGTCTGAGCAAGTGACTGGGTTGAATACATCACTCTGGATCGAAGATCTATGATAATCAACGGTTAATAATTTAGTGCTCAATGAGTGCTGCCAGTATGTGATAAAAAATTACGATTTTTTTTTTTTTATTTTTTATCAATATAAACTGCTAGTATGACAGTCTGAGCAAGTGACTGGGTTGAATACATCACTCTGGATCGAAGATCTATGATAATCAACGGTTAATAATTTAGTGCTCAATGAATGCTGCCAGTATGTGATAAAAAATTAGAAATTTTATTTTTTTTTAATTTTTATCAATATAAACTGCTAGTATGACAGTCTGAGCAAGTGACCGGGTTGAATACATCACTCTGGATCGAAGATTTATGATAGTCAACGGTTAATAATTTAGTGCTCAATGAGTGCTGCCAGTATGTGATAAAAAATTAGGTTTTTTTTTTAATTTTTTATCAATATAAACTGCTAGTATAACAGTCTGAGCAAGTGACTGGGTTGAATACATCGCTCTGGATGGAAGATTTATGATAGTTAACGGTTAATAATTTAGTGCTCATTGAGTGCTGCCAGTATGTGATAAAACATTTGGATTTTTTTATTTTTTTATCAAAATAAACTGCTAGTTTGACAGTCTGAGCAAGTAACCGGGTTGAATACATCACTACGGATCGAATATGTATGATAATCAACGGTTAATAATTTAATGCTCAATGAGTGCTGGCAGTATGTGATAAAAAAATTAGAAAAAAACAAAATATTTTATTTTTTAGCAAATGAAACTGCTAGTATGGCAGTCTGAGCAAGTCACCGGGTTGAATACATCACTCTGGATCGAAGATCTATGATAATCAACAGTTAATAATTTAGTGCTCAATGAGTGCTAACAGTATGTAATAAAAAATTACGAAATTTTATATTTTTAAATTTTTTATCAATATAAACTGCTAGTATGACAGTCTGAGCAAGTGACCGGGTTGAATACATCACTCTGGATCGAAGATTTATGATAGTCAACGGTTAATAATTTAGTGCTCAATGAGTGCTGCCAGTATGTGATATAACATTTGGATTTTTTTATTTTTTATTAATAAAAACTGCTAGTTTGACAGTTTGAGCAAGTGATCGGGTTGAATACATCACTCTTGATCGAAGATTTATGATAGTCAACGGTTAATAATTAAGTTCTCAATGAGTACTGCCAGTATGTGATAAAAAATAACGAAATTTTATTTTTTTAAATTTTTTATCAATATAAACTGCTAGTATGACAGTCTGAGCAAGTGACAGGGTTGAATACATCACTCTATACAGAGCACTCATTGAGCACTAAATTATTAACCGTTGACTATCATAAATCTTCGACCCAGAGTGATGTATTCAACCCGGTCACTTACTCAGACTGTCATCATCATCATCAGCCTATTAATGTCCCCACTGCTGGGGCACAGGCCTTCCCTATGGATGGAATAGGGAGATTGGGCCATGACCCACCACGCGGGCCCAGTGCGGATTGGTGGGTGCTAACGACTGCAAATGCAGCCGGGACCAACGGCTTAACGTGCCTTCCGAAGCACGGAGAAGCTCGAGATAGTAAATGTTTGGTCACCCATCCAATGACCGACCACTGCGAAAGTTGCTTAACTTTAACGATCGCAGCCGAACGCGCTAGCCACCTGCGCCATCGAGCTCCTCTGCGCCATCGAGCTCCTCTGACTGTCATACTAGCAGTTTATATTGATAAAAAATTTAAAAAAATAAAATTTCCTACTTTTTTATCACATACTGGCAGCACTCATTGAGCACTAAATTATTAACCGTTGATTATCATAGATCTTCGATCCAGAATGATGTATTCAACCCAGTCACTTGCTCAGACTGTCATACTAGCAGTTTATATTGATAAAAAATTAAAAAAAATAAAATTTCCTAATTTTTTATCACATACTGGCAGCACTCATTGAGCACTAAATTATTAACCGTTGATTATCATAGATCTTCGATCCAGAGTGATGTATTCAACCCTGTCACTTGCTCAGACTGTCAAACTAGCAGCTTTTATTAATAAAAAATAAAAAAATCCGAATGTTTTATCACATACTGGCAGCACTCATTGAGCACTAAATTATTAACCGTTGATTACCATAGATCTTCGATCCAGAGTGATGTATTCAACCCGGCCACTTGCTCAAACTCATACTAGCAGTCTATATTGATAAAAAATTTAAAAAATTAAAATTTCGTAATTTTTTGTCACATACTGGCAGCACTCATTGAGCATTAAATTATTAACCGTTGATTATCATACATATTCGATCCGGAGTGATGTATTCAACCCGGTTACTTGCTCAGACTGTCATACTAGCAGTTTATATTGATAAAAAAATAAAAAAATCCAAATGCTTTATCACATACTGGCAGCACTCATTGAGCACAAAATTATTAACCGTTGACTATCATATATCTTCGATCCAGAGCGATGTATTCAACCCAGTCACTTGCTCAGACTGTCATACTAGCAGTTTATATTGATAAAAAATTTAAAAAATTAAAATTTCGTTATTTTTTATCACATACTGGCAGCACTCATTGAACACTAAATTATTAACCGTTGATTATCATACATATTTGATCCGGAGTGATGTATTCAACCCGGTCACTTGCTCAGACTGTCAAACTAGCAGTTTATATTGATAAAAAAATAAAAAAATCTAAATGTTTTATCACATACTAGCAGCACTCATTGATCACTAAATTATTAACCGTTGACTATCATAAATCTTCGATCCAGAGTGATGTATTCAACCCGGTCATTTACTCAGACTGTCATACTAGCAGTTTATATTGATAAAAAAATTAAAAAAAATAAAATTTCCTACTTTTTTATCACATACTGGCAGCACTCATTGAGCACTAAATTATTAACCGTTGATTATCATAGATCTTCGATCCAGAGTGATGTATTCAACCCAGTCACTTGCTCAGACTGTCATACTAGCAGTTTATATTGATAAAAAATTAAAAAAAAAAAAATCCTAATTTTTTATCACATACTGGCAGCACTCATTGAGCACTAAATTATTAACCGTTGATTATCATAGATCTTCGATCCAGAGTGATGTATTCAACCCAGTCACTTGCTCAGACTGTCAAACTAGCAGTTTTTATTAATAAAAAATAAAAAAATCCAAATGTTTTATCACATAGTAGCAGCACTCATGGAGCACTAAATTATTAACCGTTGATTATCATAGATCTTCGATCCAGAGTGATGTATTCAACCCAGTCACTTGCTCAGACTGTCATAATAGCAGTTTATATTGATAAAAAATTAAAAAAAATAAAATTTCCTAATTTTTTGTCACATACTGGCAGCACTCATTGAGCACTAAATTATTAACCGTTGATTATCATAGATCTTCGATCCAGAGTGATGTATTCGAACCGGTCACTTGCTCAGACTGTCATACTAGAAGTTTTTATTGATAAAAAATAAAATATTTTTTATTTTCCAAAATTTTCATCAGATACTGCCAGCACTCATTAAGCACTAAATTCCCTATGCATTGCTTTAGTTCTATACCGCGTTAATATAGGCGTTTCAGGGAATACACTGCTAGCTTAATTAAAAGCTGGCAGTGTTCTAATTTTTCGCTAAACTATGAGAGCATTAAATTTCCGGTTTTGGCACTAAATTAGCACTAAATAAGCACTAATTGATGCACTTTATTTTAAACGATTCTGCTCACTTTGCCATGCTAGCTTAACAGACGTTTATATTTGATTAATTATAAGTATTATGTTTATTATATGTGGACATTAGAATTGTAGCACAGCGTGTCAGTGTGATAAATCACAACAGAACTATTAGGTATAGCAAATATCTAAGATACAAATAAAGGCAGTAACATCAATATCATACTAAAACTGTAATCACATAAAGGAAAACTTTTAATTTGAATGTAATGTAAATGAACAGACCGATGAACCGTATGGACGTAGAAACCGCCTTCCTAAACGGAGACTAAGAGGAAGAAGTCTGTCTATACGGAGCAACCACTTGGCTTTTCTAAAGTGAAGAATAAAGTCTGTTTGCTGAAAAAATCGCTATATGGCTTGGCTGCTCGAGCGTGGAATATAAAACTCGATGAAACCCTAAGGAAGTTAGGTTTTAATAAAACTTTTTCGGAGACATGTATATAAACAATACTTTTTGGGGATTCGGCAAAAGTCATACTGGTGATTTACGTCGATGACTTAATCTTATTTCATAAAACTGACACATCATATCATGTTGTCAGAGATGGTTTGTCAAAATATTTTGCATTGAAAGATTTGGGCGAATTGAAGTTTTGTTTGGGATTGAATGTTGAACATAAAGAAAACAGCATTGAAAGAAATCAAAAAACGTAAATATTAAATAAAACTAAATAATGTTTCGTGCATTAACCCGTTAAAACTAGTTTTATTTAATGAGTGATGTGCGTGAAAACCTAAGAAACAAATACGTAAATATTAAGTTTGTTGAAGCGTTTCGGAATGAAACAATGTAAGACGTTTTCTACACCATTGGCACATAATAAACTCGAAGCCAGTAAAGATGGTGAAGTATGTTGATACCTGAGGTTGTTGTTTGATGCAATGATTAGATATGCCCTTAACATAGTTTGACCGTTTCGAAATCTGTCAATACTCGAATGAGCTAACTCCCATATCATCATGTCTTGTGTTATCAGTGTTCATCTGACCATTGTGACAGTTTGACATTGGTGATTAAAATACCGCAGGCATTTTTAACAAGAAAAGTGTATTATAATACCGTCATGTGCCTTCCGAAAGTACACTAACAAGTCGAAAATACAAATAAAGCTAATGGTGTAATATTTTCACTTCTAAGTTTTTAGATTTCATTATTTATTAAATTTATTTTCTTTCGTTGTTTTAAATATTGAAATCTGATCGGACATCATGACAGAGAAAGTAGTGTTGGAAAATATTGCAAAACAAAAAGAGACAACACTATTCTCTCGGTACCGCGCTGTGCGTTTTGACGTTTGTCCGCCCATGAAGTTTCATAAAAAATGTAAATTCGAAAGGTCTAATTACTGTTCTTCATTCTCCTTTTAGTGACGAGCACATAGTCTCAAAATTTATCGAATTGGTAATCTTAGGGCATAGTATATTATTATATTTCGTTAATATAATAATACCGTCTATCGTCGTATAATAATACCGCCATAATTATATTTACAGCATCCAGTAAAAATTTCACGTTTAAAACATATAATTATAATATCACTCTCTTTCTTTTCTTTATATCTAACTAGCTGACCCGGCGAACTTCGTACCGCCCAAAAGTCGATGAATATTCATATTTATTAAATTTATGATTTTTCAGCCGCAATAAAACTAATACAAAAAAGTTAAATCGTTTATAAGGATAATATACCTACATAGAGAAAATGAATTTCAATAACTTATACAAGGGGAGGTCAAAAATTTCGCGGAATAAGAGGGAAGAAGGTTGAAATTAAACACCAAACTATTTTTCCTTTTCAATATATTCTCCCTTAACCCCAATACATTTTTCAGATCTCTCAAATAACTTGTTTATACCATCGAAAAAAAAATGGTTTGTCTTTGGTGTCAAAATAGGCCGAAATTGCGGACTTCACTTCTTCATCGTCGTCAATTTTTTTTCCACGCAGCTCTTTCTTCATTTTTGGAAATAAATAATAGTCACTGAGTGCCAAATCCGGACTGTAGGGTGGGTGGTTAATTGTTCGAAGCCGCATCGGTGAATGGCAGCCGTCGCAACATGGCACGTATGAACGGGTGCATTGTCGTGCAGAAGAAGCACACCTTTTGACAGCTTTCCTCTTCTTTTTACCTTGATAGCTTCTTTCAATCTTTCTAGTAAAGAAGCGTAGTACTGTCCCGTTATAGTCACACCACGTTCTTTATAATCGATCGGTAAAATACCTCCTGTATCCCAAAAGACAGTTGCCATGATCTTGCCAGCCGATTGTGTCACTTTGAACTTCTTTGGAGGTGTGCCTTTTTATGCCACTACATCGACTCTTGCTTTGACTCAGGTTCATAGTGGTGAACCCAGGTTTCATCACCAGTAACGATTCGGGCCATAACTTCTTCCTTTCTCTCTCCACAGAGCTCCAAAAACTGGCAAGAACACACGACACGCTCGCGTTTTAGAAGTGGCGTGAGCATTCTCGGAACCCAATCTTGCACTGACCTTAGTCATCCCAAGATGATGATGTAGAATATTCAAAATACTTGTTTCGCATACTCCAATCATTGCTGCAAGCTGTTTCTTCTTCAACCGGGCATCTTCCAATACAAGTTTTTCTACTTTTTCGACTATTTCCGGTGTGATGGCCTCAATTGGCCGTCCGGAGCGGGGGTCGTCTTCAATGGACTCTCTTCCTTGTTTTTAAAGACCATGCCACTTGTAAACCATGGTTTTACCAAGGGCAGAGTCCGTCTAAACCACCAATAGCTCTTGAAACATAATCTGAGCGGATTTTCCTTTGCTTGGTAAGAAACTAAATAACGGCGCGGTGTTCAATTTTCTCCATACTGGCTGACTTCTTCCCGATTCAGTTGTTTGCAGGTCGATAACTCAAAAGTTAATGACCCGATTAAGTTCAAACTTGTTATATATACTCTTAATGAGGTGCTCAACTAGTGCCTGCCTGGACAAATAAACCTACCCCCACCAACCCCTCCATTCCGCAAACTTATTGACCTCCCCTCGTACTTTAATAGTGTATCAGCGAAATTTAAAACGGCGTTTATTGTTTGCCTGGGTTGCCATTTATTTGCCTAATAACTATTCTCTTAACAGAGACATCCCTTAATCTCTCAGTACCCTACTTCTTGGGAAATTAGGAATAGTTCTATATTTTTGGAAACTCAAACCTAATGGAGTAAAATTGATGTTATAATGAAATGAAAACTGCGATATTGATACTTCAATATAGTGTTAGACTTATATCCATCGTCTCCTTACCAAAATATGGGCTAGTATTGCAGCTTGTCTTCTGATTACAGTATTTTCTTTAAATTACAATATCACTCTCTAAAGTGGTCATCTTATATCCATATTGTAGTAACAGATTAGCAGCAGTAGATGTGCTTTTGTGATGAGAGCTATCAATTGTGGAAGAAGGCGGAATACCAAACCTAATTTATATACCTAGTCAGGTCATAAATTCTGGCACATGTTTAATATAAAATAATTGAAACAATTTTATTCATTATGTAACTATTTATATACCAAAATGAACTTAACAAAACATAGATTCTTATGACAATAAAGTTTATTCAAAATGACCTCCGTGATTTTGAATACAGGACTTCAATCTGCGCGGCCAGTCGTCTATCGCAGCACGAACGAGGTCCATGTCAATATCGGCGGCTGCTTTAATCAAGGATGTCTTGAGTGACTCCGATTTGGGAGGAGGCTTTGAGCACGGCTTTTCCTCCAAATGTTGCCATATCTTGTAATCTAACGGACTCAAAACTGGACTGGAGGAGGGCCAGACTTCGTGCCGGTAGAAGTCGATTTCACGCGCCGCCAGCCAGTCTTGTGTGCTCTTCGTTCTATGAGCTGATGCCGAATCATGATGGAATACCCAGTGCCTGTTATTGAACATGGTATGAGAAACAGGTTCCACAAGGTTCGTCAGGACTGTATTTTGATACATAAATGCATTCGTTTTTACACCTTTCTCACAAAAATGTACCTCTGTTAAGCCCCAATAAGAAACTCCTAACCATACCATGAGCGAGGATGGAAAATGACCTCGTCGTACACGCGGAATAAGACTGCTCGCATCTTCACTACTATGTGCGTACACCTTATCATTTTGTTTGTTGTAGCTCTCTTCTACGGTAAAAAATTTTTCATCCGAAAAAAGAATTTCCCGATATTTTTTCCCGCGTACCGCTTCAACAAAGCGCGGCATCTCTTCAGTCTCAGGTTCATTAGACGAGCATTCAAACGATGTCCTGTTTTTCTTCGATATGCCCGAAGCCCTAAGTCTTCATTTAACACCCTTTTCACCGTGGTTCTGCTTAACCCCATCTGAAGGGCCAACAGTTTCTGCTTACGTTTGGGATTTCTTTGAATTCCCGGCTTCACAGCTTTTATCACTGCTGGAGTCCTAACAGACCGAGGGCGACCACTTCTTGACCTGTCATCTACACTAGAGTCTTATTGTATCGTTTGATGGTACGATAAACGAATCTTTTGGTTATATTAAAATTTTTCAGAATGTCAAAAATTTGAATGGGCACGTAACCGCAACGATGCAACGCAATAACTGCAACACGGCCGTAATGAGTAAAGTTATAAAAAGTATACATTTTTATTTTCATGAATAATTCGAAATTCGAATTCAATAAACTTTTTTGTGGCCAGAATTCTAAAAGAAAAGTTTTTACTGTGTGACAATACTTATGACCTCACTGTGTATATACCCCGGACAATATAATGTTGTTTATAAACAAGTAGTGTAAATAATGAGAAAATGTTTTCAATATTTTTTTTTACTTTTTACGTCATATTTTATTTTTTTATTTCAACTACCACGTAATCTCATATCAACTCCAGAGCGAAGCCGGGTATCATAGCTAGTTGCAAAATATAGCCACAGTTCTTCATTTTCAGGGCATATATAACAATTTTAATTTTTGGTTTAATGTACATAGTCGTAAATACCAGGCCAGATATTGCGTATACTGTAAGTTACTTGGGTCAGTTTAATACAAAGTATAGTGATACGCACTGGACTACTGCTAAACGAATACTTCAATATTTGAAAGGTACTATAGATAATGGTATTACTTACAGAAAGTGAGTACCTAAATAGTTTCGCGGATACTGATTGGGAAAATTGTGCTGCTGATCGTCGTTCCTATACCGGTTTCTTTATGTAATTAGCCGGTGGTCCGATCTCTTGGGAATCGAAGAAACAACCCACCGTGGCTATTTCATCGACGGAAGCAGAATATATTGCTTTATGTACTAGTATGTAGTGCTACCAAAGAAGCAATATTTTTGCGCAGATTTCTTTGTGAAGTTACGGATAAGCAAAATGAAATTTTAACCGTAGTGACAGTCAGGGAGCACAAAAGATAGCTACCAATCCTATTTTTCATAACAGGATGAAACATATAGACGTTAAGTTCCGTTTTATTTACGAAAAGAAAGCTGACAAGATCATTACTTTAAAATATGTTAGTAGTGCGGAGATGACTACGAATTTATTTACGAAACCTACCTACTTAGGTAGAATGGCACATAACAATTGTGTAAACAAAATGGAGTGAGGATAAATAGTTTAGATAACCTTTGTTTTATCTTGTTGTTAATATATTAATAAGCTAATAATTTTATTAAAGCTACATAAGCTTTTTAATGATATTTTATTTGAATAAATTTTAGATTAAGTTGGGCTGTTAAAATACCTATTTTGGTTTATATACGTTATCTTTAATCTGATTTTTTTATCAAACATATGTCAGGTCAGCTGTTCCTTTTTTCCTGTCTATTAAAAACTCTTACAACACGCACGTACAAGTTTTTATTTCAATAATTTACAACATATTTATATATGGGCGGCAACCTTGCACATTGTGAAGAACTCCATAGCGGACCCCTTTATAGAGGGTCGTCACGCTCACGTCAAAATCGTCAGTCTTTTGTATAAAAGAAAAATATTACTAGCACCGTTGCCTACACCAACATAATCCCCTACCCGGTGAAGTCCTGGAACCTTACTCACCGACAGAAACACAACACCACCCAAATTTTACGGGCCAATGGACTTGGATGAATTAGCATTGGACCAATGGACAAATAAAAAAGATATTTTTCGAGGTGTTCAGTAATTATAATTACCCAAATTAAAGAAAATACATAAATGGAACATGGAACTTTTGTTCACTTATTCTTAACTAGTTATTACATAGTATAAAATTTTTCATAACTGATTTTCTTAAACAGTTATGAAAACGGATAAATATTATTTTTTCTTAACCAGTTGGGAAAAAGTAAATAAAAAATCTTCTTTCGTCGACGGTTAAGAAACTCTTCTAAGAAAATGGACCGAAGGATTATAATGGCAAATCTTATTCCTACAACAAATAATTTACTCATAATAGATTGAGACGCAACCAATGATGCTTGACTCACAATTTAATAAGATTGCTGCGTGTTTCTTGCGATTGTCAGTATTCCGCGGAGGCGATATGTGTGCGCCACGTGAATCAGGAGTGAATTCGACGGAATTCCCCACGAAAATTCCCAAACGAGATCAGAATATCAATTGCTTTTCTACCCAATTTTCCTGTAAATTGCTACGGAATATTGTACCGTGAAAATATCTAATATTTGCATAACCGCCACGCGCTTTGGTATAAAAAAAAGCAAAATGAAAGTGAGCCCCCGTAACAGGTGTCATTGATTCGGTTAACTTAGTTTGGCGAATGTTATTCTCTAAATAACGGCGAATGAAACTTCATTCAATTTACGGAGCTACTCGGTTGGGACTACAACACAATATTGTTTCCAACAAGGTTTTGGATGTGCTCTCCGAACATACTAAATTCATTGCGTGTAAATTTAAACTTTCCCACAAAATGTTAGAGTTTCACCTTTTAATTAATATGAAGCCATTAGCCCCTGGCGGTCAATTTAGAACTTCGTTCGAAATTGCAACTTCTGTTTTGTTACTTCACTTTTTGACATTATGATTTTATCATTGTTTGATAATACTTGTTAGATGTGTAATCTTAGTAGTATTTCTCTCAGATCTAGGTATCACATTTTTTTGAACAATTGTTGTTACTAACTTTCTAACAATAATGATTACCTAAAATACTAGCAACCAAGGTAGCCAAGTAGAAAATCACCCCCTGGTCTCTCTAGAGAATAATGACTTCATTATTAAAATGAATATAATTCGCAGTGAAATTAACGGGAAAGAACATTAAGTTCTTCGGAGTTGCAGCCACAATGAGTGCCTTTCGAGTATTAATTGTAGTTCCTGCAATTCGCACCTGGCTGCCTGTTCTTCTTAGTTAATAATGTGCCCAATATATTATATAGGATTTACATTTTTATAAAATTGCTGTACTTAAATATGAGGTATTTATTCAATATAATATGCAGTTTAAGGTACCTATACTCTCTGAAATATGTGATACGATAAACCATTCAACAATTTAAAATGCGAAATAAAGTATAATCGACTCTGGCATGATTCTCTAAACTTAAAACTAAATTTAACATCAGTCTTTTTTTCATTCTGTATACAGAATGACAAGGATACACTGTTGTCAAATTTAAATTTAGGTTTTGAGAATCATGACAGAATCGATACCTATGTATGTCTACGACGACGTTTTCACGGCTAAAGTACTGTACCGATTTTGCAAAATTTGCCATGAAATTGAGGAAATTTCAAAGACAGTCTTCTATTTGGCGTCAAAATAAAATTTTAAAGTGCCTAAAAGGAAATATAAACTTTTGTATGGAAATTCAACAAATTCACGAGCACCTCTAAATACAAACTATTACAATATATGAAAATCTGAATCGCTTCTACAAAATAAACCAAAGTTCATTTAAATTATATGGTAAATTAACATCAGTCACTAATAATTAATCCCATTTATGAAATAGCTTTGTTGAGATATCTGAATACGCACAAAGAGTTGAAACCAACTCTGAAATCAAGTTGGAGTATACCTATTCATAAATATGTATTTATCCCTTGTTAGGGAATTTCAGTCGTAATAATGAAACATTACCATATCCACTGTGAAATGTTAATACTTAAGGTATTTTACTATATTTCCATTTTGGGAATTATGATTATGACCTAAATAAAATGGCCTTTAATATCTAGGTCGACTTTTCTAGTAACTCTGTATAATTTACCGTTACATCTTTGCTTACAAAAAAACTAAGGCCGAATATGTCCATAAGTTGCAGAGAAAAGTAAAAAAAACATGAATTAGTGACTGTTTTGCGAATCTGGGGTGTTTGGTATTAAATCGGGATTAATTGAATTTTTTTTTAGGTAACGCTACCTGACGCCCCCCTGTAGGTCCCCCCGAACGCGATTTTTTTTAGGTAACCCTGGCGCAATCCTCACTACCGCTGGACCTCTGAAATTTCAAATATAATCTGATATCAAATTCGGATTCAGGTTTTTTTTAAGTAACCCCTAACCCCCGTGGTTCCCCTAGGTGGACCGCAATCCCAAGTCTGACCCCAGATTTGGTTAAGCGACCAAACTTAGGAACCAAGTTTCTAAAAAAACTTGCGGACAACTTCGTGCATACATAGAGGCATTCACGAACCACGTTATAGATTTCAAAGGTGTATAGATAGTAAATTATCAAACACAATATAGTTTATTAATGAAAATATTGTTTAATTGTTAATTTAAAAGTTTAACAAGAATGCAACTGTTGCTAAACATTGTCATTCAAGTCAGAATCCCATTTCGACACAGTTACTAGTCGCGCATTTGCCCAATTTCTCGTGTTTACATTACTGTTCGTGATCTGTAATAATAGTCGCTGCTTGTTCCAACAGTATCTGTTTCCGTCTATCCATTTGCATGATTCCATTCAAATTATATATATTAACATAATAATCTAATGCATTTCTTAAAAATGCTTGTTTTTATAGAAAATTCCACTTAAATAAATTCCGTTTTGTCCAGGCATCAGACAGAATTCGAACCTGCAGGAAAATGTGCACTTTCCTCTTTTCGCCTGGATTGTATCTTTGTTCTAGTAAAATTTTCATTAGATTTACGAATCTAGCAGTTAAATGCCTAAAAGAGCCTTTAAGAAAAAACAGCATATTTTTTCTTTATGCGGCTTCCGTGTTGATTCTGCGAACTAAAATATATTCTTGTATCCATTGATTTATTTCTGTGCTTGTATCAGTGATGATTTAATGGCATTGTGCTTTCACAAATACGCCGTGAATTTTGAGTTACCTGAAATACTAAATAATCGTATTAGTAAAAAAAATGAGAACAGTTATTAACAGTAAAGTACTACTCACACATACAAAAATATTAATTTAGGTAAGTATGACGTTCACTCAAACCTACTAATATTATAAATGTGTAAAGGAGATTCCTCATCTTCCATACATGTTTGGCCTAAAGCAATAATCATAAAAAATTGTTTCCTAGATTCGAAATTATATATACATTACTGTAGAAACGAATATTATTGACGGACACCCCTGAGAACTTCTATAAACCATATACACTGAATGATTTTGAGGTGGTTGAAGTTATACTTCTTTATGCGCGTTATGAAAAAATGGTGAGAGTGAAATTTTAAGATGCGCGCGCATCACTGTAACACAAAATTTTAGTATTGTGTTTACCGCACATTAAGAAAATCTACCAACAAAATAGAAATAAAAAATAAAATAATAATAAAATAGAAATTTAGTGGGTGCTAACGACTGCATTGTGAAGGCCTATCAAAAGTATCTATTAACAACGGAACCAAAGCGCGATTCAGGAGACTACAGCGCCATCTCTTGACCATTGGTGTAGTAGAACCAAAAACCACATCTTTATTTTTTGTAATAAAGTAACAGTTATAGGTATTCATATTTATAATATATATCCACATGTTTCTAGTTTGTATATTCGGAATACGTGTTTGAGTTTCATACAAGTGCAAATCACATATGTTCTAATAAATTATATTCAGTAGCGATTTTAATTGAATATTTTGATTATTTATTTATTTTTTCAAATTAAAACTGAACTTTATTGACTGTGTCCTTTTCCAGACTTTTTATTAATTTATTGTAATTAATTGTTTGCATGCAATTAAAAACTAATTTTAAACGATGTCAAAGAAGGATAACTTCTCACGCGCCTACATAAGTACACGCACCCATTTTTTTTGGAAATAGGTACATAGTTATTAAAATAATAAAAAACAAATAAGTTATATTAGCAAACTAGGGAAATCAAACCAAGTACCGAAATTATGTATTACATTCAGGTATATAAAGCATGTAGATTAATAGATAGTTGCCTGTTTTTAAAGTTAATGCATAAGAGTAACTTTTAAAATCAGGTATCATCTATGCATTTCCGGTTATTATAAGGTACTCTGTGATAGAAACTGTGTGTTATTTGTGAATGAGCCACAGATTAGAGAGAATTTTTAAACTCTCGTTAACTAAAGAAAGCTTATTATTTTTGTTATATTTAGATTTTTAGTGTATCACACCTTATAATGTGTTTATGGAGGTGTTTGGCAAATAATGTATGGCAATAGACTTTATGATGTCGCCTACCATCTTTAATATTTGTCTAAGCACATTTGCATGTAGTAAAAAATGATAATATACTTGTGGATATTAATACCACAGTGTAATAAAAAATTTTTTTTATCGATCTTTACAAAATAGATTTGTTTTGATGTTATATAAACAACTTCGATCAGTCTTTGGCTAAATGTTACTACACCCATAGCCATTAAAAATGATTCGTATATTTTCCAAACCGGTAAAATTAAAAGTTCTTTTTAAAATGACTATATTATACAAAGGTGTCCGTTAAAATCTAATGACTGTAAAATAAAGTATAAATTACGCCAAGAATTACCGTATATGTCAATATTTTTTGTACATTTGGGCCAATTTGAGCAATCTCCTTTTTGTGTTTCTATGTTTGTAACGCAATCGCACAAAACGGATTTGGATGAAATTTGGTATGCATATAGTTTACTAGCTGTGCCCCGTGGTGTTACCCGCGGTTTATTAGGGATATTTTCCCCTCAGTAAAAGGTAGCCTACTCGTATGTGTTGATCAAGGGTGTCAGCCAAATCCACACCAAATTTTATTAAAATCGCTCTAACCGTTAAGACGCGAAGAAGTAACTAACATACACACTCACACACACACAAATTTTCGCCTATATAATATTAGTGTAATGACCTGGGGGCCAATCGCCTAACGGAAATGCTTTGGGAAACGCTAACGCTTACGATTTTATATTGTTATTTCTAGCCGCCTTAGGTTTTCGAATACCTCAAGCTCATTTTTTTTAATATTGTTATTACCAATGCAAAAGAAAAAGAAAAAGCGCGAGGCATTTGAATACCTCAGGCGGCTAGAAATAAAATAATGAAATCGTAAGCGTTAGCGTTTTCCAAAGCATTTCCATTAGGCGATTGGCCCCCTGTAATGAGACGGATACTTTCTATCACGAAAAAATATTAGATGCCTAAGGGATTCTTAAAAAACTAAATCGGACGAGGTCGCGGGCGGCGGCTTGCATCCTATAAACCAATTTTATGGAAATTTGTAATTAACACACTTTTATGGCATTATTAACTGTTTCATGCACTTATATCCTAAAAGTAGTTTTATTTGAATCAATTTATGACAGCTAAAATTGTTTAGGTTTCATAATTGCACAAGTAGTAAGAAAATAAATTATATCGTTTTCTGAATTCGTTAGTAAATTATTCGTAAGTATTTACTGAATAAATTTATTTCCTTTCCTTCGTAACAGCCGCTTTCTGCATTAGACAGCACATATCACCAAGGCGCCAAATAAAATATATTCATGGAGGTAAAGATATTCATATACTACTTATTAAAAAAGGGAATACACAATCATAATAATTGATGTAATTCGAACAAAATTAATTTTTCCTCTAATAAAATTCATATGGTATTTTAAATTAACACTTATAGACAGCTACTTACAAAACAATACAAAGTGAGCCTCCTCGAATACCGTGGTTTTTATATACTAAATTGTGTCGGAGAAAATTAAAACTCATATTAAGAATTAGGTCCAGTCACATACCATCAAGGAAGTTTGCATATATGATGAAAAAACTAAATACACCTAATTGCGAAATATGTCAACAAATTAAGGACGTGCATCATCTTTTGATGGAATGTGAGCGGAATCAGGTTCAAAGAAACATATTTATATCAAAATTGCAAATAAATAAGTTGAATATAGGGATTGTTCAAAGTGTTTTGAGCAACCCCGAATCTGAAGCCGCATTGTACTTGTGTAGTTTAGTGGAATGCTGCCAGTAAATTACACAAGTACGACATCTAATGTAATAATTTTACAATTCTTAATTAAGTAGTTCAGTACTCGTTAGTTTGTTTCGATGGAGCTGTCATGTCATCGGACAAAAGCTTCTAAACAAAAAAGATAAAAAAAACGACGGGTTGCACTCCGGGAGTGCCGGCAGAAGTGAAAACTTGAATATTAACGTTGTGCATTTTTGATATTTGGAATGGTTAGTACTAAAAGTACTAGTAAAGTACTATCATATATGTGGTAGAATACAATATTTATATATTGCGCTATCGTACACAAACATGACAATTTATATTACATTAAAAAAGTTTATCTCTCAGAAAAATCAACTTACATGAATCATGTTTAAGCGCACTTAGCGACATCTTTTGTATAGAAATCAACTTACATGAATCACATTTAAGCGCACCTAGTGACATCTTTTGAAAAAAATGCATTTTCTTCACAGTAAAGCTGCCACGTGGACGTCCTTTAAAAAGACTTATTATTATAATACGGTAAAATCAAAATAGTACTATGTTTCGTCCAATATATTGAAAGTCAACAACCTTTCCAATTTTATTATGTGTCGTGATGCGATCAGCGATTTAACCTGACGCGAGTTTAACATTTTTTACTCATACAGAAAAAGTATACAACGCCGCTAAAGAAGTTTTCACTTCAAAAAGAGCTACTTCTCGAAAAATATCCTTAGATCCCATTGTTTGATACATAGTTAAATGTGACTATGACTATCAATGTTACGTCAAATATAAAGTAAAATGTGTAAAATTTTGAGAAATGGTTACTTTTACTAGTTATTTTAAATACCTAGACACAATTAACTATGTATCAAACGACAGGCCCTAGTGAAATGAAATTCATGTTAATTACAACGAAATCTTCGATTAATTGTAAGGTCGATGTATAACCATACCTTGAACCTTGAAGTTGGCTGTGAAATAATTGCGTAATCAAGCTAATCGCTTAGTGTCTAATTCTAGTGAAGCATTTGTTACATTGAAATCGCAGTTGGTAAATACGGCGCTTACGCCTAAGTAGGCGCCCACTTGCTTAGCTTTAAGCTTGCCTCTAAACTTGGCATTTTAGTGTGACCGTTGCCTAAGAAATTATAGTCTACCGTTATAAAGTGACAGTAACTACTTGATTTTTCCGTGAACATAAAACATTTCCCCTGGAAATAGCTTTAAATTTTATAAGCAAACAATTTGGTTTAATAATGATTGTTGAATCACTAGGAGAATAATATGCGAACGCTCGATATTATGGTAATTTCTTGCAAGCGGAACGGCCGTGACTGAAATAATGTTTATTTTATTTCTTATTCATATCCCTCTGTGCCCCGAAAACACTGGGGTGATGAGAGATAATACGCAACCGATTTCTAAGTATTCATAATTAGTTAGCATTATGGATATTCCTTATGTTATGTAACTACGCTTATTAAATGTTACTGTTTACACAATTTTATATACCTATTTATTTATACTGCATTCGTATTCAATTATTTTTTAGGTTCTGTACCAAAAGATAACAACTATTACTATTGCCGCATTGTTTCATCCATAATTAAATTTGACTATAATTAATGCAGTTAGTTAGTTGGACTCAATGGGACAAATGATGAAATCCTGCGACGTGTCGGCAAGAACGCGAACTTTGGGATACCATCAGAGTGAGGAAGGTTGGCAAGGAAGGCAAAAATGCTGGAAAACGAGGCGTCGGTCGCAGGAAGAAGTCTTGGTTGAGGAACCTACGAGAATGGACTGGAATCTTGAGCGCCGCTGAATTATTCCATCACGCTAAGGATAAGGAGACGTATGCTAAGCTGACTGCCAACCTTCGCTATTCGGAGAGGAACTAGAAGAAGAAGATAATTCCACTTCAATTTATAGTATATGTTTTAAATTTTGACAAAACTGGTATTTTTTGGGGTTCCGTAGTCCTGACAAGTCCTTATAGTTTCGTCATGTCCGTTTGTCCGTCCCCGGTTTAGCTTAGAGAGTATAAGCAAAAGCGAGCTGTAATTTTGTGAAGATATGTATACCTATTGATCACGCCTTCAAATGTTAGAATAAAAACTATTTTTTTTAGGATAGCTCCCCTACATGTAACCGTGGGATGTTTTTTTTCATCATTTACCCCATGGTGTGGGGCATTGGATAGGTCCTTTAAAATTACTTAGAGCTTTCTAAGACTATTATTCGTTTTAGGGATCCGTTTGTGAAATATTGAACTTTAATGGTCTAATTTTAAGCTGATACGGCAGAATAGGGCTGTTCTGTACTAAAATGTATCTGTGTAACAACTTTGTAACCTATATTTCCAATAAAGATGATTTGATTTGATTTGAATTTTTATTCGAGTAGGGCGTCTCCCTCCCCTCTAAAATCTAAACTATTGTCTTGAAAAACCTAGAAAAATTCATGATTTCATGAACTTTTAGGGAAAACTATAACTGTTATGATATCTACCTTAACAGTTATAGACGTTCAACTTTGGTAAAGAAAATTTGTGACCTATTGAAAATTCCTTTGAAGATAACATTAATAGTGACATAGATAAAAATATTGTAGCGTAAAACCTTGCATTGCAATAAAATCTAAAAATAATATTTAAAAACTACAATTAAGTGTCATTACTTACACAACGCTACCGCGAGCACCAACGGCAACGGCTTCAGAGTCGCGCTGACGTTGCGATTAGAAAATAAAGACTCCTGTACCCTTAGCACGAACCAATGACAAATTCGAATAGTTTGCGAGACCGAAACGTCAGTCACGTCGACAAAGAAAAGTCGTGTACCACAACGCACTTAGCCGGATTTTTTCTAAAGGATTTAACTATAGTCAAATTTAACTATCGATAAAACAAGGCGGCCTTAGCCTCACCATTGTCCTTCAATCTGTCAGTGGGTATTATCTTTTCAGGTATTAAGCTGAAATCAATTCAAATCAAAGAGTGCAATACCTTGGAGTAGTAGTAGGTAAATCCATACTTAAAATTCAACGGAATCAATAGAGTAGAATGATACAATTTGTCAAGAAACAATACCATGGTTGCAGACAAAAAATGTTGTATTTAACGAACCGGATGAAATCTTGAAATATTGAATACTAGCGGCCGCCCGCGACTTCGTCCGCGTTAACTTTAGTTGTTTGAGAATCCTACAGGAACCTGACATTTTTCCGAGATAAGAAGTATCCTATGTCTTAATCCAGGTCAAAAACTATAATATATGCGTACCAAACATCCAAATCCGTTCCCTAGTTTTTACGTGATTGAGTAACAAACATACAAACAAACAAACATAAAAAAATCGCATTTATAATATTAGTAGGATAACTAATGGCATGTTCGAGACTTATTCCTGTGATGAACGACTTATTTACAAACCAACAATCCAACTTCATACGGAACCCTCGGGAGGAACCCTACAAACATGAGCGCTTCTTTTTGTTTTGTTTGTACCTATGTAAAAAAATGGAAGATCCACGAGGAAATTGAAAAATCGCTATTACGTTTTTGTATTAAAATCTCAACACTTTTTCTACATATGGTTCGTCAGCAAATTTATTAAACTAAAAACATTACGCTACTTGCGGAAATTCGACACGGGGTGCTGATTTTTATTTCTAGTAAAAAAATCTTTTAATTGAAACATCTACCTCCTACCCTATTAATAAACGAGGAATAAGCTTAGACTAGTTACGCCGTGTTTTGTACATATTACTGAAATACCATTTGTCATTTATTGAACAGTCGAAACTCAAGCGTCAGCGCGCGCAGATTATGCCAATCGGCGTGTAGGCGCGGAGTGTTCCGCGGGCGGGCTAAAACGCCCTTTAATCCGGCTGGTCGAAATAAACTCACATAATGAATTGTGTGACTTCAAAAAAACAACACAACACCATAAGACAAAACATGGAGTAACTAATCAGAGCTTATTCTTCGTTTATTAATAAGGGGGTTAGCAGGTAAATTCTTATTACATTTCTTTTTGACAGTCGTCTAAAAAGATAGATAAAAGAGTGCGATCGTCCCTTGTTTACACAATTCAGTCGACGAGCGTTGAAGAGCTCATATAGATCTAGAGTGCTGGTCAGCGCCGGCTGTGAACAAGTCCTCTCAACGACACTGGACAGTACACTGTTTATAAACGATTTTCTGGTCCATTCATTCAGTTTCAAAAAGTAAAAGTACTTCTAACAGAGAATCAACAGAACATGTAATAACATTCTATGTTAAATATACAATAAATATTTAGGGCCGGTTTAGTTCAGGAACTGTTTATCCAGGGAAGATACAAAATAATTATCACTTTCCTAAAGTTAGAGTAACAGAAACTATGTATTGTAATTTTTTGTTTTTTTACGTTGTTCCAATTCAAACGGAGAATAAGGTCTTGCTTCGTGTTGCTTATACAGATGTTCTTCACAACACGACGTATCGCCAGTATTGTATCAAACACCGTGTACGTGAACAAACGTGTTACGAGTAAAAACCCAACAAATGGTAACCTGACCTCGTTGAGGTGTGGATAAATTATGAGACATTAGATTTTATACTCTGAAACAGCACGAAAACAGTCTTTAGAGTTCTGGTTTCCTTTAGTTCCCACTCCGGGAGCATTGTTCAGAATATTTTATATCAAGCATCTACAACAAAAGATATGAAATATGAATGTATGTATTTCAAATTCAATCCACTTTAAAAGACATTTGTGAAATGGGCGTCGTCACTAAATCTGCTCTCAACTCACTCGTTGCTCGTACGGTCGTTTGATATTGAAGAGGGCGTCCAGTCGACATCTGCCGGCGGTCTATTCGGTGAACGAGATTTCGATCGACGCCAATAGAATAACCAAATAAACACTACACGACATTATTAAAACCCTTGTCATCCACAAATACATAGCAACTTTCAATAAGCATAATGACTATCTATTTTTCTTTGTTTATCAGATAGATTATCAAAAAGTATTGGGCAGGTATTTTTTCTGACGCACGCAAATAACTTTTTAATTCCTATTTTCTTCCCCTTAGTTTGGTCACCCCCACCGTTCAAAACGGCAGATTAATACTATTCCGTTATCAGAGATACACAAACTCCGCAGCAGATTTTGCTGCTGCGTCCGCCGCCTCTTTACAGACATATTGGCGTGAGCGTTGACCCACATGAATTGGACATTTCCATTTGTTGTAAGGTTCTTGCTGCCTTATGCATGGCAACTACATGCTGTCTGATAGTATTGTAATTTGCTGGGATTTTATCTCTAGCGCTCATTTTTAAGCCTGTTCTGTGTACACGCGATCTTGGAGCCTGAAAGACGAAGCAAACCGGTGGCATTCTAAACTTATGTGTAATGACGGGTACGCCAGGTTTCAAGGTGTCGCTTTCTCAGAGGTCCTGGATTCGAATCCCGATGTTGATATTATGATAGAAAAATGTTTGTATTACGAATACGAACGTTTGTTTATAAGTAATGGTTGTTATTATATATTTAATTTAAAATATACATATGAAAGTATCATTATCATATCTTCTCGCTTCTTCTCTGTACAGGTTTTCCCGCCGAAGATTTACGAACAGATGAGTGCTTGTAATAGCCAAATAAATAATTTTGATTATGATTATACATAATTTGTATTACTATCTGTCACCGCAGTTTCCCATAACACAAGCGTAAAGCTTCATTTATACGAGCGCCTCACAGCCGACGGCATCACAACAGCAGCCATTGCCACCTTTCGGCGGCAGCCGTCGACCTCTGCCGTCAATGCTGCGACGACCACCACCGTCAAGTCGTCAGCCGCCACCGACGAGCGTTAGCTGTCAACCCGTCAACGCCAGCCGCCGACGGCTATAAGAAGACGGTACCATAGGTATATATAGATATGAAGCCTTACTTTGGAGCTAATCGTTCTAAATGTTCAAATTGTTTATTATTTGACCGAATAAACAGTGGCGGCGCTAGACCACATGTGGACGTCGGCGACATCAAGTTCGCGAGGCCTATTTTACTTCGCAGTAAAAAACCGTTAAATTAAGTGAGCCAAATTATA
Organism: Chilo suppressalis; assembly: GCA_902850365.2. Classification (NCBI taxonomy): domain Eukaryota; kingdom Metazoa; phylum Arthropoda; class Insecta; order Lepidoptera; family Crambidae; genus Chilo; species Chilo suppressalis. Next base: position 11,133,307 of record OU963897.1, on the reverse strand, counting down.
AAATAACGTATGAGTAAACGAGTTTTATTGTTGATAATCAAATGATGACAAAAAATAATTACAAACAGAAATTTAATTACAAAAATAGTGTTACCAGACAGACGATTCTGAATACCCGTAAAGTACTACTCGCTTCCATCACGCACGTGTTAGAAAATAATAAAAGTCATTATCATCTGCTTAGCTTTTTCCCCGAATTGTTCGGGGTCGGCTACCTAAGCCAGGCCAGGAGAAACGAAAATAAATAGGTAACTTGTAAAAATTTTTTGCGAGGCCCCCTCAGGCGCGAAGCCGTTGTCGCCGACGCTTAGCGCCGCCACTGCGAATAAAGCATCAATTTTACTCAATTCAAATGTTAGGTTACAGTTTATTACCTTAATCTTAGCTTAAAACTCATGTTGATCATAGGAGGGATTAGTGAACCATTAGGGGTTTGCATACACTTTAAGGATCCCTGTACAAATGTGATAAGGAATATCAAATAAATAGTTATGGGGCTAATCCGAGTAGTGGAACCTGCTTTTATACTTATTCTAAATATGAGAATTTGTTACTAGCTATTAGACGGTTTTAAATAAAACTAGTTTTTACGGGTTAATGCACGAAACTTTATTTATTTATTGACGTTTCGTAGCCTTTACAGGCTTCGTCGTCAGAATAAAACTTTTATTTAATTTGTCGAGCTACCTTCGAAAGACTTTTATTGAGCGTTTGGTTATTTCATTGTTCGATTTTTAAGTTTTATTGTCTATGTATGAATTTATTATTTAATTTACTTAATAAAGTATTTTATTTAAAATTCTTGTTTGTAATTTTGAGTTTATTTATTTGACCCTAACTACCGTAAACTACCACCGTTTCCAAAATTGGGAGACCTTCCTGAGAAGAACCGGCGAAACAAACTCAAGAGAGGCTTTCTATCTCCTTCATATGTTAAATTATGCAAACAAAAAGAACTAATAGTATCTGATGGTCTTGCAGTGTGTGCTCGGGGTTGGGATTTTATCTCCTGTATAATAGGTTCCCAAGCTGGTGGTATATACCAACCATCTTCCCTATTGAAATTTGGATATTTTTTAATCTCAATAGCCTCGCGCATCATTCATTACGGGACCTCTCGAGTAGGGCACACCTTGAAACCCGGCGTAAATACCACTCGGCCACGGAGTTCGTCGATCATATCATTGATTTGATTTATAATCTTGACGCTGTTTAATTATTGGTTTATTGAATTTATTAGCTTTTTTGTATTAAATTATACGCATGCATGACACATTTTGTTATTCTAAATTTTAGATTTTTGTAAGTTTAAAATTTGTAAGCCAGTAATGGTAAATGTACTTTTAAGACATTGTCATCTTTATGTTTATATCTCGTTTTTACAAATGAATAAATAAATTATAAATTACCATGACTGACCCCATGCCTATTCCATAGTGCTTTAGTAACTTTTTTTTTTTGCTATTCTAAGCATTTTGATTTTTTTTAATAAATTCTCAGCCAAGTCCGGATATCAGGCGCAGATTCGAATTCGACCTGGAAACAGAGCGGAGTTGTTTTTTCACATTTTTTTTCTTAAGCTCTAGTACCTTGTGTATATACGAGTATATACCTTATATGTATATACAGGGTGAAATAGAATGTTTTAATGAAACTTCGTGGGATTATTGGGTTACGTATATAGAGTATCTCTGAATTTTTTCGGATTTTTTAAAAATGATTTAAAATAAAATTTCGTTTTTTTTGTTATATTTTAATCTCCTTTTGGGTACTAAATAATTATTCTTTTTAAACACGCATACAGAGTAAGTAAAAAACAACTAATTAGCACTACTAAAAAAACCTAAAAACAGAAGACGAGCGGTCGGGAGCAATGACCGCTCCCGCCGTTGAATCGGTTGAATACCTACCTATGCGCGGTGCAAAGCGCAGTGAGCGAGCGCAGTGTCAAGTTTATCCACCGCGCGTGCGTATCTTTTAAATTTGTGACAAGAGAAGATTTGCAAATAATGGCATGATTAGTTCTTGTTCTGTGGCCTCAATATAAGAAATTGGATATGGTGTGTTGTTATTGTAGTGTCACGGAATACTCAGCAGAGCCACAAGGCTTTACGAAAGTAGGTTTGGTGATTGATTGTGTTTACAAAGTGTATACGGGAAGTTTAAGTGAAAAAAATGAATAGGTACATCGGTATCGTAAGTACTTTTGAATACCGGGTTATAAATTTCACCCAAGTATTGAACTGCAATAAGTATTTCTTTTTGTTTAACATTTGCCTATTTCTAATTGTGACAAAATTATTATTAACTTTTAAAGTTTTTCTCTGCTTAAGAGAAGATGACATTTGTGCTTATTATTTCAATAAAGGCATCTAAGACGACTTTATTGTATTGTGTGGAATCAAAGGAGTCAACTGAACTCTGTGTAGAGGTACCTACTCACTCAACGGCTGGCGGGCGCGGTCGGTCGTTGACCCGCCGTGGAATTTTAATGTTTTTCCATTTTTTAGAAGTACTTATTCATTAGTTATTTTTCACTGGATATGTAAGTTTGTTTGTTTAAAATGAATAACTACTCAAAAGGAGGAAAGGATATAAAAATACACAAATTATAAATAAAAACATGAAAAAAAAATACTTCAAAAAAATCCGAAAAAAAACAGGCATACTCTATACACATAACCCAACAATCTCACGAAGTTTCATAGAAACATTCAATTTCACCCTATATATATCTATACTATTAAATCCTTCATATAAAAAATTTAGATTTCTGATGTAGTTTAATGTCACTCAGTGTCTAATAATAGACTTCGTTCTCTCTAGATCCTCTAAAAATCATTGATAAGGAACGTATCATTTTAACGTTGTCCCTTGTTTACTACTGTTACTTGCAATTTTTTAGCAAAACACTTATGAATATTTCAAAGATTATAACGCAAAATACGCTGGCCTATCGTGATTCAACAAGAAATCTTCGGTATTATGAAGGGCCCTTGACACAGCGTTTTTTCGTTGAGTCATGTCCAAAAAGCCTCATATATCATTTTGGAGCCGTAACTGACATTTATTAAAGTCCACTCTCTAAGGATTGTCATGTCTAAAAATTCAACAATAAAAACTTAGATATAGATGTCTCTATATAAATAATAAACATTGCGTATACAGACACCAAATTATGTTAGCCCCAAAGTAAGCACTGAAAGGCTTTTGCTATGGGATACTAGGGTAACAGATAGAGTAAGGACACAATTAATGATTCGTAATTTAAGTATGTTTTTATTTATAAATACAAATTAACATCCATAACTTAAGTACAAATGCTCGTATTCATCACACAAATATTTGCCCCATCGGGTTTCGAACCCGGGACCTCTGAGTAAGCGACACCTTGAAGGCGTACATACGTACATACATACTCATGTGGTACGACTCCAGCTACGGAGGTCGATAAACACTCACATAACATAAACATATAGAACTCGCTAAATGACAAGGAAAATACAAATTATCTGATTTGTAACATTCCAATATAATTTAGTTGGAACTCTAGGAAACGGAATCAGTGCTATGCTTTTTACCCGACTGCGCAATTCAAGAGCGCGACGCGCAGACAGGGTATAGTGTTTAACAGTCTATATAATGTATGTTTGTTCCTTTGTGGCACACTAGAGACCAAACGCCTGGACCGATTTTGACGATTCATACATCAATCGATTCGTCTCAATCATGGGAGTGCTACTAAAGATATGATAGTAATCAAAATTTAATATGGACAAAATTAGGCGCCCTATTGTGGCGAAGTAAAAAAAATAAGTTGACAAAATATGTCGAGTGGGATATCATTGTCTAGATAATCGAAAATCATGTTTAGGTTCCTAACACCATATTTTATTTTATACGGTTGTTTTGGATCTACAACGCTTTAAAGTTGTATATTAACCACTTGCGTAGGTAACCCACAATGTCCAATGAATACTTTTACAAGTATTAAACATTTGAAAGAAGAAATAGCAATTATAGTAATAATTTTTATTATTTTTAAAGCATGTAACCCAAGCATGCAAGAGACGGCGCTGCCTTGCAGCTTAAGAATGGCTAGAGGAATTTCGACGCGGTCCGTGAGGGCCGCGGTAGCATAATTGGTCAGTGCTTGATGTTTAAATCTAAAGAAAATATAACTAGAAAAAATTCCACGCGGACCAGGCAGCAGACGGGACTCGAACCCGCACCCTTCGCAATCCGGGCGAATGCACTGACCAATTATGCTACCGCGGCCCTCACGGACCGCGTCGAAATTCCTCTAGCCATTCTTAAGCTGCAAGGCAGCGCCATCTCTTCGCATTGTAGGTAACCCACAATGTCCAATGAATACTTTTACAAGTATTAAACATTTGAAAGAAGAAAAGTTTTTCTAGTTATATTTTCTTTAGATTTAAACATCAAGCAGTTACATGCTTTAAAAATAATAAAAATTATAAATATAATTGCTATTTCTTCTTTCAAATGTTTAATACTTGTAAAAGTATTCATTGGACATTGTGGGTTTGGACATTGTACCTACAATGCGAAGAGACGGCGCTGCCTTGCAGCTTAAGAATGGCTAGAGGAATTTCGACGCGGTCCGTGAGGGCCGCGGTAGCATAATTGGTCAGTGCATTCGCCCGGATTGCGAAGGGTGCGGGTTCGAGTCCCGTCTGCTGCCTGGTCCGCGTGGAATTTTTTCTAGTTATATTTTCTTTAGATTTAAACATCAAGCTGTTACATGCTTTAAAAATAATAAAAATTATAACTATAATTGCTATTTCTTCTTTCAAATGTTTAATACTTGTAAAATTATTCATTGGACATTGTGGGTTACCTACAATGCGAAGAGATGGCGCTGCCTTGCAGCTTAAGAATGGCTAGAGGAATTTCGACGCGGTCCGTGAGGGCCGCGGTAGCATAATTAGTCAGTGCACTCACCCGGATTGCGAAGGGTGCGGGTTCGAGTCCCGTCTGCTGCCTGGTCCGCGTGAAATTTTTTCTAGTTATATTTTCTTTAGATTTAAACATCAAGCAGTTACATGCTTTAAAAATAATAAAAATTATAAATATAATTGCTATTTCTTCTTTCAAATGTTTAATACTTGTAAAAGTATTCATTGGACATTGTGGGTTACCTACAATGCGAAGAGATAGCGCTGCCTTGCAACTTAAGAATGGCTAGAGGAATTTCGACGCGGTCCGTGAGGGCCTCGGTAGCATAATTGGTCAGTGCATTCGCCCGGATTGCGAAGGGTGCGGGTTCGAGTCCCGTCTGCTGCCTGGTCCGCGTGGAATTTTTTCTAGTTATATTTTATTTAGATTTAAACATCAAGCAGTTACATGCTTTAAAAATAATAAAAATTATAACTATAATTGCTATTTCTTCTTTCAAATGTTTAATACTTGTAAAAGTATTCATTGGACATTGCGGGTTACCTACAATGAGAAGAGATGGCGCTGCCTTGCAGCTTAAGAATGGCTAGAGGAATTTCGACGCGGTCCGTGAGGGCCGCGGTAGCATAATTGGTCAGTGCATTCGCCCGGATTGCGAAGGGTGCGGGTCCCGTCTGCTGCCTGGTCCGCGTGGATTTTTTTCTAGTTATATTTTCTTTAGATTTAAACATCAAGCAGTTACATGCTTTAAAAATAATAAAAATTATAACGATAAACTTTGCCTTTTACACTATGTCATTTCGACAAATATTTAAAAAGTTACAATGATGACAAAGTGATAGCGCGTGTACTATGCAGGAGTAGACTGCGGAAATACTAAGGCCCGTATTACAGAATGACAACTTAGTGTTAATCTTTAAGTACAGTTGGAAAGGGATGTCGCTATGTGCTATATGTAGTGACATCCTTTTCGAACTATGCTCAAGACTAGATTAATTACTGAGAATCTTTTTAGGTGTTTATAAACGTAGATAAAACCTAGGCGAAAAAGAAAAAAATGGGCTACTCGCAGTATCTGATTCATTACGAAGTACTTACAATAAAACTGTGATACAGTTCCTTCTTATTAAATGATGAAAAATAAATTATCATAATAGGTATTTATGATTATTGAATTTTAATGAAAAACTCAGAATTATACTGTTTTTTTAATGATATTACTTAGTGTTACAAAAAAAGGGTTACTTAATATAATGACAAATAACCCATTTTTCGCTAGTAGGTACATACTTATTGGAATCCCTGTATTTATTAATCAGCTCGCGATAATATTGGTTTTGTAATTAAAAACGATAATTCTGCAAAATTCCAAGTAAATAATATAGAGTTTTATAGGTAAATCACCCCTTCCATCACCCTTCGCCTATAAGTATTGCGATGTTGTAGCTTAGAACCAAGTTCCCGTCTACGTCTATAGGGGAATTCATTATAATCGATTTAGCTATTAGGGCACGGAAGCGCAACAAACAAACTAGCTTTCGCATGTATAATTATAAGTAATTGTAAGTATAATACTTACAAGTGATCCCCGGTATTGTACGGACGAAATTTATTTTATCGGGATAAAATTAAGCATATGTCACTCGGACAAAATGTATATAAATAAAGAAAAATGTAATAATAAATAATGTAGCTACCTTATGATGAATTAATATTTGAAAGCGGTTCAGTAGTTGGACAGATTATTTGTTACAAACATACAAATCTTGCCTCTTTATAATATTAGTATACATAGTTAGGGTAATAGTATTTAATTGATGAAAACGATTTATTTAATAAAGTAAGTAATAGGTTTATTTGATTATATTTGTAAAAGTTACTTAGCATTTGTGCTTACCAGTGATACGTTATTTGGTATTTCTTTATACAAAAAGAACATTTATAAAATAATTGCCATGATTGCACTATTTTCAATACCTACTAGGCTGGTAGCTGCGCGCTTGATAGGTGGAAGTACCCTTCATTCGAGCTTTACACTACCAATAAAAAAGGGTCGATCACAAAGTCTTTAACCTGGTATTGGTGAACGCTTTAAAAGAAAACTACAAAGAGAACTATAAATTGATAATAAATGAGATTGCTATGGTGCTCTACCTAACGTTATGAAAATTTTATTATTCGTCTTTAGTTTAATTAAATATTATAAACTTTGCTTTGGTGATTGCATAATTATTTAATTAAGCGATCTAAGGCAGTTGCCACCATTGTCCAAAACAACAGATGGGAATTACTGCTTTCTTCAACCTGCGACATAAACGTCATTGATTGGTATTGTATAGGGTGGTGATCTGACATCTACATATTGGGTTTCTGAGAATTATGTAGTTATATCAAATTATGAGACTAGAATATGACACTGCATTTGTGTATATCACAATCTTAGAGCCGGATAGACATGACAATAAAGCTACTGTCAATTTTAAATAGTCGACGAATTAAAGTAAATGAATTATATTAACTGCTAAAGTATTAAAAAGAACATAAACAAAAGATGACTTTTTGAATAAGTGCTAGTTTATTATAAAATTTACATACATTAGATATAAAGGTAACGACTTTATTTAACTTCACACATTTTTGCGAAAATTAAGACCCATAAAACAATCGTTTAGACCACCGCAAGGTACTTAATAATTCCCGCGATATTAATTTCCTTACTGAAGTAACAAGACTACGGTATATACCGTCTTAAAATACTAACTAACTAAAAAGTGTGAAATAAAAGAGGTAAATTTAAAAAATCAAAAAACCCGACTGCTTAATTATACTTCAAATAAAAACTGAAAAGAAAAAAACAAGTCCAGTAGTCTATAATTCTGTTATTAAGGAACAAAGCTACTTTAACAGTCGGGACCCATTATTGAAAAATATTATGTATTCTTGAATATCTAATGGGTCCCGACTGTTAAAGTAGCTTTGTTCCTTATTAACAGAATTATAGACTACTGGACTTGTTTTTTTCTTTTCAGTTTTTATTTGAAGTATAATTAAGCAGTCGGGTTGTTTGATTTTTTAAATTTACCTCTTTTTCATTAAGAAATACGTTACGAATTGTGCCATCAATATCATCAGCCTATTAATGTCAGTTTTGATTTGCAGTAATAAACACAATGGAAAATATTAAAATATATTATATGAGATAATTCGAAGATTATAAACTCACTTTATTACTTATTTTAATTTTATTTATAGTCAAGGAAGCGGCTGTAAATCCCAAACAATAAATTAATTCTTCAAAATTAATTTGGCATCTTCTGAGGAAGCAAATAATAGAGCGCCCAGGGAAATGTCTCGGGATTTAATCAATGTAGCTGCGCTTGTTTGAACATTTTTCTTATTAGACGAACATTGTTAGGGATTCAAATGTATTTTTCATAATTTCGCTGTGCGTATCTTTAGTCTCGTCAATAAAAAGCTTCCCGACTTCCGAAAAATTTAGTTAATAATAAAGGTGCATAGTATTTCTTTATGTGGATTTTCGAATAAATACAAGTAATATAGTCTGTCTTTTATTCTGTCTATTGTAAAATATGTACATACCATATGTTATTAAATAGGGTGAATCACTTCGACAAAATTATTTAATACAAAGTAAAATTGTAACAATATACCCACTTTTTGTCTTCTTTTTGTCAGTATATTTACTAATATTGATCCAATGATGATATATTAGACTAATGAAGAAAAGGATGATAATAAAACTTGATAATAACATGAAAGTGCAATCTCGTATAACAACAGCAATCGGAATACCTACTACAGTAATTACCTACACAATGCGATCGTGTACCGTTTTAATACGGTATAAATTTCAGCCGGCATCTATAAAAGCACAAGGGCACAAGAAATTATCTGTTCAAAAGACAATTTATGCTGTCGTAATTAAACGGCCCTAGATCTTCTTGAATCGCTGCGACTGCGTAATTGTATTCCACAGTAATAAGGAGTAGCGACTTACCTCGTAAATAAAGAGCTTAATCTTGTTTAATTTTCTTGTTTACAAAGACTGCCACCGGTGTCCCTTAGCAACGGTCCTTGGCAATATCTCAATAAAGACCTCTTCTGTCGGTCGGTACCCTTTTAAACACAATATTTGGGTCAACCATATAGAAATTGCCCACTTAAGCCTCTCCAAATACAATGATATTCAGAAAAATAGTAAAAAATCACCTTTCTTTTATTATTTTCATCGTCTAATAGTAAGCGGTTATTACTTTACAACATATGGATGTTTGTAATACCAGAAGCATCAGTCACGCGTCTCCGATCGTAATTATAATTGTTTTAATTATAACGAAGGCATTCAGAGGAAGTTCGTTAGATATCTAAGCTTTCGAACTAAGGAATGTTATAATTCAGGTCGTTACGGGGAACTCTGCAGAAAGCATCAATCTTCTCCCACGGAGAAGCGTTGCAAATCGCCGATTTAGTTTTCCTCAGGAGGATCGCTTCTGGGACAGTTGACTGCTCGGAACTCTTATCAAAGATCTCTATTGGAGTTCACCCCAAAGCGCTTAGGATTAATCCTCATACATGTATCCCCCCCCTGCTTCTCAAAATTTTAGAGTTTAGAGGAAATCAAAACTTATATGTCATCCCAATAAAAATATTCGGCCGTTTATACTCATTTTGTATGCCATATCACTGCTAGCCTTGAATCCTGAAAATAAGCAAAAAGTAACTCATGTGGCACAAACAAAAGAATAATCTTAACACTTTAAAAAACGAAAATGCTCAGACTAATTAGCATACCTCAAGATTCGATAGACCCGTGATAACCAAACTATACCCATAATTTTATACATATCTACAAGTTTGAACGGATTCCTAGGTACGCGCCTCACACTTAACCTGTTATATTATTTTTTTCCAACGTTCTTATTTATTATTTCGTTAAAAAAACTATTCTTCACTAGGTATACCAACACAATGTCAATAACCTTTTACGGATGCCTTGAATGAAATTATTATAAAAAAATGTTTTCAGTTATAAAGTGCTTAGAGAGTATCACCAATTTTTTCAGCTTGCTCGCTCAGCATAGTTCATGAAAAACACTTCACAAACAGTAACATTTAATATGCTGACTGCAAAAATTTCCATTCTGTCGCAAACACCAATATTTTTTTTATAAACCTACTATGTACACCATTTGGCGCGCGCCATCAAAGTTAATTTAATTGTCAACAATGACTCGCCGTTGTTGAACTTTACAATATTGCGTTGTTGCATCCAAACAGGGTGTGTGTCAACTATCAAAACTAATTTGAGACCGAACTCGCGAGAAGTTGAGATGTGTGTTGTGTGTGTATATGGCGAGCTGGTGAACTTGTCAGCTGAGGAAACTCGCAACCTGTAGGTGCAGGAAAGCTACACGTTAGTGCAAGAAAACTTTATTCGACTCCCTGACGTTCAACATAGAACAAAACTTACAGCTGTTATAATAAGCTACATCTTAAATATTTTCTTTAAAAGGGTTATGCTTTTCCTTCAGAGCCGGCAACGCATGAGTGGTATAACCTTTTTTTTCGATGACGGGGAGAAAAAATGGTTTATATCCACGACAATGACCAACGTTGCATTGATTTGCTGTTAACTAACCCTCGCGACGCAGGTAATTGCGTGGTGCATTCGGCAAGCGGCGAGCAGCCCGAGGGCCGCGAGTCGGTGCGGGTATACTTAACGTGCACTCACGCAAGTGTGGCATACGTCAAACCACCCCGCCTCCGACCGGCAGCCCGGCCCCCACCGGCTTAAGCCGATCCTGGGCTTCTCCGTTCACAGCGTCACCTGACTAGTCTCACGGACCGCAGTCCAAGCGGCAAGCCAGCCGACCAGCTCCCGTACCTACCAGGTAAACCAACTCGTCGATCTACCCCTCACCCTCCAGGCGTAACTGCGGGATCGAGTTATAAGTCGCCGCTTGTTACGCTTGGAAGAGTGGTATACCCTGGGTGGACACTTGCAGTCCATGGGCGGCAGTGACCACTTACCATCAGGTGGACTTCTAGCTCGTTTGCCTGCTTAAACATAAAAAAGTAATATTTAATGACTGATAAAGAATGAATCTAGAAGGTATAGCTATCACATACTGAATATAGATAAGAATTTAAAATGGTGGGCTGGATAGTCATAATTGACTAAAAAGCTTGTCTGCAAAGATAGATGTACTCTTAGAATGATTTTGAGCCATGTACATACTATCCCCAAAATAAATAAATGTAATATTGACCTCACTGTACTCTTTAAGTTTTGTTTTGCCCACAGATAGTTTAGCCGATGTTAACGAATGGCTGTAGAAGAGCCATGGGTGATGACGGGGTACAGTAAACGAAATTCTATTTAGTCCGTCAGTTAGATGATCAAAAAATAATGCACACGTATTTTTTCTTTGGGCAATCAACCAAAAAATGACAAAGTTATAGCGCGCCAAAGTTTGGTAGTAGGGGCTCGTGATTTCGTTCCAAAAAATATTAAAATCAACACGAGAAAGTAAACAAAAATCTAGACTCTTGGAATCAGGCAGCCTCGTTATATTATTAAGACTAGATCGTATTTTCCTACAGATGTCTTTGACACTAACAAATGCAGTAATAGTATATTGTTCACCGAGGAGAGAAAGTGACCGATTACCAACGAGGGTGTTATTTGAGACCCGAGGCGCAGCCGAGGACCTTAATAGACCCTAGTTGGGAATAGCACCTTTCTTTCGAAGGATACATAGTGCTATATAAGTGACGTCACAAGCCCCCTCTCCCAAACTTTAGCGCGCTTTAACTTTGTAATTTTTTGGTTGATTAGCCAAACAAAAAATACGTGTCCATTATTTTTTGGTAATCTAACTGACGAACTTAATAAAATTTCGTTTTCTTTACCCCGTCGTTACCGCTATTCTAGCAGTGTCCATAAATCTTCATTATCAAGAATATACGCCGTCTCTTCTAGATAGGAAAACAAACTAAAAACTTAGTTGAAATAAAATAATCAGCGAGCTTTTTACTTTTTGTTCTTTTTTCAAAATTAATTTAGAGAGCGAACACTAATGTTAAACATCACAAAGTCTAAAAATTATACTGCCCAATTTTCGAAACACAAAAAACAGCACGTTAACAATGAATTTCTAAAGACTTTTCTGCCCGCTGTTTAGTACAACAGTAATAAGTTCCTTTCTGCTTCATTTTTAAAACAAGAATAAAGCACATTCCGATCAGATGTAGTATAAAATAATTAAGCCTATTCTTATTTCATCACCAACAAAGAGATGGCAACCCTTGATCTTTACACTAATTAGTAATATCCAATGAAGCGAATCTGTAAGATTTTTTGTTTTTTTTAGTCTCGGTAAAAGATACCCTAGGGATAGGACCACCTCCTGGGAGGTAGAGAATTACCCTGGAAAAATGTAATACTATCTTGGAGATTTTTTTATGTTAAAAGGGTGGCAAATAAGAGCATGGCCAAAGCCTATAGACGCTTGCGATAACAAAAATATCACTCGCGCCGTTGCCTACTCTGACCCTTACTGACAGAAACATAACATCAAGAAAAGGTAGGTACTTAAAGTTTTTTAACTGTAATGTTCTCTAAGGTGGAGGATGTTTCTTCTTCAGACTGGTACTCCCATTCATGTATTCATCAACATTTATGATTTTCAGTACCAGTAGTATAAGAGGTATATACTCAGTTCGGTCATCGATTAAGAACGTTTCGATGCTTTGGACACGTAATGCATGGCATACACTAATGCAGCTTCTCATCCAAGGGAAAATACAAGTCTTTGGCTTTAAAACCTTAACTGCGGTTGGTGGAGATCCTTTTTCTGGGTGGCAGTTTTAAAATAAAATAGCCTTAATAATCGCCCAACCCCAACAGCAAGTCATTTGTTTGAATCTGCATATTGATTCTGTAAGATGCAATCTTTATATATAAAACTCAAAGTTAACTGACTGACATAGTGATCTATCAACGCACAGCCCAAATCACTGAACAGATCGGGCTGAAATTTGGTATGCAGGTAGATATTATGACGTAGGCATCCGCCAAGAAAGGATTTTGATCAATTCTACCCCCAAGGGGATCAAATAGGGAATGAAAGTTTGTATGAAACTTTATCAATTTTAAACCGATCGGGCTGAGATTTTGCATGCAGGTATGAGAAGAATCATAGATGAATGTCATTGTGTATAATACAAGCCTGAGAACAAAAACTGTAGTCTACACTTCAGCTCTACACCGAAGCGAATCGAGGGCGGGCCGCTAGTCTCACATATGATGTCATTTATCGGAATTTTAACATTTGTTAAGTATCTACCACTTGGTGCTTTAACGGTCATTCCGACATTTTACCGTAATGTATATTAATCTAACGTCTAAAATTGGAGCTATAGAACTCGGAAGTGACATTTTATTTGACAAAATTGCCTTTCATTTTGATTTTATCCATGAGTTTGAATTTGATGATTCAACTTTTTATCAGTCTTATAAAATCGTATTGAGGATTGACCAGAATAAAAAATAAAACTTTACAAACAAACTCTACAGGTTTTACACACTCAACATATCCATGTTGAGCGTGATTTGGTTGATTTAGTACAGATGGAACGTAAGCTTATTCAATTCGAAAGTAAATTGGAATCTCTTTTGTAACGTGTCGAAAAGTAAATTGAATTTTGTCAAATACGGACCCGCCACTGAAACAAAGAATGGAATCAGAAAGCCGATAAACTATCGGTGGGTTTACGTCGTAAACATCTGTCGTACTTTGCGTGTCGTATTTCATCAAGAGATTTTTGAATGTGGCTACCTACGTTATAGGCTTAGCTTGCATTATGTGGAATTTTCAATGTCGATATTACTTCTTTCTTTATTTTTACTTTTAAAACAGAAATAAGACATCTTTATATATAAAAATAATTAACAGAAAATACTATAATCTATACTTAATATTATAAAGCTGTAGAATTTGTTCTTTTAATTGTTTCGTTGAACGGTCTAATATCAGGAACTACTGGTTCGATTTGAATAATTATTTTTGTGTTGGATAGTGTATATATCGAGGTAGGTTATATAGGCTATTTAACATAACGTTACGGCTAGTAAAAATATTCCATTTGTGAGCTTCCGTTGCGTGCGCTCCGTAAACGGTAAAAGTTACACAAAAATCCTGTATGATTGATTTGTCCCCTAAAAAAGTCCGTGACAGCATAACTTTTCTCTGCTACTTTTAAATAAATGCGGGTGAAACCGCAGGGCACCTCTAGTCATATCATATACAAAACCTGCTGATTTTTAGCAAGGGGACTATGGATATATTACTTCAATATTGTAAGAATTAATATCAAAGTTTTCGTTACAAGTGACATAATTTTTTCTCCGTTTGGTTTTAGTTTCTAAAAATATATAAATATATTCCTAATTTCTCAAAAAGTTTAAGGTGCTGAGAGATTAAGGAATGGCTATATTTTGAGAATATTGGGAAAAGACATGGCAACCAATTAACCCCGTTTTAAAATTCGCTGATACGCCATTGAAATATATTCTCGATATCTACTTATTATCCTCATAAAGTATTGTATTTATTTTATTTCGGTTGTAAAATCATTAATCAAATTAGGATTAAAATTTAAAGAACCCTCAGGTAGTGACCAATGACTGACAAGAACAAATGATCGTAATTTTTTTCCGTGATCAATGAAAATATGAGTAGGCAACCGGTCACTAAATATGGTAACACCGAGCGTCTATAGCTCCACCTTACATCCATCGACTGTTATGCAGTACGAAGTTTACCGGGACAGCAAGTATTGTATAAAACAGATAGTTACTTACTATGCATTAAGCAATAAACTAAAATTAATACCTGCCGCACCTCAACCGCGTCGTATTTTGGATAGGTTAATAGCGCAATCACGCTTGGTCCTCCGCCCAAATTCCATCGATTGCCTGTGGAATTCAGGTAAACGACCAAGGGTAAATAAACAGGGTCGGGTACGCACGTCTTTGGGAAATCTCATCCGACTTTATTAGCTAGACCATATGCCATTGCAATGGGCAATTGGATGTACGATAAAAAATATATATTACAGAATCCAAAAATGATTTAAGTACTCATTGCGGGCTTGGTACTCTTAGGCTATCTTGATTCTGGCAACATTAATTTTCTCAAACAACCTTTCCCGTTGATAAACTTTTCCTCCGATGGTCCCATGCACCAATCAATAACTTTTCGCGGAGATATGATTATGATGCAGATTATCTTTTGGTCATCTAACATTTCAAGTGATAAAACTTCATAATCATATCTCACTAATACAAAGTTTTACTTAATGTTCTTTTTTAACTTCAAAAAGAGGAATTTCTCAATTCGTCATTACATGTTTTTTTATTGTTGTTCGCGCATATCTCCGAGATGCGTGGACCGATTTTGATGATTCTTTTTTAGTTTGAATAAGTTTTTTGGCGAAATGGTCCCATATCAATTTGGTGAGGATCTGTTCTGTACTTTCAGGCAAAATAATGAACTCCTCAATTACAAACAGTACTCAATTTTTGTTTGCTTATTCTAAGATATATGAAAGAAATAATGCAGGCCGGGTAGTTTTGTAAATTAATCTTGCTCTGGCTTATAAAAAGTGTGCAATAAAGTCTTATCGAGCAACAGGAAAAATCGACCTTTAAGAAAAGTTGTAATATGCTACGAATTCGAAATAAAAATGTTTTCTTTGATGTCAGTTTACATTTTTTTCGACAAATTGTTTTCGACTCGTCTCTATATAATTACATTTTATGGCATAAGCTCAACTTAACGCAACGTAACCGTATTCTAACGAACTTAAGCATCGAAACATAAACAAGATAAAAGAAACTGAATACTAGCAAATGTATTCTGAAATAATAAAAATTACTTAGGTAGGTACTGAGCATAATATGATCCTGGTGTCGATTCTGTTATGACTTAATTTAAAACTAAAGGACATGGCTAAGAAACTGCCCTTAACGTGTATAAATATTTCGCACTAACCCGTAACTTTTCAATATTTTTTTATTAATTATTACGTGTTTATTATTCTCATACAACTTTCGTGAAATAATCAAATATTTAAAAGTATAAAAATTTACTTCATGTCTATTTGAAAAGCAAAATGTTCCGTTTTACAAAATAAATGAACAATAAATGTCTACAAAAAATATTTTTGTAAGTATATCGAAATAAACATTATTTCTGTACTCTTTCCAACTATGACATATTTGGCCCTCATTTTATTATAATAAATCACTGAATTCCTAAAATAGTAGATTTTATTATTCTAATCAGGCTTGAGACAAGGCTGTATTATAATTAATCCTTTAATTTTTGCAAATGGACAAAATAAAACTCCACAGTTTTACTGTTAGGCCGACTATAATAAATTATTTGTATTTCTTTTTGATTTAACAAAACTTTTGTGTGAAGAGTTAATCTAGGAAATGGGTAGAAAGATTTAAAGAAAATGCGAAATTGATGACTCTGTAAATAATTGGCCACATCTTTTATCAATTATAGTAAGGTAATGACATAGTAGGAGTTCTCATAATTTTCAAGGTTCTGACTTTATCAAAAGTTCCTGAGTCTTTTTTCATAGAAATTATGAATATTCAGCCGTTTACCATTAAATATTACTAAGTACAGTATTTATACATAGTCAGGGCAGTCGCCCATAAAAAACTTTACCATGTCCTTTCAAAGTAAACATCAGTCTTTCCTTTTCATACTATATAGAGAATGACAAGGATACACAGTGGTCAAATTTATTTTTAGGTTTAAAGAATCATATCAGTATCGACACCAATGTCAGAGTAACAACTGTTAACTTCGCCCATATTGATTTCTCGTGGTCTGTACACTAAAGCAGTATCTAAACTACTATGTTCCCTTTATGAATTCCAAAATTTATTAAAATCACATAGGATATAATAAATCAAAGTCCTGTTGCATATTTCAAGAGCACTGTTCACATCATATTTGCTGATATAAGGCAAGTGTCATCTGCATATTGATAGAATAAAAGAAAACAGAAATTAAAATAAAACAATATTCAGGTAATTCACGAAAGCTATGAAGTGAAGTGGGCCGAACACTGAACCTTGTGGTGCACCCTCAGTAACTGGTATTTTGTGTCTCCTATTTTATCAAAGAATTATCTATTTTTACTACACAGACATGCATAAACCGCTGCTGACTAAATCAGATACATTAAAATATAATATAAGTCGGCCAACAACACGAGCGAATTTCCATTTCTAAGCAGGCAGGCCTAGAACCAGTGTTGCCAGATCCGATTTTTAAAAATCGGGAGGTGTTATAGAAAAAAAACAGTAGATGCAGAAGCGTAGGTACTTTTTTCGATTTGCACCCCCCCCCCCTAGAATTGGTAAATCAAATCAAGATAAAGACCAGAGTAACTTTACCTACATTATTAATGGCCGAAAATGCAACTCAACATGCAATTTAAAAAAGAAAATCGTATTCTAAGAAAAACAGGAGATTCATGTAGAAAAACAGTAGAACAGGAAAAAATTCAGAAAAACAGGAGATCTGTAAAATCTGGAGACCTGGCAACACTGCCTAGAACGAATGTTACTTTTTCCCGGAATAGTAATGACAATGTTGCTTTAAAGGCAATATTAATGGTAGTGCTAGTAAAAACTACCGCTTGCCGGTGTCGCGTCGAGTCGGTAAGTCATAGCAGTGGCGTGACGCAGGCTACTTACTCGGAGTCCCAGATTTATGGCCTGCACGTGAAATGCACCCCGCCCAACTTAGGTAGGTACTGTAACATACATCAGTTATAATTATAATAAGAGTATATCTTTTTCTATAGACTTGACCGAGCTTGCCTCTTCATTTTTAACACTCTACACACCCACTACCTGTACCGTCTGGTACAGACGTATGTCTTACGTCTTCTTTCTTTTTCGCAATTCCTGCAGGTCGCACCAACTATGTACCAAACTCAGTTGTTTTTAGTTCGCAAAGTACTTACAACAAAAATTTCACAGCTGTTGATTGATATATTGGCTTGCAGAAGTAAAGCATCTTTTAAAAAACAACTTTTAGGGGTGCAGGTGTTGGTTGCTTGGTAATTATACAAACGAAAATGAAATACACACGCATACATATATATACACACAAAGACACATACACACACTCACACATGTACAATGGCACGCGCGCATTGCACACATCTCGTCCTTGTTTGGCAGAGGGTTTTCTAAACTTTTATGTAATAACTATAAAATTAAAATCCGTATTGGCATTAAGATAAACTTTATTGTAAAACCTGTATTATATTAAGAAAATGCTGTGGATTTTGGTCTTGAATTAAATAAATAAAATATAAAATAAATATAATCTTCAATATTTATTTATTTTTCAAATTTATTTTAACATACATATATCTTTTTGGGTTCCGTATACATAGGATAAAATCCCTATTACTAAGACTCCACTGTCCTTTTGTCTGTCAATCACCATGCTGTATCTCATGAACTGTGATAGCTGAATAGTTGAAATTTTCACAGATTATGTATTTCAGTATTTTGCCGCTATAACAACAAATACTAAAAACTGAATAAAATAAATATTAAGGGGGGCTCCCATACAACAAACGTGACTTATGTGTCGTTTAAAGCTCAACATTAATAAAGGTAATACGAAGACACTGTAAATATTCCAGAATATTTTAAATATATATTCACTTTTAAAAAAGTTATTATAGAATAAATACTTTAGGGGGGCTCCTATACAACAGATTTTTTGTACCTTTTTACTCGATATTATAATATAGTGTCTAATTTTATATAGAATAGACCACATTTGGCCAGTTTCTAAATTAAATTACGACCTAATCGGGTTGAAAGTCGGGTTAGAATGCTTTTTACTGAACTTTGGTCCAAGTGGCCTTAATCTTTTAACAATTATTATTCATATAATGGTGTAAAAGTATACAGTACACGCAGTTACAAATAAAAAGAGATCGAGTAGTCTTGCAAAAGCCGCAGCCAACCTATCAGACAAATTATAACCATGAGAACTCTGCCAAGTGTATACGACAGAAGCAGAAGAGTCATATAAATATAGACATATAATGAGTAAAAATAATCCACGCGGACCAGGCAGCGGACGGGACTCGAACCCGCATCCTTCGCAATCCGGGCGAATGCACTGACCAATTATGCTACCACGGCCCTCTTAGCCGCGTCGAAATTTTCCTAGCCTTAGGCTGCAAGGCAGCGCCATCTCTTCGCATTGTAGGCAACCCACAATGTCAAATGAATACTTTTTCAAGTATTAAACATTTGAAAGAAGAAATAGCAATTATAGTTATGATTTTATTTATTTTTTAAGCATTTAACTGCTAGATGTTTAAATCTAAAGAAAAGTTTACTAGAAAAAAATCCACGCGGACCAGGCAGCGGACGGGACTCGAACCCGCATCCTTCTTTTTTTCTTTAGATTTAAACATCTAGCAGTTAAATGCTTAAAAAATAAATAAAATCATGAGTAAAAATAAATTTATAAAAACGTATTTTTTTTATCACGAAGACACGGCTCACCCAAATGATCACCTTCGACCATAGACATCTGGAACTTCAGAAGCATCACAAATGTGTTGCTGGCCTTTTTCATCGATCGTAATAAATTACAGACATTAACGGAAGTGTTACCATGTACATTATTTTTGATGAGTCTCTGATATTTCAGCACTGTTGCAATGATCACGGTGTAACTGAAGTAATTGTGGGTAGATGTTATTGGCAGACATATCGATCTACCCTCTGACGTCGTCTTTTACTGCGCTCAATTCCCCTACCGCTGGTCACATTCTCACTATTCACTCGCACCAGCTATTCCCGACACACAAAACATCATAAAAACAAGATACATGGTAACAATTCCGTTAATAGCTATCATATTAGTGACCATGAAAGTTAAAATAATATATCATATTAATTATTTTAGATGTAATGGGAATTAAATTTCGTTCTTGTAGTATAAACCAATCTTAATTAACATCTTGTCTTCTATAAGATAATTCACTAGACACACTGTTAAGCCTTTAAGTAGTTGGTTTTTCATAATTAATACAGTATTATTGAGTTCCGAAAGATGGTACTCTTAAATGGTGTCTTTTCGGGTATATAAACAACTCTCAGAAGCGTACTACTTGTAGGTACCAAACTTTTGGGTCGTTGGTTTGTTTTACATGGTCCTTCAAGTCGGATTCTAGCTAGCGGTAAAAACGCTGTGCACTTTTCTTGTGTAACAAGGAGCAGTGCTACAAAAGTAAATAAGAAAAATAACCAATGGACCGAGTAGAACAGCCTCCACTTAACCAAGTTGCCTCGTATAGTGGCAGTCCTTAATTATGAGTGTACGACAACAACTGGCCACTTCAGACAAAACACTAATGGACATTATGAGAAGGGATATTGACAGACACTGCCTCTTTGCGGCTTTAGCCACTTTACGTAGTTTTTACAAACACTAGAAAGTATTATGTTGTATACGTGTTATTACTTATTTACAGAATGACGCAGTTACCGTAATCAGAGACGTCAAATAAATTAAATATCAGTTAAGCTCATGTGTTATCTTACTCTTTTTAAAGCATGTGAAAGGGTCAACAATTAACTTAAATCAAACTTTATATAACTATTAGGTTTTATTTTAGGTTATTGCCTCAGTTAACACTGACGTTACTGAGTCGATACGGCGGTCATATTTACGATATACACGTTTCTAAACGTGAAGAATTCATGTAATAGGTATGATGGCTATTTTTTTTTTCTTCGTCTAACTGGTAGATTATAAAAAGTATTGGACATGTATTTTTTCTTGTTTCACATAATCAAAGCATTATAGAGATAAATTAGTTTTAAATGTCGCATAACGTCACGTCTTAGCACTATTTTTACTCAGAAGTGACGTCACTCCCAACCTTGACAAGGTTTGTCCATGTCATTTTGTGTTTCTTTTACAAAAGAAAAAATACGTGTCCATTATTTTTTGATAATTTAACTGACGGACTGAACAGAATTTTGTTTACTTTACCCCGTTATCATCCCTATTTTACGCAAAATAGCCGCTTCTTTATTACACCATTAAACGAGGCAATGGCATCAAGAATTGCTGCCATATTGGACTATCCATAAACGGAGATACTTGTGAGTATGTCTAGTCTAAAAAATTGTAGCATAACCAAGAAAAGAATACAAATAAAAATAATGCAAATATTTTATTTGTTTAGTGCGATTACGAATATTAAAGTTCCAAGTGTTTCAGTAAATTCCGCAAGAGTAAGGATTGTTAAAAATAGGTTTTCTCGCGTTTAACTCAACCAATTGTGACTTACTTTGTCTAGAAATAATCGTGAGTAATTCTCTAAACAGTGCCAAAAACTTTTTTTACAAACCATATTTTTCATTTTCGTTTTCATTAATTCTAAAAAAACTGAAATCGGTTACTTACTTTTGGAGAACATATTATGTTGGCTAATTACCTATTCAAAGTGCTATGGTCAAAATTATATTCTGACCTCGTATTCGGATTCAGCACCCCCTAAAACATAAATATATCTGTCATAAAATACTGGTTCAAAAATTAGACTCCAAAAATGACAGGACGGCTGAACTAAAATTCAAGTAGATTTAACACGAGTTGGCGGCCACAGGTATATGGATCTGATGCTAGTTACCTATATAGTGAAAATTGTTATTTAATATAAATAATTATTTATCATTGTACCGGATAGCGACCACCGGTACTTGGTTTCGTATAGTCGCAGCTTAGCTACAGAGTTTGAGACTAAGATTTTGGATGTTTAAATAAAAGATATACCTTTGAAATTCTTATAGCGTATAATATTGTATTAAAAAAATTACAGTTGCTAAATTGGAGGAAGAGGGGTTGGGGACAATATTATGCGACCAATGGCAGCGTTGATTTGAATATCACGTCATGTAACACCAAACGGATTGGTGACCAAGCGGAACCTTAACTTGGTGGAGGCATTTGCGTTCCGTCTTGCACAGAAATTCCAAACAATTGTAATAATATCAATTTCGATTAGCCCAGTTATTCTTTCTCAATATGAATTACTGGCGTTTACTATTTTGTGATACATGGATGTGGGTTGAAAAATTCTTGCCAAGCAATATTATTTTTCTAAGTTATTTGTTTTCGTGTATAGATTACGTAGACTTCGGATTTGTCGAAGGTCTTTTTACACCTTGTATATAATATTTTTGTTATAAGTAAGCGCGTTCATTGGAATTTCGGTTCATCCGAATCCTATTTTTATTATTAATCAGTTTTTTATTAAATTCTGGACTTTTCCAATATGGATGATATGTGACTTATACCTACTCCCTAACTCCGATATTATATTAATAAATATAATATTAAATGCCTTATTCGGCTTTTATATGCCAACAATAGTTAATCACGCGATAAACCGTTGATGAGCGATCTCTTTAAACGAATGTCAATAAAATTACTCATATTATTTTGTATTCAAAGTCAAACGACAACAAAATAGGCACGATATTTATGATTTCTCGACAAAAAAACTCTCTTTGTTATTAATAACTTATCTCTTAATAAGTTCGTTGACAGTTGTAGTTAAGTATTAGTAGTTTAACATTTTTTTTTTTGTTTCTTAATCGATAAATAAATCTCACAACAGGTTTGAAATAACAATTAGCTTTTCATTAGAGTTAATTTTCTTTATGAAGCTCAATTCATCCGCAAATCCGAACGAATCTTAATCTACAAAGAGGAGACAAAAAAGAATGTCCCACTTAATCAGTCCAATGCTGAGCTTTTCTCGAAATTCATTATCGTTAGTCAAATCTCTTTAGATTGGCCGTCTTTCATGGCTTTCCAAAGCATCCTCAGCGGGTTATGAGCATACTTTTCTCAGGGTTCCCGACCTCAATCGGCAAAAACGAAACCCTTTTATGATCACTCGGTCGCCTATCTGTCTGTCACATTCGATTTTCTCGTAATCCACTGGATCGATACAGTTGAAATTTGGTACATACACGTATATCTCTAATAAATTCAGAATAAAAATAAGCTTAAATTTTGCTAACTGCATCGTGATATAGAGTTATAAATGATAGTGCTCAATGCAAAGGTTTCAATTTTTTTTTTATAATGTATAATGAATATTATAAGAATTATTCAAGAAAATAGATAACAGTTGACCTGTCCGCCTGCCCCAATTATCTCTGAAACTACTGCATCTAAAAATTTGCTTTTACTGCGAACGAAATCAAATCAGTTTTTTATATTTTTTTTTATTTTATAATCATAATATTTAAATCTTTTACATTTGTAATGGAAAGTGACTTCAAGAGTTATGTACATCACCAGGGAGAGAAAAACAGCCCTTGCCGGTTCTTCTCAGCACAAGGTCTCCCGCCGTAGATTTATGAACCGATGCGATGGCGTAGCTTTCCGATATTTATAAGTGCTTGTAACTGTCTGAATAAACGATATTGTTTTTTTTTATTATTTTGAACGGAACCTTTTCCACGCGAGTTGGACTCGCAAAATGATCGGTTTTTATTCGAGCTTAACGTCAAACAGAAATGTAAGGGATCAGTACCCTTTGTCGTTTAACAAGCTGAGAAGAACTGCTCTCTTTGGCCCTCACTTCCTCCAAAACTGCTGACAGGGTCAACTCTTTTCTATGTACCTACTTATCTTACTCAAAAGAGAGTTTATTAGAGAGTTATAGGTTGCCCTAAAAGGGGATTGGATAACATTAATAATAATAATAAATAGATATTTCCAGCACTCACATCAATTAGCGTAGCCCCAAAGTAAGCACTGTAAGACTTGTGGTATGGTATGCTAGGGTAACGGATAGAATACATATACAGTATATAGGTATATATATATATATATATATATATATATATATATATATAAGTATATTTATATAGAAATATATATTACACATCCATTACTGGAGTACAAATACTCGTGTTCATCACACAAACATCTGCCTCCACCAGGATTCGAACCCGGGACCTCTCGAGTCGGCGACACCATGAAACCCGGCGTACAAACCACTCGGCCACGGGGTCATCAACTTTATATGGCCCAGTGGCATATTTTTTTTTCGCGCGGCCATCGATGTTTTTGGTACATGTTTTTAGCACTAGGTACCTTAGCCTAACATAAATATAAAATAAGTTTCGTAAGAAATATCCCCATGCCATCCATAGGGAAGGCCTGTGCCCCAGCAGTGGGGACATTCATGATCATTTTAATGATTATGGTGTAAGTTATATCGGAGCTGACGTTTCGTGTAAAGTTGATTATAGGTAACTGCGGGCTTTTGGAGTTTGTTCGCGACAAATGAAAAATGGTCTTAAAGGGTATTTATCAATTAACCAACATCAAAAAAGAGGTTTATCATATCTTAATCGACTATGTCTGTTACGTGAGTAACCTGCAGTCTCTAAACTTTCTTCTTTTGTAATTACACACCGTAAACTCGGTTTTCCATTCTATTTGCTTTTGTTTTTCATGTCATTGTGTGCCCAAACTGAGGTCCAAACCAAAATACGATTAGGTAATGAGGTAGCGGTAATCTTAGAATACTTTCTACACTTTATTCAATAAAATTATGATCCATATGCTCCTGGATATTTGAAATGTAAATTTCTATATCTTAGTAGTATCCATAATCTCAATCTTCGGTCTGACAGCAAACAAACTCTAGGTATTCCCTCTCACCGTGCTGGTTTTGTTTCTAACTCATTCCACTTGGATTCCAAGAGTCCAAGTACACTATGTCCCTTTAATGCCTAATGCGCAAGTAATTCTATACTAGCACTTGAAAATTACAAGATAGTCTATTTTGTTCTTATGTTATATTTTATTATATAGGTTTAAAATCAATATTTGTATTTTTAAGAAGTGTTTATAAGGGATAGAAGATTTGTTTTTAGTTTAAAGAATACAGTTTTTTTTAAATATTTAAAGATTTCAAGTTGCCGGTTTACAGCCAGCATTATAGTCACGATACACTGTAGGCATTCTTAGTCAATTAGCGTTTTAGGTATTATTGGAGTAGTGGCATATTTCATTCTAGGCTGTCTGCTTTTTAGTCAAAATAACGTGTTGGACATTATTGCAGCAGTGGCATTTTGCATTTCAGACACTGTGCTCATAACCGTGTCGGCTATTTCTGATCGTATTTGATTTAAATACTTAAGTATATTTCGGGTAAATAATTAATTATGTATTAGGTAAGTACTTATTTATCAAAGAAATGAAACATTTTTTTTGTTTTTTTTTTTGTTTTATGCCTTTCTGAGGTCTTGTGTGGCTATATCCAGCAGAAATATACTTCACAGAAAGCAAATACGGTTAGAAGTGGCCTCAATATACAAGACATGTAATACTATATATGTATTGTAAAGTGTAATTTATCTCAAAACTCAGATTCGCTCAGATATTGATGCCCTGTATCGGTATTGGTTCTTCGGTCACTTTCGCCCAGTCTCCTTTATGATGTTTACAACTAACTGTTTACAAGTGTTTCATACTTTCGAATAAAACAAGATAGCATATTATATTGGTATTACCAAAGGTATGTAGTAGCTGAAATTCCAAGGTGAGAGCCACCGGATACGAAAGTTTCATGTCACCACCCTTTTTCAGTAACGGATGCTACCGTAAATGATAAATCGTTTCCATATGTAATGTGTTATTTTAAATAGCGTACCAAATACTATCGTTTAAATTTACGCTTCAAATAGTCGGAATTCAGAACTATCTGAGTAAATAATAATAATACACCAAAAGGCATAAAAACGAATAGTACAGTCAATCTGTAGGTTGAGTGGTGAAAAAAAAAACCTAAAGGGTTTTTTTTCTGTTGCCAAATGACGTCAGTAAGCCTTAAACCTTGGCGATGGGCATGTTCAACTCGTAGGCGTTTTTAGAAAAACTAAAAAATAAAGTTTTTTTTTCACTTTTTTTGAGACTTCAGCGCCACCTACAATGTGCATTTTTTGTTGTACAAGATTGCAACAATGACATAAATTGTAGTACTTAACGCCCTCTACAATTATGGTCAATAAAAAAAGTTTCTAAAATGCATAAAAAACAAGAAAAATGCGTTTCAATAAATTTTTGACGGTTTTTTGAGTTTTTCAAAAAACGCCTACGAGTTGAACATGGCCATCGCCAAGGTGGCTTACTGACGTCATTTGGCAACAGAAAAACAAGACTTACCCTTTAGGTTTTTTTTTCATTGAAACGATTTTTTTTCGACAGATTGACTGTACTAGAATAACAATGGCCACTTGCACCAATACATAGTACTTAATTCGAATTTTAAAATTATGACTTAATCCTGTTTGACACAACATTCCATCTTTTTCAATTGTTTAAAGTCAAATAGATCTCTATTGACTTTAGGATAAGGCCAAAACAGGATTAGCTTTTAAATCTGATTATAGAACTTTGATAAACATGTAGCCATAGAGCAACGCAGCCGACGCGGCCAGGACGGGAGTAGGCATTCACACATTCCCCTCTGTTAATTTTCCCCCGCTGTTGGGCCAGCTCAAAAACAAAACTAGTTGCGTGAATGCGTATTTTACTAAATGTTATGTCATTTGCTGTAAACCATATCTGAAATATTAAACTTACAAAAGTATGTTGTTAAATTTCACATATAAGTAGAATTATTGACATATTTCTTTTTATAATTTAACCACATTTAAACACAAAATTCATATTAATTTGTAAAAATATTATCGTCAGACTTACTTGACAAAACAATCGACTAGCCAGTACAAATTTTAGGTCGTTCAAAAAAACTTAAGTTTCATCTATGCCCAATTTAGCGCTGTCATTTTATATGTGTGAGTGTCATAATTACAATTTCGTTTTTGCGAAAGTATATTGGACTGTATTTGTGTGCATATTCCTATCCCCGCAAAAAGCGGCAGAATGATTTCAGTAGTATTATGGCTACTCAGCCGCGTCGGCTGTGTTGCCCTATGCACAAGCAGTACGATGCTTCAAAGTAATATAATCAAATATGTTTTTAAACAATTTTTAATATAAACTAGCGATACGCCCGGATTCGCAAGGATGCATTACAATTATAGATTTAAAAGCGAAACAGCATAGCAAAAGGTAGTGTCTGGTAAAGTTTAAAAAAACTGTCATACAAACCTTGTCCTGACAATAAATTATTTCGAAAGTTAGGTGCGTAAAAACATTTCCGTGATTATTTTTTTATTTAAATAGATAAGTAAGACAAGCGTAAGTTATTAAGTGATTAACAGAGGTGTTTGAAACCTGTTACGAATGACATAAATGATGTTACTACCGACCAATTATGGGTGCTGTTCGATACACTAGCTAGCAGGCGATTACAACCTAACGTACAGATCTAACACTCCAGAATCTTTAAATCCAATACGACACTACACTAGTGATTGATGTACACAATACTGGCTGCAAATAACTGCAAATTATCTTAAAAGAGATATAAGCACAGAACGAAAGTTTCCGTTGAACAATAGTAGTAAACTAGCGAGTAAAGAATCCGGGTCGGAGTGACCTGGAATTTCAGAAAATGACTAAGCTTCATTTTTTTTGAAAATGCAGTCGATTCTAAAAGAATAAAATCAAAATTGATAGACTCAATTCGCTTTTTTAGGGTTCCGTAGTAAGTTCTGACAAGAAACCCTTACAGTTTCGTCATGTCGGTCTGTCCGTCCCCAGTTTTGCTTGGAGACTATTAGCACTAGAGAGCTGTAATTTTGTGGAGATATGTAGGTATACCTACATATCTCCACAAAATTACAGCTCATATCGATCACGACAAAATGGTGGAACAAATTTTTGAAAAATATTTTTTTGGTTATGTATAGGAGATACATGCAACCTGGGGATGATTTTTTCTCATCATCTACCCCATCTTGAGGGATATAATTTAATAGGTCCTTTAAAATTACTTAGGGGTTTTTAAGACTATTTTTCGATTTAGGGATCCGTTTGCGAAATATTGAACTTTAAAGTGCTATTTTTTGCTGAAGTTGGAAGGAGTCCCCTCCTCTAAAAACTAAAGTATTGGCTTGAAAAACCTGGAAAATTTTATGATAATTAGTGCTTTTCACGAACTTTTAAGGAAAACTATATCGGTTAAGATAGATATATTTATTTAAGAGTAAGAGTAAATACACACATCAAAAGTGTCTAGGGATCAACATATATTTTTGCAATAACTTTTCTCCTGATTGATATTAATTAAAATTTTCTTTAAGGATTCATCAAATAAAGTGTTTTCGTTTGTCACAGTAACGATAAACCAAGTCACCTTTGCATTAATAAAGAAATTTGCCATTTTCCTAATAAAGGGATTTTTGACATTTGAACCACTAACACAAAAGTTCGAAAAAAAGACTGAAATAACAGTTTTCTCTAAAATTTTATTGGGTAACTTAAACAATTAATAATCCGTATTTCTACCGCGAACACTAACAACACAAGAACATCGGTTTGGCATACTCAAAATGAGTTCATCCAAATCACGCTGTGGAATGGCCGCCCATGTTCGTTGCAACAACAAAAAAAGGTCTTCTTGCGACTGGATACCCTCCATATTCGGCAGAGCTCTTCTCTGTAGCATATCCCATGCATGCTCAATCGGGTTCAAGTCTGGCGACTGAGCAGGCCAGGGCAGGACATTGATGTTAGCTGCGGCGAGAGTCTGTCTTACAACTCTTGCGGTGTGCGGTCGTGCATTATCATGCATTAACTGAAATAAGGGACCGATTTGCACTTGTAGAGGAACGATGACGTCTGATACAATCGTCTCAGCATAAATTTGAGCGTTGAGGTTGCCTCTGATCCAAATCAACTCAGTTCTTCCGCCGATCCAAATACCCGCCCATACCATGATGGTTCCACCACTATAAGGATGGACTTCCTGGCAGGATTTTAATCGCTGTTGGCGTCCAGGGGTTCTCCAGTGTCGTATACGTCTTGTATCCGGTCTCATACCAAAACGAGACTCATCAGAAAAGCACACGAAACGCCATTGTTCTTCTGCCCAATTTCTGTGTTCAAGAGCCCATTGATATCGAATCCTACGATTGTGCATTGCTATAGGTGGTACCCGTAGCGGTCTTCGGGAATGAAGGTTCACTTCATGCAAGCGGTTTCTGACTGTTTGGTCGCTAATTAAGTTCCCTGAAGAGTGATGAAGCCTCACGGCTAACATCATGGCGGTTATTGTTGGAGCTCTTCGAGTTAAGATTTGAATGTATCGGTCTTGTCTCCGTGTGGTGCAGCGATACCGTCCTCCATGGCGCTCAGCCACGGTACCAGTGCTTCGGTATCGTGTCCAAAGTCGACTGATAACACTCTGACTTGTATTCAGAGCTAAAGCCACAGTACGTTGCCGGGAACCAGCTTCTATCATTCCCACGGCTCTGAGCATTTCTTCCCTGCTTAAATGACGTCGCCGCTCCATAATAACGTTGGTTTTAATCAGTAGTAGGGAAACAGTAGCACTAATAATGTCTTCAATGCGTTGTATGTTTTTATAGGGAAAATATTGACAGCTGATTTTCATCTTTTACTCGAATTTGATTCACAGTTCCTGATTCAAATTATGAAATGCACCAAAAAGGATCCATATAAATTTATAAAATCATAAATTTATTACAAAGCCACATCTCAATCTCAAGAAATCCGCATAAAAATGCTTGATCCCTAGACACTTTTGATGTGTGTATATTGTGGAAACTACAGGCAACTACGGAACCCTACACTGCGCATGGCACAACACGCACTTGGACGTTTTTTAAAAACTAGTATATGGCCCGCCTGATGGGAAGGGGCTACCACAAACTATACACGCTTAAAATACCAAAAATATCACTCGCTCCGTTGACTTCCCTATCCTGGCCCAATCCCTACCCCGTGGAGCCCTGGAACCTTAGTTACCAACAGAAACTCAACACCACCAAAGGGTAGTGTTAATTCACTGTAGCCTTATGTAAGGTGAAGGTTACTTCCCCAGACAGGCACTCCAATCCAAGCGGAAAATCCGCTATACCCATCTCTTAAATTCATTCACAGCTTTCATGAAACTCAAAAGTTTTTCTGACATTTCTGAGATCGACTTACATATTTAAAACAATTGAAAAGAGCTATATAAAATGAACAAAGTTAGCTCGCGCTCCAGCACCAGCGGATTATCGACAAACCGTCGAGCGGCGGCGGCCAAGTGCGCCCGCTCTAGTCCCCATTAGATAGGCAATTTGTTTGGCTGGTGCCCCTTAATCCTTTAATCTTGCACGGCACTCTAGCACAGTGGGCGTATGGAGGCAGTGCCTACGGTGCCTTTCAAAATAACCCACACAGACGCAAAGAATCGTTACAGAGATTTGTGGATTCCAACTTATGGAACGCTCCAACGTTCACTCTGTGTGTGAGTTGATCTAACTATAAATGTTTTAAGTGAAGATCCCACACTGTCAACATTCAAGTTTGGAACTCCACTTGGAGTGATGTGACCATCGAACCGGGAAGCTTGGCCACTTTACGTTCCCCGTTTAAATAAAAGCAAAATAAAAGCAGATTCAATTTGCGTCAAGAGTCGGCGTCACAGAAATACAATTTTAAAATGTTGGAATTGGAACTATATCTATCTATGGTTTCGTGAATAATTTTGCTCAAAAATATATGATTCCGAATCCGATGAAACGTGTTGGCTTGATGGCGAGTGGCCAATATTTATAACATAGTTCTTGTATCTTGTTTATAAATCTTCATAAGTACCTATTGCTCTCGCGTCTCCTACTCTGGCCCCATTTTTCTACCATGTGGATCTCCAGCTAATTTAGGTACATATTCACTTCACGAACTCAAACTTAGAGAATAGGTATAAGTATTTGGCTACAGACTACAGACTTCTGTTTGAGGATATATTTCGCTCCAATGTGCGCTTCAACCTTCAAATATTCTAACGTAAAACTCAATTTTGTGAAATTAATGTGTTAGACATGATGATACTAACTAATAATAATATTTATTAATAATTTGTATCTTATAATTCACTATTATTGCATACCTCGGGCTAGCAATCCGCCGAGTAGGATTTATGTCGTTTTGTTAGTATCATGCAACGATATTAAAATATTTTTAATATCGTTGGTATCATGACTTATTCCTTTTATATGTTAAAAGGCTGGCAATCAAGTACATAGCCACAAAAGCCTATAGACGCTTGCGATACCAAAAATATCACTGGCTACCCTGACCCTTGTGGAATCAATGTAGTGGAGTCTATTTACACAGTTTAAAGAAATCAAGAATCGAAATCCAATTTTAAAGTGAATGGAGGCCCCTGAGACAAGTATTTACCCGTAGTTATTTGTTACTTTTCATAACATTATAATTCATACTATAGTAATAAAAGTTATTTACGGGATTGTTACCATGTACCTTGTTTTTAGCGAGTTTCCGATATTTCGGCTCTGTTGCAAGCGCCCTGATCACGAAGTTACTCCGTACAAGGTACATGGTAACAATCCCGTAAATAACTTATATTACTATAGTGTTAGTGACCATGAAATTTTAAAACAATACATAATTCATATTTTTGTTACGGAAACCTTGACCGCTAATTAAATTTTTCTTTCACTTCTAAACATCGATTTTTAAAAGAGAAGCCTGTGTAGTCACTAGGTTATTCTGGTTATTCTCATTTTCCAGCCTGTTAAAATAAAATATCCATATAATTGAGCTGCGATATTACACTGTTTTTTGCAAAACACGTAAAAATAATACGTAAAGCTTACCAACCGTTGGTAATATTAATGACCCTGGATAAGTTTTGGCGATTTATAAGGTCAAAGGTGAGACCGAACGTCCTCTAATCGACTTTCAATAATGGAAAACCAACGAGGGTAGCGATATAAGCTGTTTTTCAGCTGAAAGATGAAAAATGGTAGGATTCAAAACTACCTGAATGATAAAAAGCCGAGGGCTCCGTACTTTGTAAGTACGCAACTTAATGGTCAGGTCTTTTTGCATTAACCTAGAACTTTGATTTTGTCACAGCTTCGAGAGACTGTAGGTAGACATGGATCAAATTTCAACTCGATACCTCTATGCGTTTCCGAGATAAAGGTTCTTGACAGACAGACAACAGAGTAATCCTATACGTGTTCCTTTGTTTTCAGGTACAAAACCCTAGAGAGTATTGGTTAAAAAATCAATAATTTAAATTAATTTCCATCAGCCGGCCTAGTCGCTAATTTTTATGACATTTACAGTGTGTAACTAAAGAAAAAAATGCTTATCCATCGATGCTTTTCAGAACAATTATCTTAGTGGCGTTATAATAAAGCAGTAGTAGATCACTAAATAGGTCGGTGATTATAACTTCGATCTGCTAAAAACAGTTCGCGAATAGGCCTACAGGTCTCTTGATTAGTTTGTATACCAATAATCACAGAACTTAAATGTTTTTATTTTATTTTTTAGGAATTTAACTGCTAGATGTTTAAAACTAAAGAAAGTTTTGACCAGGCAGCAGACGTGACTCGAACGCGCAAAGGTGAAACCCCGTCTGCTGCCTGGTCCGCGTGGATTTTATTCTATTAAAACTTTCCTTTAGATTTAAACAGAACTAAAATTTTAACTGTTTCATATTAATATGAGGCACAATGAGACAGTTAATGCCTCTGCCAAAAAGACGTGTACTATATTAATCCTTCGCAGTTCAGTGTGATTAGATTCAAACGACATCGTACATTACAAAATTAGGACGATTCGCTGCGCCTTCGGTCTGAAGTCTGATTAACAAGGGCAATAATGCGATCCAACAATGAGCATAATATGAAGTAATTAGGTATTGTTGTTATCATGTTAGAGATTCAAAAATTTCGCCACTATCTAACTACCTACTTAGTGGGTAGTGTTAGTTAACCTGAAAACGCACACCTATTTCGACACATGGTCATTCACCGCTGCATATGTACATTGTTGTAATGTTCGCAGAAACAAAAAACAATCCAAAAGTTGCATTAATAAAACAAAGCCGAAAACCCTTTATTTATTTCACATTGAATGCGGAGTGAAGAATATGAGATGTGGATTATTTACTTATACATAGATTTTCCGCATTTTTAGTATTATTAACCAATTAAAAATTAAATAACCTGCTTATTACTAAAGCCTCGATGACACGGTGCGAGTTACAAGCTACAAGCCAGCGAGTTTGCTAGCAGCTTGTAAGCTAGCCCCGTGACATCGACTTTTTCTGCTACTCGGTGATACTTAGCAAGTTTACAAGCTACTAGGGAACTCGCTGGCTTGTAGCTTTTAAACTCGCCCCGTGTCATCGAGGCTTATGTGATAACTAGGGAGAACGTGGACTGTATTTAAATGAGACGATGTTTTTAATATGAGTTAATAATAATATATTAAATTAAAAGGGAAGTATGTCCACAGAAAGAAACGAGCGAAGGCAATATGACAGAATGTGACCATTAGACATGGGAAACAGAAGTAAATTAAAGACAATATAATAAAGAAGAATATAAATTGGCTGTGGCAGCTTTCCAGCCAGTTGCCAACACTAAGTTAATTAGATTTTAAATATTATTAAAGTATAAGTTTTTTAAGGAGCTCGATGGCGCAGGTGTTTAGCGCGTTCGGCTGCCATAGTTGAAGTTAAGCAACTTTCGCAGTGGTCGGTCATTGGATGGGTGACCAAAAGTTTACTATCTCGAGCTCCTCCGTGCTTCGGAAGGCACGTTAAGCCGTTGATCCCGGCGGCATCTGCAGTCGTTCGCACCCACCAATCCGCACTGGGCCCGCGTGGTGGGTCATGGCCCAATCTCCCTATTCCATCCATAGAGAAGGCCTGTGCCCCAGCAGTGGGGACATTAATAGGCTGATGAGGACGATGATGATGATAATTTTTCACTTTCGTTGCAATAATAATAGCATGAGAAAACTTAGATAAGTACTTACTAAATACACTATACCAGTATAACCTATATTGTACTATTTCAATATCACTAAATCGTTTGGATAAGTATCAGTTTTTGATAACAAGGCACGCTGCTGGTACTATGAATAGACAGACATGATATATAACATCAGAATTAACACTTTGAACGTAAAGAAAATTTTATAAAAAATCCACTAGGTATTTAAACATCCAGCAGTTTAATGCTTAAAACATAAATATAATAAATCAACACTAATTTTAATAAACATTAGAAAAAAAACTAAAATATTCGTGAAGATTTGGCGTTTGCTCTGCGGACGGTACCCGACAGAGTCTTTTGAAGTACGTTTTCATCCCGTCCTCCCTCCTTTGTAACCACTAGACTTTGTGCTGGCACCTAGAGAGTCGCGAAACTACCTAGAATAACTCATCGACGCATATGCGTCACTTATTCAGTTTTGATTATTAACTTCTTAATTTATTTTATTGGCTAATAAATTAATACCGATGATTTTTTGCAAAGGTAGTGATGGATATGAAACGTGAACGAACAATCATGAATAATACTCAACAGTAACTTTTTGTTGTTCTCATTTAGGAATATTAATTGAAATACTAGTAATAGGGTATTTGACAGTATTAAAAATAAAGCGCCAATTGTTAGCATCTGTGTGTAGAATGAATATTGGCAGGGGATTTTTACTATTTTTACAAAAAAATATATTCATATTTTTACTAAAAACCCACGAAAAGATAATAGTTTTCTTACCTATTGTCACGTGACCCAAAACGCTTGGGATTGCCGGAGCCTAAAATGACGTCACACGCAAGTAAACTTCCGGTTAAAGTGACATTACATTGGATCGTTTGACGTTATAATATCAGTCGTGTTACACACTAGTAAGACACCATATTGTCCAGAAAAACGTTTTCGCGGCAACTTGAAAATGGAGTTTTTGATTTGGTTATTTTTACTGAAATACGCAACAGAATGATGAATATCCTTTTTACGGACTCCATAAACATTAGTCAATAACGTGAGATCGTTTTCTAAAACTTGTCAAATACCCTATTATTAATATAAAATAATGAAATAACAATAATAACCAATATAGGTACTTATTCATAAAATGATAAAATAATTATATACAAATAATCCATTTGTTTTATCACGTCAGTGTCGTTCACGCGGCTACGTGCTTTCTAGGCAGAACTGAAGACTTTGCTTTCAGAACAAAGGTATCGTTGAGTTTTTGCCTTTTTCTGTCCTTGCGGCACAGTTTCATATTTTATCAAGTAAGTAAACACGCTTGTATGCTGTACATGATGAAAATGAATAATTTATCTATATATCAGTATAGACACGATCAAATCAAGAATAAACTTATATTTACTTTGCAGCATATGCTGTTATTGTTACAGAACTTCTTCATCTAACAGACTTACGAACTTAATGGAAACGGCGATAATAAGCATCTGCCTACTAAGCAAAACAAACAAAGGAAACCCTACGAAAGCATATTGCGTGAGTTGCGCCCTTCTCAATATCAACGCTCACGATCTTTCAATCAACACGACAAGTCGCGAATCCTCCAGATTAGAGACTTAAGGGGACCAAAACAAATTGGCCGTCTAATCAGATAGTTCGGAAGTGGCCGATAGGATTAAGTCCTAATGAATCAAACTTTCCAACCCTCCTCATAAATGAACCAATAGAGGAGAACTCCAATTAAATCACCTTGCACTGAGGCAAGCCAAAGTTTGATAGTATATGCGTACGCGTGTGAATTCCAAAGATCAAGCAAGTGATATTATACACACCTCAAAAAAAGATGATATATTTTCAAAATTTAACTTAATCAAGAGAAAATGTTTATGTTATAATTTAATTTATTTAAGAATGCACTTTCTGAAATTAAAAAATAAAACTAATTTGCGTTTTTAGCATAAAAAAATTTATAATTCAATCCCAAGGCGATTGTAATAGAACTTTGATAGAAATAAAAAGATAGTTTAACCAAACTTTTAAATCTTTTATTAATAAATTGTTGTTTATTTAATACAAAATAACTCCTCCTCTGGCTCGAACACATGCGGAGATCCTACTGGGCATGCTGAGGATCAAGTTATCCTGCATTTCTTGTGGTAACCTGTCCCACTCTTGAACAGCAGCTTCCCTGAGCTGCGGCACTGTCTGGGGTGGTGGCTACATCATTAAGGACACCCCACGCGTGCTCCATTGGGTTTAAGTCAGGAGAGCTGGCAGACCAGTCTAACGTGTTGTGATATCGTATTCTCTTTTTAAGTAACATGTATTTCTCACCTGATAATAAGCAGCCGCCACTGAGATACTAAAACAAGGCTTTTAAGAGAGGTAGAGCATAGCAGATTTCCGTCTCGAATTTGTGCACCTGTTTGGGGAAGTAACCTCCACCTTATAGAAGACCACAGTAAAATGACACTTACTTTTGGTGGTGTTGTGTTTCTGTCGATGAATAAGGTTACAGCGCTCCACGGGACCGGGATTGGGTCATGGTAGGTAACGGTGTGAGTTTTATTTTTGCTATCGCAAGCGTCTACTGGCAATGGTGACCGCTCACTACCAGGCAGGCCATACGCTTGTTTGCCAACCCTTTTAACATAAAAAAACCTGCTCTGTTGCCTACACTAATCTCATGTCCTATTCCGTGGAATCCTGGTAACCTTTCTCACTGACAAAATCACAACATCACATAAAAGCTAGTGTTATTTCACTGTGATCTTCTGCAAGGTGGAGCTTAGTTCCCCATAGAAGCGCGCTTCAATACAAAACACCGTTGTCACCGTCTAACAGTGTCTACAATTCCAACGCGTACAAAGAAATTTGGTGACACATTTCTTTATCGTACTATCCGTAAATGGAATGCTCTGCCCGCTCACGTGTTCCCTCCCTCTTACAACCTGGGATCCTTTAAAAGAGGCGTGAAGAAGCAACATGCAGGCCGGAAGGGTGAGGATGGCTGGTGTGGCAGGTAGAACTGCTGTATCAGCTATCTTCGCATCTGGACTTCACCTTCACTTAACATCAGGTGGGGTGGAGTCATTTGTCGGACCTATCTATAACAAAAAAAACTAAAAAAGAAAAGAAAGAAATTCCACCACTGTTACACTGTTTGTACCTTTGTATGATGAATGTTCTGCTTTATAATCATGTCTTTAGTATATCAAAAGAGGTAAGACCGAATGGAAACTTCACAATACCACAACATGTTCGGAATTATTTGCAACCAGTTCAATATCTAATAAATAGTGATCCGTTAAGTAAATAGTTATCTGTTAACTATTTTTCTGTCTACATGGGAAAATTAACGCTGATACAATCTAGGATTTCCTTCGTTTTCTCTCCAGCATGGAAGATTTTATTCTGCTTCCAAGTCCACAAAGCAATTTGTGACAATTGAACAATTTAACTTGAATACAAAGTATTAATAAGCCACTCAAATCATTCACTCAAATATAAATATGAGTTTTTTTGCCAATGCATACATATACATAGATAAGAGAAATGAATATAAATTTATCTCTTTTATGCTTATATGCATTGACAAAAAACAAATCTGTAAGTCTTATTAACTTAGCTAGTATTCTTTTTTATTTAAGGTGACGTATTTAAAAAGCTTTAGAAGATAGACATAATTAGTAAGTATATATTTTGAATCGTAATAAAAACTAAGTATTACATTTTCAACATTTCATCTTTCATTAGCAACCATTATACGAATAAATATATAAAATAGGCGAACGTTGGCAATATCAGCCCTTGGCACTACCGATCGATCGAAGCATATTTTCTGTAATTAAATTCTTAATACGAAGGCTTACGCGTGTTTAATTGAAATCTTAACTTGTGACGTATGTCGCTTAATTTAATTTGAAATTCATAGAATTCCACTAATGAGTTAATTCCTATATAATTTGACACGAAATGCTCGAGTAGTAGGTGTTTATAAGAAAATCAATAAAGAATTCAATTATAGTTTATTTTATATTACAGTTTAATTTATTGAGTTGCTGTTGGTGATAGTAATAAAAGATGGGTTAGGTAGGTCACCTTTGCTCTCAAAAACATGTTTTTAAATCTCGTAATTAACAATAGATTTTAATAAACAATATGGAAAATTATGCAGTATTGAACACATTTATTATATTTACAAACTAGCTTTTGCCCACGACTTTGTCCGCTTGGACTTAATGATTCAGGTAGCAAATTTTTACCAAATGTGATTTTTCATCAATCTGCTTTCTATTAAAAAATATAAAGTTAGTAGTAATATATTTGAAAACATAAGTAACGTGTCAAATTCGGGGGTCATTTTAAATTAAAAAAGCGGCACATTCCCTGCGCAATACAATGAGTGCAATTCAAAATTCCAGTTTTATTTTAAAAATATACATTAATCCTGACGTAGCTCAGATCGTTTTCATAGCGGAACAGAGAAATCTACAGAAACGTACAAAAGTATTATGAAAAACCTAAAATGAATGTTTATGGCTAAGGTAGGAGAAGAGTCAGTGCCGGAGGTGGGTGCTTGCCTTCAAGGGTTTTCTGCCAGAGCAAACTTGATAAGACTAATTTTCTCACCACTCCCACGTCACTAACACAATTCCACAATTTTTATTATGAAACAAGACTCACTGAAAAACAGGTTTTCGTCAAAACCCGCCTGGAAATAATCTAATTTGAAACATTAAGCCATTTATTAAACCAGATTAAAGAGGACAAACCCTTTCATTATTTAAAAATAATTGCGTAGATTTTCTTCACTAACCGGCTTACGAAAACAGCCTATTTACAACAAGGATTCAAATTTTATAAAGGTAATCCATGGGATGAAATCCTCTCACACTGAATTTCACTTAGTTTAGCCGAGGGTATCACGTTGTGAGAAACTGAAATCTTTATTTCATTTGAAAAGCCCACTGTTGTAAAAAGTGGAATATTGAAACACCAATCAGCGGTACCAATATGTCGACATTATAATATAATATTTATTTAGTATGTTTTCACGCACGCTGCTCATTAAATAAAACACTGTTTTAACGACTTTTATACATTTCTCGACGTTACGGAGCCTTTACAGCTCCGTTCTCGAGAGTATGGCAATGCTTGCATGGGGTAATGTTTTGTATTTGTAATGGTGCGATGTCCTTAAAAATTTCCCGATGTCATAAAGGGTATACTCTACAATACTGCATTCCATCCCATTTGAAAAACAAAACTTATAGTGTCTGTGCGGAAAGAGAATGGGATTTAGATTGGTGTGGGCGCTGTAGTACTTTTCTGCCGTATTTCCAAGGTTTTACCCCTTTTAGACATGATTAAATACAAAAAACCGCAAGAAATCACAACAACAAACAAATCCCTATCAATACAAAACTTTGACGTTTTACAGATTGCTGGGTTTGATTGCCAAATAAAAATCTTAATGGTAGTTCCATTTTTCGCCACGCCCATTCTCTTTCCACAAAGACTTTATTACATTTACTTACATTTTTTTTGTTATTTTTTTAACAGCAGTCATATTTTTAATTAAATAATGGAAACCTTTATTAGGCTCTTAATATTTAATCTCTTAGTAGCTTTGTGGTTCTGAAGTTATATTTAACTAGTCGTGCCCCGCGGTTTCACACGCGTTTTTCTCGTTTCCGTGGAAAAACCGAGATAAAATATTGCCTATATTATATTTATTTTTTATTTATTTGTTTATAGTCAGGCAACGTAGGCCCATAGATAAATACCTTATAGTCTAACATAAATACAGATATAGGTAATACATTAAATGTTAGTAATTAAAAAATAATAATAACTATGTTAGTAGAAACCTAATTAACACGTATAGACGGCGACGTGTGACGCGGAGTGGTGTCAGGTAGCCGGCCTCGGAACCGCCGGAACACAACACCTTT
The DNA here is from genome assembly GCA_902850365.2 of Chilo suppressalis. Classification (NCBI taxonomy): domain Eukaryota; kingdom Metazoa; phylum Arthropoda; class Insecta; order Lepidoptera; family Crambidae; genus Chilo; species Chilo suppressalis. Next base: position 11,093,329 of record OU963897.1, on the reverse strand, counting down.
CGGCCAAAAATCTTCTTTCATGAACGTCGCCAGATGTTCGGTTGGTACCCGCACCACAAAGGAATTAAAATTCACATTGTGACGGGACTCCAACCGTGCGACTCTGAGGGAGAAATTGGTCTTAATCCGCAGGTACTCTACGATCTCCTCTTCCTTCGTAGAGTAATGCAGTCGGGACACGTACAGCGGCGTCGGCGGTATTGCAGGACGCAGCAGATGGTTCGGTCCGGTCGGGGCGGCACCACACAGATTGCGGCGAATGGGCTTCCTCTTCTTCCTTTCCACTTTAATGAAACCCTCTTCGTCAGAAATCCGCTTTTGTGACGCTGCCGGAGTAGCACGTTGGATGCTGAGTTTGCTACTCTTCTCTGTTTGTTGTTTACTACGACGCTCGCAATTCGGAACCGCATCAACGGGTCGGCTGGCGGCTGCAGCTGCGTAGGCACGTTGCGGTGTAGACGTGCATGCGCGTGACGTCTCCGGTGTGACGGAGGGGCGGGCGGCGGCGGGGCGCGAGGCATCGCTCGCGGTGACGGCGGCCGGTGACGCACTCGCAGGCGCCGACTCAATGCTGCCGACGGATGCATGCAGCGCCCCACGGTGTGTGTTTACGTTAGAGGCTTCGGGTGACCTACTTGCGCATGCATTGTTGCTTAGTAATTCTACCTGAGCTCGCAACTCACCGATGATGTAGTGAGCAAGTTGGATGCGTCCTCCAACTTGCTCACTACATCAGCCAGGCTAGCTTTCAGGAATTTGATGTCTTTCAGCAGCCTGTTGATATCGACGTGGTCGAACGTGACCGGGGGCAGCTTGTGCAGCTCCTTTGCCACGAATGTAGGCACGTCGTCCGGATCCGTCTCCTTTAGGAGTTGTCTCTCTGTTCTCCTCCTTGAAGTTGGACTTACAGATCTGCAGGATGCTGACCTCGTCCATGGTGTCAATGGCGTATTGTATAAACGCCAACAACTCGTTAGCTATGAGTTGATCAGAACTCATTGCTACCGACTCACGACGGCTGTTGCCGCGTGGAGCGTGAATAAAATTCTTACTGTACAGTGGCGCACGACCGCTTGCAAGTACGCATCGCACTGCATTGCATTATAGCCTGCATCAAGCGCGCGTGGATTTCCTTAGCAGAGTTATTTTAGAAATGTATTTATTATACTCTTCAAAGATCTTATACTTACAATCATCAACAAATATATTTCGAAAAAGATTATTACAGGATTTTATGTTACATATTTAACGTAGTTTTTTATCTTCAGACGATTATATAATTATTTTGAACACAAAATCGGTTATTGTGATTAAACCATGATAGCTAGATATATGTTCTTGCGGACTTTTTTGTAGGTCTTAATGGGATCTACAAACCCGTAGTACATCATTTAGTTCTATTGTCAATAGTTTTTGCAGCGCACGCAAAAATAGTTTTTCGATTTTACACCTTGTGTTACAAAATAGCAATTTTATTACGGATCCCTAATTTTGAAAAAAAAAATATAGCCTATAGCCTTCCTCGATAAATGGACTACCCAACACTGAAAGAATCATTCAAATCGGACCAGTAGTTCCAGAGATTAGCGCGTTCAAACAAACAAACAATCAAACAAACAAACTCTACAGCTTTATAATATTAGTATAGATTATTAGAAACAAAGTTCTAAAATAAAAGTCATCAGTCAAAAATTCTTTATTCAAATTGGAAGCAACTCATTTGAATCGTCCATATTTTCCCCCTGCCACCAGTTAAGGACATATTTCTATCCGTGGAGAAAACTGGCAAAATAAACTTCACAGTGTTTAATAATTTATAATGTAACAAAATATATTATTGTTATGGTGTCAGTATGGTTTATGCCATTGGTGTCAACTCTGTGGTTTCTATCGTTCAAATATGACACAATGGGATCCAAAGTGCTACCTTTAAATCCATGGCACAGTTTCCTAATTAATGTTTCATGAAAAACGCAATCAAAAGGCTTGGACAAATCACAGAAGACACCTAAAGCATCGCGTGACTTCTCCCAGGCATCAAAATACGTTTTAAGAGCAAAACAACAGTCGTCGGTTGTAGAGCGGGTCGCTCTACTTTAGTTTTCTGTTGCTTGTAAAACCAAATTGTTTTGAATGATGTAACTTATTTTTATGAAAATAAGATTTCATTTGATATAACATTATTTTTTCAAATATCTTACTAAAAGTGGGTAGCACGGATTTAAAGTTTGTGAGGTCAGATGTGCTACCGAATTTATTTAATGGGTATGATTTTATTAATTTTGTAAGCATTTAACTGCTAGATGTTTAAACCTAAAGAAAAGTTTACTAGAAAAAAATCCACGCGGACCAGGCAGCGGACGAGACGCGAACCCGCATCCTTCGCTATCCGGGCGAATGCACTGACCATTATGCTACCACGGCCCTATTAGCCGCGTCGAAATTTTCCTAGCCTTAAGCTGCAAGGCAGCGCCATCTCTTCGCATTGTAGGCAACCCACAATCCGCTGCCTGGTCTGCGTGGATTTTTTTCTAGTAAACTTTTCTTTAGATTTAAACATCTAGCAGTTAAATGCTTAAAAATTAAATAAAATCATAACTATATAATTGCTATTTCTTCTTTCAAATGTTTAATACTTGAAAAAGTATTCATTTGACATTGTGGGTTGCCTACAATGCGAAAAGATGGCGCTGCCTTGCAGCTTAAGGCTAGGAAAATTTCGACGCGGCTAATAGGTCCGTGGTAGCATAAAGTTATTTAATGGGGTTACATATATTGCTGTTTTTCATGAGATCAAGAAAAACGCCACAGTCAATACACTTGTTAAATATGTCAGCTAAGATTGGAGCTATTGTCTTATTTACTGATTTAGAGAAATCAACAGAATTATCCCTCAGATCATAGGTTTTCTTTTTATTAGTTACAAAATTGCGCCGCTGCCATACTGATCGGCGCGTAGGTAGATTTGCATTAGTATATATTGCATTTTACGGGTGATGTTTCGAGTCTTATAAAAAAAATATTTATGAACTAATTATAAAAATATATACACATTTCAGTAGTTTAATGATGGTAGGTTAGTTTTATGAAAGTTATTGATAGTAATTCTATTTAATTCAATATCAAAATACGAGGTAAACCTGCATTATTTTTTGGGAAAACTCACACACTAATGAGATGGAAAATCAAAATTCTAATACATTATGTTACGACAAAAACATAATTATGATGTCGTTGTAATAAATTTGATCTAATTTATTGAACACTAGCTTTTGCCCGCGACTTCGTCCGCGTTTTCGTCGTTTTTCGTAAAGTAGAATATGTCCTTCCTCAGGGTTCCGTGGTTTTGATGTGACAGACAGATTAACTTTCGTATTATAGTAGGGAAATATAATATGTCAATCCACAATACTGTTAAAAATATCGCAATAAGGAACCGCAGAATATTATTATTATCACTGTGCCCCGAGACCATCAGCGTGTAACTCCTTGTATGTTATTATGTAAATGTATTGGTAATATTGTTTAGATCACTTTGACATAAGGCTTAAGTACATATAGAATGAAAATACTTCAGCGCAAAGCTTCCGGGTAAACTACGTTGAAAGTTGACCCGTCCGGCACGTGAACATAAAGATTTCTAGAAATGCTAACCCGGGAAAGAGCGACATATAACTGACCATGTGAAAAACAACTGACACCGAGATCTACTCCAGCAACACGAAAAGTCTGCCCTTGAGCCTCATTTATTGTCATTGCATAACACACCGATATTGGGAATTGCGTTCTTTTAAATTGGAATGGAAAATTATTTGGTATTATGGGAGTTCTGGGTATAAAGATGGTTTCTCCTGTACCGCAAACTGTTATAATTTGAGCCTCGATTACATTTTGTTGCAACTGAGTTACTTTAAGCTGAGTTCCATTGCAAAGTTGTGATGGTCTTAAATTTCGGAGCAGAATAATCGGAATGCCAATTTTTAAACAAATTTCATGAGAAGGAAGTCCGGGCATATTTAAAGAATTTAAAATTTATACTATCGGGTAATTAGTGGTTTCTTCTTCATCGGCCATTCTATTTATTGAACTATAAACTTTGCTCTCCCCCTAGATATTCGACAGTATTTTATTATTAATCTCAGATGCCTGGTCAATGCGAGGAGTTAAAATGGACCTTTCGCATAGCCAAGAATTGTCCTTATTTAATATATTTGTTACGTCACCGTAAACTAACGATATAAGATGTTGTTGGGATTGCTGGTGTAGCAGTGGATAGGTATCTTTGGTGAAGGCATTTTCTTTAATAATATATCAGAAAATTCACGATCATCCGGGTTATCTACAGTTCTCACTCGCATGTTTATAGTCAAATGCACCGATTGCATATCACGCCACAAATAAGAGCTTTTCAGGCAAGCCCTAACCTCATCAGCTCGGGTTCCCCGTGGTATTACCGGTAAGTGGTATTCGGAAATCACCACAAAATAAAACTGTGATACCGCCCATTGATCGATCGTTTTGTCTTATATCCCTTAAAGTTCTGTCTACCACTTCTACTTCTTTTCGATGGGCCATCGTACATTTATCCCATATGATTAAATTACACTTTGAACGAATATTTAAACACTACCAAAACAACTAATACGTGGTCCTAACTTTAGCTACCTTACACTTAAAATCTAAGTGACTATTTACACTAAAATTTTCTTATAGAATTATAATAACCAGAAATATATACAACTCACAACAAAAAAGAAATGAAAATAAAGCTGAAACGCCTGTGCAATACTATCTACCTATACCTACTTCACTTAAAAATAAATACTTATTACTACTTTAATTAATAAAAGTACCTACGCTTAATAATTTTTAATTTGAACGAATATTTAAACACTACCAAAACAACTTATACCTATTTTACAAAATAACAAAAAAAGAAATTCAAATAAACTATTTAAAGACTAAAAGTCGCGCTGATAAGCACGGTTTCTCAATATCAATTATTGTCTGTCAATAAGGTCGAACGCTCTGAACGCATCAACAGCCAAATATTGAAGCTCACTCGCTCTATTTTTTTTGTTCCCTCCCAGGCGGGGGAGCAGGTGAGATATCCTCATGGATACCATACAGCCGGCTGCAAGGTTATGTCAGACTCGTACTGACTAAAAAACACCCGTAGTGGCTGCCTCTGGCCCGGAAGGCCTCTAAGGCTTCATCAGAAGCGATCGTCCCCCCGCCCCGGGGGGAGAGCGACGCAGAAAACAGGTTTAGACAGCTCGCTCTCGGACCTCCCGCCTTTTGATACCCTACCGCCGCCGCGACCCGTGTCGAGCGCGGCAACCGTTACACAAAAATAATCCTTATAGCATGATTCAGTATTCACGTGCGACGGCGCGATGGCTTATTTCATGTATAATTTTGGTGTTTCTATACCGATTTCTATGTTTTTTTTGCTTAAATTGGTAATAATGTTAACTTTTTTAAATTAGGTATGAGTCAGAGTATTATAAACGTAAGAGTAAACAAATATGATCAGAATGCTCCGAACTGCTAAGCTATCGGGAGTTACACGTGTTATTGTGAGTCAACCATAAAAGATAGACATATGCTGTTGCGGGATATTTTTTAGACAATTTTATATAGAATATTTTCGTCATACATGATTTCTATGTAACTTTAACCATTAAGGCTGCACACGCGACGGAAGCTTAAAAAATGGAGTAACTTCTCCCGTTTTCCCAACATTTCCCTTCACTACTCTGCTCCTATTGATTGTAACATGATGAAAAGTATACTATAACCTGCCCAGGAGTATGAAGAATAATTGTACCAAGTTTCGTTAAAATCCGTCGAGTAGTTTTTGTTTCTATAAGGAACATACACACAGACAGACAGACAGACAGACAAAAATTTTACTGATTGCATTTTTGGCATCAGTATCGATCACTAATCACCCCGTGATAGTTATTTTAAAAATATATTTCATGTACAGAATTGACATCTCTACAGATTTATTATAAGTATAGATTATTGAGAGATTGAGGCGTTTGAAGTTTGCACAACTTCAAACGCCTCAATCTCTCAATATATATTATCGTTTTTTCCGTAAACTAGCTGCAGCAGAACGATCAGTACAAAAAAGGAAAATAGTATTGGCAAATATTCTACACTAACTTATATAATAATGGAATAGGAAGAATAAAACTACTGTTTATTTCTATTAGAAATAGTCAAAATCTTTTCTAAGGGGGTAAACGAGGCGTTCAAAAATTACGATTTTGTGCAAAAAATGTGAAAATGCTCTTAAAAGGCTTTATTTGTGTCGATTCTGGCATGATTCTCTAAACCTAAACTTAAATTTGACAACAGTGTATACTTGTCTTTCTCTACACAGAATGAAAAGAAGAGACTAATGTTAAATGTAGGTTTAAGTTCAGAGAATCATGCTACAATCGGCACCACTATATCATTAGAATCAATAATCATTTTTTAAACTTCAAAATGAGTATTACAATTTTTCATACTTTAAAAACATATTAAACACTTCATCAATCTTACGTAGGACTATATCTAGACGTTAACGTCGCAGGTTTGCTTCTCAAACAGTATTGTAGAAGGTAATTTTTTTAACAAAACAAAGCTTTTGCAAATCTTTAGCGCGAGTCAGACAGAAAAGACGTAAGACGAAGGCAAGGCGCGAATATAGGTGTTTCCTGCGAACCTTTCATACAAAAACATTTTTAACTAAAATAAAAATCGACTTCGTAGAAACAAAACCACTTTAAAGTAAGAAATAATATATATTTTTTTATTTACTTGTGATTATAGTGCATTTAAAGTTAAATTAACATTTTACTTTGAAAGTACCTACTTTAGATAAAGCTAAGGAATATGTATTATATTTCTTATTTTTTGGGATTTTTTAATGAAGTCTGTTTTGTATTTTTCTTAAAAAAGCTTTTATTTTCTACCTATTTTTTTATATCTTATATCTTTATTCAAATTGGATGTATAGTACAACTCTTTTGAATCATCCAATTTTTTCCCCTACCACTCGTTCTTGGACATATTTTTAGCTGCGGCGAAAAACGAGCGAAAAAAACTCCACAACATTAAAAGTATAATGTAATAATATTTACAAATCATTATGTTGTTACAACTTAAATACAATCATGATTTATTTAACATAGAAAACCTTTTAGAATGATTGGAACAGTTCAAACACAAGCATTCGGGTCTGTAATATAATCGGACACTTTGTAATAAGCTTTTTTAATAAGTCCTTTTTTATACTATCGTTGAATTTATTTATGATTAACTCTTGGTTATTGCTTGGGACTTTATTGTATAAGCGAACACAAAGACCTTTAAATGAATTATTAATTTTGTGAAGTCTAGTAGCAGGTAAAGTCAGTTTAGTTTTGTTTCTTGTATTAAGTCTATGAACATTACTATTTTTAAGAAACAAATTAATATTTTTCCTTACAAGTAATAAATTTTTGTATATGTATTGTGATGTGCGACCGTCATTATGCCAAAATCCTTAAACTTATCTCTAACGACTTCTTTAACTTTAAGATTATAAATTGATTGATAGAAAAGACAGGACGCGGACAATATACGTTTCGTTTAGACGCCTTTTGTATAAAACTGACAATGTCCGCGCCTCGTCTGTGTCTTACGTCTTTTCTGTGTGTTACGCACCTTACTTACATCACGCTTACAATCAAACAACGAAAAGCTCATTAGAAATACTTTTGTTAAGGTAGAAAACACTAAATGAAAGTACGGTAATTGAAAATGATGTGATTGTTACAAACTTAAGTCTCTTCTCTTGTAACGAAATTATAGTGGCCCCTCTTGACCTCTTTGTCTTTTAGCCAAGTTATTAATATTAAAGATACTGCTGCAAAAAGTTGTTTTGGTAAAGACAGCTCCCTGTCCTGCCATCGATTTTAAAGATTTTACACGAAAAAAATGGAATAAGTAATTATGTAAAAACAGCATGAAATTAAAATTTAGAGGCAACATATTTTTCAGGCAGGCGTAGGCCTTTTAAAAGTTTGCTCCTCTAGATACTTAATGAAGCGTAAAGAAACTCGTCTTGAGCAATTGCCTTAAAAAAATGTTATTGGAACTCTTTCAAACTCTCAATGCATTTGCCGCGTTGTTTGAAACATAGTTAAAGACTATAGTTTAATGTCACGTCAAATACGGAGTAAATGTATATATACAATTTTTATCAATGGTTATTTTTTCTCAAATATTTGAACTATAGTTAAATTTGACTATATTTTAATGTCACGTCAAATACAAAGTAAATGTGTAAAATTTTGCCAAATGGTTATTTACTCTCTTATATTCTAACTATAGTCAAATTTTACTATACTTAGATGAATCCATGCACACTTAAGTAATTGTATTAGGTTAAAAAAGGATTAAGGACTTACTTATACTGACTATTATTATTAGATCATTATGCTAAACTTCTACTATTAATAATAAACGAAGAATTGGAAGAGTATGTAATAGATACGCAGTATTTAAAGTAAGGTAGGACGTAACGAATTTTCTGCTCAAATTGGGATGTCTATCAAACAAAATGGGATATTTTTAAATGCACAGCAAATAACTTATCACCCGTCAAGTTATTTACATCAATTAAATACCTTATACATCAAAAGAATTATTATACTGCTAACGAAACATTTGATGAACAAAATTAGTGTTAAAAATAATTCAAAAATATACATCTAATCTGTAGTACATTTTTTCCTCTAGTGCTCGACAAAAAACTTGTTTAATTGTACAGAAATATGATTTTCATATCAAATATACTGATTGCACAGCAAATATACCTATTTCACAGAAAATTAACTAGGGCTTCGACTCATAATACTCACATTCATAACAAAACAACTATTTTTGCAACAGGTTTCCCATTAAGCATTACAAAACTTGCTCAACATTGGGATACGTAATGGTTGTCTTGCCCACGCAAAGTGCCTGGATGACTGGTAAATGTACCTGCCCCCATTTTTCCAAAAACTATAAATGCAAGCATACCATGGGCCTTGCGATGCGGCTCAAGTATGTGACAGCACCTTCAGAGGTCAAATATATACCAATCGGAAAAAACAATAATGCGTGGACGTCCCGCTAGAGCAAGACCAGCTTTATTTTCGAAAAGTAGACATTAATTTTGGTATCAGATGTTATAGTTGAGTGTTGATCTCTTATTGATCTAAGTGTTTCGTAATAAATAAATGAATCGATTCTTATGTCATCTTAAATGGTGTTTCACTAAGGTAAACTGCTATATGAGATAAAAATATGGCAGCTTTGTTTAAAAAGAATATGTAATAGATTTGTTGTGACGTGGTTATTATTAGATATGCATTCTTAAATAAGCTTTAGTTTAAAAAAAATAAGATGCATCGCGAACTTAAATTGTTACTAATATAACAATATAATGAGGTGACTAATTTGCTGAGAAATGTATCTCTTAAATAGTTCATTAGTGTTATTAGTGTTCGTTAATTAGTGTTATCGAGTAGACTACGAGAATACTGAGAGAAAATTTTTTGATGAATTTTGGTTTTTATAAACGTAGACAAAATCTATGAGGAAAACAAAAAAATGGGCTACTCACAGTATCTTAGCCTATACTAAGATACTTTTCACAGTATCTTATCTAAAACTATGACAAAATTCCTTCTTATTAAATGATGAAAAATAAAATATCATATTAGGTATTTATGATTATTGAAATTTAATGAAAAGCCCAGAATTTTACTGTTTTCAACGATTATTTTAACGATATTTCATCATGTTACTAAAGGGTTACTTAACATAATGAGAAACAACCTACACACGACTGCAAATAAACTGGGCCACTTGCTACCACGGAACTCGGATTCGATTTTCTCAAAAAGTATAAAACTTACAACTATCAAAATTATATCTACGTTTCGTGGTGATTAAAATGAACTGGAATTTATTGAGATTAATCAATTAATTATTTTTTTATTTAAAAAAAGCCAAGGAAGAATCGTTTTCCAATTGTGGTATTCGGAAGTAACGAACGAAACAAAAATACTCACGTCTGAGAAAGCTATGAAGAAAAACTAAGGAAATGATAAGAAGTATCAGACTATCTTCATTTTATAAAAAAGAACGATAATCGCGACTTTATTAAAAAAATTGTTAGCATTGCTGTTCTTGCTCTATTACAAAGTGAATTGACAGTACTTTAAAATATTTTTTTAATCATATTGATAATTATGAAACACATTTACTGTAGATATAGCTTTAATAGTTGTAAGTTTTACACTTTTTGAAAAAATCTAATTAGAGTTCCAAGGTACTAGCGGTTGGCCCAGTTTATTTGCAGTCGAGTATTTTATTCGTTAGTCGGTACTGTACTTATATTATTAACATGCTTTTGTTGTATAGGAGCCCTACTTAAATATTTACTTTATTCTGTTTTCAGTATTTGTTGTTATAGCGGCAACAGATATACATCATGTGTGATTATGTATCTCGTTTCATGAGAAACAGCAGACAGAACAGACAGACAGTCAGACGGATATTGGAGTATACCATTTTTACCCTTTGGTGCGGAACCTTAAAATGATGTTTTGTGTCTGTTTATAAAATTACTAATGTCATGTAGTGATATGCAAAAAAACTTATCTCATGATATGTGTAATTATAGTGTAATGTATTAGTCATTGATTAGAAATGTATACCGTTATATGTATAATTGTGTTCTTTGTTGTTATTGTCTCGCTTTATTCCGGCATTCGCAGATCACCTTTGCCATAAGGCGCTGGCTGATGAAAATCAGCGCTGCTATACTCTGTGGTATCGTGAAAGCGTTTACCACAGAGTATAGCTAAGGCAGCGTCCTATTGGCCTTACACCGCACGAACTTACTAACTAGTTCCCATGTTTTTTTTTATTTCTTTTTATTATTATGTCTATATTTTACTATTATACAACTGTTTTTTTCTTTTAAATTATTGTTGTGAAGGCCAATAAAATGTTTAATTTCTTTTCTTTATTTCTTTCATAATATGCATCGACCTAACGTGCTATTATATCTTGGTGTAAACTGGTACAATTTCGTTTATTTAATTTATGGGTAAAAGGATGTCAAGAGCAGAAATCAGAAATCAATATATCTTTATTCAAATTGGATGTATAGTACAACACTTTTGAATCGTCCAAACATTTTTTTTCCCAACCATTCATTATAGGACATATTTTTTAGCTGCGGAGAAAAACGAGCGAAAAAAACTCCACAACATTAAAAGCATAATGTAACATTTACAAATCATTATGTTGTTACAACGTCAATACAATCATGATTTATTTAATATAGAAAACCTGTTGGAATGATTGGAACAGTTCAAACCCAAGCATTTTTGTCTGTAATATAATCAGACACTTTGTAATAAGCTTTTTTAATAAGTGCTTTTTTTATACTATCTTTGAATTTATTTATGCTTTACTCTTGGATATTGCTTGGGACTTTATTGTATAAGCGAACATAAAGACCTTTAAATGAATTATTGATTTTGTGAAGCCTAGTAGCAGGTAAAGTTGGTTTATTTTTGTTTCTTGTATTAAGTGTGTGAACATCACTGTTTTTAAGAAACAAATTAATATTTTTTCTTACAAGTAATAAATTTTCGCATATGTATTGTGATGCGACTGTCATTATACCAAATTCTTTAAACCTATCTCTTAAGGAATCCTTAACTTTAAGATTATAAATTGATCGAATAGCTCTCTTCTGCAGCATAAAAATAGTTTGAATGTCGGCGGCGTTTCCCCACAATAAAATTCCGTACGACATTACACTATGGAAATAAGTAAAGTACACTAATCTGGCCGTATCTACATCCGTTAACTGGCGTATCTTCATTACGGCTAAGTTTATTTGACAATTTATCAATATGTGGGCCCCATTGAAGCCTAGAATCTAAAGTAATCCCTAAGAATACTGTGGTGTCTACAAGGCCCATATTCCTATCCTTTACATTCACACTGGTTTTTACCTGTTTTACATTAGGTAATACAAATTTCATACATTTCGTTTTTCCTTCATTTAGTAATAAATTATTTACATTAAACCAGTGGACTACCTTAGAGATACAATTGTTCAGCTCCACAATTAGTGGAAATGTTAAAGTTATACATTACAAATTTTTTGTCTTAGTCATTTGAACTAAGACAAAATTTTAACGAAATCATGAAATGGTGGCTTGGAGGAAATGCGGGTCGTTCTCATTGATATCTTTTTTTATAATGTCCACGTTCGTGTGTAAGTGCGATGTTTTTACGAGCCTGAGCTCTCACCTACCCATTATTACTTTTTTACAGCCGGCCATCGTCACGACTGCAATGTTTCACGAGATATTAGATATAGCATTTTATATTAGGTCAAGAAGTCAAATATAAAATTTTATAGCTAAGTACCTAGTCTTTACACCTCAGCTGTGCTATTAAAACGGATCCCGTCGGTCTTAAAGCGTAGATGGAGTTTTTATGCTTCAATACTCTGATGACTTTCGGAGAGCGAAGCGTATAGGTATAAATATTTACATATTTTTCTGATTTCGTAACGCAAACTCCAAAGAAGGGTTTTTTTTAAATAAACATCCCGTTGGGAAGGGGGAAACTGAGTAAGGAAGTCAGTATCTATACATTTTTAATAGCACCCAAGGAATTGGGGATTTGAAAGTTTTCGAATCTGGCCTACTGAGTTTAGATTGAAATAAAGTTTTGGTTCACAACAACCAGCCATTATTGTTTTCGTGAAATATCTTGTGCTAAATTACTACGGCGACATTTTATGGGTTTTATGTACTTACAAAGGGTTGCAAATAAAGTGGTATGCAGCTACCATAATATAAAAATATATTTTCGATAACTGGAGATACCTCGGGCTATCTCTCTCATATTTAATATCTCCTAAAATAATATGTTAAAGGTTTTCTGCCATAAAATTGTCGCAAATATATTTGAGGTAGTTACTTGTTTTTTTTTTTCGATTATTGAGACTTCTTTTATAAATAAAGGAAACGAAAACTCCATTTATAAATGTTGTTCATGTAAGTATACAATACATATCCAAACATTTGTAAGTACGAGCATGGCGCGGGTACAAGTTTTAATACCGTTTCTCAAAAAAAATATCCTCTATGACAAACAAACATATCTAAAAATATAAAAGTCATAAAAATACATTACTTTATTAACTTATGACTTTTACAGGTTCGCAACAACGATGAAAACGGAAGGCCGACACATGAAATTACCACTTATATAACTGCTTGTTAAAAACCTACGTATTGAGAGGGTAGGGTAGGTAGCGGATTTCCCGCTCGAATTGGAGCGCCCGTCTAGAGAAGTAGCTTCCACCCTACAGAAGAGTACAAATCCCACCAACCACCCATGACCTGGCGAACCTTCTTGGTTATGCAGGCCGAAGCAGCGGGAGATACGCGCGGAATGGCCTCAACGACGCGTTCTTTCTTGACTCCCTACAAATTATTCTTTACCTATCTCCATGTCCCTATGGTCCCTCTCCCCTTTCTGGGGCGGATGTACACGAAACGCCTTCGTCGCATTCCCGTGCCCAGTCTGAATTGGTACCGCTGGCTCCAAATTGTACGGTCCTCTCTTCTTTCTTTGCCTCGGGTCTTCTTTCTTCACCTCTCGAGTCCACTCCGGATCCTGTGCCATCTACGCGCGAAATCCCGCAGCTGCCTGAAGTTCGCCTCCGATCCCACTAGGTCGCAATAGTAGACCGGCTCAACCTCGAGCACCTTCACACTGTCCAGAAGTTCCCTACGCGCCTCCCCGTAGAGGTTACATTCCCACAGAGCGTGATATGCGTCCTCTACTTCTCCCTCCCCACAGTAGCACTACAGAAGAGTACAGTAAATTACACTATCTTTCGGTGGTTTTGTGTTTCTGTCGGTGAGTATGGTCCCAGGGCTCCACGGGAGGATTGGGTCAGGGCCATACGCTTGTGTGCTACCATTTCAACATAAAAAAATCGGAGTCAGTGTAATAATATAAAATCTGTGGCTTTTAACATTAACATGTTCAAGCGTTCATCAAACTGTGGTTGTATCCCGCGTGGAACTTGGATGTAAAACTCATGCCGTGCTATACACTTATCGAATGCAAAACAGAGAAGCTTTGAATAATTTTGGTTGGATGAACGGTTTAATAAAATCACTCTCGAGGCTGCGTTGTTTCTCCAAAGGGGTTATCGATATTAAACTTTGAAACACTTCAGCCAATAAAACGATTCCGGAAGTGATGGTCGAGTGGTTTACGTTCGTAAACTTTCTTTAAACATTTTGGAAATGCCGAGGGACAAATAAATATTTAGTCAAGTGTTCGGTAATTCCTTTATGCTATCAGAAGCGGGATATGAAACTAAGGTCTAAGTTTAATATTAAGAATGAGAGTGGTTGTTGATTTCACCAACAATAGAATGGAGATCTAAATTGGTGCTAAGTTCTACAGAACTTAGCACCAATTAAGTAAACCTACAGGTTTAAGTCCTGAAAATTATTTCATCATCATCATTTCAAGAACACACTCCACTAAACTTCGTCAATTGGAACACTCGATTATTTACACAAAATCAGATAACTAAGCAAAAACTGAAGCTCAATATTTGAATTTGCTAGCTTTTTCATTTTTTAGTTTTATTATGATTTTGAGCACTTCTTGCCTTTTCATTTTATTTTTCTTCAAACATTAAACAGTTAAATTTTTGTAATGGTATCAGATGTTATTTACTATGCCAGCACTTCACTGACTATTCGTGTTTGCTATTTGTAAACTTGACATCATTCTGTCTTTTTCATTCCTTATAAAGCATGATAAGAACAGACTGTAAAAAGACATATAAAAATGTTTATTGAAGTTATATTTTTTTTTGTCTTTTCTGCCTGAATAACAGCGCTGGTTCACACGTATTAGCTAATGCTGAGGCAGGATCCTGGTTAGCCCTGAGATTTATTAAATTTGTATCTGTAAATGTGTAAATAAAATATATTCTATTCTATTCTACTATTGTCAAGTATACAAACAGAAAAGTGAGCACTAGAAAAACATCAATCTGTGCAAAGATAACTGCGAAAATCACGAAGTAAAAAATATCTCACAACATAATTGACTGTTACCTACCCTACGTCAAAGTTAGATAATTGATGATTGACTTAAAACGAACATTTTCAAATTGATTAAGACGAAATATGCTCAAAATACAAAACTGTGTGTAAGTTTTACCAGGCAAATTGAAAAAGTATATTCCGTCTGATATTCGGCCACTCCGTTGCATTTTGAACTTGAGTAGCTGTTTCTTATGCCTCCATGCATCCTCTGCATAAGAGGCTGTCCGTGGCACCTAAGTTAAAAAGATGTCTGTTAAAATGGGTATGTCCGGTAATAGCACCTGTTACCATGCGCAATTTAAGTTTGCTTGGCTGTAGAAGACACTTGGAGAGGGCAGCATTCACCCGTGGCAAAGCGAGCTCTGCCTGCACGTCTCCAGCTCGAGTCAGTGTTGCGGGTGTAGTGCGGTTGTGTGCTCGCGGATTTTATTGACGAACCAACTTACTGGTACTGGGACGCTTGGTTCGGGACCTGTTGGGGTAGTATCGGATCCCTTCCGGGCCAACTCATCCGCAGCGTCGTTTCCGCGTGATCCACTGTGTCCCTTGATCCATTGGATAGTAATAGAATTGCAGGATCCTACCGTGTTTAAGGTTTGGTGGCATTCTTGTAGAAGGCTCGATTTGACTAAAGAGGCATCTAGAGCTTGTAAGACTGATTTGCTATCGGACAGTATTCGTATTTCTTGTCCTTTTACCTAACTGTAGAGGATCGCTCTTGTCGCTAATCTAAGCTGAATGTATGGGCATACATTCAGCTTAGATGACTGTGTTGTACGGGCTTAAGGGGAAAGCGATGTGTATATTGAGGTCCTCAGACAAAACACCCGCGCCCGTGACCTAGGAGGTTTTAAAGCTGTCGGTGTAGAGCATGAGAGCCTTGTGTGTTACCTTTGGATCGTTGTCATTCAGTAGATGTATTTTGTATTTTTTGTCAAAGATGAAGGCAGGTATAATTTTGTCACATGCCGCTTCTATGAGCGGAGTGTTTACCCATTCCTTCAATATACCGTTGAAATGTCTTGCTCTTTCGAAATATACCAGTCCAAACTTTTGTAGTCTCAACGTTGTTTTAGCCACTTCCTATCTTACGTAGATACGGAGTGGTGTGATGTTTAGCTTAACTTCCAGTACTGCGGTTGGAGCCGTACTCATGCACCCAGACACCGCGCTGCATATCTGCCGTAAGCTTTGTAGTTTATTGACACAAGTTGCCTGGATAGATCTTGGCCACCTTATGATGGTGCCATAACTCACCAATGGTCGTATGACTGTGTAATATAACCATAGGAACAGTTTTGGTGCAAGACCAAAACGTTTCCCTAACATTTGACAGCATTGGCTAAGTGTTACGCTGGCGGTCTTGATTTTGAGTTCCATATGGTTACTCCAGTTTAGTTTACTGTCAAATACAAGGCCTAGATACTTTACCACCTTCGACAGTTGTAGTGTGGTAAAAACAGCTTCGGCAAGTTGAAAGCACTTCTTTTTTTACACAGGCAAAACCTCTATTAACAGACGTTGGCGACCAACGAACGGACCTCACACCTGGCCTCTCACAAGTCTCACGGGTGTGAAACGGAGAAACCGTTAGGCAGCACGAACTGCATACTATCCGCTAAAAACCCTGTGAATACCCTCTACACTGTTATAAGTACGGAACCGCGAGATCCTCGTTGTGGGATTTCACCGCGTCAAGTTAAAAGCACATACGTCACGTTTGGCTGTAAACATTGTCAGCTCTGTTTTAGTTGGATTAACTGCGAGGTCGAATTTCCTGCACCAGCATTCAAGCCCTTGCATGGTGTGTGCACAGGTAATGCTGGCGTGGGTGCCTAGGGTAAATATAGTTATATCATCTGCATACCCTATAGTGTAGTAGTGGTTCGAGTTTAGCTTGGTCAGCAGGTCGCAACTACAAGCTTCCACAGAAGTGGCGAGAGAACCCCTCTTTGCGGACATCCTTGTGCCACTCCTCTGCCGTCCTCACCTGCTATCCGAACTATTCTATTGCGAAGCATGTTAACTATCCAGTCAATGAATTTTTGCACCACTCCGTGTCTTCTGAGAGCAGACTTAATGCTGGTGAAGTTGGTCTTATCGAATGCACCATATATTGATGAACATTCGAGGCAGATAAGTTTATTTTGAACAGCTTCTTCTAACTTACTATCTAACTGATGGAAAGCCAATTCAGTAGCTCTGCCTGAATTGTTGGTGTTTATATAGAGGGGCATTGATTAATGCTCCACTACGTAAGTACCTGTCGCATAGCCTTTCCATGATCTTGAGTAAGAAGGTGGTTAGGCTAATGGACCTGAAAGATTTAGCGTTAGTATAGTCGGTTTTACCCCGTTTGGGTATGAATACTACCTTGACCTCCCTCCACAGATGTGGAGTGTAACGATGTACCGGACATTCTGCCATAACCACGTCCTGTCCGCCCCATTGTAGTAGTGCTGGAAAGCCGTCAGAGCCAGCAGATTTGAAGGGGGCAAAGTGTTGTAATGTAAACTTTTTTATAATATCTTTACCTAATCTAATTTAGTGTCATTTTTGTTTAAATTTAAGTCAATCAATATTTTTTACTTACTTCAAAATAAACACAGTCAATGAACAGACGTTTTCTTTAATTTGTACAACAATCGTTATCAACACGAAGCTCTAAAGTAAATGAAAGTAAATATCAATATCTGTTTATTGTGTGGCAATATAAATTTTCAGTTTTTGAAGTAAGTAAAAAGAAAGATAATTACAGTAAATGGAAGTTTAGAATGCGTAATTATTTATGACATGAGGACTTATGGGAAGCAGTCGATGGTTATCCTACTGGTGATACCACTCCCGATTCTCTTAAAATAAGGAATAATAGGAAGGCACTTACTTTAATTTGTATGACTGTAGATGATTCGGCTATTATACATGTAATCAATGCTAAGACAGCATCAGAGGCTTGGTTAGCATTACAAAAGGCTTATGAGGATAGAGGGATGGGACGCAAGTTAGCCCTAGAACGCAGGCTATATAGACTAAGTCTTGATAATATTGAAAAGTATATTCATGCGATTATGACTACTGCTCAGAGTTTAGCTGATATAGGGAAAATAATTGAAAATTCATCGTTAACTGCAATTTTATTAGGAGGCTTACACCAAAATTTGATCCCCTCATCATGGCATTAGAAAATAGCAATTTTAAATAACTACTGATTTGGTGAAAGAAAAATTATTAAATGAAATGTCAAAAGGTCAGATTTCAAACACTGGTAGAACTGCTTTCGACCTCGAAATGAACCCAGTCTTTGACGTGACGGCGCATCTGATGAGAGCCAAGGAGGCTGTAGCCGCCGCGTGGAATTTTAGGCGGTCCCTCCCGGTCGGTATCGTCTTAGGTCGTTTGGGTTCGCCTCGAGGAGACACTGTCTCATCAAGCCTAGCCCGCTTGACTCTAGACGTCATCTTCGCGGATCCTGCTCCCTTCTGCTTTGGGTGGTCCAGCTTCTGACTCGGACCCGGTATCACCTGAGGTTGCTTGGGCAGCTTTCTTTCGCTCCACCCGGCGTCCCAGAATGCTTGACTTTCGTCTAGACAACACGGTCGCTAAAAGAGGCCGTGAAACGGGAGACCCGTTTAAGCTGCCGTCTTTTACGCGTCTGTTCCCTCTGCCTCTCCATACGCGTGGAGATCTGGCCGGATGGTGCGGGGGTCCAAATTTTCTCTACCATCCTCGCTCCTTTCCTATTCATGACCGTCCAGTTCTGCTCAAGTAGTTTGTGAGTATCCTCAATCTGAGGTGTAGTGGAGCTTTGCTCAAGCAAGCATTCCGATTTCTCGGTTTGCGAGCGAGCAGCTGTTGCCTCTGGTTTTCCATCGGGTGTTGGTAGAGCATTGAACCTGTGTGTGTCCATTATTCGTGGTGTAAAACTTCATCCAGCCAGCTTCCTACCCTCCTTGGAGTAAGAGTGAAACTTGACGGTAGACGTGAATTGTCCAACAACGTACACTTGGGCACACATCAGCCGCCAGCCAGCCCCACTGCAAGACCTTCATTTGACAATATTTACTAACTAGGATTTTTTAAATCTATTTTGGTAAAAATTTTATACATATTATTTTTTATGCCTTTCTCAGTTTTTAAACAACGAGCATAGTAGGTATGTGCAATAAATAGGCACTACCTACTAAAAACCTTACTTTACCCTCTAGTGATGTTCCATAACTTAATGGTTACAAAATATACTAGAATATTATCCCGCAAGGCAACAAAAGAAGCAATTTATTTAATGGACCGGATAGTTATTTCCTGACAATTTCGACGACATCAATAAAACTATTGAGTTCTTACTGAAACTTTATCTGTCCTATTGAAGGAAGCCTTCACAAATCATGATTTCCTATATAAAGCCATTTTTTTGTTATTTCAATGGCATTTATTTTTGTAACTTATAGATACGCACTAAAATTATTTTGTGGCAGTTAAATAACAAAGAACTTTGTACATTTTTCTTGTTTGACATTGAATGATTCCCACCATGTAAAGTTGAGGCCTCGTGGGTGAGTAAGTATGAGAAAAATCAACATCAACATTATATTTGCCTTGCATTAGTTAAACCTAAAACAGTAACAGCTTGATCTTCGATTTCCCAAACTACACTGTATGTCAATATGTTTTATGTCTGCACATGAATACTACCGTATTATATATTTTTCTTTCACTCCACTCCAGCATATGAGATCTTTAAGCCAAACAGTATCTTTGTAACTGTGGTATCTTCTCAACAAGTACACTATTTCTCCGCGACTGCCTTGGCGATCGTTTTGAATAAATAGGTGCAACCTTATCAAACAACATAGGTGGACTGCCGCATAACATGAGCGCACTCATCATACACGTGCCACCCCGGCAGTGTATTCCATGCTATTTCTCTTGTCCCATTTTAACATTCAGTCGGTGCACCACTGCGCCGGTGCCGCCGTCGGGAATGCAAATTCTGAACATTTCATAAGAGTAACTACCAAACGTTTGGCAAACATTTGAAATGCATAAGCAATTTGCGTAGCGAATTACTCTATTATTATCTACTATTATCGACAAATATAGATTACGTTGTGGATTTGAATCCTATAATACACTTTTTCGAGTTTTCTGATGTCTCCACTGCTGGGGCACTGCAGCATAGGCCTTGCCTATGGACGAAATATTGAGGACAGGCCACATAATCTACAACACAAGCCTCATGCAGATTCCACTTAACATAAGTGGAATCCGTAACGTAATGTTAACTCTTATAACGAACGATGGAATAGTAACTGCTTTAAAATATCTGTTCACACCCAAAACACTTCAACATTTTAGAGAAAACAAAAATCAAAGTAACATTGAATTTGGAAAGTTAAAATACGGCGATAAAAACTTAGGGGAGGCAAAAATAGGCCAAACAAATTTAGGATGAGCGAAATTGGCGCGAAACAATTTTTTCGGGCGTACATTGATGAGCTTTTCGCAGCCGCACCAAAACTAATCGATGATACTTTCTTGGTTCAGTTAAGACTCTACATAGAGCAACTAACTATTGAAATACGACACTTCATTAGATTTTTGGTCAGTTCAGTCTAAAAGCGAGCGCTGCCTTAAGAGGGGCACGGAGCGGGCGTCCGCTGGGCGTGCACTTTTTATGTCATTAAATGTTCATAAATCCCTAATCGAATACTACGCGGTCGAAGTGCTAATCTTTAAATCGTTATTCCCACAAGTAATGATTTTTGAATTAAATCTTTGTTTTATTAAGCGTGCGATTTCATAAGGACCGTCCGCGACGGAGACACGAAATAACATAAAAAACCCACGAAGAGCGGCCGCCCGGTCCGTATCCCGCTTAACGCAGCGCACACTCTAAAAGATCACGAAGAGTTCAGGCAAACTCGCTATTATAATAGCATATCACTCAAAATCATTTTAGTCACTGACTTTCATTCTAATGTTTTCAAGAGTATGAAGAGTTAACAAAATCTATAGTTGCTCCAGTAATGGTTTAAATAATAGTTTTTTGGACAACTTCCTTCGTTTCCAGCCATGACACGAGTAGACAAATAGTTAAAATCAATGTTTAATAATTTTATACAATCTCTTCGAAAAAACTTAAATAAATATGAAATAGGTAAGTACTTCTTACGGTCCAGTCCACCCATATTTCGAATAAAATTTCAACCCCGCCCCGGAATAATATTTATGAAACGCATTGGAATACAAATAATGGTCGAAAGAAATATGCTAAAAGAAACTTGGAGACATAAATATTTCAACGTCCCCTTTGCAACATAGGTACCTACCTAATATGAGAGATGGGATACATCGCAGAGTTATTAATATTGTTTTGAACCATATCCCGGTGGCTGTCGCCGACCGTATAATTGAGAACATGGCGTATGTATTTAACAAAAGTTTTAATGGAAAATTGACTTCAGTGGGATTTCACATTGCATAATGACATGATAGAACATGATCAAGCTTTATCAGTGCAGTATTTGTTTGACATAATTATGTTTGAAATCACAAAAGAAGTCTTAAAGCCATAGATAAATGATTCAATCATCATTTATCTATGTCTTTAAACATTCTTTGTTGACTTGACAAATAAAAATTTATTGTTTGTAAGAATGTACCTATCGTATGAAATTATACGTTTTTTTTTTAGGTACTGTAGGTGCATATTATGTAATGATGCAATAATAATATTAATAATAAAATTCCGCAAACAGACAAATTAATGAGGTCACGATGTATTAAGTTGGCATTAACCACGAAGTGTTCGGGAACATGGACAAGTGTTAGCAAGTGAAACAAAATAGCGGAAAGTGTCTTTCGACGTTCCCTCAAAAAGTCCACGGGGAGGTTTCAGTAAATCCCCACGCTTTTACTGAATCATAGGGAAAGGGGGATTGACTTGACTGCCACTTTGACACAAGTCAAAGTGACTTGATTTATTACATTGACCACGAGTGCTATAGTATTTGTAAACATTTTAATACTTGACATTGGCTAAATGCACTAGCCGTGCGAAGCCATTTAGAAAAAAAAAACTTAAAAACTCCACGATATAGAGTGCAAAATGGTATTTAGTCTTGTTGTAAAATTTAAAACCAACACAAAAATGCTATTTTCATGAAGACGCATAGTTTTTTATTTGTGGGGCAAACAATGTATGGAGCGCGGGACATCTTCTTTCTATTTTTTAAAAACCTTTATTTAATATTAAAGCTACATCATAAGTAATAAAAATTTCAAAAAAGGCAATTTTGTGTCGACGCAAATACAGATGTATAATGAAAATTCTAGATGATTATTTACAGCACAGTTTATTATCAGCTAACGTCAGCTTAATCATAATCGCTTATACTCTAAACAATAAATAAAATAAATTAAACAACTTGAAAATCCTTCTTAATTATAAACTTTGATGACATTTCCATTAACGAAAAAAAACAAAAACTTCTTACCGCACCTTAATTTTCTTTTGTAATTTTTAATTTATAGACGAAGTTGGCAAGGAGCGAATTTAATATTTTATTGTAATTCACGACGGGTCCCCGAGAGCGAAGGGTTTCTCCGCGTTGGTTTTCAAGTAATAAATTCCGTCTTTCCTGAAAACAAATAAAACTTAACTCAGTAAAATCTTCAAAATAGCATTGAGGGAGAAATATATTATAAGCATTTTAATTTTTTTACCGAATAATTTTAATATTGTTACATCTAAATAAATGTTTGTAGGTCATTATTAACAGCCTTTTAACGTTCCCACTGCTGGAGTGCGGCCTTTTTTTCACCCAGAGAAAATGCTTGACGCATATTCCACAGCTGGGTATGGTGACGAGATTATGTGAAACTCCTCTTCCCTCATCCCATCCAGTACCCTAAACCAGCGCATACGACCGAATCAACGGCTGCACGGGTTGGGAGAGCCCTACCCACTAAAACTCTGCGACGTGCCCGTCCTTACGGGTGGCGATGTGATGGTGCACCCTAAGGATGCAAAAAGAAGAAACGGAGATGATAACCACGCGGGCTCGGTGCAGATTGGTGGGCTTACTCACGGCTACGGCTATCATGAAAAATGTTGTTGAAACTGCATTGTTACGAACTTTTTGAAGATACTGTTTTGGGTATTTAATATAATTATTTATAGTGCTTCTCCCACATCTGCGTCACGAAGCTTTGGTACTAAAATGCGCTAAACTTAGCGCGAATTTTGAATAAAGGAAACTCCTTCAGCTGCACATACAAAATGGGCTACCACAACCTATTTTATGTGCGTAAAAAAGTTGCCTTTTCGTAGCATGTGCGAAACGGCGACAATCAAACTTTGTTTTTTTTTTCAATAAAATGCCATTAGTAGAACTCAAATTTCTACTGAAGATTGAAGAATTGCCATCAAAGAATAATAAAAAGTTGTTCAGTATTTTTGTTCAGTAGTTGTTTATTAAAAGTGCAAGAGGGCCAATCATTGTAGGAGGGCTAACATTAGTGCAGATACAATACAGTACAGGTAGTATATATATTGCTGACAAAAAAAGTAACATTTCAGAAATAAAATAAAAACAATAATTTCGCTAATTAATGCGTAAACTCGTTAAAAGTTAACAAACGAGGTGTTATGGCAGCGAGCTTCTTGTACATAAAGCAGCAACGAGGATGTGAAGTTTGCGATACGTGAGCAAGCAGTGAAATATTAGGACTCTACGAAACATTCCGGTCACGTAGCACACTCGAATGTGTATTGTACTCACATTGTAGTACATTATCCTCACGCGGTATCGTATATTTATGGTTAGGTGCTGTAATCAAACTCGTAGTTTCAGAGTAGGTACCCTTATAATCGAAAGCCATTCTTTAAAATACAAAGAATGGTCAAGCAGCGAAAACGGTCGTATAAGTTGTTACCCGAATAAGGTAAAGCCAAAAGAAAGAGATGTGTTATTATTTTATCAGTCTGTATTTGTTTATGTACCTGTAGACTATAAACTAACTTTATTTTAATAAAACTACTATTTTAACCGATTCTATGTATTTTCCAACGAACTGACAACTAACAACAATGTAACTAGAGAAACAACGACATTGAGGAGTTTTTAATTCTTTCTAAATTTAACAAACTATACCATGAAGTATGGTTATACAAAATATCTCATGCAAACATACGTTAAATATATAAACTTTAAAATATTTAAATAAGTAGATAAATCAACTCCAACATCCTCCGCCGCCAAGGATATGCTTATCCTTGTGAATCTCAAACTTCAACCAGGAACACAGATTCAAGACTTATTTTGAACCCATAAATTGGTTACTATTTGCAGAATTTTATATCTCAACCTTTTTTTTTATTGTTTAATCACCATTAATAATCCAGTATTTATTTTGCAGTCGAGGACCTCCGTGCAGCGTTGCTTTATGCGCGTCATCCAACAAAAGTGTAACTAGTGGACAATCTTTGTTAAGTATAATTGGATATTTTCTTTCATATTTTAGGTTTACATACATGTTTTAAGCGCCCACCAAATCTCAGGACTTCATTCTCATCCAGGTAAGGATATAATGGTAGTAATCGACTGTTTCTCTTAATATTTCTATTTTTTCTCAAACAATCTTTTTTTTCTGCAAAATCTATCTCTTGGGCTATCTTAATACATGATATAACCGCATCTTTTCTTTCATAAGTATCAATGGTTTTATGCAATATTTTTTCCTTTTTTAGTTTTCTCAACCATCGACTACAGTAAGCTATAACATTTAATAGTTTTTTAAGCGATGAATACTTCTTCATTAGTATAAGTTTATCATTTTCATTCTCTTCAATAACATTGGTAAGTATACATTTTACATTTGCTCTTTTCTCTATCTCTGTATCAGGAATAATTTCTTTATCTATATACTTATAATAAATCTGTAGAGATGTCAATTCTGTACATGAAATATATTTTTAAAATAACTATCAGGGGGTGATAAGTGATCGATACTGATGCCAAAAATGCAATCAGTAAAATTTTTGTCTGTCTGTCTGTCTGTCTGTCTGTGTGTATGTTCCTTATAGAAACAAAAACTACTCAACGGATTTTAACGAAACTTGGTACAATTATTCTTCATACTCCTGGGCAGGTTATAGTATACTTTTTATCACGCTACAATCAATAGCAGCAGAGTAGTGAAGGGAAATGTTGGGAAAACGGGAGAAGTTACTCCATTTTTAAGCTTCCGTCGCGGGTGCAGCCTTAATGGTTAAAGTTACATAGAAATCATGTATGACGGAAATATTCTACATAAAAGTGTCTAAAAAATATCCCGCAACAGCATATGTCTATCTTTTATGGTTGACTCACAATAACACGTGTAATTATATAAATAACAAGCCTGAGAACAAAAACTATAGTTTACACTACAGCTCTACACCGAAGCGAAGCGAGGGCGGGCCACTAGTTTATCATAAAATCTGAATGTAGGCGTAAAAATTCTGGACCATGCCACCATAAATCACATTCTTTGAGTTTGCTAGGCAAAATTCCTCTTGATGCTGGATCTGCTGGATTCTCTTTGCTTTTAATGTAAAGTCACTGTGACTCTAAATTATTTCTTATTTCAATGACTCTATTTTTAACAAATGGTGACCATCTATTCGGATCGCCCTTTATCTATGCTAAAACCACTTTAGAATCTGTCCAAGTAAATGTTTTCCTATAACTTACTGCAAGTACTCCACCAACATGCTTTAACAGCTTACTCAACAACGTGGCTGCACACAATTCAAGTCTTGGTAAAGACACTTGCTTGACAGGCGCCACCTTTGTTTTAGATATGATTAAACTGATTCTATAATCTCTGCCATGTTTGTTCAGTACTCTGATATAGACTACGGCACCGTAGCCCACTTGAGATGCGTCTGAGAAGCCGTGTAACTCTATCTCAGCTTCTTTACTACATCCTGTCCATCTTGGAATTTGTATAACTTCGAGCACAGGTCTTCTTTATATTTATACCATTCTTTTTTCAGGTCATCAGAAAGTTCTTCATCGCAGTCAATCTTTCTGAGCCATAAATTTGCATAAATATTTTAGCTAATATTATCGAAGAAGAAATCCACCCCATCGGGTCAAATAGTGAAGTTATTTAGCGAAGTACGCTTCGCTTGGTAAGTCGTTGACAATTTTCGTGTTTCAGATATTTCTGTGCTATTTTCAAGATATCTTCTACTGGATTCCATAAAATACCTAATGTCTTTATACACTCTTTGTTATTGAATTCTGATTCTATACATTTAGCTCTATATTCAGGATTTATTGACATCATGAATTCTTGACTATTAGATGATATCTTCTGCATCTCAAATCCTCCATTTTTTAACATCTGGGAAAGTTGGTCTTGTGCCTCTTTTGCAGACTTCACATCCTCAAAACTAGATAATACAAATCTATATAATATTCTTTGATAGTTTGTGACCTTTTCAAAAATTCGTATCTGGCGATATATTTTTACGAGATCTCCTATAAAACAAATTTTATAAGTCCTCCATCTCATTATGATATCTCGTAACTCTCCTTGCAAATTAGGACCTATCAACAAATCATCATTAAGTGATACTCCATTACTACCTCGACATGAAGCATCAAATACTACTCGCACCTTCGAAGTTTGTTTATCTTCCCTCACGACCGCGTGATGCGGTAACTAGACTGTATCTTCCTCATTATTACATATTACTTAGTTCATATGATTTAAGATTATGTATTCTCGAAGTACCTTATCATATTATCTCTTTAAATTCTCATTTGTACTCAATCTTTTCTCTAAGCACTTTAATCTTCTCATTACTATGGCTTTCGAATTCTCAGGTAAGATTGGTACATTTCTGGCAAACGGTAATTCGACAGTATATCTACCTTCTTTATCTCTTGCTACCGTTTTATCAAAAATATCTTCAGCTCTTCCTTCTTCTAAAGTTAATGCATTTTTATTCTTACTCTCAAATGATTCGCATTCCCAAAATCTTTGTAGCATATTATCTAATGAAACACTCAAGTGCATGCTAATAGTTTGACCATTGCTTGGTACTCTTTCAACTGAATCACCACCAGAGATTATCCATCCGAAACTTGTTTGCTGGGCGATGGGTTCTCCTGGGTTTCTCTTAATAACTCCATTCAATAATATATCTGCATACACATGTACACCAAGCAACAGATCTATTTCACTAGGCTCATGGAATGTTGGATCTGCGAGTTCTATATTTTTAAAGTGAGTCCATTGCTCATAGTTTATTTTTGCAGCTGGTATTATGTCTGTCACATTCTTCACAACATAAGCAGTGCATTTTATTTTAAACTCTTTATTTACTCTCGATGACAGCTGTAACTCCTGATACTTGTCCTTTTATATCTATGGATCTTATTTGTAGTTTCTTTGCAACTGATTCACTTATAAACGATTCTTCAGAGCAGGGATCTATTAGAGCTCGTACAATTTGCTGACCTCTGCCTGTCTCAATATGAACTATGCAGTTGCTAATAATGACACTCGACCTCGCGTAGATGCATGTGACAAAACATTCTGACTTATTGGTTGTTCGTCTATATTTCTCGTTACTCTCGTGGTACTATTAATCTCTAGTTCCGGTTTCTCTAAATGTAGTAGTATATTATGTTTCCGCTTACAAATGTTACATCTTATTTTAACTCGACAAAATATTACACTATGCCCAGGTCGCAAACAATTAAAACATAATCTCTCATTTTTTGCATACTCTGTTCTCTTTGTTGCATCTAGGTTACCAAATTCTTTACAGTTACATGTGTAATGATTTTGTTTACAGTATGAACATTTAATATTAGGCTCCGAATTTTCTTTAGTATTGTGATTCTTTGAAGTTGTGACAAATGACCTTGGTTTGATAGTGTCTTTTTCTCTTGCATGTGAAGTTTGCATCATCTCTGTAACTCTAAATCTTACTTCTAAAAATTTTGTAAATTTTTCTAAACTAGGCAGCTCTTCCACAGCTAAGTTTTGTAACTCTTCTTCCCACAACTTATGTGAAGCTTGATCCACGTTATTTATAATGATGTAAATGATCAAAGGATCCCAATTATCAGTTTTAACATCATTATTTCTCAAACTGTTCAAACACTCATTTGTTGTGTCTAAGAGATCTTTTATTCCCTTCGCTGTTTCAGAATATAACTTTCTTTGGCCTAGTAATCTATTCAGGATTGAATTTACTATTATTCTTTTATTATTGTATCTGTGGTGTAATGTAGACCACGCCGTTTCATAATAGGCTAGTTGACCCTTTTTGGAAAAAGGTTTTAAATGGTTAATAAATGTTCTATTAGACCGAAAAAAAATGTATTGTATTTTTTTTAAACCTAGAAAGCTATAAATCTTTAATTTTAAAATAGACTTTTCATGGACATACAAAAACGCTGTCGGCCATTTTAGTCTATAGATTATCTATGCTATGACGTGAACTCTGGTAAACAAAAACTCGTAAACACGTAGAAAATTACTTAAAACTGAGTTTATAATAAAAAAAACATGATTTCTAATAAATACCACGAAAAATAAAGTAATTATCATTACTGTATTGTACGAGAATATAAAAACACATCCTTGAAGACTCCAGGAAAGTTGTGGATTAAAGTGCCGAAAGAAATTAACCTACGCAACTTTATTACACTTATTCATATGTTGTATCAGTTTTATGTTTATTACTACACTGTAATACTAAATGCACTGTACTTACATAGATGCCTTGTCGTTTCTCTGCTCCGCAGAGCAGAAATCGGGGTTTAGTGCAACAAATTCACCAACCATCAATGCGTCAATTCTTGGCAGATTTGTGCTTTCTGCTTTCACAAAACCGGCATCCATAATTAGTTTTGTCAAAAAAAACTAAGTTTACTGTTTTTTTCTTTCCTAAAGTTAAAAGTGTTTTAAGATAAATTTAGTCAGACGAAAGAATCCATCCTGCAATCTTATGGAATAACCTTCCATCAGAAGTCCGTCACTCGGCATCACTTGCAACATTCAAGAACAAGCTTCATGAACATCTTTTATCAAGGTCCTAGTTTGCAACATATAACTTATATGTGTAGTGTATGTGTATATATTATTCTATTAATATTATGTTATGTTTGTATCAGTACCTATAAGCATAGCATATTATTGTTTATGTATATATATATATGTATGTAGGTGTTATTATTTGTATGTATTTTATATAATATATATAATGTTATTTCTATTTTATTTTGTTTTATATTTTGCTGGCACATTACTCTTCTATCTCTGTTAAACTATCCTTCGACTTAAAGGTTGTCTGGAAGAGATCGCTTTCAGCGATAAGACCGCCTTTACCCACCATAGTTGACTATCTGTTTTGTAAACCCTTTAATTGTGTATGTGTGAGTAATAAAGTGTTTATCTATCTATCTATCTATCTATCCATCTACAGTAACACGTGAATGACATTTAATTGTTTACCACAAGAGACGTCAAAATCATGCCGGATGTGGCGAACAGCGTTTTTAGTGTTTAAAAAATATAGACTAAAAAATATTTTTTAAAATTAAATTTCTACAGCAATCTTCTGCTTTTATGAAGTGAAATCGATATATTTAGGTTCCTTAGACCAAATACTTTAAGAAATAAACATTTATTTAATACAATTCGACATGAGTAAACTAGCCTATTCTTCTCTGTGATTTGAATATGTTTTAGAAGAAGCTCAGGTTCACCACTCACACTGCTTTTCAAATAATGTAATTATTGTACATTACTTAATGCCTTATAGTTATGAATTAATGATACATATAAATCTTTGAAAGTAACCCATTCATTATAATCTCCTTTGAAATTGGGTATATTAATCTTAGGCAATTTCACTTCCTGGGGATTCTTTTCCAATGGAATTTGCTGGTCATTCTTCACATTTTGACATTTCATACTATCTAGCAACTCCGTCATATCATATCTGACATACATATAAGATACTCGTCTTCACATGTAGAATAGAAGTCATTTTCAAAGTACTCGTGTTTCTGTCTTTGCTCGGATGTAGACTGTTTAACAATATCACGCTGTGTTTCACAAAAAATATGCCAATGTTTATCCAAACTTTGTAATCTTACTTCAATATAACTCTTTGTCAATCTAGGTTTTGGCGATTTTTTTGAAATTAGCTACAGCCTTTCGTATAAGTGCAAAGTTGTTTTCCTGTAGTACTATAAGACCTTCCATCATGTAATTGTTACTTTATTTTAAGAAAAGTTAAATTTCAAATCGTCCAATATTTGGTGTTTTTACCCTGCCATAGTTTTTCATGTGTTTTCCTGAGGTTTTTTCATAATAATGATTAAATGGTCTTTCAATCACTCAATTCAATATTTAATTATTATAATTCTTTTGTAAACACAGTTAATAAGTCTTTAGAAACACAAATACGTAAGATAATATTCTTATTTTTACGGTCTTACTCAATTCCAGTACGAAATGTCAAACACCATTACTATCACAAATTATATTTCTCACTACTAAATTTTCTTCTTATTACTTATTTAAACTTCCTTTTTTCTATCCGGCTCGAAGGACCAAATTGTAGACTATAAACTCACTTTATTTTAATAAAACTACTATTTTAACCGAAACTATGTATTTTCCAACGAACTGACAACTAACAACAACGTAACTAGAGAAACGACGACATTGAGGAGTTTTTAATGCTTTCTAAATTTAACAAACTATACCATGAAGTATGGATATACAAAATATCTCATGCAAACATACGTTAAATATATAAACTTTAAAATATTTAAATAAGTAGATAAATCAAATCCAACAGTACCGTAATTCCAAAAATAATTATCAAAGTTTTAAAGTGAAACTTTTTATTACATTATGATTGCCACTATTTTCGTTCATCTTCAGCATTGTCGCTGTTCCGTCATCGTATATATTTTGTAATTTTACCTATAACAGTCATTCAACATCGCATAATTTTCCTTTAAAATTGAGATCGTTATATGGGTAATTTTAAAGTAATGAGGTGCACCTTTGAATGAGCGTTGCTAAGCACTTCCTACCATATAAGACATCAGTAGCGGGTAATCGTGAAAATAACTTTATACATCCACCGCCCGCTTACTCATACGATTGAAAGGAGGCGGGAATGCAAAAAATTATAATCGCGTCGCCGCCCATTGTCGCGTCCCGCGGTCTTCCGTGCGGATCCATCATCACCCTGGACTGCGGTACTAAGCACCCGTGAACCCACCAGCGCATCCGGTGAAATCATCGTCATCCAAAAGTAAGAGAGTGTTTTATACTCGTTACTTTAATTCCCTTCCAGTTATCCAGTCTCGTTTTTCGTCGGCAGATGGTGCGAAATAGTCTGACCCAGTTGTAGCATAAATCCACCAATCGTTTTTTTTTTATTTTTATTTGTGTGTGGTGCAGATGCTACACTCGCATTCCATTTTAAATTGTAATTAGAAATCTTTAAAATTAATACCTTTTAACAAGCATCGTTGGTCCAGTGGTAGAAAGCTCGCTTGCTACGCGGGCGATTTTCGATTTCCATCAGGGGAAATACTTTTTTAACATTTATTAAAGTTTCACTTGCATCGTGGTTCATAAAACATTTCTGAATGAAATGTAAATCGCATAGTATTTATGGTCGAAGTGGCTATGTTTTATAAAAGCAATTTGGCCGATGTTAATTTGTTTTTTAAATATTTATTTATTCATTAGCGTTATTGAGTTGGGATATCAACGAAAAGAAAAGGAAAATGAATAGTTTAAATAACATAATTTTATGAATACTACATAACTTTTAGCTGACGGAAATTAGAATTCTGCGTTATCAAATATTAGCTTTTAACTTATTCATGGTACTAATCTGTTTTTGGTGAGCCTAATAAAAATGAGATTAATTTTCGGGGAAATAATTTTCTAAAATAATTTCATCTTCCACAGATTCAAGTTAGAAGGGAAAAAGTACTCTAGCTAGACAGTGAATAAAATTGGGCTTATATTTAAATGAAACTCAAATAAATCCTAAATGACATTAAAAAAAACAGCTGGTCTAGGGTTCGAATCCTGATGGGACAAATATTAGTATGATGAATACGAGCATTTGTACCTCAAGTTATGAATGATTTTATGTATTCTTATATAATATACTCGTATAATTATGTATCAGCTTAAATATGTTTTCCATCCGTTACCCTAGTTTCTCATAACATAACACAAACTTTATAGTGCTTACGTTGTGGTTAGATTAATCGGTGTGAGTGAAAGAAATATTCATTTTTTGATAACAAAGAAAACTGTTCGTTAGGTATCATAATTATAAGCACCGCACGCACTAGACAGCTACGACCAAGGCCAGTTGCTGCAACAACCAGATTAACTAAAAAAGCCATACGAACGTCGCGCACTTGGCCACAAGGGCCAACTATAGTTACTCATCGTTGCGGCTACTGGAATGTTTTTTTTTATTTATTAGATAATATAAACAAAATACAGTAATTAATAAAAAGTACCACAAAAACCCACATTGGGTTTGTCCGGTTACTGAGTCACATAAGCCGTCAATACATAGTTTGATATTCGCAAATTATATACTTTTCCAGTTCTGATTCTCTGTTCTGTTGATTATAATTATTATAGCAAACCATGAGACACTTAAGTATTCAGAAATAAAAGATGGAATTACACTGTTACTTCGCATTCATATCTTATTAATCAAGTTATACGTTCTATTTACTACACAATTAACATAAATACTACAGTGTCAATTTCTATTTTAACCTGCCTAAAAGTTAATATGAGTTATAGATAATAGTACGTTACAGCGCAAATAGGCAATACACAACAATTTCCATAACCATAATTAATGCCGTTTAGTGCGCGAGGTGCCTTATATCATTTTAAGAGAGGTTGTTTAGATAGCGGATTTTTCGCTCGAATGGGAGCGCCTATCAGTGGGGGGAAAACCTCAACCTTACAGCAGGCCACAGTAAAATAACACTACCTTTTGGATGTGTTATGTTTCTGTCGGTGAGTGAGGTTCCAGGGCTACACAGGGTAGGGTAGGAGCACGATACATACAAGAGCAATACTTTGACTTTATACTAGAGTCTGAATCGACGCACGCACACAGACAAACGTCATTTACACGGCCGCTAACCAATCTTGGCAAGACAAATCTACGCAGTGCCACGTCGCGCGCCGTCGAGACTTGTCATTGGCCGAGTTAAATTAGTTGCGCCGCGCCATCTGCCTCTGTTTCGATTCCGTAATGTGGCAATAGTAACTGGCAATACAATAAAAATCTACTCAAATCTGTTTTATATTTTGTAGGTACCAACCCTAGCGCTGCACTCAGTCGTAGGTATCTATTTCAAGAAATCGGCTGAGTTACGCTACTGCTCTTGTATGTATTGTGGTAGGGGATAGGAGAGTCAGGTTAGGCCACGATGCGCGTGATATTTTTGATATCGCAAGCGTCTATAGGTTATGTCTATTATTATCAGGTGGGTCATATTGCCACCCTTTTAACTTAATAAAAAACGAGCGACCTTTATATTAGTCGCGTATGATGTCTAACATTTGAATAAAAATTATATGTTAATAAAAAAAGAAATAAAACCTACACTTCAAAAGGAATAAGCCATTTGAACATTATGTTCTAAAAGCAAATCAAATAGCGCACTTCTCAAACTTTCTGTTACACACTTCCGTCCCCCTTCACGTAATCACTTCCACAAATTGCACAAAAGCGAGAGGAAAGATGTTACACATCAAAAATGTTGCTCTTACCCATAATGTATATCGAAGCCACCCATAATGAGTGTCTCACCAGTGCCCTTGCAGGATCCCGTGTAGTAGAGCTCATCGTAATCTTTGCACCGAACAGCCGTGAACGGCACGTCCGATATTATGGACTCGGAGAAGAACATGTGCGCGCGATTGTGAGCGCACAAACCTGAAGCAAAAAATTAAATATTTCCCACAGTCACACCAATTAGCTTGGCCCCAAAGTAAGCACTGTAAGGCTTATGTTATGGTATGCTAGAGAAACGGATATAAAATATATATAAACATCCATGACTAAGGTACAAATACTCGTATTCATCATAATAAATATTTGCCCCCACCGGGATACGAACCCGGGACTTCTGAGTAACGACCCCTTGAATCCCTTCATACCACTCGGCCGCGGAGGTCGTCAAATAAGTTTTATTAACTTGTCAAACCAAAAAGAAGCAAAAGGCTTATTAACTTCTCTAAACAAACGTATTGTATCTATTTGTACATCCCAGTTCAAAGGCCGTTCCAGGAATTCTTAACATGATCCATATATCATTAAGATCAAAAGGAGATACCGTTCTTAACTACGAGTATGTACGTAGTTATCCTCGTTTTAATCGTATGCATTTGGTGCATGCATACATAATTATACGGTGGCTCACATTAACAAACGGAATTGATTGCGTTAAAAAACATCCCACTAGCCAATATCTTTGTTTTACACGGGACGCGGATTTTAGAATTCTGCATAACAAAGCATAATGCTGTTTCATAATATTTTTATATGTCATCACCATCATTTATTAATGTCCCCTCTGCTGGGGCACAGGCATTTCCAAATGGATGGCATAGGGACTTTGGGCCATGACCAACCACGTGGGCCCAGTACTGATTGGTTAACGACTACGTTCGCAGCTGGGACCAACGCCTCAATGTACCTTCCGAAACACGGGAAATCCGAGATAGCAAAATTTTGGCTACATATCTTATAATCGACGATTTCGAAATATGCTTAACTTTCACGATCACAGACCGAGTGTGCTAATCACTTATGCCATCGAATTCTCAATTGTGCAGGTATACAAAAAGTGCATTCATCCCGAAGGCATACCACTCCGTGATTAATAGAGGTAGCGCAAACTTCTTGGTAAATAAACTTGCGCAGTAGACGATTTATATAAATATAATTGCTTCTGCGTAGGCTACGTTGTCCATGGTTTGTACTTCTTAAGTACAAACCATGGACAACGTAGTATGCCGGAGTGTATACTAATATTCGTTTAGTGCACAATCCGTTACAGACCTCTATAATCCCATCCACAGCCTGGCTGCCTTATGCCCCCGTTTGGATAGAAGTCGATGTAGCCCAGAGAGGACGTGAACCCCAAGTATCTGCCGCAGATGTGGATAACTTCCACGAGGCGAGCGTCATGCTTGTCCAGCCGAGCATCCCTGTTGCCCATCGTGAACAACGGCAGAGCTTTAAGCCACCCATCATACGATCGGCCATTTCAAAAGTTAAAAATCTTCTACGATGGCAGACCGAACGCATTGACCACTTGCGCCATCGAGCTCCTCGATTGCATTGGTATACAAATATCTGTAATAATCCCAAAGACATGACTTACTACTCCGTAATTGGACGTTTTGTGCGCATACCCATTACTGACCTCTGTAATCCCACCCGCAGCCTGGCTGCCTTGTGCCCCCGTTCGGATAGAAGTCGATGTGGCCCAGAGGGGACGCGAACCCCAAGTACCCACCGCACGTGTGGATAACCTCCACGTGGCGAGCGTCGTGCTTGTCCAGCCGAGCGTCCTTGTTACCCAGCGTGAAAAGCGGCAGAGCTGGATCCAACCCTGTATATTTAGAGTGTATATTATATTTATTGGAACGTAGCAATAATTTAGTACAATAAATTACGACCCAAGTTTTGTAAGTTGACTTTGTTAGGATTGGAAAACTAAACTAAGCTGAGCTTGTGCTATGGTAACTAAATAACGTAGGTAGGTATACAATACGAAATCCAAACCCAACACAGGGCATATGGTTATTAAATTAAAGGCATGACACTATACTGTATTGCAAGCATCTATAGGCAATGACGAGCACTTACCATACAGACGCCATATGCTTGTTTGGCATCATTCACTAAAAACACGGATTAGTATTCACAATTTCACACACACTAACTCAATTAACGTACTAAGGTTAATAATGCTATGTTTTCTTCAAAAGTTTAACAAAAAATGAAAAAGAAAAGTTTTCATAAATCATTTTTACCCGTAATTGTGTCAATAGGTCCTTCCCTCACATAAGCTCCAGCGATGCCAACTACGTGTGCGCCGAGGCTATGACCTATGAGGTGCATGTCGTCCATAGAAACGCCCACGTCTATGAGGAAGTTCAGGAACTCTGTCAGCAGCCGCCCAACCATTGCGACGTTGTAACTGGCCAGGATGTAGTTGACGTTGGCCGCAGTGCCCCAATCTACTACTATTATGTTTAAGTCGCTCACATTCAAATACGCTGAAAATGAAATTAATAATATTTACCATATGTGAGTATTCAGCAATAATCTTCACCATAATACTTATTCCATTACACTGAAACAAGTTTTCTAGAAATAATAAAACTATAGTTAATATAAATAATGCCTTGTACTAGGGTGGGACGAGGCGATCGTTAGCCGGAAATATTAATCAAACTTTGCTGACCACTTGCCTATAAGATTTCCCTTATGAACCATCTACATGATTTCTTTCCTTAACTTTCAGGCCAGAAATAAAATTTATAGAAAAGCAGATAAAATTAAGATAATGAAGTTAGCCTATCTACTATATTTTTTATATAAATTAGTCCATTATATCTTGGAAGTAAATAAAAACCACATGCAAGATATTACAAAATTAAATAATTATTCTAACTACTAAATTGTGTAACCTACATTATATTTACGAAGATAAAACATTAAACAGATTACGTATTATCTTAAAATAAAATAAAAAATTGACTAGACAGAATTACTTATTCATAAAAGTAATACTGAAATTTATGGTCTCTGTTCATTAATCATAAATAATCATAAAGAAGATAAGATTTAGCCACGTTTCTGCGACACTTAATTATAACAATTTATAGCTGTCTCGACCTTGGCAACTCGCACTTTTCTGCGACTGAAATATCTCTAATTACTCTTAAAAATATGTCCATTTATGAACACAATTATAATTATCTTGTTATATATCTGGAAAAGGCGTTACTCCTCCTGAACCACCGAGAGTGGCGTGAACAGGCTATCTGAAGACTCCTCCATAACCATTTCATCCAGCCCCAAAAAATCCAGATAATACTCCTGCAGCGGTTACGGCAGCACGCAGAAAACGGACTAAAGGACTATGAGGACCAAGGTTCCCCTAATGCGTATCGAGAGTGCGGGTGGTGTCGTGGCACCCGATTTCTAACTGGCTGCGCATCGCATATCTAGACAAGCCAAGTTCAAGCAAAGGAACTGGCTAGCCAGCGCCGAGTGTAATATTATACTACAAAAGAAATAAGCCATTTGAACATTGTGTTCTAAAATCAAATCAAATAGCGCGCGCTTTCGCAACTTCCTGCTACATACTTCCGTCCCATTTCACGAAATCACTCCCACAAATAATAATAATTGTAGCTTTATATAACAGAAATATAAAAATAAAGTTAAGTCAAAAAATAAATGGTGTTCCCATACAAAAAACTTGTAATACGCGCTAAACCCGCCTAGTTTTCTTTACAAAAAGTAATGATATCCCACCAAAAACATAAATGTAAAAAAGGAGAGCCAAGTTTAATACAAAAATTATGCCTACAAACATTGCTCACATTTTAAATCTTAGTGGTGAAATCGAAATTATTATAAAATTCCACATGCTGAAGTTATTTTACAAGAATAATAATTAAATTTTATTTGAAAATCCTACTAAAAACTAAAGTTCCAACTTTCAAGCCTTTTTGAGTAACTTTAAGTTATTTCAGGAAGCTGAGTTACTTTTTTTTTAAAACAACATTCAAGAAAATTATGTCACAAAAAAAAGACTGCAAAATACTCACTACGAAAAAAGATATGAATTTTTGAAACCTCGCTGACAGAAATCATTAAAAATACACAAAAAAAAATATAACTCTAAAACTAAGAAAATTTGTGGATTATACATGGGGTATTTTCGGAAACCCGCAGGTGCGAGGAATCAAAAAAAATGTTGACGTCACTAATTGAACCAACCTGTATGTTGAATAACTTTATAAAATGACTGATGATTACACCAGTCATTTTACAAAGTTATTCAACGTTTTTCATTAGAAAACTGGCCAAGTTAAATTTAACCTACTTTAAGATCTTACATTTCTAAATAACAGCATTTGTTATAAGTATACAATAAAGCAAAGAAATAGAGTTTAATACTTGATCATAATGTTATTTTGTTCCTATAAATAAATATTTGGATTTTGCATAGAACTTGGCACTCATTTAGATCTCCATTCTTTTGCGGCGAAGCCCATAGCGAAGCATAATTTTTGTATTGAACTTGGCTCTTCTTTTTACATTCATGTTTTTGGTGGGCTTTAAACTAATTTTAGAGCTTTTTG
Source organism: Chilo suppressalis (assembly GCA_902850365.2). Classification (NCBI taxonomy): domain Eukaryota; kingdom Metazoa; phylum Arthropoda; class Insecta; order Lepidoptera; family Crambidae; genus Chilo; species Chilo suppressalis. Next base: position 11,054,642 of record OU963897.1, on the reverse strand, counting down.
GAAACTCATCTCAAATTGGAACACCCGTTTGGAAAAGTTACTTCCACCTTACGGAGAACCAGTGCCGTGTTTGACCTATTGGAGGCCCTGGGCATATTAGGATAATGGGGCCCCTATGACCCCCGTTTGGTGATTTAACAGGACTAGGGACTTTGTATTTGATCTGAGGAGGCTATCGATCGCGGGGCCCTGGGCACTTGCCCAAAGTGCTCACTGGGAAAGAGGGGCCTGCAGAGAACACAGTGAATTAGTAATGGTATGAGTTAGTGTTATATTTCTGTAGGTGAGTAACGTTCTAGGGCTACTTGGGATTGGGGATATGATTAGGGTGTGATAGGATTCAGAAATGTGAAATTATCAGGAAGAAGATTGTTCCAAATCTTTGCTAATTGAAAGTCTTAATCGGACACATCTAAGTAGGCAGGTACACTAAAATTATATGTGTCAAATATCTTTAAAATATTGGAATCTATACTACAGACATGAAATAACATCAATAAAAGTACATCGATTCACGCAGTATGTGTAGTTTAAAGGAAAGGTGCTGCCAATATTAGCTCACATTATGAACTTCGCCCAAGTACTAATGTATTATTTAAGCATTGAGCCGACAAGGGATTCAGCCAGAGGCTACGTCGTCGACGGCAAACTTAAATTATTTTGGATCGATTTCTACTTGAGAAATCGCAGGTAAAGAATCTTAGCTAACTAATAATTTTCTATTTTATCTTACTTGATACCAATATAATAGCATGATAATTTTCTCAGTATTACCGCAACGAGTAATAAGTAGGTACTTAAGTCACTGGAAATATTGCCGTTTCCAGAAAGTGAAACCTCAACGCAGATAGTAACATCTACGTGGGTAATTTCACAGCTACTATATTTATACGTTTTCTTATTAACATTTCATTTTAAAGTAGTTTCTAGCAAATTTTATTTAGAACTAGCAAACTGTCCGGTTTCGACCGGTTGCAATAAAATAATGAAAAGTTTTCCAAATATTATTACGCTATCCAATTTTTTAAGAGATTTATGCAGTATTCTCCAAAATCCTTTAGCCAGTACAAACTTTATCGTGACAATAACAAACATAACAAAAAATAAATAATCCAATTTGATGCAGACTTTCGGAAGTAATGTGATTCGATGATTTATTTTTATGTAGGTATATAGACAGATGTTTTACGAATTGTTTAATAAGGTGAAAATCACACGATAGATATATATTAAAACCGATGAAGTATAATACCTCGTGATCATCATCATCCTATAAAGGTTCCCCTTGTTGGGACACCAGCCCCACCACGTGGGCGTACTACGAATCGGTGGGCGCTAACGACTGCAGATGCAGCTGAGCCTACACAACAGCACCGAATTATGAAGGAAAATGTGATAATACTAATTTTGCTCTTATTCTGTGACCGGTCCTTGCTAAAGTTGCTTAACTTCGATGATTGCAGACTGAATTATTTAGGTATTTGGTCCTGGGAGGAATACCTCAGTCCCTACACAATAATAAATAAATAAACATTGTAATAAACGGGATTGTTTTGATACTAACCTTCTTTTATGGATTCAGGCATTGGACTGTCTCCGTGATTTAGCCAACCATGTGTAAGCACCTTCACTTTTCTATTGAAGTCGAAGTTTGAATCCCACAGGGACATGGAATCATTGATTTTCAGGACTTGAAACTCGTAAGGATTACGCCTGTAATCCAAATAAAAATTAAAGAGATTATCACAAAACGTTAAAGAAATGAAGGATATTTAACGTATGTTTTACGTTACATATCCTTCATTTCTTTAAAGTTTTGTGCTGATCAATACTGTCAGTTGCCCGAGTCCTTCAGTCTTTGGCAACAAATTAAACTGGTCTGACTGACCTGAGTAATAATAGTTGCTTCATCTATCCAAACTGCGAACGTTGTACAACTTCGCCTGTTGTGATAAGCATACTATCTGCAACTGCTGTCGCTTAGTTACATGGCTACATAGAAATTTTCATTGAATCAAGTTTATCGCAATATCTATATTTAAGTACCTATCAATTTTTAAATAAAATGGTGCTATACCGCCATGCAGCCCTTTTTAATACTGGTTATTTAAAAAAAAAACATCGTTTGGGTCTCAGGACGCAAAACAGAAGTGATAACTTAAATTAATGTAAGTGGCGCTGCAGGTTACAGTGAGAGAGGAAGGGCAGGGAGATAGACTAGCGCTGTAACGCGTTACGTAACGATGCGGTTTACCCTCCCATAATAAGTTATCACTTCAAAAAGGATGAACGCGTTCAATTAAAAAAATAGTATCACGAGTTAATTTGCAAATAGATTAATTGCCAATTATAACCAGGATGAATTACGATACTTACAACAATGTGCTGTTCAATTTACTGATATCGGGACGGCACTAGTTTGATCTTTTCATTCTATATATTTCGTACCTTGTAAACAGTTTAAACTGGACATCTTGCTCATAGACCCAACCCCACCAGAATCGGGTCTCGTTAAGCGGAGGAACGGCAGGGTACTCTAGTACACTAGCGAGCCAAACTGGGTCATAAGGCGTTGGTGCCTCCCATTCCACCGCCGACACTCCTGCAAGAAAAGATCAAATAATTTCAATAAATTTCAAAAAGCTTACAAAACACAAGAATACCTGTGTGGTGTGAGTGGTATATATGTTATGGGTTATGTGATTAATCGCCCACTATTCATAATGCCCCGGCAATACGAATAATACCCAATAAGAGCGGGCATTGTGAGTATAACCAATCAATTTATCACATTGCCCGGGCATTATGAATAATGCCAAGTGCCTATTGAGCATGACAAGTAATGAAATCCATTATCGGGTAGAGTAATAATAAAAAAAGATTTAATGTTTAGTACCAATTTATTTTTAAAATTTAAATAATCAGACTTCGGTTTTACTTCGATCAATTTACGAAGGGCTACATTTAGAAACTATAGTCTATAGTAGTTTCAATGCAGTTTGTTTGAAAAATTCATTAAATTGTTAAATGTTCAGAATTTATGGTTTCCTATTTTTTAGGATGAAATCGGTTCTGAATTAAAGACTGTTGTAAAGCCACATTTACCTTTTTTTCTAAGTGTTGAGTCCATACTATTTTTTATGTACCAAGATCTCAAAACAAACACAAAATGGCGAGACATCTGTCGTTTTCACAATAGTACCAACTTTTTGTATTTATTCATACTGCCCGGTCCAAGCGACAAATCAAGCTATCTCAAACACTGACTTATTACATGGACCACGAGCCGTCCGGCATTATTAATAATGACCGGGCAATGTGATAACTAGGCGAGTTTAGATTGTAATTAATCACTTGGCCCGATTTGGCTGGGCATTATTCATACTGCCCTGGCATTATAAATACTGCCTGCATTAATCACTTGGCCCATAACATATACACAAGTTTTCAGTGTCGCCTACTCAGAAGACTGAATCCCGGCGTTCGAATCACGGTGGTTAAACAGTTTGTATTATGAAATCTACGTCGAGGACGTTTTGTATAGACATATTTTTTTATCCGTTTCCCTAGTACCCCACAATACTAACCTTACAGTGCTTACTTTGGGTCTAGGCTAATTGATGGATTAGAAATATTTATTAATTGTATTATAATTCAATTATAAACAATAAATTAAATAAAAGAGATAGTAATAATAACGCCTAAAAACTGTTGTATGTGAGGGCTGTCAACCTTACAGTATTGTTTCCGGACGACATTTACGACACTACCAAGGACATAGATAAATCTCGGTACCGGACTATTTTTACTTTTTTCACCGTTTATTTATGTACCCTCTGCCATCAGTTTTAAGTATGGACAACGAGTTTTGAACGGAACCCACCACTAGGTTCCAGTACGGAATTTTGGTTTACTCTGTATCCAATACCAAAATGAAGTCTGTTTTTGTTTGATTATAAGATTGCATGTAGGTATTCGCTTTGTTGTGCAATAATTTATACAGTGTCGAACTTTCACTCTTCATATACAATAAAAATAGGAAGCATATCCATATTGAAATCATCGTTATTCCACGCTTATAAACGAAACATCCATAAATATATTGCATTATCTATGCGTCTACGTGGATTCGTATCGAGACTTTATTTTAGTATTCAGGTAAGGATTTATGAATCGAGTTTGCGTAGGTGTAACTACGGCATAGTGAAAGTATCCGTTATGTGTAATATGTACATAACTAAGTCCTTTCTCAGGTATAATATAATTCATAGACCTTAGCTAGATTAGACATAATCAAAAGCAATTTAGTTACTCTGTGAGCTTAGCTTAAGTCAACCACATCAATTAGGTTTTGGTATACGTCTAGGTTGTGAGGCGGGAATACATGCCGTTCGGACTTTTGCAATGGATCCGGAGAATGTGGATGGAGTGATAGTTAAGCTAGATTTGAAGAACGCCTTCAATACTCTTGAAAGGGACGTCATGCTTCGTGAGGTGATGGAGAATATCCCTGAGCTTTATCCTTTCCTCCACCAGGCATATCATATACCTTCTAACCTATATGTCGGCACTGATTTAATCCTGTCCCAGGTTGGTGCGCAACAGAGAGACCCCCTCGGCCCCCTCGCCTTTAGCCTTGCCATTCACAAAGTGATCACTGAGCTCAAATCGCCCCTCAACATCTGGTACTTAGATGATGGGACCATTGGGGGTAAACCAGAAGAAGTGGAAAGGGACTTAGCTTTCTTATTACCTCGTCTGGGGGAGTTAGGTCTAGAGGTAAATTTTACAAAATGCGAGTTCTTTTCCTGTAGTTCGGTGTCATCTCAATCCTTTTCGTCTTTCACTTGTTTGCTTCCGGGCCTCAAGGAACTCAATAAAGATTCTTTTAATTTGCTTGGTGCTCCTATTTTTCCATCTGCAGTTCCGGAGGCCATGAAAACTCGTAAGGATGTTCTCTTGCTGGCCAGCGAGCGTCTAGAGGCCATTGCTCCTCACGTTGCTCTAGTCCTCTTGCAGAAATGTTTTGCCATCCCAAAAATAACATACCTCCTTCGGACGGCTCCAGTTTGGATGTTCTGTGATGATATTGCTTCTTTTGACGCTGTCATAAAAAATGCGGTTCAGACAATTTTAAATGTCTTCCTGAGTGGCAACCACTGGAAACAGGCATCTTTGCCAATCCGATACGGGGGCATTGGGGTGCGTTCTGTTGGTGATGTGAGTCTCCCGGCTTTCTTGGCCTCGGCCCATGGGGTTTCGGGCCTTGTAGCTAATATTTTGTCTATGAATGGCGACAAGGTGACCGTACCCTTTGCGGCCGATGCTTTGGCAGCCTGGTTAGCTCTCGTCCCGGGTGCAGCCGTGCCTAGGAACCCCGAGTTCCAGCGCTCATGGGACGACGTTAATTGTAAAGCGACACTTGAACTGCTTACTGGTGGTGCCACGGGAGTCGATCTTGCGAGGATTTTGGCGGTTTCACAGCCTGAATCCGGGGCGTGGCTGCACGCATTACTTTCGCCTCATATGGGCACTTTACTTGACGGTGACTCTTTGCGGGTGGCGGTCGCCCTCCGCTTGGGCTGCGATGTATGTCAACCACATGTATGCATCTGCGGTACCATGGTGGGGGCTGACGGCCATCACGCATTGAGCTGCCGTCGATGTACAGGCAGACACCCACGTCACCATGCTCTAAATGACATAGTGTTGAGAGGCCTTAGGTCGGCCGGCGTTCCTTCCGTCCTCGAACCACCTGCACAGACGGAAAACGGCCTGATGGTCTTACATTGGTACCGTGGGAGAAGGGACGATGTTTGGTGTGGAACGCGACGTGTGTCAGCACTTTCGCCGCTACCCACATCAGCCGCACGACACGCAGGGCTGGGGCGGCGGCTGAGTATCAGGCAACGGCGAAGCGCTTAAAATATTCCTCGTTGGGGCAAGGATATATTTTCGTGCCTTTGGTGGTGGAAACGGCGGGTTGTTGGAGCGCAGAGGCCAAGCAATTTGTGTGGGACCTGGGCCGCCGACTCAGACAAAAAACTAATGACCCTCGCTCCGGGTCGTTTCTGGCACAAAGATTGTCTATTGCCATCCAGCGTGGCAATGCTGCAAGCATAATGGGCACCTTTGCGCCAGAAACGATACGGGGTGATATTTGAATATTATTAGTATTTGTATATTATTCTTGTACATAATGTTAATTTTAGTTATTATATTATATTTTTAAGGTTTTTAGTTTTAGGTTCATTGTTACAACTTTATGCAATTAGAATGTATAATTAATAAATCAACAAATACATAACTGAATATACATGTATATATTGTACATACATATATATGTCGTGGCCATATCGTAGATTTGATCACTTCATGAAATGCTCGAGAATTTCATGAAATGTTTCACTATCTATTGGCCACATCATGATGTAGTTTGGGCAGATCAATGATGAGAAATCGTTTCACGATATGGCCAACTAAACGCGTGGCTACTTCATGAAATGGCAAAAAGTATTTGATCATATTGTAAAGTAGTTACATTAATTACGGGGAGAGGCGCTGCAAGTGCTTTGTTTATATAAGTATATGGCGGCCGCTGCCGACAATGTTGTTTCTCGCATTAAAAAAGTGCATAATTTGTTATTTAATGGGGAAGAAAGTGATAACAAAAGGGTTTTCGACGAAACAAATTAAGGAGAGTAGGGTGACTACGCAAAAGAAATCTATGGACTATTACTGGCTGTCAAAATATATGACATTTTGGAAACTGCGGTTGAGGTACAAAGTGCGGATGAGAATCAATGCCGTACAAAGATATACTGTAAAACTGTACTTCCAGGGCCTAAGAGGTGATTTATGGAGGCACTGCGTTTTCACTGCGTGCCTCCATACCTGCGAGCGATCGTGGAGGACTACCTGCAGGGGAGGTCAGTCCTCTACGAGGGGCCCGATGGACGCATGTGCTCTCGGGCCATGGCCGCAGGGGTACCCCAGGGGTCAGTGCTGGGTCCACTGCTCTGGAACCTGGGGTACAACTGGGTGCTGCGAGGCAGCCTCCTCCCCAATATGGAGGTTGTCTGCTTCGCCGACGACACATTGGTCGCGGCGAAGACAAAGTCGGCAGAGGAGGCGGTTCGTTTGGCGTCGGTAGGCACTGCGCTAACCGTCCGACGCATCCGCCTCCTGGGCCTGGATGTGGCCCTCGATAAAACGAGGGCCATGCTGTTCCACAGCCTACGCCGCAGCACCCAACCGGGGCTCAATATCTAGGTGGAGGGGGTCCGTATACCGGTCGAGGGAAGCCTGAAGTACCTCGGCCTGGTGTTGGATCCCCGATGGAGTTTCGAGGAGCACTTCAAGCTCCTCGCTCCACGGCTGTGCGCCGCCGCAGCCGCACTCGGCAGGGTCCTCCCAAACGTGGGGGGACCAGGAGATGCGTGCCGTCGACTGTATCACGGGGTGATACGATCGATGGCACTTTATGGAGCCCCGGTTTGGGCAGAGTGCCTCAAACCCCGCACGATGGCCCTGCTGCGACGACCGCAGAGGACCATCGCGACCCGGGTCGTGCGAGCTTACCGCACGGTCAGCCACGGCGCCGCCTGCGTACTCGCGGGTATGACGCCGTGGGATCTCGATGCCCAGGTTCTGGTAGACGTGCATCGAGGTCGGATCGAAGCCAGGGAGCGGGGTGAAAGACCTGCCCCAGCAGAGCTGCGGCAGGTCCGTTCCATCGCGCAGGCAGAGGCCTTGCGGCGATGGGATGAGGCACTCGCCCATGTAAGCGCCGGCCACCGGACGATTGAGGCCATTCGTCCGGTGTTGGAGGAGTGGGTGGGTCGCCGGCGCGGCGGCCTCTCGTTCCGCATGGTGCAGGTACTGACCGGGCACGGATGCTTCGATCACTACCTGTACCGTGTCGCACGTCGGGAGGAAACGCCGCAGTGTCATCACTGCGGCGCCCCGGACGATACGGCCGAGCACACCTTGCTGGAGTGCTCGGCCTGGCGGCAGCAGCGCCGCAACCTGATTGCGGCGCTGGGAGGCGGAACCCTCTCGCTGCGGAGCATGGTAGAGGCCATGCTCCGTAGCGAGTCGGCATGGGAGGCGGCTGCCTCCTTCTGCGAGAACGTTATCTCGCAGAAGGAGGCAGCCGAGAGGGAGCGGGAGGATGATCCCCTGGCCGCTCCCTCCCGCCGAAGAAGAGCGGGCAGAAGAGGACGAGTGCGTGCCCTGGCTACGCCCGTCCCATGACCCTGCCCGCGGGGATCCCTAGCTGGCCGGTACGGCGCATTGTGCCGTGCCGGCCACCGAGGGATCCCCTGACGGCAGCCCCCATCTTGTAGTTCTGTCCTGCAAAGAGGGGGGTGGCGGAGGGAGCTACACGGGCACGCCCAAGTAGCGGACGGGGGGCGGTACGGTGGGCACTAGGCCGCGTATTTTGCCCCCACGCGTGGGCCATCCTGCGCACGTCTGCGGGGTCCCCGCAATACCTCGGGAGACCCCTGCCGTGGAGCCCCGGCTAGGCCGGGAGGCTGCTGGGTGCGGAGACGCAGAAGAATCCCTAAACGGGGATCCCGCGGTTTCGCACTAAGCAGCTTAGAGGGTATTCGCAGGACTTTTTTAGCGGATATTATACCGTAAAGCGCCCGTAAGAGTTGCGGGGTCCTCGGTGGGCAGCCACTGTGGGGTTCGTAAGACTTGCGGGAGCCAGGTGTGAGGTCCGTTCGGCGGTGTGCCTCTTAAAGGCGCCGTCGTCTGTAAATAGATTTTTTACCTGCGTATTAAAAAAAAAAGGGCCTAATACTTGAATTTCCTTTGTAGAAAAGGTCTCTTTTAATAGAGTTTTTTTCTGGCGCTTCACCGGCCGCTGCAGCGCGCTCGCGCGTCATGGTCACAACACTAACCTTTTTTTTTTTGTCGCAGTGGAAACGCATTTCAACCTAACCTAGTGTGAAGTATTACCGTTTGGGCCCTGGAAGAACAGTTAAGTCTACTATTGTAATATGTACCAAAGTACCTTATTATTTCTAAATATTTGATAGTTTTCTAAATATAAATATGTAAGTTATTGACATGTTTGATGTTTAATTTAGGAAAAAAAATCTTTAATTTGTTTATTTTGTTAAAAAATTTTGATTAAATTTATTTGGGTCATTCAGACTTAAATAACAATAAACAAGTTCTTACATATTCTGAATTTTAAATAAATATTTTATGGACACCCTAATTGTACGATCCGGCCAAATGTTGATGACCAAATTGTTAAATGTTATCGATTTAATGATCTGGTCAAATTAAGTTGGCCACATCATGAAATGTGACCATTTCATGAAATTCTCGAGCATTTCATGAAGTGATCAAATCTACGATATGGCCACGACATATATACATACATACAGATGGAACTAAAGAAGTTTCACTTCAGTCGTGTGGTCATAAGCACACTCGCTTTTTTTTTCATTATGTGTTATTCGTTAGTTTTTTTCTACCCCTTTTGTCTGATTATGATGATATATTAGGTTGGGGAAAAAGTTTCTTTGCATTTTGTATGAAAATACAAAACATTGTTTAATAAAGTTTATTTGCCTTTAACTAAAGTATGTAGGTGCCATTTTTCTCAATAACTTTTTGCCATTTCTTAGGGAGGGGCATGATCCCATTGCTATAGACATTTTCGGGCTTTGATAAAAAAACCGCGTCAAGTGATTTTGGCAGTTCTCTCATGGTGTTTACCTAACACTGCCTCAAGATTTATTTTTCGCGGCTTGCGTTTCTTTTTTACCTTTTTTGCAATAAAATTTGAAAATGTATTGAATCTTTAATTAGATTCACTCATCTCGACAATAAGAATAACAAACGAAAAACACATTTGTCTAATTTCAATTTGGAATTACCGTCTTTAAAATTTAAACTTTTTAATGACACCAAAACCATCCAGATACAAATGGTATAGCCAAAGAGATTTTATTACAAGTTCATACTTACTATAATGCGAAAAGACTTATTCCCCAACCTATTATAAGTTCTATTGATAATATGTTCGTTACGTTCATAGTAATTGCGTTTAAAATCTGTTCCAACTTCTAATTTGCCTTTGCATAGAATAACAGTTATTAGTAGTCAAGACGCTTCTATTGGCCTGTTTTTGAGTCTTCGAAGCGTTTCTGGTAATGAAATAATAAAAAACCATCCGCTATATTCACATGAGCAAAGGTGAAAAATTTATCTATTATTCATTACCTTTCTGTTAGAGAATACTTATTATAGTAACGAAGCGGCCAAGCAACATATTTTGACTAAGGTTTAGAGTTTGTGAAGTTAGGTGTTCTAGAGTTAGGGTGTATAAAATTAGAAACTTGGCCCTACATGATATCTAGTCATTTTTTAACAGTCCGAGTCATTGTCTGGTCGTGGCACCATTTTACATGAAAATGGTTTTGAGTGGGATTTCATTTCTTTTTGTAAGTTTGCTGAAGTGACAAACTTCCATTCCCTAGCTTAAGGGGTTAGGGGATAAAAGTTTTACCAAAATTCAGCTTTCTAGGACATTTCAAAATACCCTAAGAATTTTCATGATCATCAGTGAGTCAGTGACGTAATCAAAGTTTTTTAGATATCAATAAAGTCTAAAGTACAAGAGCTATGCAGTTAAAAAAGTCCGCCATCAAGAAAATATCCCGAAATTTTGTTTATCTGGTATAATCCAAACCAAAGTAATAATTGTCCAAAAAAACGATAAAGTGCTTCGAGAAAAGGTAGGTAGTGCCCTTGCACTTCGCTTGGATTGTCTTGACTCCACCAACTGCGCAGCCCCCCGATCCCCAAAACAAGTGTGAAAATCAGCATTTGACCTATATTTAGTTCGATTACGAACCGATAAGACGCGGTTATTCAGACATATTTAAAAAATATATCATTTCATAATGTTCGGAAAAGAAAAAATCGTTTAAGCCATTTTAAAGGTCCCTGTATATAATCTAAAGGAAGCACATATTAAATGATAATGAAACCAATGAAATATTTAAAATTAAGAAAGATGAGGGTTAAAATATTATTTCAACGCAATTGGACTCCGTGGTTATAAGGGTGTTGAAGAATAGACATTACATACGACAGATTAAATAATATTAATAAAATATTTAATAAAATTAACTCACTTTTCACTGCGGTGTGATTTGAAATTTATTTGAAACTAGCTGTGCCCCGCGGTTTTTAGGGATATTTTTCCACAGTAAAACGTAGCCTATGGGTTTACCTAGGTTGTCAGCTAACTCCATACCAAATTTTATTAAAATCGCTCTAGCCGTTTAAACGTGAAGAAGTAACAAACATACACATTCACACACTTTCGCCTTTATAATTTAGTGTGATTCATACTCTATTCTAATTTCAAATCCTACCGTGGATTCTGCAGTGAAAAGTAAATATGTTCGTACAGAATAGCACTGCTGCTTGCAGATAAAATACACAATTACAAGCAATACTTATCCACATAGGTACGACGTAGTTTTACTATAGATTATTTTTGAATTGTTTTCTGGTAAATAAATATTAATGATATTAGAAATAAAATATTGAAGATCTTGCAAGAGTAAAAATTTAAAAAAAAAAATTTTTTACGTCTGCAAACTTAAAGTTATATCCACGAGATGTAAGTAGCAAAAATGCTGTGAGAATTTTAGAGATGAGTTAATATACCTTAAAAGTTTGTAAGAGTGAAGTTAATTTGCGTTATCAAATCCCACACGTCGTAATTGCAATGTCAATTTTAAAGTGAAAAATTGATTAAGTCTTGCAGTTGACGTGACTATTGCAAAATACGACCCATTTCAGAATAGTGTTCCAAGCGTAGAATTTTTGTTATATACATTCCTATTTCCTATCGACACTGTATACTGACAATGTAAAAACTGTGTATCATACATAAAAATGCTTTCATTAAAACTGCTCATTAAATTTATCATGTATTAAGTTATAATGCGTCAGAATTTATAAAAAGTTTACCTAATCGTATGTGAAACATTTTGTTCTTTGCGTAAACCAAATTCCTTTTTAACCCCTATGCAAAAAGAGGGATGTTATAAGTTTTGACGTGTCTGTATGTCTTTCTGTTGCATCTTAGCTCCTATATGAATGGAACTATTTATCGTTTTTTTTTATTTGAATTCTTATATGACCGAGTTCATTCTGAGCATATATTATATATGAAGATCTGGACAGGGGTTTTGAAATGAGCTGAAACTTTGAAGATTTAATAGCTCATTTCATATTGCACTTTTACTTTGATGACATGGTGTTGATGGTGCAGCATCACAACATATCTAGCATATAATAGGTACCTAGCAATACTACTTGAAAATATCTACTTCTTTAACAGTCTTCCAACTTGAAAATGATTGGGTCTAATAATAAAATAAAGTTAAAACGGCCAACAATCTATACTTTCTCGCAAACAAATCTTAGATAACGGCACTAGTAATTTACAAACAGATTTTATCCTCCGCTTTCTTGAAAATGTTTCGTAGACTGCGTATATTATAATGATATTATAAGCGAACTTCGTACCGCCTTAAAAATTGGGTTGGTGGTAGAAAGGTGAAAATTTTGTGTGGAAAATTGTAGGTATTTTTAATGTCGAATCATAATAAAAGTAAAATAAAAAATATCATCCAAAAAAAAATGGGATTGGCCGCCTAAGAGCGGTCCACCTCATTTTTTCTATAATATGGGTACGTAATTTATTTTTCACACATAAAAATAAATTACATCCTTTTTTTAGACCTTTTTACTGATTATAGTACTCCCACACAATTCGCAACGCATCGCAAATATCTGCGAGCTCCATAGACCAACGCGAAAAGATTTTTTTATAAAGAAGATCAGCGGGGCTATTCTGCAAAATTTTCACGCGCGGATCCGCTCGTTTCCCAATTAGATTCGCGCGGATCCAGAAATACACATTACAAATACATAAACGCCCCGCTGTGCTTAGTCATTGTGGTCATTAAATACTGGTAATGATTAATCTTAACCATCCATGCTGGAAATTAAGAAGGTGCGCATCGCGTGTCTTTCTCTTACTCCCTATTTGGAATAAATAGTATTTGGATTTGATAGGTACGTATGGATTCAAATTTAGGGTTCTAATCAGAGAACAAAATGAACGAAGAGAACAAAGCAACAACTATGCTGTAAGAACAAACTCAGTTTTCACCTCGGGAACCCGCTGTGTGATTTAAGAATAGAACAAGTATTTCAAATAAATTTTAAATCACACCGGTGAATTCCGTGGTGAAAAGTGAGTTTGTCCTTACAGAATAGCACAATAGCTGATAGTAACAGAGTAACTGAATTAAAAAATATTGGCGTAATGGAGAGATTCGACACTCTTGGTGTCTTTTGCCATCAAAAATCAATAATATGGGTTCTAAAATATATAAGTATAGCACTTACATATATTTATTTTCTGCATCTGACACAAAAATTTAACATTAAGTATATTTAAATAGGGGTTACCTAATTATTTACCTACAAATTCATTTTTAATTCTAGGATCCACACAATATACACTAGATATGTATATTACGTAATGGATCATTCACGACACTATCAGAGAATACCTAAATAATTTTGTTCGTAACTTGAAATTCCACTTTACGATATCATAAGTTTGCTAGTCAATTAATAAAAGGCATTAATGATAAGGCGCTTAACACGAAGATTCTAATAAATTTAATTTTGTGAGAATTTTGTTGTTAACTTGAATATTACCTACCTTACTCTTATATTCTTGCTATGCTAGTTCTCTTAATATTTTATGCGTAAGCATCCCAGCTCACCCAAGTAGCTTAAAAATCAACTATCACCTACAAACTGTAGCCTAAATGGAAAGACAAATTTTCCATAAAATTTTCAATCTCACATCATATTGAGGATCGCAACTTTTAGCTGTCTTTCCTACACAGCTTGAAATTAACAGACGTATTCAACAAACAACTTTTGGAGTTACAAAACAAACCTTTGAAGTTGCACAACAATATCATTCGCAAATAGAACATTATAACGAACTTTTCACTAACCTGAACAAATAACTAACAACCACACAATCATTCCAGCTCTTTTCCCCAATCACAAACATTCGATTCACCACTAGCAACACCAACTTTCCACACATAGCAAAACTTTATATAACTTCAAACGGGTTAAAGCGTTCATTTTGCAGCTAAATCTAATTGGTTGACCGTCGCTAAGGACTTCCACATTTTCACTGGCCGTCCGACTCGGAGTTAGAATTCAAATTCACGTAGCGGTACCGAATACGATCAGCCATTCAGTTAGCGCCCAGTGTGCCCATCGGCCATATAAATCAACTTCCCCGTTTAACATTACCAACCACGCTATGCGCTTGTCCCATTGTGACACGAAGATCCTGCGAAATCGATAAGTCCTAACTGTAATAAAGCTTCTTCAAATTAAAATGATGAATGAGAAAATTATTTTATTTCTTTTCGTTAGATTACACATAAAATTTGCATTGTACTTTCTTTTCTGTGAGGAACTCGATGGCGCGTGCGGTTAGTGTGTTCGATCTGCGATCGTGGAAGTTAAGTAACTTTTGTGATGCCCGGTCATTGAACGGGTGGCCAAAAAATTATTATCTCGAGCTCCTTCGTGCTTCGAAAAGGCACATTATGCCGTACCCGCACCAGCCCACGTGGTGTTTCATGACCATCCATAGAGATGGCCTGTGCCCCAGCGGGGGGGACATTAATAGGCCGATGGTGATGTGCTTATCTTTGTATATTAAGTATCAAGTTCTACAAAAATTAAATCCCTAACAAAAATATTAAAGAAGTAGGTACATTCCTAACAGTATCTCAATTTTATTGCTTAACTAATTAAAGTGAAGTATACAAGTTAAATAATTGCGTTATCGTATTGCATGCTAATTTATACTCCAGCTACTCGACCATCGCATGTCATGAATACGAAACAAATAAATAGCAAAGGTACTTTTCTTATTTACATACATTCCTATCGTATCTAATGAGACTTCCAAACGTGAATACAAATCATTCTTAATCCTCGTCTTGTCTACAAAGATTCTGCTACGCGCAGGTTTCGAACCCACGAGTTTCCGGTTGCCGC
This sequence comes from Chilo suppressalis, assembly GCA_902850365.2. Lineage (NCBI taxonomy): Eukaryota > Metazoa > Arthropoda > Insecta > Lepidoptera > Crambidae > Chilo > Chilo suppressalis. The sequence goes on along the minus strand of OU963897.1, from coordinate 11,039,489 downwards.
GGGTGCTGAGTAGCGTTGCCAGACGTCCCGTATGTCCCGGGAACGACCCGTATTTCAAAATAATTGAAAGAAAAAGATACATGTACCTATTCGATTAAAATTTTGGCACGCAACAATTTTCTAAGAATACAATTCCTATAATTTTGTTTTTATTTATTTTTAAGCATTTAACTGCTAGATGTTTAAATCTAAAGAAAAGTTTACTAGAAAAAAATCCACGCGGGCCAGGCAGCGGGCGGGACTCGAACCCGCATCCTTCGCAATCCGGGCGAATGCACTGACCATTATGCTACCACGGCCCTATTCGCCGCGTCGAAATTTTCCTAGCCTTAAGCTGCCAGGCAGCGCCATCTCTTCGCATTGTAGGTAACCCACAATGTCAAATGAATACTTTTTCAAGTATTAAACGTTTTGAAAGAAGAAATAGCAATTATAGTTATGTTTTTATTTATTTTTAAGCATTTAACTGCTAGATGTTTAAATCTAAAGAAAAGTTTACTAGAATAAAATCCACGCGGGCCAGGCAGCGGGCGGGACTCAAACCCGCATCCTTCGCAATCCGGGCGAATGCACTGACCATTATGCTACCACGGCCCTATTCGCCGCGTCGAAATTTTCCTAACCTTAAGCTGCCAAGCAGCGCCATCTCTTCGCATTGTAGGTAACCCACAATGTCAAATGAATACTTTTTCAAGTATTAAACGTTTTGAAAGAAGAAATAGCAATTATAGTTATGTTTTTATTTATTTTTAAGCATTTAACTGCTAGATGTTTAAATCTAAAGAACCTATAGTTTTTCTAATTATATAGTTTGTCTTTAGTATCCCTAGTTCCAAATACTTTGCAGAGAGGTTTTTTTGCAGATGGCATTAAAAAGGTCTGAATATGCGCAACAAATGTATTCCGGATTTGATAAAGAACGAAGTAATGACCGTTTTCAACTATGATTATCTATCTCTGTCTCTCTGTGATCGGTACCCTTACGCTGACCACGGTCCTCAGACATGAGTTGCACCTGAAGCGAACCGTCTGCTTCCACCGGTTTCTGTCCAGTGCTTCTCTTACCATTGTATAAAGTTTGGACAAGGACGAATCTTTAATTCGGCCGGTCCATCTTGTTGGACAACGATCTTTTCCTACGGTATTCCCAACTAGTTTTAGTAGTACGGCGGGCTGTTTCCGCAACTCGCCACCCAGTGCCTATTTTGCGTAGGGATTGGCATCAGTCCTGCCATCCCAGCTTCTCCAGAAAGTTCAGCAGTCCCCGGATGCTGCTGCAGGCTTCTACATGTGTACTAGTGGCTTCCCATTAGAGAAGTCCTTTGTCTTGCAACGCCTCTGCACACCAGCAGAACATGGGCGCTCGTCTCCTCCTCCTCCAGGCAGGCTCTGCACAGAGGGCTGTCAGAAATACCTTTATTATTATAAAGGTGTTTGTTGAAGTAGCCGTCCGTAGCAGTCCGTGAGTATACCCGCAATTTGTTTCAGGGCTTGTCTAGGTAGTCTGATTAACGTACGCAATAGCTGCTGATTTACCTTAGGAACGGCTTCCCTAGCTTACCTGCAGTCAGTGTGTTTTGCCCAATATTCATGGTGTTGTCGTTGACAGCGCTCCCTTATCCAGGTTGTCAGCTGTCGATAAGGTTTGGGTACAATTGGCTCCGGGCCAATGGCCGTCCTGCTGGACCCCTCTCTAGCCAAGCAGTCAGCCGCATCATTACCCCAAGGGGTGACCTCAAGAGCCGCTGTGTCCTTTAATCCATTGTAAGGTCAGTCTATTGTCATTACAAATATTGGATAACTTACAGTGGCATTCATAAATTAAGCCTGATATCGTTATATTGTTGTCCAGTGCCTGCAGGACAGAAGCGCTGTTAGAGAGAATATGAATATGTTTTCCTCAAAGGTGTTCCCAACTCTAAATTTCCATTGTCTCTGCGGACTATGTGGCCGACGTAAGAAAGAATACGCTTCCGGCATAAAGTGGACAAACGATATTTTATGCGAAGCTATGTCAAGATCGATGCATTGGTGCATTTTGCCGTCCAAGCTTTTCTCAGCATTCGCCTGGTGCAACACCATAACAACACATCTTGAATGCATCAATCCTTTACCTTTCTCGGGCTACGATTGTATTCTTTTGGACTCCATAAAGAAAGATAAGGAAAACCTGCTCTTATCAATCTAATTTTGCAAATTCCACTTTTCTTTTAGAGGTTGTTTAGTCGAGACATGGCCTCTTTTGCTATCCCAATTCAGATTTTTATAGCAGGGACACAGCTGCCGTCATTGTTGATTTGGGAGCCCAAGTATATGTAGTGGTAGACGTTTTTAATGGCAGAAATGTTGCAGTCTAGCTTTCCGGTTCGGTCAACAATCATAGTTTTAGTATTTGTTCAGTTTACTGCTAGACTGATGTTGTCACTTTCTGCCTCGAGTCGTTGGTACAGCTCACTCATATCTCCCATAAATGTTGCCAGAAGAATGGTCTCATCGGCATACCAAAGATTCGATATCTATTTTCCACCTATAGGTAAACCCTTCTCCCAATTGTCTACTGTCTTCCGAATAATGTACTATGTGACAAGATACAACCCTGTATCACTCCCTTCCTAGTTTGGAACATATCGGAGTGTTCAGATCCTCTTCTGATGAACGAACGATTTTAGTGTACAAACTCTGAATGAAAGAAAGGAGGAGATGTTCAGGAGCTACCATTTCGAGTAGCACGTTCTACAGTCGTGTGGGACATTGTACGCAGTCAAATGTCTGGCCTGTAGTCGATAAAAAAAGATGGCAGTAATTACATTTACAGTTGCATTGAATTCAAAAATATGTTAAATTAAACAAAAGATAATATGTTAAAACTTGCCCAAATTTCTTTGTAATAAAAATATTAAATAGCAATAAAAACAAAGTAACAATATATTTTTTTATTTGTCCTGGGGTTTTTTTTCAATCCCGTATCTTTTTCGTATATTTTAATTAGCATTTTCTTTTACTTTTATTGTACACTAGATGTGCCCGCGACTTTGTTCACATGGATGTCGGAAAATAACAACATGTCATACGTATCTTCTTGCATTTCTTTAAGCTAATAGAGCCGAGCCACTGGGGTCGGGCGATAGGGGGCAGTAGTACCGGGGTACTGGTAGGATAAGTGATAAGTGGTCATCCATAAATTGCCCCTCCCCCCGTCCTTGTTACAGCTGGTCACATTTCTGAGACCCCCCCCCCCCTCTATTGTGACGTCTCATATTTTGCTACTTTTAGAAATTATTGAATGATAACTGCGGTTCTGAAATCAATTTAATTTCCATTTAAATTGTTTTTTTTATAATATTTACATCAAGTCAAACAAACCAAAAGACGATAAATTATATTTCAAGTTCACCCTTTCGATCATTCTAACCGATGTCGGTGCATATTGCAAAGAGTACACTCGTCCACTTACTGAACTCAATTGTTAATTTGGAGACCCTTTTCGAAATTATTATTAGTGGGTATTCAAAAAATATCCTTTGCGAAAACATAAGTCAATCAGTCGTTCTCAAAATTCTCTATATTCTATTGATTTTTTTTGCCAAATTAAGACCTATGGCTCGCACTTTTAAAAAATTATCATTATCAGATCTCATGTAGAGCCAAGTTTCTAACTTTATACTCCCTAGTTCTACAAAGCCTAACTTCACCAACTCTACACCATAGTCAAAACATGTAGCTTGACCTTTTTGGCTATGGTTATATGGGTGTAAGAAAGCTGGAAAAATAATTCACTTTTCTGTTATACAATCCGATCTTACTAATATTGTAAATGTGAAAGTTTGTTTGTGTGTTTGTTGAAAAAACAACTGAACAGCTTTGGATGAAATTTGGTACGCATATCGTGTGTGAAATGGATTGAGACATAGCATACTTTTTATCCTGATAAAAATTTAGTTTCCTGTGGGATACTCAAAAAACTAAAGTTTCTTAAACGAAAGTTGAACGACTATTACTCTTAAACTAACAAATCTATCTTAACCGTTATGGTTTTCCTTAAAACTTCATGAAAAGCAAATTATCGTGACTTTTTTCGGGTTTTTCAAGCCAATAGTTTAGCTATTAGAGGGAGGGGACGCCCTACTCGAACAAAAATTTCGAAAAGAAGTCTTAGGCCGACAAGGCCCGTATTACAGCATGACAACTAAGTGTTGATTTTTACTTGAGTATAATGCGATTCAAATAAGAATAGGAAATCCAATGACCTCTATCTGTGAAATGTCGCTTGAAAAGTACGGTTTGCAAAAAAAATCTTGTAACCCTTTTTTAGCACTCCGCTAATCTATACTTATAATAAATCTGTAGAGAGGTCAATTCTGTACATGAAATATATTTTCAAAATAACTATCAGGGGGTGATTAGTGGTCGATACTGATGCCAAAAATGCAATCAGTAAAATTTTTGTCTGTCTGTCTGTCTGTCTGTATGTTCCTTATAGAAACAAAAACTACTCGACGGATGTTAACGAAACTTGGTACAATTATTCTTCATACTCCTGGGCAGGTTATAGTATACTTTTCATCACGCTACAATCAATATCAGCAGAGTAGTGAAGGGAAATGTTGGGAAAACGGGAGAAGTTACTCCATTTTTTAAGCTTCCGTCGCGTGTGCAGCCTTAATGGTTAAAGTTACATAGAAATCATGTATGACGGAAATATTCTACATAAAATTGTCTAAAAAATATCCCGCAACAGCATATGTCTATCTTTTATGGTTGACTCACAATAACACGTGTAATTATATAAATAAAGTCATTGTTTATAGCACAAGCCTGAGAACAAAAACTATAGTTTACAGTACAGCTCTACACCGAAGCGAAGCGAGGGCGGGCCACTAGTTCAAGAATAAAAACCAAACATTTGTAAACAACAATAACAAATATTGATATTCTAATATCGGTTGATATTTTTTTTCACTTATTGAGCTTTGGCCATGAATGGTTAAATCAACTCGTCAACCTAATGTCACTTTAAGTTGCGTTCGGAAACTCGAATTCAAACTTTCGTTTACATAAAGAATGCATGTTCGTATGTGACCTAGTAATAGTGCATAATGAAGATGAAGAGCTAGATTCTGATTAATGTTTTTTCTTACAGACTTAATAAATAAATATTATTAAAAATCGGTGTTTTTTTCTCAACCTTAGTAAATAAATGTTATTAAAAAAATCTGATGCTTTTTGTCACTTAATCGTAGTAAAGAAGTTTTATTAAATAAAAACTTTTTTTTGCTCACTCTACCTATTTGGTTTGAATTGACAGCTATGACATCAGAATATGGCGCCCAGTCGGTCCTATGCTTAGTTGAATCGCATTATACAGTTAGGAAGGGATATCGCTATGTGCTTTATATATATAGCGACATCCCTTTCTAACTATGCTCAAGACTATATCAATCTCTGAGAATCTTTCTATAATACGGGCCTAAGCGTTGATCTTTACTTGAGTACAGTTAGAAAAGGATGTCGCTATGTGCTATATATAGCGACATCCCTTTCTAACTATGCTCAAGACTAGATCAATCACTGAGAATCTTTCTATAATACGGGCCTTAGTCCCCTAAGTAATTTTAAAATACCTATTCAAGGATATCCCACACTATAGGGTAGTTGATGAAAAAAACCCATCTCCAGGTTACGTGTAGGGGAGCTACCCTAAAAATGTTATCAAAAATTTTATTCTACCGTATTGACGACGTAATCGATATACATATCTCAACAAAATTACAGGTCTCTAGTGCTAATAGTCTCCAAGCAAAACCAGGAACGGACAGACGGACATGACGCAACTATAAGGGTTCCTTGTGAGGACTACGGAACCCTAATAATGTATTCTGGTGTTTCACGCTGTAACTGCTTACAGTACCTACTTATCTGCAAACATCAGTGTCCTTTAATATTAAATTATAATCTGTAAGGCTTTGAGTATCTATTAATACTGTTAAGCTGTTAAGCTTGCAGTGGTGTCGATTCTGGTATGATTCTCTAAACCTAAACTTGAAAACAGTGTATCCTTATCAATCTCTATACAGAATGAAAAGAAGAGACTGATGTTGATGAATAAATAGTACCTAGGTGTTCTGTCTGCTAGGTTCGATTAACTTTACAGTTGGTTTTGCGAGTACCTAGATATCCTTATACATATAATTAAAACATATTAGTGATTTAGCGTGTTCTAAATTCCAATCCTTATAGTTTATTCAGTATTTTTTACCCGAGTGTCGGAGGGTCATGTTTTTGATTTGCTTAGAAGGTCCTTCTTATGAGTTTGCTTAACATGAATTCAAGAGATGCCACAAAACAGATTTGGTCCTATCTGTTGCACTTGTGCCCTTTGCTCGTACTAATTATTATAATAAGCTTTTTCATAGCAGATTTTTAAGGTGCGCCATCGTGCCGGTTGGCGACCGGATGCGAGGGCCCGATGGACACTTTTGGGGGGGTTAGGGCGTCCCCGCGCGCTCCAGCTCAGTCACCCGTCAGTGTGGCGTCATAACTGCATCGCTTGGCAGTAGCTTAGCAGAGTCTCGCTCATCTGTCCCCTTCCTGCCTGTTCACTCTCTACTTATGAAAAAAAAATATGAACGTCAAAAGAAAGAAACTGGTGAAACAGCGGATGCACTCCCTCGCACTAAAAGTGCACCTTGCTAACGTCCGAGGATTGCACTCAAATATCGATAGTGTCCATCACCACCTTGAGACCGATAAACCACATCTGCTGTTCCTCACGGAGACTCAAATAAGATGCCCGACTGACGCAGCTTACTTGCATTACCCAGGTTACATCCTGGAGCACAATTTTAAATCGCGCGCTGGCACCTGCGTGTATGCTCGTGATGACATCTGCTGCCAACGTCTCCGCAACCTTGAGGATCCCAGTTTCTCTACATTATGGGTGCTGGTGAACACAGGTATAGAGCAAATACTCTATGCCAGTGTTTATCGGTCGCACACAGAGAACATGGAGACAACCAGGTTTTTTCAGTACCTCAGCGCCTCCGCTGAAACAGCCCAGCAAAGGTACCCGAGTGCGCAGCTAGTCGTTCTGGGGGACTTTAACGCACACCACCATGAGTGGTTGTTCCCGTTCCAGAAAACCGACCATGCCGGGAGATTAGCGCACACATTTGCTATGTCGCTAGGTCTCTCCCAGCTTGTGAAGGGCGCTACACGTGTACCCGATATTGATAGCCACACACCAAACTGCCTGGACCTTCTGCTGTCAACAGACCCGGACCGTTACCAGGTGGTAATTTCGTCTCCTCTAGGGAGTTCCGACCACTGTCTGGTGAAGTCCGTATCAGTCTACTCTCCAAGCGACCCGGAACCTATCGGAACTAGGCGTGTTTGGCGATATGGTTCAGCAGACTGGGATGAGATGCGGCATTTCTTTGCATCTTATCCTTGGCGTCGCACCTGCTTTTCTTCGGACGACCCGACTTGCTGCGCGGATGCCATTGCTGACGTGGTGCGTCAGGCTATGGAGTACTTTATTCCATATTCTGACGTACCACGCCGGTTTAGCGCCCGCCCTTGGTTTGACGCGGACTGTGCTAAAGCAGAGGCGCTTAAGCATTTTGCGTATCGCTCCTGGGCGGATGCTCGAGCCCGCAAATCACCAAATGTTCGAAGTCTGAAGAAGGCCTTTAACAGTGCCGCCAAGTCCTGTAAAGGTGTTCTCCGCAAGGCCCGCTTCGATCACATTGGCCGTATAGGAGCTAAATTAGCCTCCTTTCCATCCGGAAGCAAGGCTTTCTGGTCCCTGGCCAAAACAGTCGAAGCCAATTTTTGCCGGTCGTCGCTGCCGCCTTTAATTAAACCTGACCTGGCTGGCTCACACCTCCAAAGAGAAGGCTGACTTGTTTGCCTCTATATTTGCGAATAACTCACAGCTAGATGCTGCTGGCGTAAACCCACCTAAGCTTCCTCAGTGTTCTTCTGCCATGTTGGAAGTTCGCATCCATCAGAAAGAGGTACTAAAAACGCTAAGCACTCTAGACGTGAATAAAGCCAGTGGGCCCGATGGCATTCCAGCTATTGTCCTGCGGAATTGAGCTCCTGAGTTGTCTCCTATTCTGACTCGCCTATATCGCTTATCCCTTGAGATTGGCCAAGTTCCGAAAACCTGGAAGCTTGCCAATGTCCAGCCAGTGCCCAAAAAGGGTAGTCGTGCCGACCCTGCCAACTATCGACCTATTGCAATCACCTCCATACTCTGTAAGATTATGGAGCGTGTATTGAACAACCGTCTCCTCGCTTACCTCGAAGATAACGATCTCCTCAGTGACTGCCAATTCGGTTTCCGCCGTGGGCGATCTACTGGGGATCTTCTTGTGTATGCTACCCACTTATGGAGTGAAGCCATAGAGAAACGCGGCGAAGCTCTCGCCGTTTTTCTTGATATTTCTAAGGCTTTTGACAGGGTCTGGCACGCAAGTCTCATTGGCAAGCTTCCTTCATATGGAATCGCTGTCGGACTTTGCAACTGGATTGCAGATTTTCTGAGGGGCAGATCGATACGAGTGGTCATTAATGGCACATCGTCGGATCTGCTTGGTATTAATGCCGGTGTCCCCCAGGGATCTGTCCTCTCCGCAACTCTATTCTTGCTGCACATCAATGATCTGCTCCTAACTCCTGGTATCTTTGGGTATGCAGATGACAGCACAGTTTCGGGGAGATATCTGCCTGATGTGAAGTCTGATGCAGATGTCCGATCATTAAGGGAGGCGATGGTGGAGGGAGTGAATGCAACCCTGGAAGCTGTTTCCCTCTGGGGTGAAGCCAACTTGGTTGGATTCAATCCCTCTAAAACACAGGCCTGTCTCTTCTCGACGAAACGGAGTCCATTCCATCTAACTCCGACTTTCCGAAATGTCTCCGTGCCGGTTAAAGACCATCTCGAGCTCTTGGGTATGGACATCTCATCCAGCCTCAATTTCGGTCCCTACATCGAGTCCATTGCTAAAACCGCTGCCAGAAAACTTGGAATACTTTCTAAGGTCAGGCGATATTTTACATCTGAGCAGCTCCTTAACCTTTACCGAGCCCAAGTTCGCTCCTGCTTGGAGTACTGTTGCCACCTTTGGGACGGATCTGCTCGGTATCAGCTGGATGCACTGGACTCGGTGGAACACCGTGCGAAGAGACTCATAGGCAATGACGCTCTCGTTGAGGCTAATCTTCAGAGCCTCCACCACCGAAGACGTGTAGCTTGCCTTTCGGTGTTTTATCGGTTACATTTCGGAGAGTGTGCGGAGGTATTACATAATTTGATCCCCCCTTCCCCTTTCCACCACCGGACGACCAGGCGCGGCGAGGGCTTCCACCCTTATGTTGTCGAAGTTCCTCCTATTCGCACGAAGCGATTTGCTTCGGCCTTCATTATACGAACGGCTAGGGAGTGGAACTCCTTGCCGAGGTATGTTTTCCCGGACCAATATAACCTGGACATCTTCAAGCCCAGAGTGAACACGCATCTTCTAGGCAGGCGTGTACCATCCTAGGCCTCATCATCGCTTTCCATCAGGTGAGATTGTAGTCAAACGCATTGCCTATTTTGCATAAAAAAAAAAAAAAAAAGATTATCCCTAAATTATCTGGTAACCATTTAAGAATAACTTTATTCTTTTGACTCAGAAGTAGAGTCTGTGCAGGAAGAGAATGGGATTTAGATTGGAGGGCGCTGTAGTGCTTTTCTACCGTATTTGAAAGGTTTTTCCCCTTTTAGACATGATTAAATACAAAAAACCACAAGAAATCACAACATCAAACAAATCCGTATCAATACAAAACTTTGACGTTTTACAGATTTGGGTTTGATAGCCAAATAAAAATCTTAATGTTAGTTCCGTTTTTCGCCACGCCCATTCTCTTTCCGCACAAACTCTAGTTAGTATTTTTTATGTAAGTAAATGAAATAAAAAAAAATATAAGTATGGTTTAAATAATGTATATATCGTAAAGAGGAATATTTTTTGCATACTGGAAACTCAACTATGCAAAGTCATCATTAATCTTATATATAAGCATTTAAATGTTGTGTGTTCAATTATCCCGTCTAAAACCTGGACCGAGTGATATTTTCTACTAAAAATTTCTTCTGATTATTTTTTCCTATTATTAAGTAATTTCAAATGCATATTTACTACTTAAATTAAAATCAATATCAACCTTAATATTTTTTAATAATCCACAACAACACCCATTGGGTAAGTTACTTAAGTACACCCTTCAGTCTGACAGAACACTTTCAGAGACACCACAAGTAAAAAAAAACATAGGTATTATAGGTAAGGAAATCAATAATAAAACCCGTAAATGAAATGATTCTTAACGATATGCCTTCGTTGTCTGTCACATGCTTAGGTCACAGGCTCAGGACTCAGGTCACAGGGCTCTATACTAAAGACTCCATCTGGTGTCGGAAAATAGGTAGACACCTGTTTTTCAGAAGGCGTGTTAGTGTTATTTTTATTAACAACAAATAATAAAGTTTAAGATAAAAGAGGGATATTTCGACTTGTTTTGATCTCGTTTTAAATTGTTTACACTTTACCAGAGGGGCCATCGAGCCCCTGTCAGTTTTTTCGTACCATTCTTTAATATTTGAGGGAACTTTACTAATGTATAAGATCTTTACTAATGTTTAAAATATTTTATTACATTATATTAATTTTGAGCATTTTAAAGTCGTTTTATATTGATTAATAACCTTGTGGAAGTATACTCAATAGAAAACTAAAAATTAATTACAGATACAGATACTGATATCGATTCTGGCATGATTCTCTAAATCTAAACTTAAATTTGACAACAAGTGTAACCTTGTCATCCGTTATACAGAACGAAAAGGAGAGACTGGTGTTAAATTTAGTTTTAAGTTTAGAGAATCACGCCAGAATCGACACCAATGAAAAACAAACTACAGATAAACATGTGAAATTTTCCACTTAAAGGGCCAACCATTATATGTTCTCCCCCCACAACATACGAAATTAATTTATGATTATACTGGTGTCGATTCTGACATAATTCTCTAAACCTAAAATTAAATTTGAAAACAGCGTATCCTTGTCATTCTCTATACAGAATGAAAAGGAGAGACTACTGTTAAATTTAGTTTCAAGTTTAGAGAATCCTGACAGAATCGACAACACTGAGTTAGCTACGTTATTAAGTCAAGTGTACGTAGAAAGTCGTGACATTAAATGATGGCGCCACTAATATACATGTAGCAACCCTGTACAGTCGGACCAAAATGATTTTGATACTAGCAGTTCATTCAAGTAAAATAGGTAATTAATAAGACACACTATACAGTCGTATTTTGTTTCTGTTTTATATATAGTAGGTACCTATGCTTATCAAAAGTTTAGCCAAGCATATTTAATTGAATCAGAATAAAATTATTATAGATAAAATAGTACTTTATAGTGTAAAAGTGTGTAATGTTGGTGATTACCGCTGAGGTGCCATTGAGACCAGAGCCGTTAGGTAATCATCAATACACACAAGTTTATATCATACGACCTTTTTTAACACACTTGTTAAGAAAATAATACTCAAAATAATTTTATAGTATATAAAAAGTTTATTTAGAGAAGCAATTTGTAAATGTGCAGTTAGTAAAATTAGTGATGGGTATCTTCACTAAAAGCATCGGGACATGGTTCTTTATGTGACCATTTCTTTCTTTGGTCGGCCTTGCCTGTTTTCCCAGGAGTTTCAAACTTTCTATCATTCTTAAACCCTTCGTTGACTATCCGATTCTCTGATTTTCCTGAAAAAAAAGTAAAAAAATATGTAACGGAATAGAAACAATAACTTATTGACATGAAGCAATTAATTCAAAATTGGTAGAAAACCTGACTGAGTTGAACCATAATAACGTATCAAAAGAAATGGTCGTACTACAATATTACCTATTTACAATGTCAATCTAACCTAAAAATGTGCATTCGCCCATAAACATCATCCAAATCCCACAAAATTCATCCAGCTTGGTAGTCTTCGAAACACCGCTGGAAAACTTTAAAAATCACTTCCCGCGTGCCACTCCCATTTACTTTACTCATTTTTATACCTTTCTGCGTAGTTTCGTCTTAATTTATTACAGTTTAATCCAAACAATAAAAAATACAAAAGGAAAACTGTTCCACAACTGAAACTCGATGACAGCTGATGTACATAAGTGTGGTGTTGCCAGACACATGAACAATGTTAGTTCCTCAAACATTCATGTCACGACTTTATAGACAAACTGTAATTAAATAAAACATTTCGATCAATGCCAACTTAAAGAAAAAACACGTTAATTTTCTGTCACTCAGTTGGTACAATTGCACGCATCACACGAAAACATTACTTTTGAGATTGCTCGATTGTGCGAAGCGTTGCTGTAGTTGAAACATTCAACGTTAAGAATTATGCCGCATAATGCGCTCTAGTGCTGTAATTGGAAAACCACCTCTATTTTGTGATAATTCTGTTGACTGTATGCATCCTTATATTTCATGCCATTGCCTTCGTAATCACAATATTTTAAAACAAATAATTTGACAGTTACTGTCAGTGTCGGTCTGACGTAGCGTAATTTCCCGTCACGTCCGGCCGTCAGTTTTCAGCCGTCACTCAAAAAGAAAAGGGCGCTTTGTAAATTAAAAAAATAAACGTATCCTAAAAGTTACGTTATCTTCCTTTAATCCGTAATTGAAGAAATTAAACTATGGCTCAGCTGGTTAACAGTAAGAAAATTCTAGAATTCTTGGAACTTGTTGGTCGTTTAAAGGTAAGTTTTCTATGTTTCTGTTCCTAACGTGTAGAAAAGTAATAATTTTATGATATATTTTATTAAAATTATCAATTGATTGCAGCATGTTAAGCGGACTGGTTGGCTATTATGCGACATCGATGAATGCGAATCTATAGCGGGCCATATGTACCGCATGGGTATAATGACTTTCCTTCTGACTGAAGAGAACAATCCCACCAAGTTGGATCGTTTGAAATGCCTACAAATAGGTACTAAAGAAAATTTGCATTTATTTCGCTATTTATAATGTAAGAACAAATTTCGCTGAAATTGATAAGATCTTATACCAACTGTACCAATGTAAAATGTTGCATTGTTTGCAGTGTGACCATGGTAATGAAATTTATACCAAAGTTTTTTTTACATGTTGTCCTAAAATGGTGCATATTCTTCCATACCCTTTTTTAGGATTGATAACATTAATCTAATAGACATGAATAGTAAATAAAATAGTGTTCAATATTATCCTAATATAATAAATCTTACACTCACCACCAATAAGTAGTATTAGATAAGCTAATTTTATCTCCTTGTGGTATATTTTATAGAACCTAAAAATGACCAAATGTATAGGTAAACCGCATAATTGAGACCTCGCCTGTGGGTACAGGGTGTGGGGTAGGACGACGGGATGCCCGCACCTCTCACAGTCCCCATTTTCGTTCTCCCCCAAACCCTTCACCCTGCAGGCGAGGATATAGTTAATTGGTCTATCTATAATAACATTATAAGTTTCTTGTATAACTTACCTTCGCTATGATTTTCTCAATTTCGTTTTTTTTATATATGTATTACCTAATATGTTAAAAATTTCCAAGCATTCATTATTATTAAGACCATGGAAGGCCATGCTCCTTTGAAGGTCAACTTATAAAAAATCATAGTTATTGTCATGTGACGATAAATTCCTCCCTCTCACACTAAGCACCATCAAACTCATGAACACAGACGCGGCGGCGAGTCGCTCGCGTCGTATTTTGTGATTGCGGTCCCTTGCTTCGTAGAATTCGGTCATCGACGATAAAATTGTAATTCGCGCGCACAGCTAAAAGTAAATTAGTTATTGAAATAACCTTTGGCCTTATTTTTTTAAATAAATTGTCATATGATGATTTGTTATGGTACTAAAGAAAATAATAATAATTTTGCTTTGATTTCAGTTAAAATATCGGTAGTGTCCTATAAAAGTCGGTAGTTCCTTATAAGGCCAATCAAAAATTTTACGGTTTGTCTTGCTAAGGTATATGGACCTTACTAAGAACATTTACAAATCATGGAAATATAAACACTTAGTATATAAATATGTACCGGAAAAGTTTTATGACTTAACCTTCTTAGAAACATTTTGGCCTTACAAAGAATGGACCCATAAAAAGGCCATTATAGGCCAATTTTGTTATAAGTATTTAATTGCATTCCAAAAAGCATTTTCAACTTATTTGTTCTTGATATGATACTCATAAATATATTCTTTTATTTTATTCAAGAAAATATTCTTTATTTGATAGTGTTCAAGGAATATTCATTGAGTTTTTTAAAGAAGATTGTAATCTGTTAAGCATTTAACGTTTTGTTTAAATGAAAAAGCTTTTTATGTAGTTTTAGTAAAAGCAGATATTTCGATAATTTCAACTCTAGTTTTAAGTTGAACAACTGATTTATAATATTGGCCTTGTATAGACACCTGTTCCTAGTAAGGCAGTTTGGAAGAGCTTAATAAAAGTTAAGTTTAATAAATAGTGATTAAATTTAGAGTAAATAAAGTAATTCATATTGCGTAATAGCAATAACACAAAGTGGTAATTAATAATTCGTTTTTCATTTATCCAGTAAATGAACTAATAAAAATTGTTTATATGTTAGAGAGGCCTTCCATGGTCCACCCATCTTACTACGACAATGGCTCGTACTAAGGACAATGGACACTGACAATGGCTATTACTACAGTACTACATATTTCTATTTTAACAGTGATTTTTAATGTATGAGAGCCATTACCCATATGTGCTCAATATTACATAGTTATAAAGAATCCTTCCTAAATATCCATATTGAAGAAACATCACTACACACTAACTTCAAATTTTGAATGCAAACTTGATAATTTTGAGCATATTTGACCTTATTTATGTGTCCTATGTTTCCATAATAGAACGCAAAATAACAATGTATTTCTAACACATCAATCAGTCTAGCCCCAAAATATGCTCTGTAAGGCTTGTACTATGAGATGCTAGAGTAAGGGATAGAAATATATAATGAAGATACATATATAACTTAACTTTTTTAGAAATGTATATAAACAGCCTTGACTTACTTACAAATACTCATATTCATACCTTACAAACTTTTGCTCCAATTCATACTCCGGAGCTCGGAGTAGGTGGCACCATTAAAACCTGTATACATTACCAGTCTGCTACAGAGGAAGTCTAAAAACACAATGTTTTTACCTGACTTATTTAGTTTTACCAATAATGTTCCACCAAGTTTAAAATAATATGACATTACATACTCATAAATCTTTATTCATTCTATGATTTTTTGATATTTCAGCTTTAGTCCATGACTTAGCAGAATGTATAGTTGGTGATCTTACTCCACATTGTGGTGTCACTCCAGATGAAAAACACCGTAGAGAAGATGAAGCTATGAAACAAATAGCTGATCTCACTGGCATAGCCGGTGATAGAATGTATGAGCTTTATCAGGTAAACATATTATACATATACTGTTTAATATAATAAATTTTACTGTGAATAACTGATTGCCTTTGAGGATATTTGTATATGTCATAGGATGATATTTTAAATGTAAAGTTTTTTTCTGGCACTTGCCTAACTGCTGCCCCAGCATGATTGCTACTAACCTAACATAGTGTGAACCCAAGAATATTTTATAATGAGCTAACTATTCTTTTCATAATCTTACTGAGGAGACCTTGATTAAAACAAAAAGGGAAGATACAAACGCTCATACTTGCATCAAATAGATCCGACTCAACTATATAAAAAGCAACTCGTGAGTGTGTGAACGCACACGTCTGTATTCGTGTAAACATTCAATCGAGCGAACGAGACAGAACTGTACGGAAAAACGAGTCCTTACGGCTAAACTGTATTGTTGCCCTTTTCTTGATAACACAATGGCGATTACGTAAATAACATTCACGACAAACCATAATTTTCGAGAGAAAAATGTTTTTACGATTGAAAAGTATTCCGGAGCCATTTGTTATTTGATTTCGAACTATTTGTGTTCTTTATAAAAGCATCGAAGGCATTGTTTTATCTTTATAATACAGAATATACGCAATATTGTTATATTGATTGCACATGCAGCGTGTTTGAATTTCCAATTGTGACTAAGGCGCTTTGCAGACGACGGGGCGGGGCGGGCCGGTCAATTTCGCCGCGAATAATAGCACAAAGTGAATCCTATACTTCAAACGCACACAGCGGTCAAAAAGACCGCGCCTTGGGTGCCCGGTGTGCACTGGTGGCGCGGCATGTCCGCGGCTGCCCGCCGTGGATCATACAAACCAGTTTATATGCAGTATGCAGACGGCGGCGCGGGGCGGTCATGGACTATTCACTAGAACGAACGTCCTAAACTGACCGCCTCTGCCCGTCGTGTGCTTTATGTACGCGGCGCGGGCAGCCGCAGACATCGACGGGCAGACGCGGTCTTTATTGCTTCGTGGACAAAATGCCCGCCCAGCCAACTGCTCAACGCCTAAGGCGACTAGTGGTCATACATCACGATTTAAGCGGATCACTTTAGAGCCACGAGTGCCGTATCTTCCCTTTGAGTTTTAATCTAAGGGGAGACTCGTGTTTTCGCAAAAATTCTATATTTTTCGGTAAGACTGAGAAATGCCATCTAATTATCTGCGTTTTCGCGGAAATTCGATTTATCAAATCACCTTACGACTTAAATAAAGGGGAACTTGGAAGAGGAATCTATGGACTTAGGCTCGTATTACAGAATTACAACTAAGTGTTGATCTTTACTTGAGTACAGTTACAAAGGCATGTCGCTATATATATATATAGCACATAGCAACATCCCTTTCTAACTATGCTCAAAACTAGATCAATCAATCTTTCTATAATACAGGCCTAAGACTTTAGGCACACAAATATTAATGTGAATGAGAAAATAATTCTTGCATAAAAGGGAGCAAACAAGTATATGGCCTGCCTGATGTTAAACAGTTTTAATATCTATAGATGCTTGCAATACTGTACACCCTTATAACATTTTATAAAACCTTAAATTATTTGAATATTACATTTTTTTAAACAGCTTTTAGCCTTAATTTCCACTGTTATCTTCTAGGAATATGAGAAGCAGAGCTCCCCTGAAGCGGCATTCGCTAAGGACTTGGACAGGTATGACATGATACAACAAGCATTTGAGTATGAGAAACGCGAGAATGCACCTAGAAAGCTTCAAGAATTTTTCTCAGCAACTGAAGGGAAGTTCAAACATCCTTTCATAAAAGAATTAGTCAAAGAGTTAAACAGACAAAGAGATGAATTTGAAAAAAAATCCTCATTAGATGGTGAAGCTATTTGAATAGTCATAAAAGCATACATTTATCAATTTTATTAATTTTAATTTAAATCGTTTAAATTATTTGAAAGTGCATAAAACTATTAATATTGTGATTTTTCAGTAACATACAGATTAACACATTTTAACAGCTATTTATTTAACTAAATTATGAGATCAATAATTCAAGTAGGTATTTTGTAACAAACCAGCATAGATAGCTATTTCTTACTTTTTGAAAATACTTACAAAAGAAGTGCCATTTTGCATTTTTGTAATGATATTGTATTATACTCAAGTAGGAGTAATGTCTGCTAATTATACTTAAGCCACCTTAATACAAAATATTGACTAAAGTTAAACCTGGGTTAAAACTGGTGTTGTCACTTATGTTTGCTAAAAAGAATTTACAGACAACTTTGGTTGTAAACCAAGACTAACTTTAGCATGCATTTTGGAATAAGGAGGAATATTAATAAAATTTTTAAAAAATGGTTAAGTAATATAATACAAAAAGGTCCCTATTTGAAATGCATTATAAAGTACATAATTACTTATATGAAAGAGAGAAATTAGAGGAAACTCAAAAAGATATAGAATTTGGTATTAAGATTTGGCCTGTTGATTATTTGATAATACTATTATGCATTACATATTTGCACAAGCTAAGCGAGTCTTATAAACGCATGATTATTTTCATTGTATTTAACAAGGTTACTTATGTGAAACTTTGTAAGTAATATTTTTTATCTTCTTTGCAGTTTCCTTTAATAAAAATTATCACGTGTATAGAGATAAAAAAGATGTGTACTAAGCAAAAATGTTTGTTTGAGGTCTTGGCCGTTTTGACTCATTTCACAATAAGTTTGTTGCTGGTCAACCATTCTCACATTGTGAAGTGAATCAGCGTGTGTGTGTGTGCGGTACGATGAAATAATTTACTCATAACCCATTCATGGATAACATATCTATCCCCAGAAAGAGGTGACTTATTTGTTTAAATATTTTTTTGTATACTTAATGTTAAATAACAATGGATATTTACAAACTTAACTGTGATAAGACTCTTACTAGCGGGGAATGTTTGTTAGTCATCCATCATTACACAATTCTTCAGTGCCGTGCCCAAGGCAGCTTGTTAAGAAATATCGCGATTGATTCATATTTCCTTTTTCATTATTTATAAAAGATAAAAGTATTGGTGTTGTACTTACTTAACGATTATTACATACTGGTAATGATGTCGATTCTGGCATGATTCACTAAAGCTAAACTTAAATTTGACAACAGTGCATCCTTGTCCTTCTCTATACGGAATGAAAAGGTGAGACTGACCTTAAATTTAGTTTTAAGTTTAGAGAATCACGCCGGAATTGGGCCCACTAGCTCATTTGCAAAAATCCTGACAAGAATTTTAGTAACTATGTTAACGTTGTCGAGCAATTTACAATTTAAGTAACACTTATGCCTAATTGCAAGCAATAGAGTGCTCTATTAGGATATAAGGGCCTTTTTCGATTTCTGTGATCATTTGTTCACATTTTATATTAATATGTAATTACATATTATGTCACTTTTCTATAGGTCTGTAACATTAAAGCCGTCTGGCTAATTGAACTTGTAAATTATTGTTAGTAGGTGTTTGTTTACATAATCAACAATCTCTTATGACGGTGACTAAATGATATCAAACCAAAGGATATTGAAAAAAAACTAAGAAGCCTCTTTCAGTTTCCACATTCAGTTCAATGTGTCAAACAGACAGACAGAACTTCAAACAAATTCATAATTTTAATTGCGGTATTTTTCGAATTCCTTCGGCTTTTAGCAAACGCCAAAAATATATTCCAATCTCTGAATTTCATTGATGTATTATAAGCAAACCTAGAAGTTTGTAAGTTCTATATTTTTTTACCAAAACCATAATTATCTTTTCTGTCTTTGCCTAGTCTATCCAGAACGACTTAAGCGAATACATCAAACATTACTTTATTTTGTCCACATGTTGGTTTTTAGGCCATACTCGGATTTTATCTTGTTAGGCGTTTGAAGTTGATCTCTTCTAAGACATGAATGAGTCAATCAAATACCCAAAACGCTATTATTAATAAACAAAAACTAATTACTAAACTTGGATTATTTTCCATGCTTTGTCTCTGTTCATTGAATGACAAATGACATTTGAGTGATATGAACAAAACACGGTGTAACTAGTCTAGGCTTATTCCTCGTTTATTACTATGGTTATTAGTTTATTAGTTTGACTTTTGCTAAGAGTCTTTAGGCCCGTATTATAGAAAGATTTAAGTAATTAATCTAGTCTTGAGCATAGTCAGAAAGGGATAATGCTCATGCTCACATCCCTTTCTAACTGTACTCAAGTAAAGAACAACAATTAGTTGTCATTCTGTAATACGAGTAGTCTAATATAGAAGCGTCGGAACTTTGATATTTGAACTTACCGCATATACAGATAACGTTACAGAGCTAGCTAGCTAGTTAAGCATAAAAACATCACCCAGCACAGCTCCATGTATTTTTGGGAAAATTGGAAAAACAGTACTAGAGTAAGTTATTCAAAATAGCTACTTACGTAACTAAGTCAGTTCATGATAATTTAAGTTTATTTTATATGATCCATGAAAATATATTATTGTATATTATCGATATTATCTCAAGATATTATAGATATTATCTCTCTCTCAGTTCATCAGAAAATGAGCATTAGGTACCTATATGTCGTTTTCGGTTAGTTTTTTTATTGGTGTTTTTTTCTATTTTTATTTTATTGCTAAGATAATAATTATATGTATTAGATTTGTATTTAAACGACAACCCGTAAGCAAGTATGACCATCACAGCACAAATAACATTGCACCACCTCTCTGCAAGTCATCAAATCAATATGAAATCATTTTTAACATTGTTTCTGGCATTTTCATGACAATAATGTTAAGTTTAAGGATGTTTTACTTTTTAATACCTACAATACACAGTATTATTATTCTCCTAGGATAGTCGTTAAAATCGGAAGTTTACCTACATATTTTTGTTTAACCAAAAATTCCATTGTTCCTAGAACAAAAAAGAGCTAATGACATGTTATTTTGGTTACGAACCAGTTGTTATATTATTTTGAACTTAATTAATGAATAATTTTATTAGTAGATACTTATTTGAGTAATAGTTGCAATATTTATAAAATTCATTTGTTTGTAGATATAGGAATTACTTGTAGTGTTTGAAACATTACGTATCCACATTGCTGAGCGATGTTGCATTTCGTAGAACATACAGTGTCCATTTTGCCCGGGATCCAACGTCGCACCGGGCTTGAATACAAAAAAAATGTTGCATTATTTGGATTGTAATCGTCATTTTAGCCATGCCGGTATCCCTATTGCATTGCCATGCAGTAATTCTTTCTTCATACAATTTACTGTTTTACACAAAGTTCTTTCTTATAATGATAATACATATATACATAATAAAGATTTATCCAACCAATTAAAGTTATTTTAAAGTACTCAAGTGTGTAGTTGGGTTTAGCCATCTGAAGTGCTAGTATCAACTGAAAATTCTTCCAGTCATCATGTTTTAGCCACTGCAGTTATCGAAACACCATCGCCTCTATCGGCCAGTACCAATAATTTAACTCCAGTAAGAGAAAGGCCTTTACGAACTTTATTGCCTAGATATTTTTAGCAGACTTCAAAAGGAGGAGGTTGCAATTCGTATTTTATTATTTTGTTTATGGTCAATTCATACTAGCATAGAGTAGAAGCGCATCGAAGCGATTTTAAGAATACTAACATAGCAAAAAATCTCTTGTCTCTGCAGCGTAATCCACATATTCCTTCTGAAGCCCAAGCAGGAACTTTGACAAGTCAGTGATCGTATCGTCAAATGTTGTATGGAAGAATTCAGTTTGTTATTACTTCCGGTAGGGGCGCTGCTTAGTTTTCATAGAAACTGACGCTGCGATACGAGGATTACAGCTGGATAACAGAGCTGTCAAAGTTCACGCTCGAGCCTTGCGCCGTCAATGGTGATTTGCTTTTCACGTTTTTGAAATTCGCTTCGATGCGTTTCGTTTCTGCCACAGAACACAGAAAGGTTTCTATGTTCTGTGGTTTCTGCGCTAGTATGAATTATTACAATCTTACAATCACAAAACAACTATTGATAAGAAACGAAATCTAGTCTACTGGAGGTTGATTAATGTTACTGGCCGTACATAAACACGCCTCAAAATAGTTACAGCGAGACATAGGCTAACAACACACGGATCTGTCTTTCCCCGCACCCGGCGGCCGCAGAGCTGTTTTATTTCAAAACTCACGAGACCGCAGTTTCCTACGGTCTCGCAGCAGCCGTCATGGCTGAGAGTTCGGGCGAAACCCGTCCCATCTGCGGGCGGAAACAGCACCGCGTTTTACCTACAATTTCACATTCTACGGGAGATGCGGGAGAAAATCGCGATGGAGTTCTTAGCCAAAGGTGCCGAAAACTTAGACCTTACTTAACTTGCTACAGTACCTACGTATTGTATTGTAACAGTTAACTACTGTAAAGAATTAAATAAAAGTTTTCTACTCCTCGAGTGTTTCTCTTTAACTCTGTAATCACCTATGGAGTTAGTTCGTACGGGAGAACATACAAAACACATAAAGATAAAATAAATATACTACTAATAAATTTTTGAAAGTGTATTTTGAGTAAACAGCAAAGTATTAGAAATAATGTGAGTGAAGATGATTAAATATATTTAAATATTGTGAAGTAATGAGTATTTACAATAAGACAAGGTTGCAAAATACTAAATGATGAAAATAGATATATCCCAAACTTAAAAGAATGGCTTAGGTCAGTGAGACTGAGGTATTTATTGTATCTGAAAAGCTGTGACCTTCCAAATTATAATAATGTATATGGTACTAGAGTTGAACAATATTTATTACCTAAAATACTTAATAAACTCCCTGAAGAATTAAGCCAACTTATTAAATCAGGCGCTAAGTATAAGTCTAAGCTAAAAAATAATTTCATTGAATAAAAGCCCGTAAATCATCTTTTATTGTAAACTATTCATTTTGAATTACAGAACTGTCAATGTAGTTATGTGGTGGTTAGGTGATTTCACAAGGCTGTAGCAACTTATCTATGCCAGATAAACCATAACCTCCATATAAATTAAGGAAGACTAAGCTTGGATTAGTTACTTTGTTTTGTCTCTGTCTATTGAATGACAAATGGCTTTTGAGTGATATGAACAAAACACGGTGTTACTAGTCCAAGCTTAATCCTTGTTTATTAATAAGGCGGTTAAGGTTTTAGGCCTGGAATGTAAATAATTTAATTGTATACTTATAATTTAAAATAAAGAGAGACAAAAATACCTGCTTTTAAACTGAACTTTTTATACCAAGATGGAAGATGGACCTGCTTTGAATATATTGTTCGTACCTCTCTTTACTTACTCGATGCTTTGGATAGGTACCTTGCAAAAATGTGCAATACTTCGTATATTTCCAGTCGCCCCCGCGGGGATTGCCACCGTATGCAAATGGGAATAAACTAAGTGAAGTAAAGGCAATGACTATTTCCATTTGGCTCCAGTGGCAGTCCCCGCGGGAGCGGCTGGGAATAAACGTTCCGTTTTCATATTCCCATTTGCCTCCAGTGGGAATCCCCACGGGAGCGACTGGAAATATATGAGATCCTTTTCATTGCCGACATGGATGAGACTAACCAACCTCGTAATATTGCTTCATTATGGACATTCGTTCAACTATATCAAGGAGCGTTCTGAGAAGTTGTCCCATCTCCTCTCGTTCAAAGGATGACGGGTACTAGCTTACCATGCATGTGGTAACCCTAAGCAAGCTGTCAAAACAAAGATCTGACCAACCAAATCTGAGCTGAAGAAAATATCAAATGTAGTCTTCTTTAGGAACCATCAGATTAATTAAAAAATCCTATGGGAACTGCAAATAAAAGTACAGCTCATTACGTACTTTTAGAATTTTATTGTACAAAAATTGATAATTGAGTAATATACATAGTGACCTATTCAGTCAAAATTAATATTTTACATTACGTTTTGCATAAATGCTAGAATATGAATTTTGTGACCATTCTTATTTCATTCATATCTTCACATTGCTTGCTTATTATCAAACTTGCCAGATTTCATTCTGGTACAAATACATGTTATAAGAGAATCAAAAAAAAAACAGCGTGTAATTGGGTAATTTATTGAATTAGGCTTTTATGGAACTGAAAATTTTAGTATAAACTTGAAAATGTAAATTAAATGAGTGCTTCTATCACATGAACAATTTCAGCTATCAGCAATAAAGCTTAAAATTTATGTTCATCATATGGAGCAGTCATGTAATTCTTACCTATAGTGTGTTCAATTAATTTACAGCTTGTTTTTGATTATTGCTCCCACCTGATTGCTCCTCTTTTTTTCGTTGTTTTTCTCGCATCAATTCAGCATCCCTAAAACATGAAACAACTGAGTATAACACTTGCTGCCTTTTCAGAATTGAGAAAAATATTCTGGGATGCCGTAACAAAAATCTGTGACCTTGTGCCATCGGAAAAAATGCAATAGGTGTTTTGTTATACTAAACAATTTTGATTTATAAGTTATAAATGTATATAAAAATAAGTTTTCTCAAACATACTTGGAAGTAAGAACATTATTTTGACAACCTTCTCAGAGATAAATCTAAATTTCTGTACTGGCCACATACATGCGAGCAGTGGCTGGCAAAAGTTGTATGAAAATCCATATCAGTGGTGTTTTAGCGGCCAAATATATTACATAGTAAAATTATATCTCTTGCGTAATTTGAGAATGGAACGATTTTTACTCTGAAACATGGCAACCAAGGTAAGTTTCAAAGGTTTTATTTAAATTTAGAACTGACCTGCAAAATCGAGTGATTTATTGAAAGAAAAACAAAACAAATGAATTCAAGTGATGTTGTTGTTCCACTTTGAAAACTAGGTAATTATATTTTAAAATAATAAGTTTTGCCTAGTAGTGCAGGCGCCAAAGGTAGTTGAGTATGCAAAATGTGAGGACCGCCAACTATCCTCAAATTCTTTTATCTGAGATACCAAACAAAAAGAAAACCCATGTTGCCAGCCGCTGTGTTGGTCCCTTTCCCTTTTACCCGCCCCTCTCCCCGCCTTGCGCGTTGATACGTCGTAGCGCTCGGAATAGTCAGTAGAAAATAATTCTTAGTGCGCAACGATTCATTTTTTTTTGTATTTACGTAATATTATTTGAGTGATGATGATATTTCTATAAAATATCTGGAGTCAACTTTACGGAGTAAAGGTCAAATTATGAAAAATTTTATAATTTCAAATGAACATACAAAAATTCCGGCTAATTGTAATAATTTCTTTGCAAGCACTGAAAATAAGTTACAGCTCGTTCGATTTCTCTGTATGCTGCTCCTAAATATGCACAAATAAAAGAAGATTGCGAGTTATATATTTGTGGAGGATTTGATGATCCAACAAAATGTTTCAAATTACAAGGTTCTTCATTTGTTGAGGTGCCTGACTTAAATTCGAATCATTTAGAAGCCGATTCAAGGATGTTTTGTCACATATTTCACGCAGTAAAAATCCAGTCTGCCCATGTCATAATCCTTAGCACTGATACAGATGTTTTCATCCTAGGAATTTATTTTTGAAATAAGCTAGCACGTCTAGGTTGTTTAGGTATATGGTTCGATGGTTCTTATAAGAAGAAATACATTTTAGGATGTCATTTGGCTGCTCAATCCCTTGGAGAAAACATTTGTCGTATTTTGCCAGCATTACACTCTCTAAGTGGTTGCGATTCGACTAGCAGATTGGGCTCGAAAAAAAAAGCTTTAAAAGCTGCAACGTTGGATTTTGTACAAAAAGCTCTAAGACATTCAGGAATCCATATCTAAGCGTAGAACAGTTAATAGAATAGAATTAGAAACCGTTTGCGTCTATCTTTTCTCAAGAAAATATTAACTGCTAATGACCTTCGGTATAAATTAATATCTCAAAATATCGGATTCAACTTAAAGTTATTGAAAGTAATTTGCACATCAGATGCTCTACATTTACATTTGTTAAGAGCTTCAGCACAAACATATATATGGATAAAGGCTCAGCAAACACTACTACAGCCTATTGATTACACAGTATTAGGCTATGAAAAAAAAAGATGGTAAATTATACCCACGACAACTGACGAAGCAACCATTGCTAGAATCGTTGATCCAGCCCTGTAAATGTAGATCAAATTGTCATACAAAGGCTTGTTCTTGTAAAAAATTACAAGTAAATTGTATTTTATCGTGCAAATGTATTCATAATGACTGTGAAAATAAAGAAGATTAATTATTTGTATTTTTCTGTATGATTTGTGTTCAAACTTGCTTTTTTATCTTATTTGCTATTTTTATCAACAATTTTTGTTTTTATTTTTAATCTTTTTGTTTATTTTTCAATTAACTAGCTATAATTATTTATAATTATAAGAAACTATCGGATATCGTAACTAAAATAATCATTGAAATGATTCCTAGGCATTTGTTCATACTTGATATCTAAGGGGGTGGGGTGTAAAAAAAAATGGACCAATAAATCTCCCGGCAACATTTAGAATCATAATCTGCAAGCTTTCCAGAGCTCAAAACTATACACAGAATGCGGTCCTCATATTTTGCACACTCACTTCCATCCAGCGCCCGGTCTATAGGTACTACTTAGTTTTAATTTCTGCACATTAT
The DNA here is from genome assembly GCA_902850365.2 of Chilo suppressalis. NCBI lineage: Eukaryota > Metazoa > Arthropoda > Insecta > Lepidoptera > Crambidae > Chilo > Chilo suppressalis. The sequence continues at coordinate 11,013,278 of OU963897.1, read as the reverse complement.
TTGGCAAAATACTATACAAGGCTTGGCCACAATTAGGCATTGATGGACTTACGTATGTGTGCCTCAGCTTCGCCTCTGCCCACATTTACATGTTCATCTATCAAAGCCTCTTTTGCTGGCTGCTGCAGTAATGCACAATTATTATATTCTATTGCCAGTGTTTTTTCAAAATAATTATCTTTTTTGTAAACTTAAAAGAGCAATCAATACTACTATTTTTGAAAACAACATTATGTAGGTAGTTGAAACCAGCTGGTTGTCTTTTTTTAATTCAAATATTTTATCCACAGCAGGTCCAATTTAGTTGATAAAATGAAATCAGAGAGAGAGAATGTACATGTAATGTTGACATATTTTGTGGACTGTAACATTTACTGGTACTAACATTGGCTCTTTTTAGAGCAAAACGTACCCCCCACATAGCAAAAGCATGGGATTTAAAATACTACCTATGCTTTCTCTCTTGCAGAGACAAACCAGTCTTCTCATTGGCATTCTTCTTCTTTTGCATTTCTTGTTGTTTTTTCTGGTTCTTGGCACGAGCCAAATCTCTCTGATTTCCACCTGTAAAATTAAGTAGAGACTTAAAATACACGATTGAAATAGACTAATGGGCTATTGCTTTTATAGTAAGGCAAGTGTGGTATTTGTTTTCTCAAAATGTTGCAAGATGTCTATTGTCCACACAAGTTCTTAGCGTCACAAATTAGGTGCGATTCTAAGATGTCACAAGAAATCTAGAACATTCGAAGGAATGTGATCAAAAGCAGCAGCAGTAAATAGTTTGAAAGGCTGTAGACTTCAGTCGTCCAAATATTTCGATATCCAAAGTAAACATATTATTTATTAAGAGGGGGTAAGTACTTACGGGTCATCCTGGACTTGTTACAAAATATAACAAAGTCGAATCAGAAAGTCCAAAGCACGGACGATACGCTAGCCTGGTCGAAACCTAGGACAACGCACCGCCCTCCCTTCTTCCAATAGTAATGAAACTTTGAAGAAAACTAAAATGTACCTGGCTGGAAACAGCACAGCCAGCTGGTCACAACCACAAACAATGAATCGTATGGCGGCACTCAGTGTTACCAGAAAGTCATTTCGCCTTCCCCCCAAATCTTACTCGAAATCCCCCCAAAATAGAGGTTTTTAAAGGAAAACCCCCCAAAATGCAAAATATTTCTTAAAAATACAATAATATTTACTACTTAACATGTATTTCTGCACAAATTACGATTTAGCAGAGCAAAGATGATAGATATTGTCGAATCGATATGCAGTTTAAGCTATAACGATTGACTGATTTGCTTGACTTGGCCAGTGTTGGGCGTAATTAATTACTTTTGTAATTGAATTACTTTAATTGAAATTAAATGTATTTGAAATTACTGTAATTCAATTACTTACGTCCGAAGTAACATAAATTACATTAGTTTGTAATTCAAATTACTTTTTAAGGGTAACATAATAAACTACTAAAATTGAGCGGTTATTAGCTTGATGCCCGTACGCAGCATAACACAAACAAAGTTTTAGTGTATAATTTGCCATGAATTTATGAGTGTGTAAGTGTGCGCCTCGTTACCAGTACCTACACAGCTACCTAGCCCTTTTCTAGTCTCTCGGCGGCGTGCACTTTTATTTCGATTGATTGTTCTCATATGCTACAATGATACTTACCAAAATCTTACACAGTTTCTGATCAAATGTTTGAACAAAGAGTAGTATTAATGTCTAATTTAAAATAAATTAAACATTTATGTCTTAATTTTAAACAAGGTGGTTATAATTACACTATTTATCTGATCTATTTCTTAAATAAACATTTGATAAATCATAATACACTCCCGGACTCTTGAATCTAGCCACCTTACATTTCCTAAAAGCCCAATACACAAAAAATATACAATATAACAAAAAAGTTTTTATGCATTTTTAAAGCTGGCATATTTCATCGTCTTTCCCGTATGTATTATTCCAAATTAGAATTTTAGAATTTAAAATAAAGAACAAAAGCCGAGCTTGGTCACTGATTTGAAAAAAATAATGACTGTTGAAAATATTTCGTAAGCTAGTAGTGACAATCAATACATTGTCACTACTAGCTTACGAAATCGATACCTTAACTCTGTTCAGATACAAGAACAGCTCAGGGACTTTCACGGAGTGGCTGTAAGTGCTCGGACCGTTAGAAGGCGACTCAATGAACATGGTTTAAAGCCCCATAAGCCAGCCAATGAACCCAAATTGACACGAGCACACCGAATAGCCCGTCTAGAGTTTGCGCGCGAACATCTAAATTGGACTCGACATCAATGGAGCCAGGTTCTCTTCACAGATGAGTCCAAGATAATGGACGGAAGGAGTAAGGTGTACCGAAGACAGAACGAGCGTTTCGCGCAATGCTGTATTGAAGAGAAAGTGAGTTATGGTGGAGGATCATGGACAGTCTGGGAAGGAATCTCTATGGAAGGCAAAACTGAGCTAGAGGTAGTAACGGGACCACGACTGCCGCACCTAGATGGCAAAAGATACATTCGCCAATGTTTAGAGAACCACGTGATGCCATATGCTGGATTTATTGACCAAGATTTCGTTTTAATGCATGATAATGCAAGGGCCCATACTGCGGGAATCGTCAGGGAGTACTTAAATGACATTGGTATCACTGTTATGAGATGGCCAGCGCGAAGTCCTGATATGAATCCTATAGAGCATCTATGGGATGAGCTGAAGAGGCGTGTTCGAGCTCATCATCCTGCCTAGCAAACCATGCAGGAGCTCAAAAATGTAATTTTGGAAGAATGGGAGGACATTCCTCCAACCTGTCATAACGACATTGATTAATTCTATGCCAAACCGTATGAGAGCTGTCTTAAATGCACTGGGAGGCAATACAAGTTACTAAATAAACATTTCTTTTCATGTAAAACATGTCTTTATTTAAAAATCGATTAGATTTTTTCCTTGAAAAAAGCAAATATGGAGAATATTGTTTCAACGTAACTCGACTTATTTAATAAATTGTAGTTCAAATTTAGAACAGTGGGCCCAATTCTGGCGTGCCAACTTATATCTAAAATTAACTAAAATTAGATATAGAGTTGTCAAATTCAATTTGGTATTCTGTAATGACACACTATCTCTAAATTTAAAATTGACGTCGCTAAGTTATTCAACTTAGATTTAGATGATTAAATGGTATTCTGAAACGCATTCTAAATGTCATATTTTCTCTGAAATTAGAAATGTCACACTAAATTTAAGAAGGACCTACGGAGGTCCTCTCTAAATTTAAATGTGAATAATTGAGGCCAAATATCACGTAAATGATTGCTGTTTTGAACTTGATGTTAAGGTTGGACATGGGTTTATTTCGTTAAAAAGACATAAATTTTATACAATAATGAACGACGACGGAGATAATAATATATTAGCTAGATCTTTTTTTTTTTTTTTAAATGATAGGTGTCTATGTTTCGATGCGGATTTATTAAAAGCATATTAATGTGTCATAGCCTAATGCGGCTTAGTGAGGGCTAACGACTGCAGATGCAGCGAGCAGCAACATAGGAACTCGATATAATAAATACATTTTGGGTTGATCACCCATCCTAAGCTCGGCCATTGTGAAAATTGCTTAACATTCACGATCGCAGAACGAAAGCGTTACACTTGCGCTATTGTGGTCTTTCGTAGGTAATGTACACGTATATCTTGTATAAAATACTAAATAATTTAAGGTAAAATCTTTTATAACATAAATAAAAATCCACTTCATATAAAAACAAGCTAAAAAGGTAAGAAATCTAGGTACTAATTCTATAGGTGGTTTTGTTTCTATGAAGCAGTTTTTAATATTTGTTGAATATGAAATGTTTTTACTTCCAACTTTTTATAAGCTAATCATATTTCTTAAAATAACCAAACACGAAATAAGTACCTACTGTTTGTAATTGAAAAGTTTGTTTTTATAGATCCGAAACTTGGCATCTTCACCAAATGAATAATTGGGATTTGGAACGATCTCGCCATAAACTGATAGAAACAAAAAAGATAAAAATAGGTTACGTATCTCGGATTATACAATAAATGAGAATAAAATCTTCACAAAACAGCCGAGGGGATAATTACAACCTCTTACCGAAACCGAAATATATAAACGTAGGTAGGTACCTACGAGTAGGTAATAGATAGATTAGACCGTGTAGGCGGTAGCAGAGTTAACTAATCATCATCATCAGCCTATTAATATCCCCATTGCTGGGGCACAGGCCTTCCCTATAGATGAAATAGGAATATGAAATACCACGCAGGCCCAGTGCGGATTGGCGGGTGCTAACGACTGCAGATGCAGCCGGGACCAACGGCTTAACGTGCCTTCCGAAGCACTAAGGAACTCGAGATAGAAGATTTTTGGTCACCCATCCAATGACCGACCACTGCGAAAGTTGCTTAACTTCAACGATCGCAGCCGAACGAGCTAATCGTCTGCGCCATCGAACTCTTCTAGGTAACTTATATTAAATAATCTATTTTACATGGATTATGGACACATTCATGCTATGGCGGTAACTGACTAACTGCCAGGCGGTAATTGACTGACAACCGAGCAACAAATGAAACAACGCTCGGAAAAAATTTGGTCCCGTATCGGCTCTGCCACGGCCCTCTGCATGAATACAGCGCCGGCGCGGTGCCGCCGGTCAATCGTAGTGATACCTCAGACAAAACAATAAACGTTTTTGCTCGGACGAGACACTGTAAATTACAGATCGGCTCGGTTACCATGCTACGGCTGAAAATCGCCTCAGGACTCGACACGGTCCATCGTCACTGATCATCCTTAATAGATTTGTTAGGTACGAAAATCTAGTTGGTACCTATATTTTAATTTTATTTTAAAAGTGGTAGATTTCCCCATCCTTTTGCCAAAACAAATACTTGGCATTTTCTAAGAAAAAATATGATTATTAAAGTTCTGCCCGCAGATTTAATTACTCCAAGTTCTTATTTTTCCCCAAACTAAGGATAAACACTCCAAATCTAGAAACCCTAAGTACCACAGAGTAGGCAAGTATTCACTCTATAAAATGGATTCATAATTTGTCATGCAGTAAAATAACAAACTTATTTTAAGTTTCCATATTTCAAAAATTATGAAGAACAACAATGAATTACTGAAATAAGTCAAAATCACTGAATAATAAGTAATTATTGCTAATTTGAGTAAACCGATAATTACCGGTTCAATGCTTTTACATAATCTGTGAATTCAATTTACATGCTCGTTTACAGCTGTCAACTGTGTCCTTCATTTAGTTAGTTCGCAATTTCAGAATACCAATTCTCTAAACCTAAACTAAAATTACCTCTCTAATCTAAACGTAGATTTAGAGAATGTAACGCAAGAATCGGTCCCACTGGCACTCTAAATGAATGATGGGTATACCAGCTCCAAAACTGCCTCAAAACATTTTCCTTCTACATACATCTTTTATAAGTTACAGTACTCCAAACCAAATAAATCAAGGTGGCTCGATTTAGGTGTCCGGGAGTGTATAATAGTTTTATTTACAATACTACCTCGTCTTTAAAAGAATTAACAATTACAATTGCTAATTGTAATTGTAAATTGAATTACATTTCAATAATTTCAAGTAATTTGTAATTAAAGTCACCAATTACAATTTGTAATTGAAATTGTTAATTTGAAGTTAATTATATTTTGCCCAACACTGGACTTGACATGGACTTAACTGACCGAGCGACTGAGCAAGACGGATTGGACCGACGACTACATTTTTTTTATGTGGGCTTTGGACTTAGAGGCAGTGTTGCCAACTCGGATTTTGAAAAAGGCGTAGGCCCGATGAGAAAGATTTAGTAATTTTTGCATATAAAAAGTACGTAGATCTACGTACTTTTTTCTGAGTGAAATGAAGAAGTTAGGTGAAACCGAATGAAACGTGTATTTTGTTATACAATTTCTTTAAAAACGGGAGATAGAACAAAGAGTTCTTGGAAAAATCGCTGCATTGGAAGCATTTACCATGCTGTGGTAGACCATGACCATGTGGTATTATAAATCCATGATTTCTAATAGATCACATGAACAATAGAGTTAGTTATCATGATACACTTGGTAAAAGACTCTAGAAAGTTGTGGTTTAAATTGCCAAGAGAAATAAAACATACACTTACACATGAACACATGTTTAAAACTTGCTAAATCTTGTAACCTTATCGACTTAAATATTCTTTTTGCAAACATCAATGCGATGTAAATACTCATTGAAAATATTTAAAGTTTAATAATTCAATTTTTAAGGTTACGAATGTACCTACTAAGTCAAAGAGTTTTGTCGTTTCTCCTTTCACAAATCCTGCGTCCAGCAATAATTTAGTCAATAAAACCAATGACGGAAACCTTTTCTACAAGATGCAAGACTTTTTAGATACATCTTTATAAGAAATAATCATATGTATAGTTTTTAAGTAAAGTAACGGAAAATATTCTTCTTTATTCTAGTGAATTAAGTTATATACAAATTTGAAAAAAATAAAGAAAATACGTAGATTCTGGGACTAAAGTTAGTAGGTTTGCAGAAAAGGCCTAAAATACGTAGATCTACGTAAAAAGACGTAGAGTTGGCAACACTGCTTAGAGGTCCGAATCTGGCATGATTCTCTAAGCCTAGTAAAATTAATTTTGACAACAGTTTATCTTTGTTATGCGCTATACAAAATGAGAAAGAGAGACTATTGATTGACTGTTAATTGAATTACATTTCAATAATTTCAAGTAATTTGTAATTAAAGTCACCAATTACAATTTGTAATTGAAATTGTTAATTTGAAGTTAATTACATTTTGCCCAATACTGGACTTGACATGGACTTGACTGACCGAGCGACTGAGCAAGACGGATTGGACCGACGACTACATTTTTTTTATGTGGTCTTTGGACTTAGAGGTCCGAATCCGGCATGATTCTCTAAGCCTAATAAAATTAATTTTGACAACAGTCTATCTTTGGCATGCGCTATACAAAATGAGAAAGAGAGACTATTGATCGCGACTTTTAACCGATAAAAAGTTTATGAAGTAGTTTTATCTTTATATATAAATATAATTAAAACCTCCCATTTCCCCCAAACCCAAATTTCTTGCCCCCCCCATTAATCCCCCCAACGCTTAAAACTTCCCCCAAATTTGGGGGAATCCCGGCCCGGCATTAGTGGCGGCACTTCACTTGTCGATTCGGTGTTTGCGTTTTTGTGTACAATTTTTTGGCAAAAAAATGACGAAAAAGGGTATATCAAATAAACGACAATGTGACCATCCACACGTGGCGTCTAAGAACGTATAACTACAGATTAGCGAAGATAAACAAATATTACTAACATTTGTGATTCGAAACTTTAAAACGTTTACAAAATGGCGGAGGAATAAGCTCTTGCAGCGAAATACATACATACATACTTACATAATTCCCTGCTGATATTATAAGTGCGACGTGAAAATTTACAAAATGGTTTAAATTATTTAAATTTATTTTTAACTTCGTTCCAACCGAGTGTTGATGACGTTTGCTTTTTTGTTATAGCTAGTGTTTATTGTGATCCTCGGCCTCAAGATTAACTATCCTTAGCACATACATACCACCACACATAACGTGGGATATATGGTATAGACGAGAGTATATTAAGAATGGCAGTGCATTCCGAGGGTGAAAGAGCATCAAAAGGCAAATATAAAAATAACCACATGTCTACCAGAACCACACCTGAGCCTGCACTGGGATCAGACTTCTTAACTTTGCCCATAAAAGTTCATTTCACCGACATCAGGAAATCTTTCTTGCTTTTAAATGCTGAACAGTGCAGTACAACCTTATTTTATTTATCTGATGCCGTTAGTCACTCATGCTCCTTATATTTTTATGATACCTGGACCAATCATAGGAATTCATCATAAACTGCAATAAAATATGGGGTCCATTTCATGTCCAAAGATTAACTCTTGTATTACTATTATAAGATGAGTGTGACAAATTCTAACCAACTACTTTGAAATCAATATTTAAAACTAAATAATAAATACGCCCTTTATTTCCCTGTTTGCTGGTTGCTACCATTTTGGTATAATAGCAACACTTATTAAAAAATCAACTGAAGAATATCTCCGATCTGTCAAAAAAAATGTACCGCTTCGAATGTATAGATTATTATTAAAAAGTGTTAAATTGTTCAATTTGCTATTTATAATATGTATTGTGTTGTGTGAGATTGCAGAAGTGTTTGGGAACCAAATTCCAGCACTAAATTTCACAGGTAAGTCTATTACATTACGCCAATGTTGTCATCATAATAAAACGTTAGTATTTATAAATCATAGTGTCCTGAGGCTATAAATTAACGTTATTCTTGTTTTATTCACTACATTTGGTACCATATTCAGCAGTTTATTAAATTAAAATAATATATATTTTGGTTTTGTAGGGTAACCATTATCATTACACTTGAGATATTTTGAGAAAGTTATAATACATAAGTATTATTGTGAATATTAATTACAAAGTTCAAAATATGAAAATAAGTTTATAATAAGTACTGTAGTAGATCATGTTGATTAGATGTAGAAAACCTATTTAATAACAGCTATCTAGCAGCGATCTTATACCTTTGTTTATGTTTCCGCTTCCCGAAAGATGTCATTAAAAGCAATTCTTGGTTGTCCATTATACTGTCACCAACGCTCTCGAAACGGAACCGCGAATGTGCTAGAGATCGAATTTGCCAGAGCACCGCGGGTCGCAATAGAAGTCGAGTAAGGCGGCTCATTCTAAAATGAGCCTTATGCAGTGCGACGTAAAAGAGAGAAAAAACGATATCTGCACTTGTTTACAAGTTATGCGTGTTACTTGCGTAGGTATAAGTAGGTATTTCGTACTCGCGGGTGCTAGGTAATTCTCAATTTAACAGGTACTTTCTAGAACTTCGACTTTTGACGACCTCCGTGGTCGAGTGGTTTGTACGTCGGGTTTCATGGTGTCGCCGACTCGAGAGGTTCCGGGTTCAAATCCCGGTGGGGACAGATGTTTGTGTGATGAATACGAGCATTTGTACTCCAGTCATGGATGTTTAATATGTATTTCTATAAAAAAAAATATACTTATATATGTACAGTTTATGTATTCTATCCGTTACCCTAGTATCCCATAACACAAGCCTTATAGTGCTTACTTTGGGGCTAGGCTAATTGGTGTGAGTGTTGGAAATATTTATTTATTTATTTACTTTCTAGAATGCATCGATCGGCGTATATAAGGGCGATTGGCGCGCCGCGCAGAGACAGTTGAGTTTCAACAGCGATTTCGGAGCGAATCCAAAGGCGATCAAAGAGCAACAAAAGTGTTCAAGTGAGGTTGTTTAGAGATTTGTACAGTGAAATACAGTGTTTAGTACTCACTAAACAAAACACTCGTTTTGTAATTAACATTGTGTGTTAATTGTGTGAACTGTGTGGTGAATAAAGAACTGTCAATCGTGAACTGGCATATAATTTCGCACCCCATCCCGACACGTAACAATACCATTAAAAGGTCAATTTTATTTATCAGCCAAAATATGTAGCTTAGAGTTTCTAGTCCGTTCTTAGTAAAAGGCATTTCTGGCGATTTTAAAAAGGGTTTGCATATTCTTTCTCGTTAATTTTTTATAAACGTTTTTGACATTGCATAATATAAGACGCATCTAATATGAATAAACTGATTTTTGTACTTGTGAATTTTATTACTATTAAATAATGTGTTCCCAAGTTCCTATCAACTCCAAAGCTTTGATTTATAAATTGTTTAAAGACGATACCAGTAAGTATGTATCCTAAACGTATATTCCAACATGGTCACCCTTAGAAAGAGATAACAAACATATGTGACGTCATTCAAAGCCATATTTTCTCACTTCAAGGTATTGTTTGCACTGCAAACTCCAGTGTTGTATATAAGCTTCTTGATAAAAAAAACCGACAACGGCGCGGTAACGCGCTTTTTATTAATCCTGTTTGCTAAATATGCAAATAAAGACATTGTTTTGTCAAATGAACTAACAATAGTTGGCCAAAAACATGCCAATAGCACAAACCATAGACATCACATCCATAGACTTACTATTCTATATCTTTTTTTATCACAAAGAACAGCCACATTTCATGCCAAATAACGCAAAACCACAGATTACCGAAATTACGGTCCTTTGTCTTCTTTGTCAAATATGTTGACTTTTGTCAATAAAGCAATTTTTTTTGTCAAACATGACAAAAAGGCAAAACGAATGGCCAGGTGAAATGCCGCCATTAGAATTAATGATGGCGGGCGGCAGTCACGTCAGTGGGCGACGAACGCTGTGTTGCCAGATGTTATAAAGTAGAGATGTCATCTGAGATTGAGTAATCAAATAACCAAAATATCGATTTATAAACGATATTTAGTATTAAACCGATTTTTCACTACGAAATTGACATTAGATTTTTTTTCAATAATAATGTTGTTTTAAATTGTAATTTTCGTGTACCCTAATTACTAAAATTAGATTCATAAATCTTAAGAAAAACTACAAGAAATTCCAAGCGGCCCAGTAATCAAGCACGAATTTTTGACAGAACCGTAATGTATCATCATCCATCATCAAATTTTGTATGGAAAAAGGTAGTTGTTCTTACGTCCGATAGAGACGCTGCCTAGTTTTCATAGAAGATGTCAAAAATTGGTGCTTGAGCTTCAGACGGAATTCGAATCAGTGCGAGTTCCCGCCTAAGGCCTGGACCCTTTTATATAATATCATTGCCTGGACCGAATAGATAGTTTATTATGACCTCTTTGTTTTCATAAAATTGATTAGTATTACCTATCAAGGGCAAATACCTATTTTAAATGCAGACTTGAAAAAAATCATTATCCTATTATGTTGAGCATTCAGTCTATTAATGTTCCCACTGCAGGGGTATAGACCTTCCCTATGAATGGAATAGGGAGACTGTGCCATATCCAACCACACGGGTCCAGTACGGATTAGAAAGTTTTTGGTCACGCATCCAATAATCAACCATTGCGAAAGTTGCTTACCTTTTCCGATCAGCTTGTATGATTAAACAAAAACAACGAATATCATTAATCTATAGCGTCTATTCTCAGTTACCGTGAGTACTCTGTACTTCTTTCTCTGGCATGTGAGTGAACAAGACAGCGTATGGAAGTGGTTGGGACTGACCTTATACAATTATTGGTTGGTGGCCCGATCACTCCCTTAGTGACCAATAAGGCAGAAACATATTTACGTGTCGTAGAAGTCTTCGTGTTCGTGTCGACACGACACGGCACGTAAATATATATATAATAAATTATATGAAACCAATGTGCTTCTGTCGCGTCATGACAGGAAAATATGTTTGCCTTTAATTATTATTATTAAGGGCCGCCCGCCGTATATACGTCCCAATTTTGGTTGTGATAGTTGGACCCAACTAAGTTAAATCATGTATCAGTTTCGATACCTCGGTCGTTATCACGTATTCGGTTATGTCCCATTGAACTTCACCGGTCACCGAGTGAAGGTAACGTACTAATACTGAAGATGGGGCTGAATGGGCTTCCTCTCCTTTTGCTTGCAATTAAATAATATAAAAAGAAAAGTTTAAACTTCAAAAAAATCCTTCGTTTGTAGCCTGTGAGGAGTTTTTGTTTTGGCGGGATTTCATCGAGTGCGGTTGGCGTCTTATTTTAATTATTCTTTTTGTTCATAGTTGATATTGTGAAATAAAATTGGTGTGATTTTGTGTTACAACCGTCTGCGCAACTGAAGAATTAGTGGAATCTTTAAAATATACGCTATTCCGGTCAAGTGGACGTGAGAATTTTATTGTAGTATTGGCTACCTCACAGAAGCTTATCGAAAAAGCCAACTCGATATATTTCGTGCCAAACACTCCAAGAAGCATTAGAATGCGTCACACCCACATTCTAATGTAAAAAAAAAGGAAGATTAATACAAAAATAAGACGATGGCTTCATGGCTATGCCTTTGCCTTTCTCAATAGAGAAGAACAGAGCTAAAAAAAAAATTGTAGCCTGTGCTGTGGTTCAATTCAATTTGGGGAGGAAAGCGCGGGAACGTTTGACGAGCTTGGCGGTCTTTTTTAAAGAATAAAACTAAATTTATTAATTTTGTATATATTTATTGTGAATAGTGTTTTGAATAGTCTTTAATAATAAGTGTGTACATAGTGTATTAAAAAAATGAGGAATAGGAAGAGTAGAAAAAGGAAAAAACAATTAGATGAACAAGGCGGCGTGGATGGAGATGGCTCTGAAGATTCTAACTTTAGCGACGTCTCCTCCATACAGTCTCTAGAAGAGAAAAAAGAAAGCTTAAACAAATATAAAGATTTCCGAATCCCTAATTACGTTCGATTTTACCCAGAACAAGGCGGAAGTTTCGAATATGTGGTATTCATTGAGAGTACAAAATCTGATCAGACTATTGGTAATCGAGACATGATGGGATTAGCAAACTGCTTGAAGCGATATAACAAAGGTGTAAAACAGTTGCGAAGAGTGAATAAATATAAAATCGGTGTGGTATTTGAACGTCCTGGTCTGGCTAACGCGGCATTACAGAATAGAAAATTCTTGGAAGCATACAACCTGTCGGCATCTATTCCGGCAGCAGCTAGCGAAGTCACAGGTGTCATCACTCATGTGCCCACAGAATTATCGAATCAACAAATATACTCTGCATTGACTTCTACAAAAAATATCGTAAGCATTCGACGTTTTATGAGAAGAATAAGGACTGATAATGGTGAAAATAAATTGGAGCCGACAAAGACAGTTTCTATCACATTTTCATGCCCAGTATTACCTGAGAGTGTCGACCTCAACAGCTGGCGTTTCGAATTACGACCCTACATACCCCCTGTCAAGCAGTGTCTTAAGTGCCTGAGGTATGGACATATTGCCAAATTTTGTAAGAATGCAGAACGATGCTCCATATGTGGTGAGTCACATAACTTTAAACTCTGTACAAAATCAAGTCAGGATGCTGTATGTTGTCATTGCAAGGGGAACCATGTGGCTATTTCGTCACAGTGCCCTGTAAAAAAAGAAAAAATATTATTAAATAGAGAAAAGGCTCAGAATAAAACATACTCTGCTGTAATTAATGAGAAATCATTCCCTCCCTTGAAACAAAGCCCCACTGATATGCTAGCATTGCTATTAAACTCTGATTTTATTTTGAATATGGTTGTAGAGTCAATTGTCAAATTAATTACAATGAACAAAAACAATGAAACAGCTATTTCCACACAGAGTATAAAAGATACTCTCTTGGAAACAATAAATAAAAATAAAAAACAAAACACTTAATCTTTTTTTTTTTATGGATTTTTTAAATATAATGCAATGGAATGCTCAGAGTTTACCTGCACACAGATACTTATTAACAAATTTTCTACAAGAGAATCAGATTCATGTAGCTTTGATTTCTGAGACATGGTTAAAACCACACATTCAGTTTACTCTCAAAAGTTATGATATAATTAGACTAGATTCAGGTAACCGCCATAATGGCGTTGCCATTTTTATTCATAATAGTTTGCAATTCCATAAGATAGATACATCATTTGATGATTCAATTCAAAATATAGCTGTAAGATTGTATTATGGAAATCAAGAAATTTCTCTTGTGTCTTTATATAGTCCAGGTAACTGTAACCCTTCATTTTCTAAATCAAAACTTGATTATTTAATCAGCAGTATCCCTGGGCCTTTGCTGATTGCTGGCGATTTTAACGCCCGGCATACAGCATGGGGCTGTAGCTCTATTGATTCACGTGGGCGCGATATTATTGAAAGCATCAATGACAACAACTTAGTACTCCTAAATGATGGTCAGCTGACAACTGTTGGCTCTAGTGTATGGCAAAGGAATGCTTTGGATTTAACACTAGTATCACCCTCTTTGGCTTTGAGATGTGAATGGTCTGTTTCTGATGACCCTTTAGGCAGCTACCATTTACCTGTAATTACAAAATTAGAAATTAGTAATAATAAAGACTCATTTGAAAATTTACTTGCACTCCCTACATATTTTAATTTCCGTCTAGTAGACTGGCAAAAATATAGTGAAAATGTAGATTTCTTATTAAATAACAATTTACAATTTGACCAGTCTAATCCATTAAAATGTTATTCAGATATGGTAATATTATTAAATCTAGCGCTGCAGCAGTCTGTTACTCACACTAGTAGACAGTTTGTTCAACCACAAATATCAGCTCTAAAAGCTTTTAAGAAACGTGTTTCATTGCCTTGGTGGAATAACAACTGCAAAACAGCTGTAGATAATTGTAGGAAAGCTTATACCGAATTTAAGCATAACCTCTCAGAGGAAAGTTACCTTAAGTTTAAAAAGTTACAAGCTTTGAAAAAGCTCATTTTAAAAAAGGAAAGGAACTTAAGTTGGATGTCATTGTGTGAATCACTTAATCGATGTACTCCTATTTCAAAGCTCTGGAGGATTGTCAGGAGGTTTAATGGTATTTCTGTTCCATCTAAAAATGTATATAGTGAATGGGTACCAGAATTTCTCAAAAAATATACACCAGATACCGTAGAGGTCCCTTTGACATTTGTAAATAGGAATCCTGTACATAATTGTAAATACTTAGAAATGCCATTTAACATACAAGAATTTAAAACTGCAGTTTCTACTCGTAGGGATACAGCTCATGGCCTCGATGGTATTCCTTATAAAATGCTAAAATATACTACAGATAAAACAAAGAATATCATCTTAAAAGTTTATAATTTGTTATGGTCTTGCTGTGTTATACCTATTGACTGGAAAAAAGATTGTTTGGTCCCCATTTTGAAACCAAATAAAGATAAGACTAAAGCAAATTCATACCGGCCAATAGCATTGACATCATGTATGGGAAAAGTATTTGAACAGCTACTCAAACAAAGAGTTGAATTTTTCATTGAAAGCAATAATCTATTACCTTCCAATCAATTTGGTTTTCGCAGGGGCCGATCCTCTAGAGAGAGTATAGCACATCTTCAACTAGACATTTTTGATGCACTTAAACAAGATGAAGTCCTTATTGGTGTGTTCTTTGATGTTGTTGGTGCTTTCAATAATGTAAATCCTCATATTTTAGCACGTGAACTTTTTTCTCTTGGTTTTCCTGAAAAAGTAGTTATGTGGATTTTTAATTTTTTGCATGGTCGTGAGGTTTATGTCAAGTCTAATAATCAATTAATAGGACCCCTCTATTCATATAAAGGTGTCTGTCAAGGAGGAATTCTATCTCCATTGTTTTACATTCTTTATGTACACAAACTAAACATCATTTTAGGATCACAAGTAAAAAACTTGCAATTTGCTGATGACTTGGTCATTTACCATTCAGGTTCTGATATTCAACAGGTAACCTCTACTATAAATAGAGCACTTTTAAAATTAAATGAATATTTCAGTTATTTAAATTTAGATATTAGCCCTGACAAATCTAAAACAGTTGTATTTGGTGATTGTGATACAAATGTTGATATTGTATATAATAATGTCATTGTCCCTGTAGAGAGTGAAGTAAAATTTTTGGGTGTTATTTTCACCAATAATCTTTCATGGAAAAAATATGTAGAATATCTTTTGGGGAAAGCTTACAAAGCCTACAATGTCATAAAATGTTTATCAAAAATTGACCCTAAAATATTATTGATGTTATACAAGTCAATTGTTAGAAGTCACTTTGAATATGGATTTTTATGTTTTGGATCTGATTCTCAATTAGTAAGAAAATTAGAAGTCTTGCAGAATCATAATCTTAGATGCATAACGGGTGCTATGAAAACCTCTCCTATCAACTCTCTGGAAGTAGAATGCAATACACCTCCACTTCAATTAAGATTTAAATTTTTAAAATCAAAGTTTTTGATTAAATTACTGTCATTTCATTCCCATCCATTAATTAAAAAAATTAACTTTCTATATGGAATATACTCTCCAACTAATATGTCTAGGATCCCTTATTTGCTTCATGACTTCTCAGAATATATTAATTACAACCAGCAGTACAACATTAATAAAACTGAGCATAATTGGATATGTTACAAAGAAACTTATGATATGCATTTCTGTGACATAAGCATCCATATATCGCCCGACTTGAAATTTAAAGAAGAAGTTTACAAAAAGATTGATAAGTTTTCCAATCATAAACATATTTATACAGACGGTTCCAAGAATGATGATAATGTTTCAATGGCGATTTACATACCTCATTTGAAAACGGGTCTAGGGTACAAACTTCCAAGCCAGATGAGCATATTTTCTGCGGAGTGTCTTGCAATTCTTTCTGCATTGGAGTTTATAGAGGAAAATATTCAGGAGTGCACTCAATGGTTGGTGTTAACAGACAGCATGAGTTGTTTACAAGCTTTGCGAAACAATAGATTTGACTCTGGAAGTAATTTTATTTTACATGATATTAAAAAAATGTACCACAAACTTAAAGTCCTCAATGTACAAATAGTTTTAATGTGGGTTCCATCGCACATAGGAGTCATCGGAAATGAGAAAGCTGATACGTTAGCCAGAACCATTTTAAATCGAAGCAATGATGACGTTGACTTTAAAAATGTTGCCATACCTTTTTCAGATTTATTACCCAAACTAAAACTTTTGTTAAAACAAGATTGGTTGATTAATTGGCATCAAACGCTAGTAATAAAAGGAAAATGGTATCATAAAATTAATAATGTAATTGGTCAACATCCATGGTTTACAAAATCTAAAGAATACCATAGTCGGAAATTTTATACGACCATCACACGCTTGAGAATTGGACATGGACGTTTTAATTCACATTTATATAGAATGAATATAATTACATCTCCGTTATGCACAAACTGTAATTTAAATAAAGATCAAACACTAAACCATATATTTTTTGAATGTACAGCATATAATATACAAAGACTTGTTTTAGCTGACAATTTAATTAAATTATATAAAACTAATAATGAAATCCCGCGCGACATTCAAGACATTGTTATGAATCCAAAATCATACAAATATCTATATATTTTTTTAGTTTCCATAGATATGGAACTTTAAAAAATTTCATGACTTTAAACAAATAAGATTGAAAGAAAGAAGATTCAAATTGAAAGAAGATTCAAAATCGGATTTGAAAATTTGGGGGAAACAATAAGTACCTAAACTGAAAATGGATTAGAAAGACTATTTAGGACAAATATCTTATGATTAAAGAAGTGGCTTCGGCCTTATAGAAAAAAGAAACAAAAAAAAAATCCTTTAAATGAAGACTATGGCTGCATGGCTCTGCCTTTGCCTTTCCCAAGATGGGAAAAAAGATATAAAAAAAAAAATCAATTCAATTTGGTTGTGTCAACATGTCGATCAATGCACAAGTTCATTTGACTAGCAATGAAAATAATAAAAAGAACGATAAATCAATGAAACCATTATTTCCAAAACGAGAAGAATGTTCACATGTGTCTTGTTATTGGTATGTGTTGTTACTTCAGGTATTCTTCCCACTTTACTTGCTACTTTTTGCCTAATTTTATTGCTTTGTTTTGGGTGGTAATCGTCGTAGCGAAGAAAATGTGTGGAAGTTGTGCCAGGATGCCTCCCTCAGAGTGCCAGAGGAATTAGATAGGTGCTATGTGGTATTCATATCCAATCCTTGTCGCACCGTTCCTTTGTGGAAACAAAGGGCTGGGCGTGAAGAGGACCGCCTTGTCATATGGGTGTGTACCTAAACTGTGTCACGCTATACATACATACATACCTATTTTACATTTCATTTTTTGACACGAAAGGTCCTTTGTTCATTATGACTTGCAGTCTCATAATATCAATTGACCTATTTTTTTATTTCAGGATTACCATGTGATATTCCTATATTCTTGGGATTTCAAAACATGTCTTGTATATGATTTGGATTCAGAATTACCATTTCCGACATTTTTCCATAAATATGTAACAGAGACATTTCGCACAGATCAAGTTTTAAAGTCAGACTTCCATAGGTAATTCTAAAACAATATTTATATAATATACATAATAAATTAAACTAGCTTGTTTCACTTTGGATTATTTTTTCATTAACTTTGTCCTTTATTAAACAATGTTTAAAATGTAATATTTACATGAAAAAACAAACTTGCAGATTCTTTCGAGTAGTTCCAGCAAAACAATTCTTGCAAAGTTTTGCATCAGATCGTCGTCACATGAAGAGGACAGATGGGTCATGGATTAAACCACCTCCACCATATCCTGCAATCTGCACAGCCTGTAAGTTTTCTTATCCTGTCAAAATCTACGAACATAGACAGGAGGTGTACCTTTATTTTAGTGACGTAGAACTTAATTGTTTGATTACAAATCAGAAGAACCAATCAGTAATTTCATTAAAAAATTTAATATTTATATCAGAACTATTAGTTATCCTTGGATTTGATTATATCTGTAATGTTTCAATTATTTTGGTCATAATGTCATGTTGAAATATGCTATCTTTTGTTAATTTAGTACTGTAATTTACTGTTATCTATTTATGCCAGTAGTCCGTCCATTTATATTATAATCAATTAAAAGACTTGGGGAGCTTAATGCTCTAATCTTTGAAAGGTCCATATCAGTCCATAACTAACTTGATATATAGTTAGACAATTATTATAAATATTGCCATTTATTAATATTCTCATTCATATATTTAATTACAATAAAGACTACATAACAATAAATAAATTTTAGAACTGCTGAACTAAACTTGATAACACAGTGTTATACGTTGTTTGTGATTCAGTTTAATTTGGAATACATTCATATTTTAATCTGTTTACTTTCAGATTCAACACACAATTTAGATGAATTCATTAACATGGATGTAGGCACAGGGCTGGGACAGGTATATAATTTAACTGACTTTGTTCATCGTTTCTATAAGATTAATAAGTAGTACAAGATGAAGATCTTAGATAGTCAAATTTTAAAAACCTTTGTTGATTTACAGTTATTGTTGATTATGTTTTAATAATCTTTTGTTGTTATTTAAATGATATAGATTTCTATACCTCTATTGATTTACTTTATATTTTCTTGCTTGATTCCGTTGTATCTGGAGAAGTACTTATTTTTAACAATTAAACTGTAAAAATAACCCAAACCATAATTATTAAATCTTTTAAATCATTTGTAAACAACATTTGCTCATAACATATTAATAATTATTTTATGGTTCTTAAATTCTGTAGTACAATTAGTTTAATATCTTCCTATTCGCACACAATATATGCGAGGTTATGAATGCACAAAATTTTATACAATCTTTCACTTGTTTTGTTAATAACATTTCTGTGTAAGTAAGTATAACTACTTAATATGGTGATGTTTAAAAGTTCCCTTGGTAATTGTCATTTATAAAGCCTTACATGGGAATGTTATTTAACATTATATTTCTCACTTCTCATTTATAAAATTCAATATGGCATTTATAGTATAATATCATAATATAAACTTATATTCCCTTCAATAAATTAGCAATTGCCATTCATACTTAGATAGTATAATTGGAAGGGTAGTGAAATGTAAAAGCTAGTGCTTAAATTTAAATTTTATAGACATCAAAGTGTGTAAGTGATTTGAATGTAATTAATTTATCTATGATGTTGTTTGTTGTTGTAATAGAATATATTTGATTCTCGTTTTGACTGAGGTAATTCTTGTTTACAGAATGTGTGTTACCTTGAGTGATATATTAAAAATTTAAGTAACTAAAGTATGTGGTTGCAAAGTAGCTTTTGTATATTGTTAAATCTATTCAATAATTTTGTATCAACTTTTATACACTCTTTTTAACCTTCCCTAGCACCTTTAGTGATACATATATTAAAATTATTCGAGTAAGTATTTTGTAAAATTGAATTTGAACTATTCATGTATGTCAATGAATAATTTAAAATCATTAATTTAAAAAAATGCAAGTTTTTATAATTAATAAGATTCTATTTGAGCAATTACATACTCTTAAATTGCATTAAAAATCTTGCATGAAAATTTTATATTAATTAGTGATTTTAAAGCCCCAATTTTATATGTTATGTAAATCTAAACTAAAAGCAGAACTATGACGTTCGAATATTACTTATCCTGATGTTATTTGGACAAAAGGTAAGCAGATGTAACTGAAGATTAAATTTGCAATTTTGATGTGATGGTTGTGTAACACATAATAGAACTCCGATTCTTAGCATCCATCACACTACAGATTCTATCCTTTGTATAGTTTGTATATAATTATTCTAAGCTCCAGCAAACGTTTCCAAGAGGCATTGAGAAAGAACAATTAGCAGAAACTGCAATCCGCTATTTGATTTTCTAATTTGGTTTACAATATTTTAAACAAACTTAAGTACATATTTAGCGAAAAGCTTTATTCCGATGTTGACAAAAAGACATTTAAGACTATAATAACAGGCGGGGTATGGCTGATATGTAAAAATTCGATCCTTCTACTAAGACATCTTATAACTATTTGTAATAAGTACTAATATAAGTTTCATAATATACTTCTTATGCAAATTTTATTTACCCCATACATATAATATTTAATAACATAAGTAGTTATCATTGTTTTCTCCATTCCTCCATTTGTATAATTATGTTTTTCTATGTCATTTTTAATTGGTTAGTAAATATATACTTAATTAAATCGGCACCTGAGCAGCATTAATGAAAATGTTGCTATTTTTATATAGTTGTTAAATCCATTTATTTTTACCTCAGATATTATATAGACTTTATACTATTTTAAAACACTAGTCAAATAAATTGTTTACATATTATTAAGATCTCAATAACAATGATATTGATGCATAACTTTGTGAATTCATTTCTATAGATTTTACTTTATTGCTAATGATCATCCCTTGAGGTACCCGCGACTGAGCAACAGCACCTTCGTACCTAATTATTATTATTAAGTTCTAAAGGCAGACGCCTCTTCGAAAATCAGTTTTCAGTTAAACACAGGTTGATCGAGTCTTGAAGATTACCTTAATTATTTAATATGGTTTAACCCTTATTTATATAAGAAATGCTAAAATGTTGATTATCGATTTTAATTTTAAATTACCTGTATAAACTATACTTGAGAGCAAAGCTAAGTTTATCAGCACCAACCACCATGTAAGTATAGAATAAAAATTTGGTCCTACTATTAAAATCTCGTCACTTCTATTAAATTATAACTTTTATGCCAGAATGACGATATGTAAGTTAACAGCTAAACCTAATTTTGTTCTCAAGTATAATTGTTGGTTTCATTGATTGTATTTGTTTAAAAACCAAATAAGATTCATGGTGATTTAAATTTATACTCCTCAATATATATTATTTCCTTTGGTTTTGCTGAAACCATTTAAATCCACTACTCTGGCACTTATTTATTTTTATTGTGATTAATATGAACATTCAAAGTTATCACAATTCTGTGTGTCAGCTATTACGCAGCGTGTGCCTCCAGCCATTGCCCTTTAGAATACAACATTAAGCATGAATTTAACTCTCTTCATCTATTTTAAAATATGTTTTGGAACAATTAAAATTGATCATATTTTTTTGTGAATTTGTAATACCTATCCAATCTTATCAAGTCTTGTTTAACTAGAATATTAAATTTCTATACCTATAATCTGCAGCACTTTGCCAGAGGCGTAGCTGGAGTACTAATGGGACCAAATTAATGAAAATGGATGTGGTGGAACCCAATGTGTTTTACTAATACCGGGGGTCTCTTTATGTGTCCCACTGGTTACGCCTTCGTCCTATTACACTTACTTACAAACTTTACTATTGACTGACGAATATGAGTGATAATAACTATTGTGCTTGTGCTTCTAAATGTATCAAGTAACATGTTTTTATTTAAGCTAAAAATAAAACACCACACGCTAAGTATATTGTTTTATTTCAAATAATAAATATAAAATATCACAGATTATTTGGTAAGGATTTCAGCTCCATCTTTGGTTATTAGTATTGTATTTTCTCTTTGTGCTGCTCGAGCCCCATCTTCTGTGATGACAGTCCAGCCATCCTCTAATAAAACCGTTTGTGCTGAACCATGAGACAAGGCAGGTTCTATTGTGAACGTCATGCCAGGCTTCATCACACCAGGATACCGATTTTCTGTAAAGGCATAATAGATAAATTTCCTAATGAATATTAACAAAGCAAAGGTTATTGATATTCTAAAATTATAAATATGTTTTATTTGTTTTGAATCAAAAAATTTTAGCATTGTGTATCGTAATGTTCTATCAATTTTCTGGGATAACATTCCTCTCAACCCATATGAGAACACTACGTTAAAATACCCAATAGTTTGAATTTTGGTGCCAAGGCTATTTGTAGGTTTCAGAACACTACGTTACAGGTGGACAACAATTATTACTTAAGGATATGAAAAATAGATAGAAGCCGTGGGTCTGAACCCACGGAATATGCATATAAAATTTCATAAAAATCGGTCAGGCCGTTTCGGAGGAGTATGGTAACTAACTTTTAATGTTGTGGAGTTTTTTTCGCTCGTTTTTCTCCGCAGCTAAAAAATATGTCCATAACGAGTGGTAGGGAAAAAAATTTTTTTTGGACGATTCAAAACAGTTGTACTATACATCCAATTTGAATAAAGATATATTGATTTCTGATTTCTAACATTGTGACACGAGAATTTTATATTTATGATATTATAGAGTAGGTATCAACGTTGCCACACATCGATTTCGGCGGGACGGACGCCCCGATTTTTAAATCAAAATTTAATGTCCCGCCTGGGACAAGCTCAATCCCGCTTTTCAAGTATACTCGACCGTGCGTGCAGCGTACGAAGCGCGGGCGGGTGGCAGATGTGGACAGGCCGCCTGCCCGGGCGGCGTGTCATGAAGATAAATATTCAATAACTTTTGATCATATAGGTTTTTTTTACTATGTCCCGCTTTCGACGAAAGAATCTCGCTTTTTTCACTCAAAATGTTCCTAAATCCTGACTTGGAAAAAAAATCTGGCAACGCTGGTAGGCATTAAACCAAAAACCACTTAATTTCCTGAAATAAAGGTACATTTTTAATGTACCAACATCGAATAATATCTTAAAAGTAAACATTACTTTATGGACTAATAATATTATCTTAAAAGTAAACTTTACTAACTTGTATGATATATTTCAGGAGGTCCATGAAAGTATTCACCTATGCCGTGTCCCACAAAAGCAGGCAAGACTGTGAGACCATTTCTTTTTGCATGATGATATATCTTTTTGCCTATTTCATTAAATGGTACATCAGGACCACAGGATCTTGTAGCCTAAAAGATTATTGTGGCTGAAATTATTATGGTTTAATCAATGTTGTCAGTTATGAAAGTGTTATATGTGATGGCAGATTGTAGTATCCAAGGTGACACAAGATCAAGTTATCATCTTATACCTATATATAATATTATTAGAAAAAAATTAACAGTGTCTGAAGTTTGAAAACTAATAACTTTTTCATTTTGTTTTGTCTATTGAACAGGTGATGTGATAAATTCTCATTGACTATAGAATAAAAAAGTACAGAGAAGTTTCTTTATTTAGGGAGCAGTGCAAAGTGCGACAGGGTCCATAATGATCATATTTATATAAGTACCACCTTTTACTGTACACATTATGGTTGCAATAAATTATTTGAATTGAATATGTCCAACCCGCTTGATGTTAAGTGTAAGCGGAAGCCACAATAGCCCACCTTATCGACCTCGATGAAATCTCCATACTTCATCAAGCACTTAAACCTTAGTTATCCATAGAAATACAACAGCACCAAAATGTTATTATAGTGCAGTCTTTTGTTAGATAGAGGGAATTTCCCTTCCCTAGACTTGCACTCTCATTAAAGCAAAAAATCAGCCACATAAGTAGCATAGACCTCCTACTTATCTTGTTTATTGAGATTTTGTGACAAAACAGAAACTTACAATTTCAAGGCATTCTTCTGTAACTTGTATAAGTTGTAAGCCTCTATCGTCAACTTTACCTACAGTAAAGGTTTTGGAACAATCTCCATGGAAACCCTTGATGAAAACCTGTGAGCAGAAAGGTTATGATTCAAGTTGTGATATTATTTTGTATTTTACTCTTCTCTAACATGTTTTTTGATGATACCTACTGTAATATCCACATTAACTATGTCCCCATCTAGTAATGGCCTCAGGTCAGGTATACCATGTACTACAACATTATTCACTGATGTGCAAACACTTTTTGGAAAGCCTTTGTAGTGCAACGGAGATGGATAAGCATCTGCTTCTACTGTCATGTTGTGCACTAATTCATCTATTTGATCAGTTGTGATTCCAGGCTAAAAAATGGAATTTATTAATAATATGAATAAAGAAATCTAGCAAATTTAAATGAAATAATATATAACCTTAAATTTCTACAAACCATAATAAAACTTTGCACTTTATTTAGAATAGCATTTGCTAATTGACAGCTTTTTTGCATGCTGGCTATTTGCTGGTTATCTTTGATTTCTGGTTTCCTTGGCAGTATTAGCAATTTTCCAGAAATATAGTCAGGAGGCACAATATGCTCTGGGACTTTTCTGCTAGGTGTCGTATCACCAGGAAAAACCAAATCATATACTCCAAACCGTTTTCTTAAAATAAGTGCAATGTTTAATGAATGTAGGTTATGTTAAGATAAAACAATATAAATTAAAAAATATTAGTAAAAATCACTTACAGTAATCTATTTTGGATTCGTGGATTTAGTGCTTTGGGGATCCTCATTTCTACTAGGTAGGTAGATTTTAGCTAAACTAAATATGGGATGGGTACTACAACCAGAAAATAAAAATCCAAATTTTATTACGTCTGTGACATGCATGACATATAAAAACATACAATCTCACTTCGAAAAATTTATGGTATTGTCCGCTATTGTATAAAACCAGGACACTAGGGCATTAACTATGGTAGGTATATCACTTTAAAAACCAAACCACCAAAGAACAGCTTACACATAAGTTCTCCATATGTGACCAAATGGTTTAAAAACTTTGTTCATATTATCATGAATTGTTGGGTGAATAAAAAAAGACAAAACACACACGATAACAATAATTAAGTCTTCTATTAAATAATAACAAAAGAGTAGAGTAAGTATACCAAGTACTAACAGGAAATAGTTACCGTATAAATTTAGAAACTTTTTTTAAAAAAATCCGCGAAACGTAAGCACGAGTCGCCCTCGCCCTCCCCTCAGATTATTTTTTTTTTGGTTAATTCTCCCTTTTAAGGGAAGGCAAGAGGAACAATGCCCATACAGCCTAATCTTAAATTCAATTATTCTGTTTTTCTTTTTACATTAGAATGTCTGTGTGACGCATTCTAATGTTTCTTGAACTGTTTGGCACGAAATGTATCGAGCTGGCTTTTTCGATAAGCTTCTGTGAGGTAGTCAATACTACAATAAAATTTTCACGTCCACTTGACCGGAATAGCGTATATTTTGACGATTCTACTAAATCTTCAGTTACGCAGACAGTTGTAACACAAAATCACACCAATTTTATTTCACAATATCTACTATGAACGAATTTAAGAATAATTAAATTAAGACGCCAACCACACTCGATGAAATCCCGCCAAAATCTCCCCCCCTCAGATTACAGAACCTTTTTTATTTAAAATTTCCTTCCCTTTTCCAAGAAGGCAAAGGGAACAATGCCCATACAGCCAAGCCTTAAGTTATTTTAATCTTCTATTCTTTTCATTAGAATGTTGGTTTGACTCAAATTAAAGAACAAAAGGTCAGTGTTGCCAGAGCCTGCACAGCAAAAGTTGTCAATGCTGGCCAGTGTTACCAGAAAGCCATTTCGCCTTCCCCCCAAAACTTACCCGAAATCCGACCTTGTATCACAGTATGTATGTTTGAGCGCTGGGTGCTCTCCGCCCTCTATCTCGAAAAGGGTTGAGCGTATAGCAAAAAAGTTGAAGCAAAAGATGTGGCAAATTTTTGTATCTTTAATTTTCATAATAGGTGTTAAATTAATTGGAACTATAGAAACGGAGATAATTGCAAAAAACGGATTTTCGTGACCTTTGACTTCGATTAACTTACGGCGCAGACACGAGATAATATGAGACTTTTGATACAGCTTTTGGAACGCCTAAATGAAGCTGTACAAGGGTTTCCAGCTTATTATGTGAAATTTCGAGATTGACCCCTTTTCCCCTAAAGTGATTGGACTACTACTGCAAACTTATGTTGCCCATTTGTTTGTGTTTTTTGGCTTTTTTTTATTTTGTAATATTTTTTTTGGATATTTTTGTTTTGACGTGACAACGTCTTAAATTAGGTTGCGGCTGGGAGTCACTTATGAAAAAGTGTAACGCTCGGTAACGTTACGATGAGTCTCTCGTGTTAAGTTTAAGTTTACATGTACAATGTTTTAGTAAACAAAATATATTTCTATAGTTAAAATTTGTGCAATTCTTATTTTCATTCAATTCCTTGTTCCTATTGTGCAATTTAATTATATTCATATCAATAAATATTCTACCGAGAAAAAGACGTTGTCACGTAAAATCTTCGCCCGTAAAACCGACTTTACAGGCAACCATTTTTTTTTTTTAATAGATGCTTGTACTCAGAACACACACAACTTTACACCTGTAATGAATACAATGCGTAGAAATTTGGAAAAATCGAAGAAGAAAAAGAAATGAGGCGCTCGCTAATTTGCGACGTACGGTAGTGGAGCAAAAGTAATTTACACAACTCAAACTTATGTTGCGACGTAAATATATAGAGCCCGATTGATACTCCTCACATTTTTCTCATACCGGCCCCTTATATATGCAAATCGATTCTTAAGGAGTAAACTCTAAAAGCTTATTACAAAGTGTCTGATTATATTAGAGACAAAAATGCTTGGGTTTGAACTGTTCCAATCATTCCAACAGGTTTTCTATATTAAATAAATCATGATTGTATTGACGTTGTAACAACATAATGATTTGTAAATGTTGTTACATTATGCTTTTAATGTTGTGAAGTTTTTTTCGCTCGAATTATATTTATTACAGGTGTACATCTGTGTGTGTTCTAAGTACGTTCATCTAGTTATAAAACCTAATGATTAAAACTCAAAACTAAAAACAAAGGAAAATAAAAAAAAAAAATCACAAAAAATACAAACTAAAAAAAGGGGAGGATGTAACAACCTGCACGTGGTCCTTCCTGCATACGCGCAAACCGTTTGGCTTCTACCACGTATCTAATGTTAACAATCAAGGTATATTGATATACTGTAAATGTTTTTTTGTAACTATAAATCTTATTCAAAATGATTAAAACAAAAGAGTCTTTGTTTCATTATTATTATACCCTCGGTATGTGAAAGTAAATAAATATTTCTTGTTTTTATATTGATAGGTACTACGTAGGTCTCTATTCCCTACTTTCAACCAATGCAAACCATTAGACGAATAGATGCCAATATTGAGAATTTTTTAATTTTCATGAAAATTGGTGAGTAGGTGGGGGATACCTTAAGAAACATAGTGACATAGTGCCTACTTGCGCTTTTGCCCTGGGGGTAGATGCCACCCCTTTTCGGGGGTGAAAATTATTTTAATAAAAATACTCCAGGAATCGATAGAGAGACAAATGCTTAGCAAAATTTGTTATATAAAGTTTTTGGAATAAATCAATAGTTCGTGAGTTATTAAATATCAAATATTGTGATTTTTCGTGATAAAAATACATCTTTTAAAGCGATTTTTCCTAAACACCTCAAAAACTATGAGTTTTTACAAAAAAAAAATTATGACCAAAATTTAAGGTAATAAAAATATAAACAACTACTTTGAAAAACCTTCTATTAATAACTCAAAGTGAGCTATAGGTAATTGTATGTATATTTTTTTTCGACGAGTACTTAAACAAGGGCGTAGCCAGGATTTAGTTTAGGGGGGGGGGGCAGGCGAGTGAAACAGGTATGTTCGCTACAAAAATTAAATTTTCTTGTACCATCTTTCGCTGGACACTTAACATACACAGACCATTTATGTATCCTATGTATGTTAAGAGATCAAGATCGAGCGTCGTCGACCTCAACCACGTTTTGACTACACCGCCGCGTAGAGAAGTACCTACCTCGTGGTGCAAGACAGTGCCAAAGAAATTAGTATAGGTTTTCTGGCTGGAGGAAAGAATGTTTCCGCCTTCTCTAACAACTCCGCAAAGTTCAGCTCTCTTAGGTGTTCTCTTGGCATATCTTTCCATCGTCATTATTTATATCACAGTTCGGCTTTATTATCAAAACATTCTAACCCATAGTAACTTTGTGTTTTCTGTTTGAATTCAGCCAATGAAATTATCAACATCGCATCAGGATGCATCATCAATCCGAAGGCAGGCATATGCCTACTGGAACATCGTTTCTTTGATTAACATATGTATATCAAAGAAACGATGTTCCAGTGCGGATATAAGGGAATCTAAATACGGGATGAAGATCGATCGCTTCCAAAAATCGCATGGAGTCTCAGGAGGATGATTGGACTGATGTCGTTTGCGAAATGCAATGCGCGGGATATGTAAATCGGTTCCAATGACAGCTGCAGTTTCCGTAGAAGTGTCAAAGACATATTGGAATTCCTGGTCCGCTTTACTGAGATGCTTCTTTCATATATACATGTCTATTGTCTTTGATTATAGGGCATTGGCAACAGGTTCCAATATTCCTGAGTATTTTCCTATCAAACCAGCAGATATAATAAATTCTTACTTGGTAGCAGCATAATATAAGTGGTAAGCGTTTTTTCTCGCTTCAGCATTACCTTCTCTAGAAATTGCCAAAAGCCCATTGAGAATGCCCTCAAAATGATCGTTAAAAATAGCAATACTTTTGTTTTTTTGTGACCAGCGTGTCTCACAAAGAGCTGGAATATTTGGCACGTACTTTCTCCGTAGAGAAGATTCTCGAAAAAGTTGATGACATCCTTTATTGTGCTAATCGTGTCTCTTATTTCTGGAACATTATTAAAATCATTAACCGCCAATAGTACAGTCAATCTGTAGGTTGAGTGGTGAAAAAAAAACCTAAAGGGTAAGTCTTGTTTTTTCTGTTGCCAAATGACGTCAGTAAGCCACCTTGGCGATGGGCATGTTCAACTCGTAGGCGTTTTTTGAAAAACTCAAAAAAACCGTCAAAAAATTCTTTAAACGCATTTTTCTTGTTTTGTATGCATTTTAGAAACTTTTTTTTTGACCGTAATTGTAGAGGGCATTGAGTACTACAATTTATGTCATTGTTGCAATCTCGTACAACAAAAAATGCGCATTGTAGGTGGCGCTAAAGTCTCAAAAAAGTATATTTTCACTTTTTCACCCTGAAAATATCATTTTAATGGAAAACTTTAAATGGCAAAGTTGTTTCGTACATAATTACCAACAACTTTTGTATAAACAATTTTTTTGTATTACTTACCGTTTTCAAGTTATAAATTGCGCAGGTATGAAAAATCCAATAGAGCGGTTTAGGGCAGTTCAAGTACACATTTGCAGTGCACATTTCAATGTACGTTTTTACTACTTTTTTTTTCAATCATGAAAAAAAATAAAAATAAAACATTTTTTTTTTCATTTTTTGTTGTTTTTCAATCATGAAAAAAAATAAAAATAGTAAAACGTACATTGAAATGTGCGCTGCAAATGTGTACGTGAACTGCCCAAAACAGCTCTATTGGATTTTTTATACCTGCGCAATTTATAACTTGAAACCGGTAAGTAATACAAAAAAATTGTTTTTACAAAAGTTGTTGGTAATTATATACGAAACAACTTTGCCATTTCAAGTTTTCCATTAAAATGATATTTTCAGGGTGAAAAAGTGAAAACACTTTTTTGAGACTTTAGCGCCACCTACAATGCGCATTTTTTGTTGTACGAGATTGCAACAATGACATAAATTGTAGCACTTAACGCCCTCTACAATTATGGTCAAAAAAAAGTTTCTAAAATGCATACAAAACAAGAAAAATGCGTTTCAAAAAAAATTTGACGGTTTTTTTGAGTTTTGCAAAAAACGCCTACGAGTTGAACATGCCCATCGCCAAGGTAGCTTACTGACGTCATTTAGCAACAGAAAAAACAAGACTTACCCTTTAGGTTTTTTTTTCACTGAAACGATATTTTTTTCGACAGATTGACTGTACTACAAGTTTATCTTGTAACTTGCACAAAGAAAATACAATGCTTATTTGACCAAAAAGGATTAACCACAAATAAAAAACAAATTAATTTTATAAAGGAAGGCTCAACTGTTAACTCGCAAAGCAAGCCTTTTTCAATCCTAGATACTGAACCTGACTAGACTATTTTAAAAGATACGTATGAAAATCACTACAATGTACCAGATGATGTTGGTGTTTCGTCATCCAGGCCGGACGTATTCCCCTTTTTTAGGCACATCAAACATAAGTAAAGTACTAATAGAGCTTACTGTATGGTACTAACATTCCAAAACACCTCACAATAAAATTGAATAAATATTACGATTTTAACAACGAACTGACCAAAAATGGCTATCTAGTTAATTTACATGCGGTAGAAGTAGGAGCGAGAGGTATACCAGCAAAATCTTTCTATAACCTTCTAAAAGACCTCGGCCTATCGAGAACTGTAGTAAGTTTAATTTTGGAACGAGTAACTAAGGCTGGACTAACAGACTCCTATCAAGTTTGGCTAGGAAGCTCGGGCAACTCAAGCAGTGAAGGAGAGCGTTGATGCGTATCTCTAAGGGGGCCTCCTTAAACCTACACCCGGATGGCAAGGCCCGGGAACTGCTCAGAGTTTCTCTGCCACACGATAGACTCGGCACCAGCACGGTGAAACCATGGATTGTTAAGAATTTCGTCTCACATACAATTAATGAGAATAGATGTCATTTTATGATCTTTTTAGGACAACTAATGAAACTTCATTAAAGTTTATGACGAGTTTATAAGAAATAATGAGAATGAATTTTATTTTATTGGGAAATCTGACAACTTATAAAACAAAATGATAAATATGAAATGATTTAACTAGAACAATCCAAGCCATTTTAATGATTTCACCAATCGCATATAAAAGCATTAAGTAGCTAGCTAGCTGGTGCTAGCTAGTAAAAAACTAATTTTCGAATAACTTATTTTTATGATGCTTCTAAACCTGTGTTCTAAACGCGCCATAGTTGCTCGGCAATGTGTGGCTACGACACATGGCCCGGCAAAATTATATTTTTAAGAATACCGTAACATTATACAGACTGCACACTTTAAAAAAATCCTTATATCCATCATTTTACGTCCAAGAAATGCTTAACGTAGGTACGTACGAGGGTAGGGTCACTTCACTGTTTACGAGTAGTCCTATCGAAATTAGAGCTTTAGTAACGAGACTAATGAGAGTGATGTGCGATTTTTTTTTTAAATTTTATAGTTAGTTTTTGGATTATTTATTATTTAATTTTTGGTTCTGAAGCTCCTCGATCTAGGGGGCTCCCCTGCCCGTACCTGGCTACGCCCATGTACTTAAATCTAAGTATTCAAACCTAAATAACGGGAAACCGATGCATTTTATGACATATACTTCCTGAAATTTTTTTAAGTCCTTGGATATACCTATCTAATGAGTACTGTAAAAAGTTGATAACATCAAAATTGAGCAAGTTATGATAAAAATAAGATGACACTTTCTATTTTTCAATTTTTATGAAAATCGATGGAGGTTCAACGAAATAGGAGGTTGTAGCTGATTTTTGCCTTCATTGACTGTACTATTATGAAAACAAAGATTAAAATATTTTCTTTGATACTGTTCCATGTGTTGTGTACTCACTCATTTAGATGTGATTTTATGGTAATTTAATGTCTGACTGACATGGAACCTACTCTTAGAATGCCAACAATTAGGGAGTTTACCCTATATTAAAATGTTTTCTTGTCATAACTATTAATTTAATTCAAAATGATTAAATGAAATTGGAACGATATAGCCCACGGTTGTACTGATACAA
Organism: Chilo suppressalis; assembly: GCA_902850365.2. Taxonomy (NCBI): domain Eukaryota; kingdom Metazoa; phylum Arthropoda; class Insecta; order Lepidoptera; family Crambidae; genus Chilo; species Chilo suppressalis. Next base: position 10,981,066 of record OU963897.1, on the reverse strand, counting down.
TCGTCATTGTTTAAAATTATTGTTGATTTATTTATTGTCTCTATTACGATTTTATTTTATAAATAAAAGTTTTTTTGCCCGACAGCTTCAAGTTTTAGTTTTTTCAAATAATACTTTGGAACAATGTTAGGAACAAATAAAAAACATTGAATTTCCAAACGTGGGGGGCTATCTGAAAAACGTTTTTTTTGCCTGACAGCTTCAAATTTGATTTTTTTCTAAAACATAATGAATAACTAAAACGTAATGAATTTTCAGACATGGGGGGTTACCATAAAAAAGTTTTTTTTTGTCTGGCAGCTTCAAATTTTAGTTTTTTCAAATAATACTTTGGAACAATGTTAGGAACAACTAGAACAACTTGGGACAACTGAAAAAAATATTGAATTCCCAAACATGGGGGGCTACCATAGAGAAACGTTTTTTTTTGTCTGGCAGCTTCAAATTTTGGTTTTTTCAAATAATACTTTGGAACAATGTAGCACAGACATAGAACAATCCAATGGATAATAATAAAATTTTAAAAGTGGGGGGCTAACTTCACAGGCGTAAAAAATTAAGTTGAATAAAAATTAAGTAATAGAACGCTGGATGTAAGTTTGTTCATAAATAGTTGATATCATACTGAGATGAAAAAAGATCGTCGGCTGCATCGTAGAGGGGGGGTTAAGCGTCAGTGCCTCGCATGAACTTGTAAAAAAAAAGGTAAAATAAACTTATATATTACCTACGCCGGATGAAATTTAACAACATGACTCTTTAAAAAATGAAAAAATATTGTTCCTCTGCTCCATAAGTTGGGAGTGTTTTGATAAACACACTCTAGATACAACATCACGAATAGAATCGTGGCCGTAACCTGTCCAAAAGGTAGGTACGATCCACGGAGCCATTTAAAAAATCAGATACATCCTTTATCAGGGTTGCCACCTGTACTTTATTAAAAAGTATTGTACGTTATTTCGGGTAATTGTACTCTATACTTTATGCCAACAATAAAGTACGCAAAACTACTTTATTTAATGTGATTTAATTACTCAGGGATTCATTTTACATAAAATAAACAAAAAGAGGTTGATAGGAAGAATTTTTGCATAAAACGGACAGACAGTATGAATATGTCGCCCTTAGCTAATTCCTGCAACATTATATGACCTTTCCCACTGCGGAAAGGAACTACAAATTTTTAGTAGCCACAAATTTATTTATCAAAATTTTCTAGTAGCAACGTAAAATATATTCTTAAGCTTACTAATAAAGAGGAATAAAACTTACTTTATTTTGGACACAATGTACTTTTTTTCTACATTTAATATCCAATGTACTTTATTTGGACAAAAAAAGGTGGCAACCCTTCCCTTAATGCACAGTTCTTTTTTTTTTGGCGGGATTTCATTGAGTGCTCTTGGCGTCTTATTTTAATTATTCTTAAATTCGTTCATAGTGGATATTGTGAAATAAAATTAGTGTGATTTTGTGCAACAACCGTCTGCGTAACTGAAGAATTAGTGGAATCTTTAAAATATACGCTATTCCGGTCAAGTGGACGTAAGAATTTTATTGTAGTGTTGTCTACCTCACAGAAGCTTATCAAAAAAGCCAACTCGATTCATTTCGTGCCAAACAGTCCAAGAAACATTAGAATGCGTCACACCGACATTTTAATATAAAAACAAAAAGAAGATTTATTTAATTAAAGACCAGGCTGTATGGGCATTGTTCCCTTTGCCTTCCCTAAAACGGGAGAACTTCAACAAAAAAAAATAAAAAAAATTGTTTGGTTTTGGTGATTTATTTTGTTTGTTTGTTGAGAGAAATTGTATACAATAAAAGTAATTGCTCAAGGAAATCAACATAAGGATTAAATAATTGTTATATAAATGTCTCAAAGTATGTAATAAGAATATGTTATACAGGTATATAACCTCAATTTAGCTGCTTTGTTACTCTAAATTTTTATGGATTTTACAGACTCTGAAAAACCGTCAAATCAGGATGTTACGGATCCTACAGGACCAGCAGCTCGCAAAGGAGTGCTCATATCGTTAAGAACTGGCAAAACCATGGAAATCCCTGAAAAAGACATCGTAAGTAAACATAACCTCAAGTTTGCGTGATAGGTATACAGCGGTATTTGTTTTCTTTAGCTTGTCAGAAATTGTTTATACTGTAAAAAACATTGTGGCTGATATTTCAGCTCGGAAGATGCAGATTCGTCGGTGAATTTGAGAAACTCAATCGTATTGGTGAAGGCACTTACGGTATTGTATGTAAGTAACGAAATTATTGATTTTCTAAGACTACTTTACCTTAAACGTTAGCAACGATAATGAATTTTTTTGGTACCTTCGTATCTATTTTACAATAGAAGCTTACAGTATGTACTATATTCCAAGAACATTAGTCAACCTAGTTTTGCTCATATATTTTTATTTTTTTACAGACAGAGCAAAAGATAAATTGAATGGTAATATAGTTGCATTGAAAAAAGTTCGCATGGATGTAGAGAAAGATGGGCTACCTTTGAGTGGCCTTCGTGAGATACAGGTCTTGATGGCTTGCCGACATGAAAACATTGTTCAACTGAAGGAAGTGCTTGTGGGACGTTCATTAGAAAGGTAAGTGTGTCATAAAGTTTAAGTTCTGAATAATTTAATATGAAAATATTATCAAATGTTAAATAGTAAAAATTCAGGTAAATAAATAAGGTTACCTAGAGTTTTATTTAAAATTACTCATTACATAAACTCAAACATATTTTTATCTTTTAATAGTATTATTATAGCTTTAATGTTACAATTTTTTTCAGTATTTTCTTATCAATGGAATACTGTGAGCAAGACTTGGCATCCTTGCTTGACAACATGTCCTCACCATTTACAGAGTCACAAGTAAAATGCTTGATGTTGCAAGTACTAAAGGGCCTAAAATATTTACACTCCAACTTCATTGTACACAGAGACTTGAAAGTATCAAACCTTCTGTTGACTGACAAAGGATGTGTTAAAATTGGTAAGAATTTTGCTTAATTTAGATGACAATTGCAAACCATTAGCTTTGTAAGTACTGAGTACAATGTTTCTTTAAGAAATATTGTGATTATATCACTGCTATGAATTGATTTGTTAAAAAAACTGGCCAACGTAAGTTGCACTCATATTAAGATAGAATAAATAAGATATTAAGACAGCATGAAGCATACAAATAGTAATTTTCAGTAAACAGAGAAACTTCAAAATTTGGTAAATAAAAATAGTATGAACAGTAAATGTACTACACCCCCATACAAAAATATTTTTTTTTATTGTTAACTAAATATCCTAAACTTAGAAGTGGAAAATAACAGACCTATTATGGCATTATTACCTGTTTAAAATACATATATTCTAAAAAAAGATTTATTTATTCAATTTATTACAATTAAAATGTTTTAATGTGGAAAATCAATAAAAAAGCAGAAATATAATTGTTGTCTGAATTAGCTAGTAAAGTTTCTTAGGTAACTCTAGTGGGGGCGTCCGTAAATTACGTGAGATGTTTAAGGGGGGAGAGGGTCTCGGCAAATATCACGCATTTTTTTTTCTGGTTGAAAAAAAACTATTTTGTCCATTTAATCCAGATTGTACGTACTAAAGATTTAATCTTAAGCGTAATTGTAATACCATTAACCCACATTTTGAAAAATCTCACGAGAGATTGGGGGATGGGGGAGGGGCTTGAATAAAATCTCACGACATCTCACCAGGGGGGGAGGGAGGGACAGAAAATTTAAAAAAACACCTCACGTAATTTATGGACGCCAGTGCGATAGAGTAACTTGTCAAATTTTCTATATATCAAAAGAAAATTGCATTGCCAAATGTATATAATGATTGTTTTAGCGGATTTCGGTCTAGCCCGTTGGTTGGGTGCGCCCGCGCGTTGTGCGACGCCGCGAGTTGTGACGCTATGGTACCGCGCGCCCGAGTTGTTGTTGCAAGCGCCTCGCCAGACGCCCGCGCTCGATATGTGGGCGGCGGGTTGTATACTTGGTGAACTGCTCGCTAACAAGCCATTGCTGCCTGGCAGGACGGAGATCGAACAGCTGGAGCTAATCGTCGATCTGCTTGGTGAGTATATTGTTACACCGCCACATCGCGAGTTGTGACGCTATGGTACCGTGCGCCCTAGTTGTTGCATCGCGTCGCCAAACGCCCGCGCTCGATATGTGGGCGGCGGGTTGTATACTTGGTGAATTGCTCGCTAACAAGCCATTGCTGCCGGGCAGGACGGAGATCAAACAGTTGGAGCTAATCGTCGATGTTCTTAGTGAGTACATATATTATACCGCTACATTGCGAGTGATGACGTTGTGGTACAGATGCAGTTCCAAGTGTTTGCCGGATGCCCACACTCGGTATGTGGGTGGGGGCTGCATACTTCAATATATTCGTTAAGGTAGCTTCAGTTGTTTGTGCCAGATATGAGTATTGGTTGTATTCGAAACCTAAGATTGATCTCTGTTAAATATAAAAAACTGGGCGCAAAAGCATTAAATTTTAATTTTCATTAATACTAATCCTGGACTTTATAGGCAGAATTATAGGGAGAAATAATCAATTGCAGATGGGACCAGTTACTATACATACCTCATGTGAAGTTACTAGTCCCATCTGTAATTAAATCTGCAAAGGAGGAGGCAACTCTACCACTTATCCTTGCAATTTTATTTATTTTGTTAGTTGCTGTTCCACTACTATTTTATGTATTTCATTATATTATACTATTATCATTGTTATGACTTTATCGTCACAATGATAATAGTCAACTTTAAAAAGACAAATCCAGCTACATTTCGTTTTGAGGCTATTTAAAGTCACGGTAATTAATACAAGGCTTTTATCTCAATTACATAGGCACGCCTTCAGACGCCATCTGGCCGGAGTTCAGCCAACTGCCAGCGCTGCAGAACTTCACGTTGAAGCAGCAGCCATACAATAACCTGAAGCAGAGGTTCCCGTGGCTATCGGCGGCGGGATTGAGACTCCTCAATTTCTTGTTCATGTACGACCCTAACAAGCGGGCTACTGCCGAGGAATGCCTCCAGAGCTCTTACTTTAAGGAGCAACCTTTGCGTAAGTCAACAGAAATAATTTTGAAAATTAACTTATAATTTATAAATATACAAAAAATCATGCATATTTGACAAATATAGAAACTGCTCCTTTTTTTGTTTTAATTTCATTAATAACATTTTAGCAATTTATTAGTTTCCCCACCAGAATCTGTGTATGATCACACAGGAAGAAGACTGCAAATGCAGCCGGAATCAACGGCTTACTTTGCCTTCCGAAGTATAAGGGATGACAATTTTTGGTCACCCATCCTATATCGTCATTGATTTTTGCAATACAGAGTTAAATATGTACGGTCTCAGAGACTAGCAGTTTTGTTTTCAACTGACGAAAAACCGGAGGAGGTTATCAAATCAACGCGAATTTTTTTTATTTGTATAACGCATAACTTTACAGAGTAGTCCGATTTGGATAATACTTTTTTATTGGAAAGGGTCCGAAGTTGGACCCATATAAATTTGGAAAAAAAATCTATTGTTAGGGTAGCTCCCGTACATGTAAATTATTTTTTCATCGTCGACCCTGTTGTGTAGGTTATTGCTTAATAGGTTCTTCAATACAACTTAGGGGTTGCTACCACTATTTTTCGATTTAGGCATCCGTTTATAAAATATTTAACCCTTAAAGTGCAAAATTTTGTTCGGCTTGAAAAATCAGAAAAACATCATGATAATAGTGCTTTTCATGAACTCTCAAGAAAAATTATGACGGGTTAGATAGATCAGTTAGTTTAAGATTAATAGTAGTTCACCGGGTATTAGAAAATTTCTTACCTAAATATAAATCCTTAGAAAAACACATTAAAAGTGACTTAAATGAATTAATTGCTTACTTATATCGCGTAAAACCTTGAATCGAAAAACAAAATAAGAAAAAAAATATATAAAAGGACATGGCTAAGAAACTGCCCTTAACGTGTATAATTATTTTGCACTAGTCCATAATTTTATAATATTAATTAATATTAATATGTGTTTATAATTCTCATACAAGTTTCGTGAAATAATCAAATATTTAAAAGTATCCAAATTGACTTCATGTCTGTTTCAAAAGGAAAATGTTCTGTTTTACTAAAATAAATGAACAATAAATGTATACTAAAAATATTTCTGTCAGTATATCGAAATAAACAATATTAATTCAAAACTCCCAAAAACTATGACATATTTGGCCCTTATTATTATTATAATAAATCACTGAAGGCCCAAAATAGTCCAGTCAACAAGTTCAAAAACGTGAAAAATAGAGATAAAGCTCCTAAAAATATGAGCAATAGCTCATTGGATTCGGAACGACCTCTAGAAAAATGAGTTTTGAGGATTTTACTGCACGTAAAAAATTGCAATTGTTATTAACAAAATAAGATGAAAAAAAAGAGGTATTTACGTTTTTGTTAATAACTCATAAACTATTAATATTTACGATATTTGGAAAAAAGGTCCTTAAAGAGGAGGAAATTTCCGAAAAAAAAGTCCCAGCTCCCGGAACTCTACCTTTATTATTTATAATTTTAATTTAACGCTGAAAATAGGGCTCCGCGTAGCCATTACGGCATGGGCGCACTGCCGTTAAAGACAGTTTCTTACATAAAATTATTTTTTTATAGTAACAAATATGAATTTAAAAATTTAAATAAATTATGGTGTCATCCAGATACTTGAAAGAATATATTCCCTTTGGAAACAATTTTTTAAATTAATTTTTCAAAAAGTTATGGAATTGTTAATTAACGAATTTTTTTCCTATCTCCGTTTTCATAAATGACGACATAAAAATTTAAATAATAAACCTATAAATTTTTGGCTCTGTGGAGCTCTTCTTATATATATACTTAACAAGATCCCGCGATAAAAGTTTATTAAAGTTAATTATTTTGTTTATAACAATTTTTTAAAGTTAACAAAAAATGAAAAGTCTAAGAAATGTTATTAAAAAAAAATTTTTAAACAAATGTTATATTATTGCTGCTTTCTTATCCAACAATGGCATTAAGTAACATCGGAAAAAAAAATTTTACATCATTTGTTAAGAAATTGTTTATAAACAAATAGACAAGTTTAATATTTTAAGAAATTTTTTTTTTACCATTATGTTGTCTTGGCAAAATAATGATTTTTAACAAAAATAGCTACAAACTTAGTTTTTAGCTTATTTTGAAGATTAATTAATGCTTTATAAAAACGACCTGAATGTCCATTATCGTATCTCGAATAGTTTATAAGTTATATTAATTTTTTACTTGACAAATCAAGTGTCCGGTGCAACTTTGGTATCGTGTAATATTTAAAAGCGTTATAAAAAATAGAAAAAATTTTTTTTTAGTATTTTGATATATATGGCTGTTTTTGTTATTTTTTTAGCTCTGGAAAAAACAATATAACGGTAGTTAGAATTTGTTTATAACAAATTGTTAAGTTAACAAACAATGAAATTATTGATAAAAAAAAATTTTTTTTCTATTTACCTATGAAGAAATGCCAATTATGATTTTTAAAGAGAAAATCATTCCTTAACTAATTATTTAAACAATCGAAATATAAAAAAAAACGATTATAAACAATAAAAAAAATTATTTAAGAAAATTTTTTTTTTTAAATCATTATTTTGCCAAGACAACATAATGGTAAAAAAAAATTTTCTTAAAATATTAAACTTGTCTATTTGTTTATAAACAATTTCTTAACAAATGATGTAAAAATTTTTTTTCCGATGTTATTTAATGCCATTGTTGGATAAGAAAGCAGCAATAATATAACATTTGTTTAAAAATTTTTTTTTAATAACATTTCTTAGACTTTTCATTTTTTGTTAACTTTAAAAAATTGTTATAAACAAAATAATTAACTTTAATAAACTTTTATCGCGGGATCTTGTTAAGTATATATATAAGAAGAGCTCCACAGAGCCAAAAATTTATAGGTTTATTATTTAAATTTTTATGTCGTCATTTATGAAAACGGAGATAGGAAAAAAATTCGTTAATTAACAATTCCATAACTTTTTGAAAAATTAATTTAAAAAAATTTTTCCAACTGGAATATATTCTTTCAAGTATCTGGATGACACCATAATTTATTTAAATTTTTAAATTCATATTTGTTACTATAAAAAAATAATTTTATGTAAGAAACTGTCTTTAACGGCAGTGCGCCCATGCCGTAATGGCTGCGCGGAGCCCTATTTTCAGCGTTAAATTAAAATTATAAATAATAGAGGTAGAGTTCCGGGAGCTGGGACTTTTTTTTCGGAAATTTCCTCCTCTTTAAGGACCTTTTTTCCAAATATCGTAAATATTAAAAGTTTATGAGTTATTAACAAAAACGTAAATACCTCTTTTTTTTCATCTTATTTTGTTAATAACAATTGCAATTTTTTACGTGCAGTAAAATCCTCAAAACTCATTTTTCTAGAGGTCGTTCCGAATCCAATGAGCTATTGCTCATATTTTTAGGAGCTTTATCTCTATTTTTCACGTTTTTGAACTTGTTGACTGGACTAAAATAATAGATTTTATTTTTCTGATCAGGCTTCAGAGAAGGCTGCAAAGGTTTAACCGACAAGTACGTCACTAAAGGGCGGCAAAAATCTTTGTCCGGAGCGGCAAAATTTCTAGATCGGGCCGTGCCCCTGTGAAATACCCCATACCATAGGACGCGACACCAAAGCCCCTTCCTTATTTATGTAGAGCATTTCTCGATTTTCGGGATAGTGCCCTGACCCTCCTCAAAATATAATGACAAGATGTGATGGCGCAACAACTGTAGGGGAGAAGAGTATTGAAGCCTTTGTTCCCTTTGTAAACAATCTACTATTTTTACATTTCAGCATGCGACCCGAAGCTAATGCCAAGTTTCCCACAGCACCGCAACATGAAGGGACAGCAAAAGAATTCGTCGAACCAGTTGAACATTCCTTTATCCAATTTGAACACTGGCGCCAACGATCAGACCAACAATTTGCCCGCCATCTCTGATCTCCTTGGGTCATTGGTCAAGAAGCGAAGGCTAGACTAAATGCTTGTATGACAAATTTAAGTTTAACTCTAGTGTTAAGGTATGATAAATACACGGATTTCAAATAAATATACTGTTTTATTCTGTACATAATACAATTGTACATACATTTCTATTTTATCAAAAAAGTGGAGGCTTTTCTTATGTTTCTATTTTTTTTCAATGTTAATTTACTCTGTTAAAGCGTCTTCGTCAGCTGAGAGTCCCATTGCCTGTCTGAATTTTTGGTACTTTTGAAGAGTGATTAAATCATTACTTTTGGCTTTTACTTTTTCCTTCTGCAAAAATCAAAATGCTAATTTAGAATTGTTTATTCATGGTGGACCGTTTTTGTAAACAGAATATACACAATTTTGTTATAGTGCACATGCAGCGTGTTTGACTGTCCAATTGTGACTGAAGCGAATTGTGATCATGCACCACAATTTCAGCGATTCACTTGAGCCCCGAGTGCCGTATCTCCCCTTTTTGTTTTATTCTAAGGAGTGACAGTATAAAACTTCAACTTAATCACTATTGTAAATGTCAATCAGTCCCATCATCAATCATGTATATATATATATATATATATATATATATATATATACAGGGCGTCCCACGGGTACCTTACACGGAGGGAAAGTATATTAAATATTGAAGATAGGATATTTTACCGAAAGAAGACATCATTTTATTTTTAATCATAACTAGAACTGCATTCACAGATTTTTTTAAAATCGCCTGCTAAAACGGGGAATCAAACTTGTGAAATTTCGAAAAAAAACTACATGTTTTATGATAACCATCGAAAGAGTTGATCATAAAAATTATTTTATGCTAAATAACATAGCATTTCAAATGAAAGAAAAGTCATAAAATTACACATTTTATTAAAAATATTCAACAAAAAGTAATACAAAACGAAATGTATCAAATGTTCAAAATATGATCCGATTTGTTGAATGCAAATTCTCACTCTATTAATGTTTTCTCTGCCTGTCGATTTCATTATCTTCGCGTGGTGAATATTTGTAAGAATACGTCTGAGTTATTTTGTAACTCCTGCACACCGTCTTAGCGGTTCTTGTATACTACATCTGTTACATAACCCCACAAAAAAGTCCAGTGGGGTTAGATCTGGGGATCTCGGCCATCTTATTTGTCCATAAGAACCGATCCAGGAAGCAAAGTGTTCATTAAGAAACTCGGCAGTTCTCCTACTGTTATGAGTCCCATTTTGCTGAAAAATTAAATTTCGTAGATTTGCATCAGGAAGATTATTGATCTCATCTCTTAAAATATTAAGTATTTCTAGATATCTTTCCGTATTTAGATTCCCTTTGTAAAAATGTATTAAGAGAACCCGGTTTTTAACTAAAATGAAAAACACAAAAAAAAGAACAGTACCCTTAGCACGAACCAATATCGAATTCGAATAGTTTTCGAGTGCGAAATGTCATTGTCAAATGTGTACTGATTTTTAGTTCTCGTTACGTACTTTGTGGTGCTGCTGTTGACATTGACATTTCACACTCGCAAACTATTCGAATTCGATAATGGTTCGTGCTAGGGGTACAGACGCTTGAAAATGTATGTGTTCTATTTTCGAATTATTATTTTTACAAATTTCAGCCAATCACATTGTAACCGAGTTCAAAATGAAATGCATACGTACTACAGTTTGTATATCGCTTATTCTTTTTATCACATAATAAGACATTCCTTTCATTTAAAATGCTATGTTAATTAGTAAAAAATAATCTTTATGATAAACCCTTTCGATGGTTATCATAAAATATCTCGTATTTTTTTTTCGCAATTTCACGAGTTTGATTCCCAGCTGTAGCAGTCGATTTTTAAAAAATCTGTGAATGCAGTTCTAGTTATTATCAAAAATGAAATGATGTCTTCTTTCAGTAAATATATCCTATCTTTAATATTTAATATACTTTCCCTCCGTGTGAGGTAGCCGTGGGACGCCCTGTATATATCAGTCAGTCAGTCATCAGCCAATGATATTCGTGAAATCGTGGTGAACTTATTATACCAGTTTATGATTCTTCTTGAAATTAAATACCCACAAATTACCTAATAATGTAAGGGAAGATGAACAGAATAATTATAACTGAATTATTTAGCTATTGAGTAGATTATATGCAATGGTTTGGCGACAAAAAATAGATAAATAAACTTACCATTTGCCAATAAATAATTACGTAATTTTATATAGCAATAATTATTAAAAAAAAAGACTGGGATAAAATAAATTCAGTTTTTTGTCACACGATTTACAATTAAGTGCACTACATGTCATAAAATTTTTGAGTCTGCCGGAGACTTGACTATCAACCCCCATACAAATACGAATAGCTAAGTTAAGTGCCGGCATTAGAGCTGGCACTTAACGGCATTAGAGTAATGGGAGATAACTTACGATCTCCTTCTCTTGTTTCTCAATAGACTTCAGGGTGCGAACACACTGTGAGCATAGGATCACATCTTCCATGTGATTGATAGTTTTTTTCCTATGGTGATGTTTCAGTCTGTAAGGAAGACCAATGGTATCTACAGTGTTACATAGGAACACGAATGTAAATAGTTTCCTCTTGGTTAGTGTCCACCATCTTACAGAAGACCGCTGTACAATAAAATATCTTTTGGTGTTATTGTCTTAAGTTTTATGTCAAGGCTCAAGGAGGTAGCTACGAGATTGCGGGTAGGGGGGCGTCCATAAATAACGTGAGATGTTTAAGGGGGGGAGGGGGTCGAGTCAAATCTCATCTAATCTTACGTTGGAGAGAGGGGTGGTCGAGTCAAATATCACTCAATTTTTTTTCTGATTGAAACAAAAAAAATATATTATTTTGGTCCATTTAAACCAGATATTGGTGTTGATTCTGGCAGGATTCTCTAAGCTTAAAACTAAATTTGACATCAGTCTGTCCTTTTCAGTCTGTATATAGAATGACAGAGATACACTGTTGTCAAATTTAAGTTTAGCTTTATAGAATCATGCCAGAATCGCCACCTGTACATGCTTAAAATTTAATCTTAAGTGTAACCGTAATACGATTAAGATCATTCACTATTTCGTTCGAAAGAAATAACTCTCAGCAATATTGATTACTAGTCTTAACTAGTCGTAAATAAAAGCACGAAGCATTTTTTTTTCTTTTAGCAATAACAATCCAACGCATTTAAGTAAGAAACCCACATTTTGAAAAATCTCTCGTGAGATTGGGGGATGGGGGAGGGGGTTGAAAAAAATCTCACGACATCTCACCAGGGGGGGAGGGAGGGACAGAAAATTCAAAAAAACACCTCACATAATAAATGGACGCCCCCTAGGGCACTTTATCTGTGGTATTAATGATTGCGATTGGTCTGCTTTATCATCATTAGCCTGTTAATGCCTCCACTGCTGAGGCACAGGCCTCAACTGGGAATAGAATAGGGAGATTGGGCTATGACCCACCACGCGGGCCCAGTGCGGATAAATGGGTGCTAACGACTGCAGATGCAACCGCGACCAACCGCTTAGCGTGCCTTCTGAATCACGAAGGAGTTAGTATTTTGGAGGAGATTGGTGGTTGGTTACCCATCCAATGTCCGGTCATTGGCAAAGTTGCTTAAATTCCACGATCGCAAGTCGAACACGCTAACCACCTGCGCTACCGAGATCCTCAGGCTATTTACATAAATCGCATAGAATTTTGACTTACAATTTTCCGCAATAGTCGCATTGTTGTTTGTCTGTGCGATGAGTGATGACGTGGCAGCCTAGCTCGCGGTAAGTAGGAAATCTCTCGGAACATCGAGGACAGACAATCTTGCCTTCCGATCGCCCGCCGTTGCTTTGATGCTCATTCAGCTCTTGGGATGTTTGGAAGTTCTGATGGCAACTTGTGCACCTGTTTAAAGAGATAATAATACTTATATCCATTGTTAGGTAGGTAAGACGAAAGTGAAAAATAATTGGTTCCTTATCTATACTAAAATTGACAATACCCTGTCTGCACGTCGCGCTTCGCGCTGCTTGCGTGCGCAGTCGGGTAAAAAGAGGTTAAGTTTGCGTGTTTGAGACGTGTGTAGGGGCTAATCTCTGGATCTACTAAGTCTTTTTTGATAATTCGCAGTTTCTTAGTTCGTTATGTAGCTTTCTATTAGGTTCACTATTATTTGTGAGTGTCGTAGGCTATATATAGTTACTTAGTATAGTTCATATAGTTTAGAGTTTTAGAGAAAGTTGTACTTAGAACTTGATAAAACCCACAAAAAGTCAGCGAGAGCAATGTCTAACTTTTTATATTTAAGTTTACAAAAAGAAGTTATTATATTAATATGTAATATATGTAATACATATATTTAAATCAATTTTAATTAATTTTATCTAATTTATAGTATTCAATTTGTTTTTATTTGAATGAATTTAATTTAATGCAATGTAACAGTTAATATCGATATATTGTCCTTTGTTTTATATAACGAAATTTTTTGTGTATGCATGTTAAGTAAATAATAATAATATTTTTTTATTCATGCCAAAAAAAAACATATAAGGTACAGCTGGAAATTTTACATCTGTTAAATCTACGAGACAAAGTACTGGAATTTATTTTTATTATATTTTTTACATAAGGCAGTAGTCTTAGATGCATGTTAAGTGTTGCAATCTTGATCGATTCCTCAATTATTATAAGTTAGTACTCTGTTGATTGTAACATGTTATGTATACCGAATAAATAAAATAAAAATATAATTAAAATCGCTAGGTCATGTTTATTGGTCAAATTATCATCAATTATGAATTCTAATTAAAATAAATAAATTTATCGTCTCAAGTTTGTAAAACAATAGACTTTTCCCTTTTACTACATACTATCATTTGGACGAATAGTTAAAGAGATAATACGACATAGGTATGGAACCGCGACCGGTCGTAATCTATTGAGTGTTATTTCTATTGGACGGTATTTTCATCTACACCGAAGCGAAGCAAGGGTGGGCCACTATATCGATCGTTATAATTTACAGCCGAGAATGCGAAAATCAAAATACCATCGGTTGCACTTAGAAACGTCAATTAATTTTAGAGTTTCTATATATATTAATAAATTAGTGCGGCTCTATGTCAATGAAATAATTTGTGAAAGCAATTTAGAACTGACAAAAGAATAAATAAAATCTTACATAAATATATTTGGCTGAAGGTGATAAGCCATGTGTTCGATGATTTTTTTCGGATAGAAGTAATGAAACTTTTTGTCACAACAAGTTACATATCCGGGCACTCCGTGGCGGTCCTTATAGTGTTTCACCAGGGACCTGAAATGGAAACCTTTTTCGTGGCAAATACAACATTCCATTTTGTAGAACAGCGTGATTTGGTTATCCAAGGCAGCGCCTTGACGAGCTGGTCTGCCGTCTATCAGCACCACAGGATCTAGGCTCTCAGTTATTTCTTCAGGTATCAGTTTGCTGTCCTTATTCACATCTCGCTTCTCTTCTTTTTGATTCGAAGGTTTGTTCACCATCGAAGGACTATTTAACAATGTTTTATCGAGTTTCTCAGCTATAACGAATTCTTCTAAAGGCATGGACTCCAAAAACTTCATATCTGATGGGGATTTTTTCTTTTGCGTTTTATTTTTGATTGTTCTCACGTCACCGTGTTGATGTTCGGAGAGAGGAGTTTTAGATTTGGGATATAGAAGTTTCTTGGTAATGTCAGTAAGGTTTTGCGATGACAAAGATGCTGATATTGGGCTCGCTTTTTTGCTATCCGCTGAGGTTTGATCCCTTTTATCCTCAACGGATTTCAGTTTGTGGAAGTCCAAAAACTTTTGGGTTTTTTCTACTTTTACCGCGTACAGGTGCATTGCAGCCACCTGTTGCAAACAGTCGTGGCATATTGCTTTAGGGAGTGTGTCGTCGGTGCGCACCTGAAATACCATCAAATAAGTATAGATTAGTTTAGATTTACAACAACATTTAAACGGTATAAATACCTCTAGGTACTGTTTGAGCCATAACTCTGGTCATTGTAATAACAGAAGAAGATTATCTGCAAATTGTGATATATATATGTTCGTGAAGAAATAACTTCCCATTTTTATACCTATAATTAACATAATATATTATACAGTTAATACGTTTTATTTATCTTTCTTCAAACTTGTCTTTTACGTGTTTTGATTGTAGGAGGCGATTAAGTGTGCCTAAATTTCTCAACATTTTTAAGTAAACATATCAATAGAGTTAAATTAAAGTGTAAAGCCAGAAACATATTAACGTCTCGTGTCGTGTCGTGGCGCGCCAGAAGCACATCGGTTTCATACATTTACTATGGTTAGAGACATATTTACGTATCGTGTCGTGTCGACGCTTTAACCTCTCTATCTCTCTCTAACCCATAATAAATGTTTGAAACCGATGCGCCACGTCACGCCACGACACGTTAATATGTTTCTGCTTTATGATTCATGGTAGTATTTATCTCATAGTTTGTTTTAACTGCTTCGATTAAATGGAACGTGAATTACCTATTATTTTTATTTGTTTTAAGCATTCAACTGCTAATTGTTTAAATCTAAAAAAAATCTCCTAGAAAAAAATCCTCTCGGTCTAGGTTTCGAACCCGCATTTTAGGTGGGTATGTCTCCGATGCCCCGGGGCATCCCCAGGTTGGGGGTGGGTCCGTTCGATTCGAACACTCACTGGTGAGGTCACTGAAGTATCCTCACGGGTTCCCGTGGCCCGTGCCGAGCGAGGTACCGCCTGACAGTGGATCTTGCGCCCTAAGAAGTGACGGCCCATTGGTGAGGTGAGGGGGCATCGTCAGGTTTTTAGTGGGGCCCCCTTCCTCTTGAGCAGTCGGTGAGCCAGTCCTCGGACTGGCTGAGCGGATGGGCGGGAGACGCGGGGAGAAGTCCCACATAACCTCTCCGTTCTCCTAAGGCGGCAGGGGATGAGTCACGCATTTTCCTAAAAAAGGTCTCAAACCCGCATCTTCCAGCATCCGGGCGGAATTTTCTTCTGGATTCTTATATTTAAAGTATTCATTAAAGGGCAATAAAAACAAACTGTGAAGGTTAAAACAAAAGCACTTATACAAAAATCTACTCTGCTTGTATTTTCCAGCTAAAGCTCTTATCCCATAATATTACTGTAATTAGAACATAATGGGATAATTTGTATAGTAGGTGGAGCGTACGTTAAGAGGTCCTTATTATATTATTACGTTGGTGACCTCACTCGCATGAAACCCCATCATGGTGGAAGTATTATTAATGAGTTCCATTTTCCTGGGAAACAATGCAGTCCCGCTGCCTGCGAGGACCAACTTGCCAAATTATCGATTGTGTAAGTAGGTTGATAGTATCAAATGTGATCTAAACTTTCTGATCTGATTAGTACTTAGATTAAATTGTTTTAATCTATGGATTTACTAATCCATCCTATGCACATTTTACTTCATTATTTAGGAAAACTTTGGTGGTAAGTACAATAGGCGTTCCATAATAAATATATGATTATTGTGTAGATAAGTATGATACTTTCAAAACATACGAGTACATACTTTGAATATAACATATACATATTCTTATTATCTAGACAGATAAAGAAAGTTTTAGTGAACGCAAAATTAACGTTGTCCACAGTTCCTAATCAAAATGTTTCCAAAATCGGTTTTGTAGTTAGACGTGAAAGCGTAACAGACGGACAGAGTCACTTTTCCATTAATAATATTATTTTTATTTATGTTTATCTTACAACAATATCAAAGAGCCTTTTGATTTTCCTCTTTAGTTCATTACTGAGTGGTTTCAGTTTCACAACATCTGTACACAAGCAAAGACGACACGACAATTCACGCACTATAGTTTTTTCTAATGTGGAAAAATCATTCATATTGATGATTTGATTGCTTTCTACTTGATACACATTTCAGTTATGTTAAAGGTATGGAATCAGTAATATTGTGGTAATTGTTTGGGCGAAATATCTATTTGATCACATGACAAAATTGCTATTGTAAAAAATATCAAACTGTTGATTTTGTGTAAAAATAATGACAGCGCCATTATCGTTTCTTTTCATTTGTTATCGGCGGCTTCGTTTCGTTCATGGCCAGCACAAAAACAATTTAATTACTATGATTACTCGTGGATTAGAGAACCGGACCTCTTCTCTAATGGCTGATAAAGGTACACAATATTGTAATGTTTTTAGAGACGAGAAGACTTCCAAATAATTAAATTACAGGAGGACTAATCAAATAGTCCCGTATCCTTTTATGTAGCTAATTGCATAAATTCGTGTGGTGGCTCCTAGTGCTTATTTTATCAATAATTAATTGCTTAAAAGTGCGGGGCGGCTTCAATGTGACCATATGTGGCAGGATCCTGCCTTTTCGGCAGGTTTAGCCTTTATTTTACTCTGTGGCATATTTGTTTAACGTTTTAGAAATCTGGCAGTATTTAGCAGTTTATAGCAATTTCAGTTTTTTTTTTATTTATTTAAATGAGTTGGGTGCGGATCGACAAAAGAAAAAACAGTAGGTAGGAATTTTAAAATGCCAATGGCAAAATTGGCAACTTTACCTTTGTTTCGGAGATTTCCCATAACATCTCTAGTCGAATTTGTAGTTCATTCCATTGTAAACCTTAAGAGCGGA
This sequence comes from Chilo suppressalis, assembly GCA_902850365.2. Lineage (NCBI taxonomy): Eukaryota > Metazoa > Arthropoda > Insecta > Lepidoptera > Crambidae > Chilo > Chilo suppressalis. Next base: position 10,963,283 of record OU963897.1, on the reverse strand, counting down.
GCGTAATGTTTAAATTAACTTTATTTTTATTTGTCAGTTGTTTATGTAATTAGTCGGACTAAAAAAACTGGCGGAGACACAATTTTGTTTTGTTTCTGATTTCGTGCGGTGTGTGTGAATGGTTACCATAATACCATGAAACGTAAATAGGAACGATTATATGGCGAAGAGTGGGAGCAGGATCCATCACTTTCGTCGTGGTTATCAAAAGCGAAAGATGAAGATGTTGCATGGTGTAAACACATGTAACACTAAGTTGGTGCCTAGGTTATCTATTATATAATAACGTGCAACCACTACTAAGCATACGAATGTCAATGTCATAAAAAGGACAGATCAGCGTTGTCGATCTATATTGGCATTATTTTGGCATTTTGTGCATACAATTTTGGCAGGATTTGTCTGTTTTTTTGCCTAAGCGGGGCAGGCTCTTTAATTTAAGGTTGGTCACACTGGGCGGCTTCTTCTGCCTATTTTATTTTATAAAAATATACAAAATCTCTGGAAGATTTTTTATCTGCTAACTAAATAAAGCTGTTTAAACACTGCTAGACATTTAAAAATATAACAAACCCTTGGAAAGTAACAGTCAAAAGAGAAATTGTTGCAGAATGTCAACAACACAACGGGGTAAGCAAGCATCCCCGCTAGTATGCTTCAATGTAGCAGGCCCCATACGGCAGTAACGCCAGGCAATGTGATTTTACCACGCTATAAATGCTCAAGTAAGTTGAAATTTAATTTCAGCCTCGCAAACTGCGACATCGCTACACGCGCCGCTCGCTCCACTGCTTTTAATTGAGCGCAGCAAGCAACACGCGCCGGGTCTTTCTTGATGTCGATTTAAAAAAAAGAAACCGGAGTATGCTTCAGAATTAACGACCGCGCGTTTACGGTTTTCATTCCTGTAGTAAATGTAATGTAATATTTAACATTCAAGCGAGGGACTTGTTGTGCAAAATGTTTACCCATAGAAAATGTTGTCCTCACGTGCCTATACGAACTTAGATATGAACCTGATTGTAAACAACTTCACAGCACATATTTTTAGGGTTCCGTAGCCAAAGGGAAAAAATGGGACCCTATTACTATGACTACACTGTCCGTCTGTTTTTCTGCCACCAGGCTGTATCTCATGAGCCGTGATAGCTCGACAATTGGAATTTTCACAGATGATGTATTTCTGATGCTATAACAACAAATGCTAAAAAAAGAATAAAATAAATATTTAAGTGGTGCTTCCATACAACAAACGTGATTTTTTTTCAAGTATTTTGCTTGTTTTTTGTTTTTTCTAATGCTGTGTAGATAATACTAGGGAACCCTTCGCACTTGGGCGCTTTTTCTATAATAATGTAAATAACTTAAGTTAGTGAGTGCTGAGTACTTTGGTCTTAATTTTCCGCGTTTATATGTACCTGCGGAAAAATTAAGACCAAAAAAGCATTAGGAAATCATCAAATAAAGATTCAGTTATATTACAGGGTAATAGGAAAGCGTTAATTAAATGACAACATTTATTACATAATGTCTTATATAATAAAATAATAAATTACTTGTAATCTTTGCTAAGAATCGCATAATTGAATCGAGTGGTAAATAATTCTACTCGACAGATGGAAAATTTCTCACTGACATAGATATTTTTCGAATGTAGGTTGAAAGCATTTGAAGGGCATTAAATATTATGTAAAATGTCTATTACATTCTTAGGTTTTCGTGCGATGAATGAGGATTTAACCGGAAAGGATTTGTTTTTGCACTCAAATGTTTCGGAAATTTGTGTTTAGTTGTTATTTTATTGTTAATCTTTATGGAACATTATGTAACAATTACCTTTATTCTCTGGGCAGCTAGGTTTGTGAAATTAATTATTTTGAAATTGAAAACGTTTTTGAATACTAACGTTTTATTTTATTTGTCTTCTACGAAAACATTAATCAAGTTTACAAAAGAAAAACAAAATGTGATCTCGTCTTTCATCTTGATTTTTCGAGTGTTTAGGGTTCTGCGCAAAAAAATAAGAGAACGGAACCCTATTATTAAACCCTTAGCTGGTCTGTCAGCAGGATGTAGTATCTCATAAATCTTGATAGCTAGAAATTTGAAATTTTTTTGAAAGACAAAATCATGTCAGCGGTGTGAAATAAGTGCATCCTGTTCCATCGTATCGAGAAAAAATAAGAAGGTACATGAAGTGACTTTCATAAAAGCCTTTGCAACTTTACTAAAGCAAATTGGATATTGGAGTGGTTAACATAATAGCTACCAAATTGTTGTCATAGTTCAGGTTCTCAATGAGATGTACAACGATAGGTGGTTCCCAACCTGTCTCCTCCACGCAATCAAGGACGGGTGATTTACCGCCAGATTATGGCAAGTCGGGGCTGTGCGACAAACTTTATACTTTGTGTAGATGGGTCAGGCTCGGGAAATTAGAGATTCCGCTGTGAGACTTGAGCGAAATCCACGATCTAGCTACGTAACTTGAATGTTAATGCAAGCAAAACTATTCGCAAACCCAAAGTATGTTTTTTACCCTTTCATAAACATATTCTAAACTTCATTACATTTGCAGTTTTAGCGTTTTAAGATTACGTAGGTACCTAAAGGGTGTCAACGGAACAGCTATTACTATAATAATGATTAATGCGCTTTCGTCTGTATAATTCATTATGAAGATGGACATATATATTTCATATTAAATGATATGAAATATCGTCTATCTAGATAATAGACTTTCCGACAGAAAAAACAAACAAATTGTGTTCTTTCACTATGATAATTTTACTCAATCGTTATGACGGTGCGGCAGTACCTAGATACATTAACTCTGAATATTTCAAATTTCATACATATTAAATAGTGCCGTTTGGAGGGGAGACAGCGAATCAAAATTCAGTTGCAGTGCTTAGTGGACAAGATTGATGACTATTATTCTTGTCAGATTATAGTAGAACCTAAATTCGTTTTCTAAAAACTAGCAAATGCTAGTTGGACTCGCACAGGCACCTTTTTATTATCACAACATTAACGACTTATACTAAAGGAGTTTCGAGAAACTTAAAGGTTTTTTACATGCGTGTGTTCTACAGCTGCAGTAGGTATCTACATAATTTTTCAGAGATATAGTGTCCCTCGTGATTATATGTCTAAGGTCTAAACCTAATAATAATAAGAGTAGTCTTTCATTCGTCCTATCTCTATAACTTAATATAAGTACTTGGTGGACCTGAAAACCAGTAGCGGCCTTAGGGAGTAGCGATTATGGCAAACGTCCGTAGACTCACACAACAAAACAAGCAGTAAAGAAACTTAAGGATATCTGCCAAGATTCGTACGCTAGTCACACGTGGTCGGTTTAATTATGTTTGCATTTCTCATAAAATATCACTATTAAATATACCTACCTTTAATTCATTTATACTTTAAAGTACAAGGGCCTGCCTCGCAAAGATCTATTTATTACCTGGATCTCGAACAGTGGCGGCGCTAGACCACATGTGGACGTCGGCGACGTCGAGTTCGCGAGGCCCTTTTTACTTCGCAGTAAAAAACCGTTAAATTAAGTGAGCCAAATTATAAAATAACGTATGAGTAAACGAGTTTTATTTTTGATAATCAAATGATGACAAAAATAATTACAAACATAGAAATTTAATTACAAAAATAGTGTTGCCAGACAGACGATTCTGAATACCCGTAAAGTACTACTCGCTTCCATCCTCACTCACGTGTTCGAAAATAATAAAAGTCATTATCATCTGCTTAGCTTTTTCCCCAAATTGTTCGGGGTCGGCTACCTAAGCCAGGCCAGGAGAAACGAAAATAAATAGGTAACTTGTAAAAAATTTTTGCGAGGCCTCCTCAGGCGCGAGGCCGTCGGCGGTGGCCGATGTCGCCGACGCATAGCGCCGCCACTGATCTCGAAAATACCTAAGCCCGCCCCTGTTGAAAATCTTGGGCAAAAGTTAAAGAGCCAAACTTTTTTTTATAATAATAATAATATGGATGGGCTACTAGCTTTATTTGGCCCTGTTGTCGTGATATTTTTAATAATTGAAAGGTCATATTTCGTTTAGGCTTAGAAAAGCTGTAGTATACTAAACTGTGTGACAATGTGAGATCATAAATTTTAGCAATATTTGAGAGTAATGATAAATTTAAATGTTTCAGGAGCACATGGCCGTCCCTTTGTTAAGTAATTTATTATCGTACCAAATTTTAAAACGATAGTTAAGTTTATTCTGGTGTACCTATTTATTTATTACGATATAAAAGTAAATATGTAGCATAAATATGTTTGCTACCCTTAGTACGAGTTTTACCATTACGAAAACTACATAATTAGTTTTCGTGAGCTCGCATTCGTATTAAGGGTACTGATTTTATAGTTTTCATTTCAATACAAATAAACAGTGTTTAAATTCTACCATTAAATCATTTGAGTCTTCTTAAATTTTAAGTATATTTGGTTACTTTTCACCAAAATGGACATAGAAACATAATTTACAATTACGAAAACTGTGATAGTTTTTAGTACATACCTACTTAATCAATTATAATAATTTCAAATTGACCTAGATTAGTTTTTAAGCCTACTCATTAATTGTATTTTCCTTTGCACAATTAGTTTGTAACAAGTTAGTGTTTTTACAATATTCACGGTTCAGTTTTATTTAGCACTCCTTAGCGTAGCCTTACCCTTAGCAAGCATTCAACTGTAGGATGTAACCCCCAAAACAGGAATTATTTATTAAGTAAACTACAAATTTCAAAACATAGGCACCTCCTCCGGGGTTTCCTCAAACATGTGATGGAACTTTTTATTCTTGATGGACCATTAGAGCAAAAAGCAGGAGCGTTGCCGTTTTGCACTGACCGGTTGTCGAGTAAGGTCCCCATTAGGCACATTATTATCGCTAGGCAATATCGGATGCGTTTTTGCGATATTTGTATTTAATACATTACTAGCGGCCGCCCGCTACTTTGTCCGCGTTAACTTTAGTTTTTCGATAATCTTTCAGAATAATCCATTCTTAAACTATAGGATGCTTTCAACCGAAAAAATGTCTCGGTAGGTCTATCTAGGCAAAAAACTATATGTTTGCCAAATTTCATTCAAATCCGTATAGCCGTTTTTGTGTGATTGAGTAACAAATAAACTCACTATCGCATTTATAATATTAGTTAGGAAGTTAAAATGTATGAGAACGGCTACTAAATAACACACTGCTGTACTCTCTATATATAATAACGACGCATAGAAGCATGATGAAATATCGCAATAACGCACCAATGGGCGGTTGGCTTTAGTGGCCAGCTCCGAAAATATTTATTGCGCCCTTTCTTTTCTGAGGCCATGTTGCCACCAGTGATGTGCAAGGATGCGTGCCGAGGGATGTGTTTGTAGAGAACCAATAGAATCGCCTGAATCACCTCACCTCGGTCTCCATAGCTCTCATGGAAAGGGCTTATCGGAGCGAGGTTTTTCTACCTACATACAAAACAAATCAAGAATGTATGCGAGGTATGTGTCCAACTGTCTGAGGGCAGTGTGACGAGTCCGCTACACATCCTCGACCCGCTCATTTTCCTAGCACATCTCTGGCGGAAACGCAGCCTAATGCTGGCACTTCATAAAACTATTCGTTTGCTATTTGTAAATTTAACAGCAGTCTCTCCTTTTCATTCCCTATAGAGCACGATAAAGATATACGCACTGCTGTCAAATGTACAAGTAGCAAATAAATTTATTAATCATGTGATCAGGGCCGGATTTAGAGATGTGAAGGCCCTAGGGCAACGAAGGAATGGAGACCCCAAAGTCTGGCATCCGGGTCCCACTTACGACTTGCACCCCTCCCTGGTTGGTGATCCGTCGAAAATGTGGTTTTATCTCTGTTGTGGGAACACAAGTATATTCTATAGTTAAAAATAAACTGCCGAAGAAAGACAAATGATGAGATTATGTTGATCCCATCCCACGCTATTAGCCTAATACTACTTAGAATCATTGTTTGTAACAGAAATTGGATTTCTGTGTATTAAACCCAACAGCTTAATAGATAACTGGAAAATCGATTCGCTGCCTTGGAAACCACAATTGACGTTGACATCGACGAGGAACTCGACCAAGTGGTAGAAATCCTTCGGGATGAGGGTGCGAAGTTCTGTGAGCTGCGACGTACGGGCAAGCGGTCTAAGCTTTCGAAAGAGACTCTGGATCTAATGGACAAGCGGCGAAACGATCCACTAGTCACTTTGTCAGAACAACGGGCTCTGAATAAGTCCATCTCCAAACTGATAAGGTGTGACCTCCGACGCTCCAATACACTCTTGATACAGAGAGCAATTGAGTAGAACCGGGGGTCTAAAGTCTTCGTACAACAGCTTGGAAGGAGCAACCTTACGAAGTTGACCAAAAGAAGTGGAGAAGTCGTCACGTCGAAACCAAATATTCTTTCGGAAGTTTATACCTACTATAGCCAGCCAGACCATACACGTCGCACTCGCTCCACCCTACGTCGGATGAGAGAGATTTAAGAGCCACATTAACCCGCCATGTGACGGAGGATCTCCCAGACATCGACCTAGAGGAGATCGAGGCGGCTCTTGGGCAACTTAAAAATGGAAAAGCCCCGGGAGAGGATGGAGTCACAACCGAGATTCTGAAAGCTGCCGGCAAGCCGGTGCTGAAGGAGCTCCGGCGTATATTTAACTCTGTTCTTTTCTCCGGGAGAACTCCAAGGGCATGGCACCGGAGCTTGGTCGTATTGTTCTTCAAGAAAGGCGACAAGACCTTACTGAAGAACTATCGACCAATTTCACTCCTGAGCCATGTCTATAAATTGTTTTAAATTTTTTTCAAGAGTCATCTCGAATCGCCTTGCACGAAGACTTGACGAAGCTCAACCTGCGGAGCAGGGTGGGTTTCGACGGGGTTATGGCACCACAGACCACATTCACACAGTGAGGCAGGTTATACAGAAGACCAAAGAGTATAACCAGCCCCTGTGCATTGCGTTTGTGGACTATCAGAAAGCTTTTGACTCCGTCGAGACCTGGTCTTTTCTTGAGGCCTTGCAGAGGTGCCAAGTTGATTGGCTATATATATATCGAGGTGCTCAGATGTCTGTATGACGCTGCTAATATGTCTGTCGTACTCCAGAATGGTCAGACCGAGCCTGTCCTGCTGCGCCGTGGTGTGAGACAAGGGGATGTAATATCCCCGAAACTCTTCTCCGCTGCGCTGCAGGACATGTTCGGAACGCTCAACTGGAAAAGACGTGGAATAAATATTAATGGCGAATACATCTCACACCTCCGATTCGCGGACGACATCGACATCCTGGCTAAAACCCTGCAAGAGCTACAGGAGATGGTGAGCAGCCTGGCTGAATTTTCCAAACGCATCGGTCTCCGGATGAACTTGGATAAAACCGAGGTCATGTTCAACGAGCTCGTTGATCCGGGACTGGTTGCTGTTAATGGAGTACCTCTCGAGGTTGTTCAGGAATATGTCTATCTAGGACAAACGCTCCGATTAGGCAGAAACAACTTCGAGAGAGAGGACCCAATAGAAGAATTCAGTTGGGCAGCATTTTGTAAGCTTCGTCAAGTCTTCTCGTCGCCCATCCCTCAATGTATCAAGTAGAAAGTCTTCGACCAGTGCGTCCTCCCAGTTATGACATACGGCGCCGAGACGTGGGCACTCACGGCTGGACTGGTCCACCAGTTTAAAGTCGCACAGAGAGCTATGGAAAAGGCTATGCTCGGAATATCCCTGAAGGACCGCATCAGAAATGATGTAATCCGACAGAGAACCAAAGTCACCGACATAGCCCACCGAATTAGCAAACTGAAGTGGCAGTGGGCTGGTCACATTAGCCGCAGAACTGATGGCCGTTGGAGCCGGAAAGTTGTTGAGTGGAGACCACAACTCGGTAAACGTAGAGTAGGACGCCCTGAGACAAGATGGGATGATGATATTCGTAGGCTGGCTGGAGTAGGCTGGATGAGAGTAGCACAAAATCGGGTGCAGTGGCGTGCATTAGGGGAGACCTATGTCCAGCAGTGGACGAACGTGGGTTGATGATGATGATAATAGATAAATAAACGACTTCATTGCGATGACCAAAAACGCGTTTTGTTCCTCAGATGGTACGATGTTGGTAAGCGTTTCTTTATAGTATTGATTAACACCGACTAGTGTAATAAAAAAAACTCGGGGACTGCCGCGGTAAAGCTACTGTATAGCATTTTTTTTATCAACTTATGCAATTATAATTATTTATTTATTTTATTTATGCAGTACTTTGTTTATCATATTTAAAACACTTTATACACAAATTTTACGCGTACAGCTATACACTGTTGTACATAGATGATACATACCTATAAACCTATATACTTTCTCACAAACAGCTGCTTACGCATTCGTCCGATTTCGGAGCAGCTCGTCTCGATCCGTGCGAGCTTCATACAGTAGTACCATAAACATGCACGTTAAGGTTCAAATAGACCCGGGGTCGCACTCACTCGTGGACGCGGCCAAAAAGCACGCTGTCTCACCTAGCATTGTAAAGAAATTATTAAAGACACAATGGTGTCGATTCTAGCGTGATTCTCTAAACCTAAACTTAAATTTGACAGCAGTATATCCTTGTCATTCTCCATACAGAATGAAAAGGAGAGAATGACGCCAGAATTGGCACCATTGATAATTAAAAAATCAAAAAATCCGACTGCTTAAATATTACTTCAAATAAAAACTGAAAAGAAAAAAACAAGTCCAGTAGTCTATAATTCTGTTAAGTAAGGAACAAAGCTACTTTAACAGTCGAGACCCATTATTGTAAAAGTTTGACCTATCCTTGAATATCTAATGATAATAGATGCGAAAGTGAGTTTGTTTGTTACGCTTCCGCGCCCTAATGGCTAAATCGATTATGATGAATTTCCCTATAGAAATAGATGGGGCCTTGGTTCTAAGCTACATTATCGAAATATTTATAGGGTTAGGGTAATGGGAGGGGTGATTTACCTATTAAACTTTATATTATTTGCTTCGAATTTGCAGAATTATCTGCAGAATAATATGAAGTAATATCGTTAAAATAAACTTAAAAAACCGTTTTATTCTCAGTTTTTCATTACATTTCAAAAATTATAAATACCTATTATGATAATTTATTTTTCATCATGTAATAAGAAGGAACTTTATCACAGTTTTATTTTAAGTACTTCGTATAGGATTAGATACTGTGAGTAGCCCATTTTTTTTCCTCCTAGGTTTTATCTACGTTTATAAACACCAAAATTCATTACTTTTCCCACCTTTCCCGCAGTATACTCGTACTCCTGCATAGGACAACGCGCTATCACATTGTCATCGTAACATCGTTGTAACTTTTTAAATATTTGTCGAAATTACACAGAGTAAAAGGCAAAGTTTATCGTCTTTAAATATCAAAAGCGATAAAAGTATTTGTTTTGATAAAAAGTAATTTGTTTATACAAAATATGCATTTTGGAAATACCTATTCAGGTCATAAATTCTGTCACATGTTTAATATAAAATAATTGAAACAAGTTTATTCATTATGTAACCATTTATATACCAAAATGAACTTAACAAAACATAGATTCTTATGACAATAAAGTTTATTCAAAATGACCTCCGTGATTTTGTATACAGGCCTTCAATCTGCGCGGCCAGTCGTCTATCGCAGACCGAACGAGGTCCATAAGCGAGGATGGAAAATGACCTCGTTGGACACGCGGAATACAGATGCTCGCTTCTTCACTACTGTGTGCGTATACCTTATCATTTTGTTTGATGTAGCTCTCTTTAACGGTAAATGTTTTTTCATCCGAAAAAAGAAATTCCCGTTTTTTTCCCGCGTACCGCTTCAACAAAGCGCGGCATCTCTTCAGTCTCAGATCCATTAGACGAGCATTCAAACGATGTCCTGTTTTTCTTCGATATGCCCGAAGCCCTAAGTATTCATTTAACACCCTTTTCACCGTGGTTCTGCTTAACCCCATCTGAAGGGCCAACAGTTTCTGCTTACGTTTGGGATTTCTTTGAATTCGCGCCTTCACAGCTTTTATCACTGCTGGAGTCCTAACAGACCCAGGGCAACCACTTCTGGACCTGTCATCTACACTAGCGTCTTCATTGTATCGTTTGATGGTACGATAAACGAATCTTTTGGTAATATTCAAAATTTTCAGTATGTCAAAAAATTTGAATTGGCGCGTAACCGCAACGATGCAACGCAATAACTGCAAGACGGTCTTCTTTAAGCGTCCACTCCATATTTAAAAATGAGAAAATTCTAAAAAGTATACATTTTTATTTTCATGAACAATTCGAAATTCAAATTCAATAAACTTTTTTGTGGCCAGCATTCAAAAAGAAAAGTTTTTACCGTGTGACAATACTTATGACCTGACTGTGTATATTTCAAATAATATTTTATGTTTGATTCACTATTTTAGCTATAATGGCTTACACATTAAAAATAGATATATGCTGTCCCGGACTTTTTTGTAGAACATTAAAAGAGATACAATTCCACCATACATTATATTCGTGTAACTTTATTGTTTTTGCAGTGCAGGCCAAAATGGCAGATGGGAGATTTTTTCCATCTCACGTGACACTTATTGTTATATTTTGGCCAATTTACCAAATAACAATATAAATTATAATCTATATGCTATTATTATGTATGACCTTTATTATTGGTTAGTTTGATTAAAATCCATTTAGTATTTTTTGAGTGAAAGAGTTACAAAGATCCATACAAACGTAAGATTGAAATTAATAGCGCAAGTGGTTAATATACAACTTTAAATCGTTGTAGATCCTAAACAATCATATAAAATGAAAAATGGTGTAAGAAACCTAACTCGACATATTTCGGCATCTTATTTTTTTTTCTTTCTCACAATATGGCGTCCAGTTGCCTCCATATTGATTTTTGATTATCATCATATCTTTAGTAGCACTCCCGTGATTAAGACGAATCGATTGATGTATAAATCATCAAAATCGGTCCACGCTTTTGGTCTTTGGTTTAGTGTGCCACAAAGGAACAAACTTATAGACTGTTAAACACTATACCCTGTCTGCGCGTCGCGCTTCGCGCTCTTGAATTGTGCAGACGGGTAAAAAGACCCATTTATAATTTTATTTTTTATAGTATATATTATATAAGAGTTAGATTCATTTTTATTTTCACTATATTGATATTTTGTTCCAGGATGTTTTTGCATGTAAACATGAGTCCTTTTATACACCTTAAAAAAGGGTGTAATTTATATACTAATGATGATTGTATCTACGACAGGTACGAGGGTTTGGTAAAGATTTGTAGGTACGCAACATAAACGGGTGTATCTATTTTTCACGTTGACTTGGAAGTTTGATTTAGGCAAGATGTAAAAAAGCCTACATTGTCCGGCTTTATACGGACGGATGGAAACGCTAGGCGAAATCCTCGATGCGCGACTTCGAGTCGCACTTACCTAAACTGTATTATCTGAGTTTTTTAAACTGTAGTAACTGAAAATATAACTTATTTAGCTATCGGTAGTATTAGATTTTCTATACACGGAAAATAATAATAAAAAAGAACTGTTGATAATTTAATTCTCAATCGAATTAGTTTGAATCCATTGTTTCAATTTGTTTACAGGAACTTTATTCAACGGTAATTGCTACGATAATTACGAACTCTACGGTATACGTGCTATGTTAATTTAACAATCGTTTTTGTGGGTAACGAAATTTAAATAACTTGTTAAGGCGTATATGTAATAACAAGAGTTTCTTATATTCCAAGAAACCTATTTTGTTATTTAACAGCAAATTTCTTTTTTCAACACTAGTGGTGCCACGCGGTGTTACTCGCAGTTTATAAGGGATATTTTCCCGCAGTAAAATGTAACCTATGTGTTATTACAGGGTGTCAGCTAACACCATACCAAATTTTATTAAAATGTGTGAAGTGAAGAAGTAACAAACATACACACTCACAACCTTTTCCTTTATAATATTCGTCTGATTAATCAAGTTTTATGTTACCTATTCTATGTATTTGAACCAATGAGCTTCTCTCTTCTATAAATACATTGCTTTGTGATGAACAACTATGGAACACCGTACCGCGCATCGCCTGACACGCACTTGACAGATTTTAAGCATTTAATGAACGGTTGCGGGCTTGCGCCGAAGCTATATCAAGGGTTGCGTTACTGACTTATAATTGGATTTGATTTACTAATTCTGGGGTGTGGGGGGGGGGGGGGGGACAAATAGTAAATGGCCCGGGGTGCCAGATTTTAAAATACGCCCTTGAATCAATAAAAAAACACATCGAAACAATTGAAGTATTCAAGGACTTTATAACGTCTAGAAAAAAAATGTAAAACAAGCAATTGAAAAGAAATACCCTATTCTGCCTAAAACAGTTGGTAGTTTTCGATGTTTCCAACGAAACTTACCAATAGATCTTTCCCGCCCAGATAACCTTTGAGTCGTGCTCTTGTCATGAAAGCTATTTCGAAAGTTCCATTTGTCTTTCTCTATCGTTCGTTGAGAAAATGGGATGAAAGGTTTCTAAATGCTTGCAGATAGATTGAGATTGAAGGCCATTCAATTGCTTATTCAAATGACATAAAGTAGTTTGGTACTTTAAGTGCACTGCAATTAAGGCGATTTGCTAAGTAAGGTCAATAGTAGGTATAGGTAAGGAGTATCTCTGCTTTTTTTTTATTTGGCTATGGCAGGGCCAGATTTATGGGTGTGGAGGCCCTGAGGCAACGAAGTGAAGGTCTCGAAATCTGGGCCGGACCACTTCCGATTTAAACCTTAAATGCTTTTTTTGATCATGTGATCAAGAAGAAACTAATCTTTCTATTAAATGTCGTATTAGAGTGATTGCGAATGCATGGGCCAATAGCGAAATCCTTTGTCCCCGGAATAAATTTTGTAATATCTGATTTCCATGAAACAAGTGTTTTAGCGATGGATGGATGGATGCGAGTAGCCCAAAATCGATCTGAGTGGCGTGCAATTGGAGAGGCCTATGTCCAGCAGTGGACTAGGATAGGCTGTTGATGAAGTGTTTTAGCTACTTTGGAAAGAAAAGTAATTATTTGGTACCTATGCCATTGAAAAAAAAATGGTTAGCAAACAAAAGCAGCTTAAAAATTATTTGGTCAGCATACAAATACTTTAAAAAAGCTTTGATAGAATGAGTTTTTTTTTATCTTTGAAGATAACATGTGTTTTTTGGTGGAGAAGAGGAGTAGGGGGGTAATCCTTCCCCCCTCTCCCGTTACCACCTCTCAAATCGACGGACCTTAATCTATATTTTTACCTTTTAGTATAATATTTTTGCTAGACTTACGAGGGGAGGTCAATAAGTTCGCGGAATGGATGGGTTGGTGGTGGTAGGTTTAGTCGTCCAGGTAGGCACTAGTTGAGCACGTCATTAAGAGTATATATAGCACCTAATAGTCCAGTGACTATCATTTTTGGAAAAAATAATAGTCACTGGACTATTATTTTTTCCAAAAATGAAGAAAGTGCTGCGTGGTAAAAAAAATGATGACGATGAAGAAGTGAAGTCTGCAGTTTCGGCCTATTTTGACACCAAAGACAAATCATTTTTTTTCGATGGTATGAATCAGTTATTTGAGTGATCTGAAAAATGTATTAGGGTTAAGGGAAAATATATTAAAAAGGAAAAAAGTTTGGTGTTTAATTTCAACCTCCTTCACTCTTATTCCGCGAACTTTTTGACCTCCCCTCGTATATTAGAGGCACACAATTGAATTTTGTGCTTACTCTCCGAGTGCTTACCAAAATTGTATTATATATGTGTCACTCATTGCAGCTTCTGTATATTTTCGGCAGTGCATGCAAAAAAATATATTGCTGTTCAGAATGATATAAGTTGCAGCCTGATTGAGAATTATTCGCTGATGTTGGGCAGCACTTGTGATCAGCGGCTGATCACAAGTTGCTGCCCAACTAGCTATTTTGGCTAACCAATTGATCCATAATACCAACTAAGTAAGTATATAAAAAATACATTTTGAATTGAAGTAGAGTGTTTTACGTAAGTACGTATTTTATTTTAAAAACTTCTTTCGTGTTCATTATCAAATTACAATATGGAATGGGGTGTTAAGGAAAACAGGATTGCAGTGATCGCCTTGCACAAAGTGGGTATGGAGCCGTCGGTCATATTCTAGACACTTCAAGCTTAGCCGTACGTTTGTATATCGTATTATCAACAGATTCAACAACACTTCGTCTGTGGAAGACCAGAAAACATCGGGGCGGCCGCGTGCTGTTAGAACTACAAAAGCTGTTAAAGCCAGAATTTGTCGAATCCCCATTAGGAAGCAAAAAATCTTATAGCGAGATATGAAGATTCCCACTAGGACTCTGACCTAAGCGAAAATGATATCGCATTTTGTTGGAACTAAAAAGTTCCTGCGATAGCGCAGGAAAAGGGATTGAACAGAACATTGTAGAGGAGTGACAGCATGTGAGTATTCCGGCGAAGTCTGATGGGAAGCCACTTGAGTTTAGAGCGGAAAATAGAGATATGATCATATTTGCGCAAGACATATATAAATCTGATGCAGAAATTTTGGAGTCGCTCAAGTTTGTTTACCTGATCCTCCGTTAGATCGTAATCAAGTATAGGAACCAACAACGATTGTGCATTGTAATTTTGTATTTAATGTGTTTTATCCTTTTTTTTTAATAAAAAAATATTTTGTACTATAAAAATATAACTGGGTATGATAATCATGAACCACTAACCTTTCTTTCTCGACCAAGCATGTTTTGATAGTCCGTTATTTCATAATAACGCTATCTCGTAGGAAGTTAAAAGGATTAATTAAAATTATTTCCAGCTCACGGGGCACAGGCTGTACAGTTTTCAAAGTAAGCTGATAGAATTAAAAATTTCCTTCTATGATGTATTAAAGTTTTATACAAAACTCGATCAAATCAACGAACATACCTTTTGCCAAAAATATCTGTATGTTTAAAACAAGACAGTAACGGTTGCCGTTACTGTCTGACTGATCAGCTCAAACCACTGAACGGATTGCGCCGAAATTTGGCACACATATAGCTATTATGATGAAGGCGTGCAATAAGAAAGGATTTTCCAAAATTCATCTCTTAAAAGGAGAACACGGGGGTTCAAAGTTTGTTTGAGAAACTAATCTTTCCATGCAGTCGAAGTCATGAGTCTTTTTTTTTTCAATCAATATCCGATTTCGATTATGCTTAAGTATTTGTGGGTATACTTAAGCATAATCGAAATCGGATATTGATTGAAAAAAAAAAGTTTTGAATTATTATTGTCCCTTGTACTATTAATAAAAATCATAAATAAAATTTACAGCTGACATCGGTACATCTCTAGTAATAAAATTCAAACATTGTTGATTAATGATTGTTTGAAACTGTAGGTAAAAGGTATCGGATTCCTTTACAGATTAGCCAGAGGGTTTTCATCGGGGCTGAAATAATAATCAAAATATATTTTGACAAACCTTTACACTGAAAGATCCAGATATCAAAATAAAAGGATTTTAATCACTCGATGGTGGAATGAATGTTCGAAAAGTTTTATTTATGAAAATATTAGTTCTGTCAGTGCTGCTTGAGGGACTTTTTTAAGGGTGTGTGTAAATTGGTGTGTTTCCTTAACTTTCGCATGTATAATATAAATATGGATTGTAAACGTATTTATATTTCTGCTTAAATAAAAAAAAACATACAACAGGATGCGTGATTTTATCAGCAGTTCTTTCTTACCATAACAATCGCGCAAATTTCAAATGGCGAACGTTGTTCTATGGCCCGGGACTAGGGTAGGTACTGACCTACTTACATGAATTTTGTAGAATTCAAAGAGTTTTTTTATAAAATAAAGAGATCCTCCAAAATATGGTTCTATAGAGCACGAAAATTCACAATTTTACTTTGTACATTTGTTTTTTGAAGTGAAAACTTCTTTAGCGGCGTCGACACTGTTTTTGTAATGGGTAAAAACTTTTAAACTCGCGTCAGGACACGTGGCCTGATCGCGTCAGTCCTAACGTCCCGAAAGTTCGTAAGACGAAAACAATAAAATTGGGAAGGTTGTTGACTTTCAGTATATTGAACGATTCATAACGATGAACGAAACATAGTAATATTTTATTTTATCGTATTATAATAATAAGTCTCTAATTAGAACGTCCAGGTGGCAGCTTTATTGCGAAGAAAATGCATTTTTTTTTACAATAGATGTTGTTAGGTGCGCTTAAATGCGATTGATGTAAGTTGATTTTTCTGAGAGATAAACTTTTTAATATAATAAAAATTGTCATGTCTGTGTACGATAGCGTAATAAATAAATATTGTATTCTACCACATAAATGATAGTACTTTCATACTGATAACTAAAGCAATTCGTGCAAAATTATTCCCTAACCATTCCAAAATATCAAAAACGCACAACGTTAATATTCAAGATTTCACTTCTGCCGGCACTCGCGGAGTGCAGCCCGTCGTTTTTTAAGTAGGTATTTATTTGCTATATAAAACCCAAGTTCATATTATTATATTTGTTACCACAGAATATAAAACCTAGCCCCCTCATTAACAAGGAATAATCATAGATAAGTTACGCCGTGTCTTCGTTCAAAAGGGGGATGAAATAAAAAAATCATTTGAAAAAATAATTTTGAGGTAAAATTACCTATAGAAAGTATGCGTGAAAGCAACACAACGTATTTCTTTAATTTATTTACTAACTTCTAGTGACATCATCTTAGAGGACTACGTTTACAATCCATATTTATCTATTAAAATCTAGCAGTAAGTGCTTAAATCCACATAATATAAACATTTAAATATACCTACTGTAGAGCTCACATCGTGCATCCATTGTATTCATAACTTGGTGTCTGTTCAAATAGGTATCGATATAAATTTTCAGAGAAAACGTTTATTTCTGTTAGTAAAATATTCTGCACAATTTTTGATCTACTCATTAATGTCATGAACATGTTAGCAAAGACGTTATGCACTTTACGTCATCATAATTAAAGCGTGTAGAATCGAAGACAACTTAATTAGGTACCTATTACTAGCGCTCCTGTAGAACTAAACTTGTGCGTAGCTTACTAAAAGTACTTTAAGTAGTTTGTGTTAAATTGAGTTCGAAATGGCGTACTTACTGAGACGAATAACGCTCACGTTCTAACTAAGATTGTGTATGTGTGTGCCTGGATTAAGCGATAAAAGATTTCTACAATGGTCGTTTGTAAGAGATTTTTATTCTCTATTAACAACGAGATATAGATATCTTGTATTATAGTTTTAAATAAAAATACTACAACTTATTTACTCAGCAAAGCCCACCTTCGCGGAGTTGGATAAGTTTTAGTAGGCTTTTTTTAAACCTTGAAAATGTTCTCTATATATCTATTCAATTAAAAAATGGTACCCCAACGAAAGCCCTTTGATGCTCGGATAAAAAAGATAAATACTAAGCAGTTTGTATGCGTAACGCGAAACCTCGAAAATAATTTTGGGTTTTGCATGGTCACGATATTCATTAATCGTAGATGGAAATTTTACACACAGACTATTTGAAGAATTATAAATGTGAGAGATATTAAAAATAATTGCCGACAATGTATAGTTAGTAAAAAAAGCATCAATCAGAAATACATAGATTTCGTCTATATAAATACTTTGTTTTACTTAAGTAAATAAAAGCATCCATCAGAAATACATAAATTTAGTCTATACAAATACTTTGTTTTACTTAAGTACATATTATACCCTCATCCAGTGATTCCAAATGAATTGTAATAACTACCTAGCTACACAGTATAAACCTATTACATAATGTATTATCGAACTATGATTGTCGATAGTATCAACAAACGCACTTGTCAAATAGAAAAAATGACGAACTTTTTCGTCTATCATGTAGATTATTTCAAAAAGGTATTGGAAAAGTATTTTTTCTTTATTCATATAAGTAATCAAAACATTACAGAGATATATTGATTTATAATGTCACATGACGACACATCTTGGTACAATATTTACTTAGAAATGACTTCACGAAACTCCTACTCCCAAACTTTGGCGCGTTTTATCTTTGTAATTCTTATTGATTGACAATAGAAAAATAAGTGAACATTAATATTTGATAATCAAACTGACGGACTTAATAGAATTTTATTTACTTTACCTTACTTTAACTTCACCCCGTCATCATCTTTATTGAAAATTGGTACTTAAGGGTTTACAACCGTTAGGTTTGCTGTTAAATAGGTACGCCGTCCATTTCAATCACCCGTATCACCCAAGTGGCGGACGAATGCGGCTGATCGGATCCCATCTAAAGGTTAAATCACATTGCTGACATGGCAATCCAAAATTCCAAAAAGTATTTGGGCATTTGCTGACCATGAAGTGCGCATCCATTATTGAAATGTGGTTTGTTTTGAAGGTCAAGGGTTAACATTTTACGGAATGTATTGTTCATAATTGATGATATAAGTAGTTTTTTTTAATTATAACTCAACAGTTCTTTTTTCGATGTGATTTTTTATGAAACTACTAAAATATTGTTTACTTAATACACACACCCATATTCCACACAAAAACACACATACACATCACGCCGTGTACTTATGTGTACTGAACAGTTTTATTTTTGTGGTTTAGGCAGAGAGAACTTTAGGGCATTTGTTAATTCACATTAAAATAACTTATTCCCTCAAGGATTGATTGAGTTAGCTGTACCAATTACTAGGATATACAAAATTGATAAATTATATTTAAAGGTCTTTGTGTACTCTTCTACAATCAAATCCCTATCAATATTCAATAAATTTAAATCTACTAAAAACATCTTATTAATAAAGCCTATTATTTATAAGGTGTCTGACTATATTTTTGTGGGTGAGTAAAAATATCTTCTAATTTGCATAATAGTATATTTCATTACTAGTACGGAATGGTTGTCATTGCAAAGAGTTCCGACAAATGTCTACCCGAGCCGAAGGCGAGGGTTGACAGTCAGAACGAGTTGCAATGACGGTTCCGTACGTGTACTGAACGACTATTTTTAATACAGTTGCGAAAAAATGAAGCAATTTAATCAAATTATAAAAACACAATAAACTCAATTAACTAATCATTTATTTCTTATAAAAGTTATAATTCACATATACATTGAAATTGGTACAGTTTTTTATACTAACTGGGGAAGTTTTACGTTGCATATTTACTGTTTGAGACAAACTATTATTAATTTCGTATGATTGTTCATGTATATTTGTCATACAATGGCGTTTGCTAGTTGATGGAATTGGATCTGATGAATTATCATTATCAACGAAGGTACTCGTAGATGGACGAACGTTCTCTTCAGCATGTGAAGGAGACGGACTGGACCTTAAATTAATGGATTGTGTGATCTTTTTCCCAGTTTCTAGTTTGTTGTTTAATGAATCACCAATATAGCTTTCTGCAACTTTGTCCGATTTCCAACCACCTAGTCGCTTTAAGGACGTCAAATTGGCTCCTGAATCTGCCAATAATGTAGCTGAGGTCCTTCTGAAGCTGTGCCCAGTATAAAACTCAGCATCTGCCGGATGCAAGACCAAGAAACGTAGCTATTTCTTTTGGTATATCACCAAATTTGTTTATGCCGATTACTTGAGCTGTACACTTCCCTTTTTGGAAATTTTGAAAAAAACGGTCGGATTTTCCTTTTTGGGACCGCTGGTTCATATATTTTTTCACTATTGTGAGAAAATCTCCTTCAACAACAAAGCTTCGCGGTATCTTATTTTTTGTGTTTGGAATCTTGATAAGTAGCATTTCTCCATGGGCTTCAATATCTTTTAATAACAATAAAAACAACTAAACTCGCAAAGAACATTTCGGAAAATGGCGCCAACCGTAGAATGTAAGCAGTTTTTTTTCACCCATTCTGGTAGGCAAAGGGAACTGCCATTACAGCCAAGTCTTTAGTACTTAGTATTTTTTATTATAAGAAATGAAATTGAAATTTAATGATATGAAATTAACTGAAACCTTACCTAACTCATTCAATCAATTAATTAATTCTGATATTGGACAAATTAGTATAGGTAGCTTCTTTTTAAAAACAAATAAACCTATTTGCATGAATCGCAAAAACTTCTATGATTTTTTTTAGTTAAAACTTCATGGTTGTTTTTTTTAATAGAAATAATTTTGACAGTTGGGAAAGAAAACGCACGAGTTCGGGAAAGGCAAAAAAAAAGCACGAGTGTGAAATAGCCCAGATCCCGAACGCTACACGTCCCTGCAATACGCCACTTTTTGAGCAACTGTATTAAAAAGAAATTTTTGAATTTGATACAACTTTGTTTAAGCAGGCTTATAATGTAAACAAAAGCCACGTCGTTCAAACTGAATAGAGATTTATCCGTCGGTTGTGAGCTCTTTAATTGGCTCTATCCAGACAACTTCCGCAGGTAAATGGCATGCAGTTAGGCGCACTTACAGGTGTATTACGGGGTTAGTTACGGGTGTTCAGAACCAGTTAACAACTTCCGATGCTTCAACAAAGATATAAGGTTTGTAATAGTTATACTGGTAAAGGATATATCATTTCGATATCTCGATTAATAATATCATCGTTTTCGGTCTTTATTGTAACCTCTTCCAAAGCCTGTTTTTCATTACATATTGACCTTCCATATGATATGGTCATATGACGATTGTATATCATCATCACCATGTCTTTGACGACCTCCGTGGCCGAGTAGTTTGTACGCCGTGTTTCATGGTGTCGCCGACTCGAGAGGTCCCGGGTTCGAATCCCGGTGGGGGAAGATGTTTGTGTAATGAATACGAGCATTTGTACTCCAGTAATGGATGTTTAATATGTATTTCTATATAAATATACTTATATAAGTACAGTATATGTATTCTATCCGTTACCCTAGCATCCTATAACACAAGCCTTACAGTGCTTACTTTGGGGCTAGGCTAATTGGTGTTAGTGTCAGAAATATTTCTTTTTTTATTTATATTATTTATTTTATGTCTCCACTTCTGGGGCAAAAGTCTTCGTTTTAGATTGTATAAAGGAAGAACGGACCTTGAGCTACCATGCAGGCATTGTGATAATTGGCGGGTCTGAACGTCTACAAATGCAGCTGGGACCAATGGTTTAATGTGCCCCAAGAGATATTGTTTTCAATCATCCATCCTATCACTGACCATTGTAAAAGCTGTTTAACTTCAACCACTGTTTATACAATAGCATCGTATTCACGTCTGCATTAATTGCCTTTTTTTCATCATTTAAAACGTTAATTTTGGATTATAGTAAGCTTTCAAAATTAAAAAAGCCATCATATTTCTTGCTTTTACTCTCCCAGAATCAGTTTATCAGTCACGAGGGCCGCTACTCAAGTGGCAAACACTTCGTAGCGAATTCGTCATGTTATGTTATGTGACGTTAACGTTACGTTGTTAGCGAGCACGAGTGAAGCACTGGAACAAATGATGTACGCATCGAAGGGGTTGCGCGACGACATGTTGCTTTATGTCCAAAAGTTTGTATGTTCTCGTGTAAGTTATCAGTACAGTATCCAGCTAGACAGACATTATTTGAGACTTGTATGACTAAGTTTTTAACAGGAAATATTGATATCTCCTGTTACGTCAATATTGATAAAACAAAGACGTGACTCAATGTCATCTTGCTTAAGTAAATTTAATTTGCGTACCTACCATATTATTATTTTTTTTTTATTGATGTGAAACTTCTTTACGCACGCTTGATTTGGGAGGCCATCTGGCGAATGCGTTATGCATTACGAAAAGTGTGTTCGGGCGTGGCGAACGGGAGTTGAGTGGGGGATATAAGCAAGAGAAAGCAGTGCGCGCGCACGTTTCTCTCTCTCTTTCTATTATAGCTAGTAAATGAAATGTGTATATGTACATACATTGTACACACACACACACACTGATGTGGCTAAAGAAGTTTCACTTCAATCGTGTGGTCATAAGCACACTCGCTTTTATGTATATCTATATCTTTATATGAAATCTGGTATCAGTTTTTGGTATCAAACCCTATGAAACGGCTTCACCGATTTCTATGTTTTTTTGTGTATATTTGAATCTTTGGTAAGTTTATTAGGTCATAAGCTATTTTTATACCCTTGAGTGATAAAAATTTTCCTCTCCAAAGGAGATTGCTCAAATTGGCCTAAATGCACAAAAAATATTGACATACACGGTAATTCTTGGCGTAATTTATAATTTAATTTACAGTCATTAGATTTCAACGGACACCTTTGTATAATATATTTACTATATATAGGACATTTAATTTTACCGGTTTAGAAAACATACGAATCATTTTTAATGGCTATGGGTGTAGTAACATTTAGCCAAAGACTGATCGAAGCTGTTTATCTATACTTATAATAAATCTGTAGAGAGGTCAATTCTGTACATGAAATATATTTTCAAAATAACTATCAGGGGGTAATAAGTGATCGATACTGATGCCAAAAATGCAATCAGTAAAATTTTTGTCTGTCTGTCTGTCTGTCTGTCTGTGTGTATGTTCCTTATAGAAACAAAAACTACTCGACGGATTTTAACGAAACTCGGTACAATTATTTTTCATACTCCTGGGCAGGTTATAGTATACTTTTCATCACGCTACAATCAATAGGAGCAGAGTAGTAAAGGGAAATGTTGGGAAAACGGGAGAAGTTACTCCATTTTTTAAGCTTCCGTCGCGTGTGGAGCCTTAATGGTTAAAGTTATATAGAAATCATGTATGACGAAAATATTCTACATAAAATTGTCTAAAAAATATCCCGCAACAGCATATGTCTATCTTTTATGGTTGACTCACAATAACACGTGTAACTCCTGATAGCTTAGCAGTTCGGAGCATTCTGATTATATTTGTTTACTCTTACGTTTATAATACTCTCACTCATCCCTAATTTAAAAAAGTTAACATTATTACCTATTCAATAAAAAAAGAATCATAGAAATCGGTATAGAAACACCAAACTTATACATGAAATAAGCCATCGCGCCGTCGCACGTGAATACTGAATCATGCTTTAAGGATTATTTTTGTGTAACGGCTGCCGCGCTCGACACGGGTCGTGGCGGCGCGGTAGGGTATAAAAAGGCGGGAGGTCCGAAAGCGAGCTTCCCCGCTCCCCCGATCCTGAGAGACCTTCAGTCGCTCAGTCCCAAACCGATACGGATGCACATCAGGGTGCAGGGTATCCATGAGGATTTCACACCCGCTCCCCCGCCTGGGAGGAAACAAAAAAAAAAGAAAGCGAGCTTCATTCAATATTTGGCTGTTGATGCGTTCAGAGCGTTCGACCTTATTGACAGACAATAATTGATATTGAGAAACCGTGCTTATCTATACTTATAATATCTTAGAATAAAAACCAAACATTTGTAAACAAAATTAGGAAATAAATCATGTAAAACGTGTAGAAAATGAGTACTGGAAAACGGAAATATGAGAATTTTAGTTTGGTTATAAATACAGGTAATAAAAATGACCGTTATTATCTATATCTTTATATATATAATTCTTCTGTGAGTGTGTATGTCACTGAACTTCTCTTAAACGACTGGATCGATTTTGATGAAATTTTTTGTGTGTGTTCAAGGGGATCTGAGAATGGTTTAGATTCACAATTTTGTCCGCTGGACAACCCCTATTTTTTTAGGGCGGTACGAAGTTCGCTGGGTCAGCTAGTATAACATAAAAACAAATCTATTTTGAAAAGATCGATAAAATAAATATTTTTTTTTATTACACTGTGGTATTAATATCCACCACTATATTATAATTTTCACTAGATGCAAATGTGCTCAGACAATTATTATAGATGGTAGGCGACATCATAAAGTCTATTGCCATACATTATTCGCCCAAGACCTCCATAAACACATTATAATCTGTATATATATGCTAGACTATAAGGTATCTATCTATGGGCCTACGTTCCCTGACTATAAATTAATAAATAAATAAAATTATAGGGTGTGATACACTAAAAATCTTAAATATGGTTATCTAAAAACATAACAAAAATAATGAAGCTACTGAATATATGGCTATAGAACCTAAATCTCTTAGCTTTCTTTGGTTAACGAGAATTTAAAAATTCCCTCTAATCTGTGGTTCATTCACAATCATCACACAGTTTCTGTCACAGAGTACCTTATTATAAGCGGAAATGACACCCGATTTTAAAAGTTACTCTTATGCATTAACTTTAAAAACAGGTAACTATCTGTTAATCTACATGCTCTATATACCTGAATCTAATCCATAATTTCGGTACTTGGCTTGATTTCCCTAGTTGACTATATATAACTTATTTGTTTTTTATTATTTTAATATGTTCAGTGTATATGGTTTATAGAAGTTCTCAGGGGTGTCCGTCAATAATATTCGTTTCTACAGTAATTTATATATAATTTCGAATCTAGGAAACAATTTTTCATGATTATTGGTTTTTAGGCCAAACATGTATGGAAGTTTTTTTTTTTTGTTTCCTCCCAGGCGGGGGAGAGGGTGAGAAATCCTCATGGATACCCTACAGCCGGCTGTAAGGTTATGTCAGACTCCTACTGACTAAAAAACACCCTTTATTCATGCTTATGGCCAGAAGGGCCTTACAAGCTTCATCTGAAGCGATCACCCCCCGAGAGGGGCGGGATGCGGCGCTGCGTTAGTTTAAACTAGTGCATAGTTTAAAATAACGCAAAATGCGCTTAGAGGACAAGTGCACTCAGATGTGCACTTGAAACGGGAGGGGACTGAGAGGAATCGAACCTCTCTGTGTCGGAGGGGAGGGACTCATCGCGGGTGTTGGATCCTCAGCGGCCAAGAGGGCCGCGAGATCGCGCGTGAGTTTATTGTGTGTGGCTGTGAGTGCGTGTTTGGACCTGCGGGGCCTGAATCGAGATGGAGTGTGTGGAGCGTATCCCGACGCCGATCTAATGAGTGTGTTAGAGTGCTCTTCTGCAGCTTTGAAGAACCGTTCCGAGCACTCTGTGAGGTGTGTTTGAATTGTGTCGAGTTGTAGGTCCCTGTGGAGGTCCGCGTTGCGGACGTACCACGGGGCCCCTGTGGCTATGCGGCAGAAGCGATTTTGAAGCACTTGAAGTTTGTTCAAAATCGCTTCGTCCGCGTGTGCGAACACTGGTGACGCGTAAGTGAGGACCGGGCGTATGCAAACTTTGTAAAGCGTTCGCTTGTTACGAAGTGACATTTTGCTGTATTTACCGAGCATCGGGTGGAGGCGGCTCATATAAAAGCGCGCGTTCGCGACTACGCGTGTGATGTGTGCACGGAAGGTGAGTTTTTTGTCTAGTGTGATCCCTAGGTATTTGACTGTGCGGTGCCACGGTATTGCTATGCCTTGCATTCGCAGAGACCGCGCACCGTGTTGTATGGTTTTGGTGCGGCGCTTGGGATCGAAGCAAATGGCCGAACTTTTGTCCGGATTTACGTCGATTCTCCAATCGCGGAACCAATTCCCAAGTGTTGTGATTGCCGGTTGGAGCTTGGCTATGATTTGATTTGTACTGGCTCCCCTAGAGTAGAGGGCCGTGTCGTCCGCGAAGAGAGCGAGCTTGACACCCTTGGTCTGAGGGATGTCATTGGTGTACGCTGTGTATAGCAGGGGGGAGAGAGCGGACCCCTGCGGTACACCGGCTCGTAGTGGGCGGGGCGTAGATAGTGAACCTTCGTATCTATAGCGGAAGGTGCGGTTTGATAGAAAAGAGGCTACTAACCTAACTAGGCGGTCAGGTAATTTTAATTGATATAATTTAAAGATTAATCCGTCGTGCCAAACCTTGTCGAAGGCTTTGGCGACGTCGAAGAAGACTGCAATAGTTTTATATTTGTTAAGTTGGAAGCCGCTTAGGGCGTGCTCCACTATGCGATGGATCTGGAAGCTGAGCAATCTCCTTTTCATGGATTGGCATCAAAATATACTTAAATAAAGTTTCGGCCTTCTATCGCCAACCTCTAATTTTATGGCGGTACGAAGTTCGCTTGGTCGGCTAGTATTAATATGATACGTTTTACATAATCTACGACGAGAAACAAATGCAGATATAATGACATAATTTTCGCATAGAAAAAAGTCTGGAGAAATCCTACCGAGAAAACAGCTTTTTTTAAAAGCAGTAGTTACATCACACGGCAATAAAGAAAACAAAAGTTTGTCGTCGAAGCTGACTTGACATTCGACCTAATGCTCGTTAATATCACATACTACCATCGTAATAAACTGTTTTACAACCTGAAACATCACGAAAGTTACAAAACGACAGTTGCCACAGCTAGATAAATCCCTCCGGATTTGAATCTCCAAGCTTATGATAGCGATTATTGTAAGTGATATTCCTTGTATTTAATAGGGAAATGAATGCCGGTTGACAAATATTAATAGTAGCTCCTTCTCCGATTGCCACTTTGAGGGTATTAGATTAAGTATTCTGTTTGGAATACCTGATGAAATATTAATGTTTTTGTGCCTAAATGCTTTGAATTGGCACAATTTGCAGATTGTTTGTTGAGACCTACTTTGGTTTTCGCTAATCCAATTGTCTTGAACATGATCATCCAACTTATTGCTGAATGAATATTTAGGATGATGTTCTTAAGTCAATATTCATTTATTTATGATATAAAAATAAATAAATAAATATTTCCAACACTCACTTAAATTAGCTTAGGCCCAAAGTAAGCACTATAAGCTTGTGTTATATATATGATCGACTTTTTCTGCTCCTTATTTTATAATAGTTCAATTTATATTCTCATGGGAATTATATAAATCAAGATATAATTGCATATAGATAGGATAGATTTTTAGTGTTATGGAAAAGATAAAAATAATCCTGGTAAGTATGATTTTGATGGATATCTCAATGTTGAATGGGAATAGATGACAGTATAGCTAAGAAAGCGTTTACGTAGTCAAACTAAATTATTAAGATTCTTACTTTTATTGATTAGGTACTTATTATGTAGAGACTCAAGATCCACTTGCTTTGAAACTCAATTTCTATGTAATGAAATATTTTAATCAAAGGTGGACTCAATTTGATATATATTTAATTCTTTTGTCACTTAATAGAAGGGAATTTGCATTTGTTTATCTCTTTCACTTTATCAAAATAAAAATAATGCTCTTTAATTGATTTGTTAAAGAAAAAAGACTACGCTGCTTCAACTATATATAAGATCTATACATATAATAAGGCCAGCAAAGTGCTATCGGCAATTATGTTTAAATATAAATAAGATAATGACAAAATTGACTAAAGTTGCTTCTTTTCATTGTCCAATTTAGTAATGCTACGCCACGTTTGCTAGCTGTGTAGTGTTGGTGTTTGTCGCCTGTGTTAGAGGAATGGTGTTGTGTTTCTGGTGAGTAAGGTTCCAGGGCTCCATGGGGTAGGGGATTGGATCACACTAGGCAACGGTGAAAGTGATATTTTTAGTATCGAAAGCGTCTATATGCTATGGTGGCCGCTAACCATCACACGGGTCATACGCTTCTTTGCCACCATTTTAACATAAAAAAAAGCGCCGTCGAAGGCGTGTTTGTTGTCGTTTGTACCGATTCAAACGCGCGACACGTCATATTCGATTCAAACGCGCGTATCAATGCACACCACGTTTTTAAACGCGTCTTCAACGCACATTATTATAAGCTGGTGTCGATTGTGCGATTATTACAATACAAACGACAACGAACTGCTCTGTAGGATGAGCAGTTCGTTGTCGTTTGTATCGATAAAATTTGAATCGGGTTCAAATTATACTGAATATATTTTTTTATATTTTGAAAGTGATTTTTTTCTTTTCGTAGACAGGAGAATATGGCTTTAAAATTACAATTACAGTAATATCTATCGCATAAGATCCTCAGGTTGCGAACGTGAGTAATCAGGCTTTCGCGTTCGTGACATAGAAAATGCAAATAATCAGATTCCGAGTATTTCACGGGAATGGGAACACTAGAGCAATAGATACTTGAAGTTTCAGTCTCTTACAGATTACCACTTTTTAAACTGTTCAAAGTTTTTTTTTTAATTTAACGATAAAGACTTTTTTATAGTCCTATTCTGCTTTAAGAGCTTAATTATGAATAGAAATATTCTCGTTATTTTTATCTCCGCTTATAGCGCTTTGGCGACGCCATCTGTGACATGACGAATTTCGATTCCCGTTCGGGAACACGCCTATATTGTATGTGGGATCTACTTAATTATGCACATCGTAGAAATGGAACGGGTAACAGTTACACCCATGTGTTGAACGCGAAATCTCTTAATAACCGAAGTGGCAGGGATTCATACTGATATTATAAATGCGAAAATACGGAAGTAGGTAACTCCTTTTATTTGTTTTGAAAATTTTAGGTGTAAATATAGACCAGAATTTGAAGAAGGTCGGGTCTAAAGTTAGTCTTTTTCTAGGAAAATAAAAACTGAATAACGTATTTGTTTCTTAGGTTTTCACGCACATCACTCATTAAATAAAACTAGTTTTTACGGGTTATTTAAAAATTAAATAAAAGTTTGATTATGAGGACGTAGCCTGTAAAGGCTACGAAACGTCAATAAATAAATAAAGTTTCGTGCATTAACCCGTAAAAACTAGTTTTATTTATAAAAACTGAACTTCATATACTAAAGAAACTTATTCGAGGACAACTTATAATATGCAGACAGCCTTAGAGGCTAGTCGTGTTAATTATTATAAAAGTTTCGATTACGACATATTGTAACATTCTTCAGTAAATCCTATTATCCCAGGAAATTTAAATTTCAGTGTCACTTGTGGTTATGATACAGAAATTGCAATTTCCTTATTAATACGTGTGATATTGAGAGCGATGCTGCAACCTATCCAAGGCAGTTGTTTCCGAGTAAGTACTTGACGTAGCCATCCCAGTCCTCATCGCATAACCACCAAATTATAGATTATATCACTTTCTCTACCACGTCTAACACACACTCCATAGTGATTTGACAATTGTGCGTGATAAAAACAAGCGATATGTCATATCACTCGTGCTCATGTTAAGGGGGCAGACCTGCGAGCAATATTCCATGCAGGACCGCACTTGCGTCTTCTTTACGTTAATAAACATGCCGTCCGTGCTTTGGAAGCATCCACCAAGTGGCACTGGATCCGCGGCGATGGGTCATGGCCCAATCTCCGTATTCACAGCATTCCACAGCTTAGGCCTGTGCCGAAGCAGTGAAGATCTTAATATGGTGAGGATGATGATGACGATGATGATACGACTATATCTGTATCTTTTTACACCTCATCATCAAAATAATCGTTATTATATTATTACACTGTTTTAATTTAACCGAAATACATAATAAATATTTAAAATTGAATTTAACCGAACTGCATGAAGTGGCGAAAATGAAATAGCTCTACTGAGTTATGGGATATAAATATTATAAATGTATAGTGCTTCGTAGAGAGGAAATGCGAGAAATTTTGGCATGATTTATTGGTGGCTACCGATGCAATCTTCTTGCTTCTGCATTGTACATATTTTCTAGGTACCTAAACGTACACATGTCAATTGAAGTGGCTTTGTTCCGGTAATACGATATCGGCATAATTATCATAACCTTATTCATTTAATTACATTCAATTATTAGGTAAAAACAATTTTATTGAATTATATTTTTATGGTAACAGGGTTATTTTAATATCGTCATAATAAAGTTGGATCTCAGCCACAGATTTACTGGCTTCGTAATTTCACTTCCACGACGTCAATAAAAATCAGTGTTAGTAGCGTCTTCAACGTCCCCTCCGCAGCTCCGATCGTAGCGGTGTAGCCGAAGGATTGTAGCGTCACGAACATCAGTGCTACGAAAGGCGCGCCGCGAGTCGCTCAAGCCGACGCGTTGCGGGCTGTTACGAGACCAACTCGCGACTTTCGCTCGTTTCGTCAACCATATTTTACGAACGTTATAAAAATAGATTACTTAAATCGAGTTTTTGTTGCGGTTTTATCACCATTATTTTTAGCGGGCGGCTTGCAAAATCCCTATTGCGTGGCAATGTTTCGTGTAATGAGTGCCGAAATTCAGTTTCGAAGTGTAGGGTTGATTTGAAGAGTATCGTTTGATAATGAGGCGGCGGAGTGTCGTGTTCGCAAACTGAGAAGAATCTGAGCCGATCATCAACATGATACCACCGCTCGTTCTAAACCTTATTTGGATGACTGCGTTTTTTTTCGTTAGAGGTAAGTACTTTAAAACTTTGTAATGGTTAAACTGTTCATTTATATCATTATATTTGCTCCCAGTTCTTTTAAAAACAAATAACGGATGAAAGAATATATAGTTTCTTGTTATATAAAACAATTGTATGCATTAATGTACTGGTGTTTGAAAATATTTGTGACTTCGAATAAAAATCTTGGAAATAGTTGTTACCTATATAATATTGTATTTTTATTATTTGTAGGTATTTTCCGAGCAAATGATTTTTTTTAACAAAGGTTGTCCATCTTAAACGAAATCGAATTCGTCGCCTAAACACAAAGATACCGGAGCATTGTTTCCGCCGTCAAAATTTGAGAGCGCTTAATGTGTATATATTTTTGTAAGCTTATTTCATCAACTATCCAAGTATTATTCACTTACAAGACACTAAGAGGAGCTTTGTGGCGCAGGTAAAGTGGTAAGTGCTTTGTATCAGTGATCGTGGAAGTACAGCAACTTTCGTAATGGCCGGTCCTTGGATGGGCGACCAGAAAATAAAAAATATCAGCAGTCGTAGACACTGACTAATCAGCGGTTATTCATATGCCATCCATGGTGAAGGTTTGTGCTCCAGCAGAATGGACGTTTATATACTGATTATGGTGATGATAAAGACACAAACGATAATTTTTAAAACCCTTAAAAATTTTACAAATTAAATATCAAGCTTTGTAAAAAAGTCATTTTAAACTCAAATTAAGCGTATTTCATTTAACAAGTGGTGTGCTTAAAAACTTAAGAAATAAATAAATTATACAGTCTAAAGAAACAGTTACTAGAATAAAACGGTATCAGGCTGGATCGGCTTAGTGGATTTATCCTATTTTTTTTTTGTTTTATTATTCTAGTAATTGGTTAAGCATAAAATTTAATTATATGTCAACTCTTAAAATTCTTTAAATATTTTTTCCAGTAGGTAAATTAAACGCTCAATCTTGTTCAAATTATCACAAAAATATTGAAATTAAAAATTTTACCTCAGGATGGGATTACACAGCTTTCAAATGTTAATAGGAAAAATCTGTCTTTATAAATTGCCCCAAAATTCAATTTACGAGTAAAAATTCATGGATCTTTTATTTGAAGTCGGTTAAAAATATGCCGGTTACCCTCTTGACGAACACACTGTTTTTATTTTCGGATAATTAAAAGTCAACTCGATCTGCCTCTTACTTTTAAAATTATCATACTATGACCTATATTTGATACGTTCAATAAAAGTTCAATCTTTCTCCACCTACCTGTATAAGAATATTCTAATGTTATGCATACGTTTTTTCCACGCAACGAAAATTATGTGCGAGCCATTATTTTTGATTTCCTATCTCGGTGATTTTTCTTTATTTCCGTCCTAATGTTTCCGCCAGTACGATTTGCGGAATTTGTCACTTCCATCACTTTGAATCGGCTTCCTTAGCAATCTACGTTATATTCAGAGAAGTCATAATGGTACATTTGAAAAATATGTACAACAAACACGACACAGTTGTGGACATAATTTCTGTGTAATTACATATCCAATGGATACACATACCGCGGTGCTCATGCAATAGGGGCGCATGCGCAACTTTTAGTTCATCTATCCAGTATCTAATACACAAATTTTATATTAATACGTAACGTAATAGTTTTAAATAATAGCGGCGCTAATACGAAAGTAAAAAACTGGTCAAACGTGATTTTGGTCCCGCTTTATTAGGGTTCCGCGCAATGAACTAATCCAGTTATTAAAGCTACCCAATATCACTGACTTATGAAATTCATCGTTTCCGCTAGGAAAATCATTTGTTTATTTTCGTTACAAATTATGAATCGATGTATTCAGTATTTGTTGTTTAAATACAGCTTTTGGCATATCATATAGGTACTATAGAGTTCTACCCAGAATGGATAGAACCTGGGGACGTGCTTATTAATTAAACGATACTGGTAGAGATAAATTATTTATTTTATTTTATCATTCAGGCGAATATAAAGAAATTTTATCTAAATACGAGAGGAAGTTCTTGGTGCCTGAAGATCTAATCTAGAATGGAACCTTCAGACGATTCCTTATTTCAAATTAAAATCATAACATTAACTTTTTAATATAACTGCCAACCGTAGGCATTGCAAAAGCAAAGAGTTTACTTAAACAAGGAGGCTGTAACGTCGAGGACGTTACATCCCTCCGGCACCTCTAAAAAAAATTGTTTTGTCATACCAGATGACCGAACAAAATTTTTTTTCCTACCTACTACATCGAGAGGGTTCGACGGTCCTATCTAAAATCCCTACCTGCTTAAGGACATAAATACAACTGGGAGGTGGCCTTTACTACAGACTAGCCCTCACAATAAGTTTGCAAAACTTGCAAAAAAAAACTTTACGGGAAAAGAACCCTAACTGTTTGCAAAGTTTTATTGCAAAGACTTTACGGGAGCAAAACCTTAACAAAATCCCTCGCACATCTCCCTCCTAACCTTAACTTTACTTTACTTTACATCGACATCAGTCGGCAAAAACAAAAAAACAAAGCTAACCCTAGCTATAACTTAAATTACCCAAGCAAATTTTTATTTTATCCCATCTATCAGCAAAACTTTACCCTATCCCATTTATTAAACCATTAAATATCAAGAAAATTTATATTTTGAAACTTCATTACTTCCCATACTAAGTAGATGTACGAAACGAAATTCAAACTATTTCCTAAGATTCGTAAACGTTAACTGGATTTGAGCAAAACCTAAAAGAATTTATAAATAATGTTTACTTTCGTACATCTTTAATAAAGATACAGACGTGGTCCACCACTTTATTGTCTTGTACTTTATTAGACACCCATGATGCGCAAACGTAATAGAAATTTTGGGTAAGGACATCTAGCATCAAACAAGATTAAACCCAATTCCCATGGAATACTAAGGGTTCCCTACCCCCAAGTCAAACTACTACAAGTGACGATTTTGACGAACGCGACGCGACCAAATTGAAACGAAAACGACGCGAATTCGTAGAGGGTGTCTCCATCATCTTCAGGGTGGATCATCGTCAGTATCGCTGACGTCTGCATGAGCGCCAGCCTGCTCTCTCTCGGGAAGTCCGCATCATGTGGTAGTACATAAAACAATCAAGAAAATATTAGTAAAATTCTTTACACCATTTTTCTTCAGTCGGGTAAGTTAATATTCAAGAAAACATTTATGATAAATCTTTATAGCCTCTTTTCCATAGTTGGGTAAATTTTCAAAGTATAACATTATTATTCATTTATTTATTTATTTTTTTAACCTTACAGGGAATCGAACCCGTTTCCTTTTTTTATAATGAGGGAATTTTCTTTATGGACCTATATTATCCTATTATACATTATTAACTATATATATTCTATCCTAATACTGAATTAATCCTATCTATGATCATATTCAAAGTCAATTGAATAATTCCAAGTTGAACAGAGAATCGAACCTGTTACCTATCATTCTTATGGTTATTACCATATCAATAATCCATCTACTCAACAAATTACACTAAAGCTAACAATTAAAAGAAATGAAAATACTTTAATGAAACTACCCATTGATCTGTCATAAACAAAATGTGTAAAAGTTCCTTATAATATGTATATTAAAAAAAAATTTCTAATATAATGACAAAGTTATATTTAATATGCTTTTGAAATAAAATTCTAAAATGACTATTGTATTGAAGCTTATTTACATACCACCATTGCTTTAAAACATTCATATAAACAATAAACTGAAATAAAATCTCATTAGTAACACAATATTATAATACTATCAACCTATTCGGCATAATATAAATTTTCATCATACACCGAATTATCACTATTCCTTTCATTATTCTTTTGTATATATTGTCTTTTAAACTTGCACTTAATATGTTTGATTATTAATTGTTCATTATAAAAGTCTACTATCGCATTATTTCGAAGTAAGAAATCCTGTCCTAAGATGAGGTTATGCCTAATATTCTCTACCACAAGAAAATCGTGAATGAATAACACATTGTCTATCAATAATTTAAGGTTGACTTTCCCTATAACAGACAATTCTTTACCATCGACAGCTTTCAACTTCATATCGCTTTCATCAATTTGTTGATGAATTCGACTTACTGTGTCCTTCGACACCACAGACACTGCAGCACCACTATCAATGAGCCCTACAAACTCCTTATCACGACACATTATATTAATTAAAGGTTTGGACTCACTTGTATGCTGATTGTTTTTTTCTGACGGCTGTGAATGGTGAATTTCTTTATCAGCCATCTTCATTGAATCTTCTTCATAAAAAATTTTCTTCATTTGCTTCTTCTTCTTTGGTTTAAGCTTCTTTTTGTTCGTGTTACTGGAACAAAAAGTGCGGGGAATCATGTGTTCGGGAGGGACAATGGGATGAGAAGGGACACTTTGGGAGGAAATGAGGTTGATCTCCTTCTCCTGTTCCTCTTCATGCCTTATTATATGCGAAATTTTCGTCGCCTCGAAGTGAGCAAACGATGGTTGGATCGGCAGATTCCAACCAATTTCGACGCTTTCGTCCTCAAAAATGTCCTGCGCTTGTCGTAAAACATTTCTCAAATGTGTTTTATCACTATATAACTGAAATGCGAAAAGATTTTTTGTATTTAAATTCGCATTTTTCAAGAACTGTCTAATGAAGCATTTGTCATCGATGACAGCTCCCGCTTTTGTGGCCAGCTCATCCAATACATAAAAATAGTGCAATGGCTCTTCTGACAAGCCTTGTCTTCGTGAGAAAAATTTTTCCAACGCATTTATCGATGATGGAAATTCCTCACAAATTTTCTTTTCTAAAATCTGAAAATTCTCACAAGACTCATTAATATTTTTATAAAATGACAATGCAGGTCCACTCAAATATGCCGACAACACAACTCTTTTTGTATCCTCGTTGAAATTATTGATAGCGGCGATGATATTAAATTGACGAAAGAAATCGGTTACATCACCTTTTCCGTCGAATGTGGTCCTGGTCTCCATCTTCATAAAACTACTTCTTTCTTGATTTAAAATTATTTTTCACTCGCGGTACTTGAAGCTAACGCGGCGCGTCCACCATATAGAGTTCTACCCAGAATGGATAGAACCTGGGGACGTGCTTATTAATTAAACGATACTGGTAGAGATAAATTATTTATTTTATTTTATCATTCAGGCGAATATAAAGAAATTTTATCTAAATACGAGAGGAAGTTCTTGGTGCCTGAAGATCTAATCTAGAATGGAACCTTCAGACGATTCCTTATTTCAAATTAAAATCATAACATTAACTTTTTAATATAACTGCCAACCGTAGGCATTGCAAAAGCAAAGAGTTTACTTAAACAAGGAGGCTGTAACGTCGAGGACGTTACAGTACCATATTTTACATTCTTAACTACTTTCGATTTTGACGTAGACCCCGTAACAAAAATAGTCTCAAAATGACAAAAATATCGTCTCCCTTTCATATATGGGCCCCCCAATGAAAAATAATTAAATTGAATTTTCGTTACAACATTCGACTTTCGGCAAGCATTATACATAAAATACCAAAATTTCAGTTCTGTAAGTCATTTACGATCTAGAGACCCGTGTCACACGTACTGACAGACAGACGACAGAGTGACAATAATAGGGATCCGTTTTTACCCTTTAAATAAGAATGTAAGACTTTTTACTCAAATAAGAATGTTAGATGTGTTTACTGTTTATGTTGAATTGGGAGAAACAAGCATATGGACCGCTTGATGAAAATCAAACTCCATGGCCTTTATTATCGTTTGCGATGTAAAGGTATCATATTATGCACGTTGTCAATTTTAATCCCATGCTATTTCCATTGAAGTCCTGGGAGCTTTATTTAAATGTAAGGCGGAGAATACTTCCTCAGAGTGTCGCTCCAATTCGAGCGGAAAAATTGCTAGGCACGGACATTGAAATGTACTTATACATTCAACCGCAAATAAAGCGGGCAACCCGCACCCACAGTACCTTGGAAATGTGATTCGATTTTCCCGAAAAGTATGAAAACTTACAACTACCAAAGCTACCAAAGCTACAGAAAGTGCGTTTCATAATGATAAATACGAGTAAAACTTTGAAATCTACTATACTTTGAAAAATTCATATTAAAATATTAATAAACTGATTAATTTTATAAATTTTGAGAAAATCAAATCAGAGTTCCAAGGTAGCGTGGCCTGGTCTATTTGCTGTCGTCAGTGTACCTATGTGTGTAAGATAAGAGTATTTTCCTCCCTAATGCTGGCGCGTAGGGAAAATTTAACTTTGTGGTACAGATTTTAAAGGTATGTTTATGAAGTGACATAATGGATGATATAAAAATCTATTATTTATTTAGCAAGCGGCTAGCGGCCAATTTCTGTAGATTTCGTTATAAATACTATTTTATTGTTAACCCTGTATCTCGTTTTTCATGTTAAAAAGGATATCCTTTTAAATAATATTTATTCAGAAAAATATTATTAGTTATATATAGAGTTAAACAGAATAATATTATTATTTAATACTATCCGTAAGTGGAATTCTTTGCCCGCGCACGTTTTCCCTCCTTCCTACAATCTGGGGTCCTTAAGAGAGGCGTGAAGAAGCATTTTTGCATGCCGGCAAGGTGAGGATGGCTGGTGTAGGAGTTTATAACTGCTGTACCAGCTATCTGCGCGCTTAGACTTTATCACCACTTTACTATAGGTGGGGTAGAGTAATTTGCCTACATCGCAATACAAAAAAAAAATATACCATGGACGTGTTTCAAAATGAGACTCGCTTTACTTAAAAATTATTGCATGCGATATTAATAAACGAAGTTGTGAACTGCCATCCTGTTTATAATTAGAGTAATTTATTCAGACAATGTCCAGCTTTATGAATATTAATAAAGAGATGACGCGGTACTGAATCGCCAACAGTGTCATCTATTCGAGATTCGTTACATAGAGAACCTAATTGATTTGTTTTCGATTTGCATTTTTGAAGTGAAAACTTCTTTAGCGGCGTTGTACACTTTTTTTGTATGGGTAAAAAATGTTAAACACGCGTCAAGACACGTGGCGTAAGACGAAAACAATAAAATTGGAAAGGTTGTTGACTTTCAATATATTTTACGAAACATAGTAAAATTTTATTTTATCGTATTATAATAATAAGTCTCTATCTAGGACGTCCAGGTGGCAGCTTTATTGCGAAGAAAATGCATTTTTTTACAATAGATGTACCTAGGTGCGATTCATGTAAGTTGATTTTCTGAGAGATAAACTTTTTAATGTAATATAAATTGTCATGTTTGTGTACGATAGTGCAATAAATAAATATTGTATTCTAATACCACACCACCACATACCACATAAATAACAGTACTTTTATACTGATAATTAAAGCAATTCGTGCAAAATTATTCCCTAACCATTCCAAAATATCAAAAATGCACAACGTTAATATTCAAGTTTTCACTTCTGCCTGCACTCCCGGAGTGCAACCCGTCGTTTTTTTAGGTATTTTGTGGTGGATCTATTATATTGTGCTATGGCAATAGATATATCATCATGAGCCTATTAATGTCTTCACTGCAGGAGTGACCTTCCCCATTGATGGAATAGGGAGACAGGATAGTGACCAACCATGCGTGTCCAGGACGGATTGGTGGGTGCTAACGACTGCAGATGCAGCGGGGACTAACGGCTTACCGTGCCTTTAAAAGCACGGAGGAGCTCGAGATAAGTTTTTGGTCACCCATCCAATGACAGACCATAAGGAAAGTTGCTTAACTTTCACGAACACAGGACGAATGCGCTAACCATCTGCTCCAACGAGCTCCACACCAATGATGAAATATTATCAATATAGGTATATTAAAGTACGTGTATTGAGTATTTTTATGACGAATCATAAAAAAAATGTTATAAAAAATAAAAAAACTGAAGCGGGCTACCCATATCATCTAGGGCCAAAAAATGACATAAAATCGGTAAAGCCTTTTCGGAGGAATTTGGTAACAAAATGTAACACGAGATTTTTATATATTTTACCTATATTACTCATAGTAGCCCGCCCTCGCTTTGCTTCGGTGTAGAGCTGTAGTGTAGACTAATGTTTTTGTTCAAAGGCTTGTATTATACAAAATGACTTTTTTCTTAATAATTATAAACCTTCCATTCCAAGTAACAAAAATGGTGCGTAGTTTAGGACCCGTTGTACCGAATGCACAATTGCTCTGCTCTTTCAATTTGAAAAATTCTTTTTGTATTAGATTGTGT
Source organism: Chilo suppressalis (assembly GCA_902850365.2). Taxonomy (NCBI): domain Eukaryota; kingdom Metazoa; phylum Arthropoda; class Insecta; order Lepidoptera; family Crambidae; genus Chilo; species Chilo suppressalis. The sequence continues at coordinate 10,924,549 of OU963897.1, read as the reverse complement.
ATTTATCGAGGAAGGCTATAGGCTATATAGCATCCATGAAAAATGTTGCAAAAACGGGTAAAAATATTACATTTGTGAGATTCCGTTGCGTGTACTGGGTAAACGGTTAAAGTTACACAAAAGACATATATAAAGTAATTGTTTCCCTTTAAAAGTTCTGTAAAAAAGTTACAGCATATTTTAATTTGAACTCACTATAACCTTTTTCTTCCAATTAACGCGGGCGTAACCGCAGGGGACTTCCAGTTGTGACATAACTGTGATAGTTAGACTTTTTTTATAGATATAAATATTCTCTATAAAACTTTAGTACATCGCTTTGCTCTAATGTCAATGACTTCCGCAGCGTACGCGACATAAGTTTATTTTTTGGTATTTTTTACACACGCTGGGTTATATTATCGAACGATACTGAACCCTAACTTTTTTGAAAATATAGCCTATGTTCATCACGGATGAAGGATTCTAAATGTGAAGATATTTTTCAAATCGGTTCATATCAGTAGTTTCGGAGCCTATTCTATTCAATACAAACAAACAAATAAATCTTTCGTCTTTATAATACGAGTATTAGTATGGATATATAAAAATCTCGTGTATAAATTCAAAATAAAAGAACACTTTAATAATTTTATAATAAAATATGCAATTTGTATTGAAATAATGAAATAGTTGACAGGACTTTTAGTCTGGAACACTTCTATTATAAATGCTGCTCGAACAAATACAGGTCTTTGAAACATACAATACACCTATATGGTACCACAGAATCAACTCGAAAGCAATTTAGGAACGATTGAAATAGCAGCGCAATTAAACTTTACAAAGTAGCAGACAACCATGTGAGTTTATTTTAATTGTTAACACTTAATAAATCGACTAAATATTCACATTATTAAGGGTGAAATGTTATGCGAAGCACATACCCGATTAAATGTGCCAGTTGTAAGCTGTCGATAAGAGAGTACCAAATCATATACGCATATTCATATCACCGAAGATTAGGTACTTACTTTATAATTTAACGGGAAAATGTTCTTAGAATAGTAATAAGCAGTCTCTCATTTCCGAACAAGGCGTTCAGATAAGAACTTTGTTTGATGGCGACATTAATTAACTGGTTATAGAATTTTAAATCACTTTGTCGTTTACGTTAGCATTATAACTTTCTTGTAATTTATTAATATACAATCTCCTCTTATTTAACTTAAGAAAGACGAATAGAATTTGAATGTTTAATTAGTCTGTTGGAGTTTTAAGAGCAATAAAAAAAGCAATAGTTGCGGAAAATTTAGAACCAAACTTGAAACGACGTAATTCTTAAATTTCGTTGCGAATTTTGCTTGGTATTTTTATTAATGTGTTATCTATGAGCTAAATCATCAACTGCATGTGATAGTGTTATCTGATTTTTCAGGAGAGGTAAGGCATTGCAGATTTTCCGCTTTAATTGAAGTAACTGTATAGGGAAATAAACTCCAACATTCTGTATGTTGGAGTTTATTTCCCAGTATAGTATAGTAACATAAAAACAAAAGCGGAGTCACCTGGCACAAGCATTGATTTGCTTTAAAGGGAACTCCTGCCACTAACTATTGTAAACCAAATCATTTATGAATAAATTATTATTATTATTATTTATTATAATAAGTTGATCATTTTTGAGCAACTAAAATAAGCAAAGTTCAAAATATTATCTTTAAGATATTGGTTGTTGCCCGGTGACATTTGCAAATGTTGCTTCACGATTAGTAACTTCGGTTTTGGATGTAACATAACTCTAAAAGGGATTTGTAATGTCGGAACAATTTATAACGTTTCGCAGTCAAGATGCTGTCAAAGTTTTACCATGAAGAATGGAGTATCTGCCTCAGACCTGCCCTTTCGAAAATGAAGCAGAATACCATAAGGCCGAATTGAATAATGATTACGTTGGCACTTATACGCTGAATTGATTTTGTATAATGTACTAACATATTACCACAGTCAGATATTACGAATGTAAACGTTATTATACCATACAACATCGGTATAATTGAAGGAACGTAATATACGAAAATCATAGTCAGAATTCAGAAAACTAAATAGATTAGGACGTGTATGCCTGCGGCTTTTGCTTTTAATCTAGAATTGGAGTAAATTTTATTCTGGTATTTTAGAAATAAATATATCCCAGCACAAAATATGTTTATGTATAGTTTTGTCAAGACGAGATCATATGACCCGCACTGTCAAAAAAATATCAGATTTCATGTAAAGCCAAGATTTTAACTCAACACGGCCTAACTTTACAAACTCTGCACGTTAGTCAAATTATGTGGCTTGGCCATTTCGCTATATTCATATGGGCGTAAGGTGAAAAATTTATCCAGTGTTCATTGCTGTTCCATTAACAATAGTTCATGTAGTAACGAAACGACCAAGCCACATATTTAAACCAAGGTGTAGAGTTTGTGATGTTGGGCCTTGTAGAGTTATTGCGTGTAGGGGAACTTATACTTATGTGGGCCCGCCCACAATGATTGGCCCTCTGGCTTTTATACTTAAATTTAAAGAAATTTATACATAAATCACTAAGCGTGATATAATTTTTATGGCAATTCTTCAATCTTCAGTAGTTAATAGACCTTTATAAATGGCATTTATTTGAAAAAAAAAACAAAATTTGATTCTTGGCGTTTCTCATTCAAAAAAATGGCAGCCATAAGTCAATAAGATATAGGTGTTGGAGTGGGTCACGGCCCAATCTCCATATTCCATTGTATTCCATCCATAGTAGGACATAAATAGGCTGGTGATAATGATGACATATGTCAACTCGGAGAGGGATCGGTACCGAATTTCCTTTCGGCGTACTGTTAAAGAGGCTTCCACTTAACGTGAGCGGATAAGCAGTTCCAGTACGTTTGGATATGGTATGACTAAGCGACGCCGCGCTTACGACTCGCCGACCGCTGGCTGACGGCTGGGCTGCACCAGATCGATCAGCCATAGAGAAAGTAAACACTCCGTTTTAGGTAGGAGTCGGCACTTCCTACACCTCTTAAAACGGAGTGGTTAATTTCTCTAGCGGAATGGTCTCAGTGCGAGAATGGGACCGCTGCAGAACGGACCCAGTGTGGAATGGGCCCAGTGCGGAATGGGCCGTGTTGATGACCCAGTCCGGAACGGACCCGGTGCGGAAGCCTTGATTTTTTCCTTAAAAATATCGTGTGAAAGACATCCGTCACAAAAAACTAATACCTTGACAGATGACATAGCGATATTATTTTTAAATATTCTCTTTAAACGTGTGACGAAGGTACTGCGTGGCAAGGCTCACTACAATGTTAATTGTATGTCGAGGACATTGAACTGAAGTATAATTCCTCTTTGAAGTAGTTCATTTTACTATCAGAAACGAATTTGCATGAACGAAATAGGGTTATGTGTTTCTTGGAACGGCAATATTTCGTATATTTTGTTCGATAGCAGCTGAAGGCACCCATGGGATTAGGATCAAGTTTGCGGCGATCCGGCGTGGTCGCCGCGGGCACACATTTGTTACCGGAGGCCTACGAAACAGGAAATAAGATGCTTGAAAGGAGATCTTTGAAATCTCTATATGATACGAGCTCACTACGAGCTTATTTCGCTCTATATAGCGCAAGAACTTCCCTTTGAACATTGTGGGGAGAGAGTATTATTTGACTTTATGCTTTTATACGAGGGCTTTGTGTTTTGTAGCAAGTTTATTTAAAATTCTTACACCTGCATGCATCGAAATCGAGTCAATGGAGTCACTATTTCAGAAATCGGCCAAGTTTTTGATTCATTAGAAAATTAGATATTTGTAGACGTAAAATTTATGGAAAACAAATGTGTTTAGGAATCAAGTGGTGACCAAAATTTAATTGACGCCGCCGTTAACTTACACTAATTCACTTTAAAAATAATCCATTTTATAAATTTATTTAAAATAAGGGTGTGTTGTTTATCAAATAAAAATTGAATCTTATTAAAAATTCTATAACAAAACTTGATACGAAGAAATATTCGACAAGTATTAGATAATTTTATTTCAAACTAGTGCCCCCCGCGTCCTCATCCGCGTTAACTTTATTTCTTTGAGAATCAGATTAAAGGTATCCTGCTTCTTAATTCAGGTCAGTTTGCGTGTAAATAATATATGCGTATCAAATTTCATCAAATCCGTTCAGTAGTTTTTGCGTGATTGAGTAACAAGTAATCATATTTGTGAACATCTAGAAGACATTTTTACTAGAATATTATTAATAAAATATAAACAGTTTTTACAAGTTGTAATTGATGCAAATAAAAGCCGAGTAAAATAAAAATAATAATAAATAACTGCATGGGTAATCCACGCAGTTTTTTATTATTTTTCGTTCATCGATTTTATACCTAGTGTTGCCATTTATTTTGTATACTATTCCAACTATATACGTCAACTGAATCGATATAATATTTTTTTTTGTTTTTACTTATTTAATGACCTTGACCCCCTAGACAAGATACCTTTCAACAAAATCGCAATCGCTAAACAGAAAATGCATGGAATTCTTGTCATAAGCTCAGGCTTGGTTGTCGAGTGTAACTGTCAATATCATGCATTTTCAATTTAGTGATTATCGGTTTGATTGTTACCTACGTCACGATAGAACTGTTTTTTTAAAAGAACGGAAAGCAAGGCTCGATTACAAAAAAATACGTTTGACTACTTAGTCAAACGTATTTTTTACGCACTTGCGTATGCTATTGGCTGTGCCCAGTCATAGATGCGCGCTTATTGGTTAAGAGCAGCCAATTCATTTACTTGTATTTGTTGATAAATAATAAAATACTTACGTTTATTAATAATGAGTGGTTCGTCCCGGCTTCGCACGGGTGGACATTTACTTTTAAAACATATTTTGGGATGCCCCTCTTTTCTGCTACTGTCCAGCAAAATAGCCTGCGAACGTCACCCGAAACGTAAGTTGGTAAGTCTTCAAATACTTACCCAATAATTTCATTAGCAACAGTTCCCTTTTTCCGAAACACAGTAATGCATTAGGATTACTATTTTACGGAAAAATACCTCTCTCGCACTGCGGTAGTAGGTACCCACCTAGCCGGATCTTTGTAGAGCGACCATACTAAATGGTAGGGTGGCTTGGTAGTAATATCAAATGGCTTATACTACAGTTTGAATTGTTATGATTTTTAAGCAAAAAATCTATTTCTGTAATGAGAAAAATTTAATACAGATTACGTAATAAAAATGTCAAAATAACAAATGTTCAGAGCAAAATATCTTTTTTCCTCGGCTTTCTTTCATCGTGATTCTTACATATATAAGTTTAATAGATTACGCAGAATCTTATGATATGTCATTTGTTTAAAGCCGCCACAATTTAATTTGAAATAAAACGATGTGTGGCTGTTGACCGATGTCCTTTTCACATTTATAATATTAGTAGGATCACGAATACCAAAATTACTGGGCCATCTTGTACAAGCAATTTTAATTATATTTTATTAAGTTTGCATTCCGAGTCGATGCACTGTAAACTGCTGACACAGATGACCCATTAATTGGTTTAAGAACAATATTTTACATTAAATGACAGTGCAATAAAGGAATTCACATCATATTGACATATTTGAATAATTATCTCCAGACAATCATCCCGTGACTAATTGACATATTGACAGTCGTTAGGGTCCTAGTAACGGCCCTAATACATCTCGTCCTAGACATCTAATCGACTCGTTTTCATTGTTCATGAGTATAGTGCATAAGAATAAACTAACTGGTTCCTACTATTAAACCATAAAATAAAAGTACACTTGTTTAAGCGAATTAAAATTTTATTATATCAGAAAATATATTGTTGTATCTCCTAGTTCCATACATACGAGTATTTCTTACATTCGTTATTTTTCTAGTTTAAGTTCTGCCAATCCCATGATTAGTCCAGGCAACGAAAAGGTATAGAGGGAAATGCTTAGAACACAATTAAAACATATCAAAAGTCCCCGCCCGTAGCCCTTAAGTCGGGGGGGGGCTTGGAGTTAAAAAAATAAAGCCATTTATGCTCTATTTGATCGGATAACTCTTCAACGATGTCTAAATAGCATACATGCTCATTTTAGAATATGTACTTGTTGGCCCACTGACCAGGTTCCTCACACTTAATCCAGAAAATAAATTAAAAAAAACTGTAAGAGTTACTTTACGCACAATCTTTTGGCAAGGTGGCTTTTTGCACAATCCTGAGTCTTTCGGCACTTTCCTTGTTTTTTTTTCTTCATACCCAAGCATTGCGTAGGATTTGTTTCCCGGTACCAATAAAACACAGCACTGGAACATGGAATCTGTTAGAACCTTCAGAAACTATCAAAGGAGACTTGAAGATGAGCTTTTATAGTTTTCCATACAGATTTCTCTCCAGTAATTGCATCAATAATTTCAGTCTGTGAGAACTGGCAATCTGTACTATTATCAATGAAGGCATAAATATCATCCATAGCTTTTGCTACGTATTCGGATGAGGAACTTCCTGTTTTCTCATAAGCATATAAGGGCTTGATGAAGTTTAGACGGCATTCATTGTGATAAATTGCCTCTTCTGCAACGAGGTCATTAACACCGACAAGACGAAGGATCACTTCTTCACTCCAACTATCATTCCTTACGGAGGCTGCAGACATACAAACTTTATGGAAATCAAGAGTGCGGACTGGATGCAGTACCTTCTTTCTTTTATCTTGACTCTTCTTAGTTTCATCTTTAGTGAACTCTCCACAAATGAGACAATTCTTTTTGAAATCAAACTTGGTAATACAGATCGCAGTACCGATGTTTCAGGCTGAGCAGATATTGAATCTTCTTGTTTCTTCAAAGCCGCGATCGACTGGGACCTCGTGTAATTCTTTCTACACAACGTGTAAACGAGAAGTGAAGTCACATTGACTAGTTGGCTGATTTTACCATCATCCCTCTCTTTACTGGCCTTTTTAAGGGAAATTATCCCTTTTTCACCCACTTTAGAAACATCAGGACTCGATGCAGTCACTTCCTTATCACAAACAAAACACTTGCTGCTCATTTTGACTACACTGAAACATACAAAACAAAATACTGTAATTGCTTTAACATTTAAAGAAAAATAGATAAAATAGTATGGTAAATTATATTATTGAAGATAATTTAATGCTCTACAACCCTACGGCCGGCATTTATTTTTTGGGTGCATTGTTAAAGAGTTATCCGGTCAAATAGAGCAAAAATGTGAAGCATATTTTTTTTCCATAATTATAAACTTTCAAGAGCGGATATCTCGAAAACTATACAAGATATCAAAAAACTTGACTGAAAAAGACTTGTAGCAAATTTAATCAGCTTTCAGTTCTGTGAAAGTCTTATATCGCTAGAATGCATAGTTTCCGAGATATATGCGAAAAACCTAAAAATGGGACCTACAATAATATGATGATTGACAATGAAAATTATTTTAACTTTAAACAATTTTATTTATGTTGAACACCATTTTGTGTATCTATTTTCTGAAGCAGATACGTTGATATTAAAACTCTTCGAGCATTATTTTTAATACATGTACCTACATACAAGTTTTTATTACTCTGTGTCAAGGGCTGTGCGAGTTTCGTTACATAACATTGTAGCGTTATATGCTGAGGTCATCATCTGGCGGGACACGTACCTACGCTTTATCTGTTATGCTGTGGAACGTGAACGGCCCAGTCGAACCCTCGTCACCCTGACAACCTGAGGTATTGTCACATGCTCACTACTAGCACACATCGCTGATTTCATGAGGTCAATAAATACCTGCTCACGCTTCATACATTATCATATGTTCAAAGTCAAAATAACTTTTTTGAATCAAAGTGCCGTCGTCATTGATAATTTGATGTGGATGCGTAGAAAAAAATGGGCGGATTTAAACTTTAACATCAACAAAATAATGGAAGGCATTTACATAACCTTTATTAGCCGAAGATTCTGAACTAGAAATTTAGTGATAATACATTTCTAATTAAGTGTATTTCACTAAAAACAAACAATTCACATTGGTATGAATTAGTTGGCGCCTCACGTATCGGATGACGCTCAGTGGACACACATCAAGTGGAGCGACGATCTGGTGAAGTTCGCGGGAAGCCGATGAATGCGAGTGGCGCAGGACCGATCTGTGTGGTGATCCTCGGGGCAGTTCTATGCTCAACAGTCTGTGGGCGTCGTACGGAAGAGATGATAATGAAGCAGATTATTTACTCAGAAAATACTGATAGCGACGGGTAAACTCAACGAAATTCTTAATAGAATTAATAGTGCCTTATTCTGATTATCGAAACAAATGGACACGTATTTTTCTTTTGTCAATCAACCAAAAATTACAAAGATAAAAGAACAATATGATAGTTTGGGAGTGGGGGCTCGTGACGTCATTGCTAAGTAAAATTGTACCAAGATGTAACTTCATGCGACATTTCAAATAAATATATCTCTAGTTTTAACGGGTTAATGCACAAACTTTATTTACAAAGTAAATAAAAATCATTATTCTGACGATGCAGACCTGAAAAGGCTGCAAAACGTCAACAAATAAATAAAGTTCGTGCATTAACCACTTAAAACTAGTTTATTTAATGAGTGATCTGCGTGAAAACCTAAGAAACAAATAAAATATATGTCTGTAATGTTTTGATTATGCGAATAAAAAAAAAAGGTAAATTTAAAAAATCAAAAAACCCGACTGCTTAATTATTCTTCAAATAAAAACTTATTTTTTTTACTTCGTCACAATATGGCGCCTAATTTTGCCCATATTGAATTTTGATTACTGTCATATCTTTAGTAGCACTCCCATGATTGAGACGAATCGATTGATGTATAAATCATCAAAATCGGTCCAGGCGTTTGGTCTCTAGTGTGCCACAAAGGAACAAACATACATATATAGACTGTTAAACACATGGTTATGTGTTTAACAGTCTATATATGTATGCGCAAGAGCGCGAAGCGCGACGCGCAGACAGGGTTCTGTCTGCGCGTCGCGCTTCGCGCTCTTGCATTGCGCAGCCGGGTAAACACATAACCCTATCTGCGCGTCGCGCTTCGCGCTCTTGCATTGCGTAGCCGGGTAAAAAAACGTGTCCAATACTATTTGATAATCTATCTGAAAGACGAAGGAAAACAAGTAAGTTATTATCCCTATTCTACATTCCAAGTACGAGATCCATTTGGCCGACTTTCTACAGGATTATATATTTTTTTTTTTTTTTATCTTTACTAATATTATATAGAGGAATGGTTTCCATGTTTGTAATGAATAAATAAACTTAAAAACTAGAACGATTTCAAAAATTCTTTCCACCATTAGAATGTTGCATTATCTCCGAGTATCATAGGCTACATTTTATCAAGTTTAAATAGAGTTTACCTGTGTGTAGTTTTTATTCGTTATTGTCAAACCAATATCTGCTATGTGCAAAAATAATATTTGACAATATTCTGGCTGGTGCAAATAGCATACATTAAAGTCACCTCTGTTCACCGTTATAATGCTAAAATTCACATAGCACTCTTTGTATTCTAGAATCGGCTAGTATCCTAGGGTATACTAGTCAAAGTGATCGAAATCTCGAAATAAGTGCACATAGCAGCTATTGGTTTGACAAAGATATTCTTTGTGGCTTATTATAAAACAGGCAAACAAAAAGAAATCATAATAAATAGAGTGTGGCACCTGTTACTATTCCTGCTCACACAATAAGAATCTATCAATGTTCAGAGTCATTTCGGAAAATAAAGTAAGTGATGGATCGCTATAGTTTCCGGACTCCAAATTAAATCTAAATTACGAATGTGACCCATGTTTCCTGTGTTTACTTGTAGTAGGTAGTATCCTAAATTACTTTGTTTAATAAAAATGTTTAAAACCACTATGTTCACAGGACTGATATGTACATCCAAGCTAAATTATTGTCTAGTACTAAATAAAAGCTAAGCTGCGGACGGACTGGCGGACAGATAAGGCATTAAGATTTTTTTTTTAAATAAAGATAATTTGAACTTAAACTTCTTGACAATAAAAAAATGTACTTGAAATAGCCAGTACGGAAGAGCGACAATTTTATAGGTACTTACTTAAATATATTCATTAATAAAGCCCCAAATTGGAATTTTGGATGACATATTCTTCTTGTGTATATGTATAAAATTTTTTAGGGTTAATTTTTAATGATAAGTTTTTAGTTTGATATTGTTGTGACGTAATTATTGTTTAATTAATAAGGCGTACCTTTATAAAAAAATTTAACGCAATCAATGACTGATTAACAAAACGCACTGCAATCGAGTAGGCAGTGCTTTTACATCTTTTTACATTAAATTGAGAACTGAAGAATTGGACAGGAGGCCTACTCTATTTCAACGAAAAACGAAATTTCAATCGAAATTCGCACGTTTCTTACTCTGTTTCTATTTCATTTCGAAAATTCGTTGGTCCGAAAATAGTTTGACATTTAAATTCTCCAAGCCTACTCTAATTCACAAAACTTTCGAACTAAAAGTTGAATTTGGATAATTGTTCGAATTTTTAACTTAAAATTGACGAAATGAAAAGTGTTACCTTTTCATTTTCGTTTTGGGATTTTTGTTTAAATTAAACCTAAAATTACAACTAGAGTATTTTTAATTAAGGCTGCTTAGCGTGAGAAACACTATTTAGTATGAAAAATTTACAATAAATTAAATTTTTGTTTATTATTGTATTGCCAATACTTCAAAGTGTTACACGACAATAGGTTGACATACATTCGATTGCAAAAACTCTACAAATTAGTCGACTAACATTGTCAAAAGGGGTTGTTTTAGTGTAATCAAAAATTTTGTCATAAAATAATATTGTTTTGAAGTAAAAAACGTTATCTAAAAAGATTAGGCAAAAAGAACTCACAAACATAACTCATTCCATTCGTTCACGATAATTGTCCGTTGATTCCGAACTTTATGTGCGTGTTCGAAGATGAAATAGAGTAACTGGCGAAATTTCGTTTAAAATTCGTTCGTTACCGAAATTTCGTTTCGGAGAAAGAGAGTAGAGCTCTGGAGCTCTACACTGCAATTCCAAGACAAAATCTGGATTTTGTCTTGGAATTGCAGAGCAGAGGCTGCACTACTGATAATCTACAAGGTTTACTTATAATTTATTTTCCCCGTATCGGGTAAGTTTGTAACTAAATAAAAAAAAAGGTCAATATATAATATAACATTATTGACAAAAAATATTTGCAATTCTGCACACATCAAATAAAGTATAAGAAACACGCAACATTTACATAATCTGTGTGTTCCATTAATTGGTATTTTATTTTATTCTTAGCAAAGTTTGTAAGTATACATGATGTGTGTATTTTCAGTTCTCGGAACATAATTGGCTGTTTTAAAAATAGAAACTTTTCGATTGTGTATCGTATAGGAAGTATAAATATACTTACAATAGTTAAAATCTTTCAAAAGTTCAAAACCATACAAATGTTGCTTAAGACTATTTTGATGAGTATATTTCGTCTGAATCCGTGACGGTAATCTCATTAAATCTCATCTTCAATTTCAAGATTGTTTCAGTATGTTATATACAAATTACAAAACAACGAGGGAATGGCAATGAGTTCGCTAACTGAGTTTTCATATAGGTACTCGAAGGAGTAACTTTTATGAATGCGTGTTCCGAACTCGAATAAGAGGGGGTACTGTTAGGCACTTACAAAATAATACACCAACTGTGCGGCGCCTCTTTTTATAATAAGTAGAGAGGCAAAAACAGCAGTTGAAACAGGAAGCGGTCATTCTGTACGTATTGTGATGTGTTACTCTACAAATTAGGAGTTTTAGTTCAAAATACGACTGCAAGTAATAAAAGTGACGAGCTGTTATTATTCTTCTCTAGATAGTTTTCTTTTCTTTTTTTTTCACCTTACAATTTGTGAATTATTAGGTTATATAGACTAACTCATCATAACCTGTACTTAGAGGCTTTGCCACCCATATGAAATAGATTTATTAATGAAATATAATATATCATCGTACTACATACGCATCTCTCTGTATGTATGTTGGCGATGATTTTAAAACTACTGAACGGATATCATATGGTGCCTCCTATCAGTTTGATAATTAAAATTTCCACGGCAAGTTTATAACTTACCTATGACTCAATAAAAACTAAAGTCTACGCTGAAACAAATCGTGGGTCGGTTACTAGTTGTACATAATAATACTTAGTATTTTATACATTGGCTCAAGGAATGATATTAAAATTGGTATGTATTGTATTACATATTTAATTTCATATCAGCATTTGATGTACTACCAATACCGCAAGGGATTTAGTGGGTAGGCGCATGACGAAACATAAATTTATTTGAAGACATCTCATGACCCTTGACCCCCATCTCATAGCCTGTGAAGTTATTAACGGAAAATAACATTTTCCCGATCTGTTTGAGCAAAAGACGTACGAAAGTCAAGAAATGGACGTGCTCACATCCAGGTACGATGTATTACGAATTCAATTTGTTTTACGTTGGTTTTAAAAGGTGTTTCTTTTGTTTTTTATGTTCTTTTTCATGGAAATATTGTCAAAAAATTTCAAACCGACTGAAACTACGCTTGTTAACAAGGTTATGAATAAAGTTAAACTTGTTAACACCGAAATGGTTTGGCTAACAAGCTGTGTGAAAAACTATTTCGAATACAAAAAAATTGCTTACGATTCGTTATTTGAACTTTTTCATAGTTTTTTAATCAATTTTATCTCCTACCGTTAACTAAAACTTGTTGTGTGTGTCACACTCAACGAAAATGTGAAATGAACAGTCTCCAGCGAAGTTTACGGATTGATATGATTAAAGTATGTATTCTTTCATCCACGGCGGCGGTCACTTGTCTCCGTGTGCTGCTGTTTGTGTTTCCGGGTTCATTAAATCACTATAAGGCTAGAGTGAATAAACATCTGTTAAACAAGCGAGCTCCATTTTCGGCCTCATCAGCAATTTGAGTTATTTCTCAGGCCAATTAAAAAAATAGTTTTAGACCCAGTTTTTATTTAGTAGGTACTGTTTATGATATCTTTTCCAGACAGAGGACTAAAGAGCATAGTTGGATAAACGGAAGACCACAGGCCTATTACGACCATCAGTTAAAGACCCAAGCCGATGACACAGTTTTGTGAACTTGGATCCAGGTCTGTGGCACCCAAATGTTTCTTGAGTAAAGTTATTATTGTACTCAACTCAAGTCTTCATCGGTTTTTCCCGGAACACCACAAAGAAGCAGATGTTTGCTTGTAAAATGCTATTCCGCATGCTCTATTGGATGGCTCGTAATTTTGAACTTTCGAACAATGTATATTACCTCTGTAAATGTATTTTTTGACCAAGTTGTTGAAAATGTTATTTATCATTGAAAACATAAACAAATTTATATTTGAACTTTTTTGTAAATGAAATTAAACTATTGAAATGATTTACAATAAGTATACATACTCGAATTTATTTTTGAAATCTGCTTCAAATCTATTGGAATTACTATACAGACTGTATTTGTGCTTTTAATACAAAAAGTGTCAGCTGAAATCCTTTTAGGATCAGCTTCGTCTTTCTCGTGTCACATTCATACAAAAACTATGAAAATATTTCTTTACACATGGATTAAATACGGTTGTTTTTAGAAAAACCGTTTAAAAGATTTGCTGAACGATGTAGCTGTGTAAAATCTGAGATTTAGATATGTATACAAATATTATACAGAGAAATGATTTGTGTGTTTGTAATTAATAAACTTAAAAACTCTGAGGAGCTCAATGGCGCGGGTGGTTAGCGCGTTCGGCTGCGATCGTTGAAGTTAAGCAACTTTCGCAGTGGTCGGTCATTGGATGGTTGATCAAAAATCTTTTATGTCGAGTTCCTCCGTGCTTCGGAAGGCACGTTAAGCCGTTGGTCCTGGCTGCATCTGCAGTCGTTAGACCCGCCACTGGGCCCTCGTCGTGGGTCATGGCCCAATCTATAGGGAAGACCTGTGCCACAGCCGTTGGGACATTAATAGGCTGATGATGATAAAGATGATGAAACTCAAAAAGTACTGGACCAATTCCTGAGTGGCATAGGCTATATTTTATCGCGTTAAAACGATTTATCCGCTAAAAGCAAGGGTGAGCCAGTCGCTAGTAGTCTACAAGTGTGCAAATATTGTCAAAGTTTCATTATGTAACAGCTAACAAGTAGGTATTGGTAACTTACGTAGGGCCCGAGAGGGTTGAATTGAAAGCATCCATATAGAGGCGAACAAGTGGTATTGCGGGACCAAGTTTGAATTGGGGAAAGAAAAAAATGTTTTACAAGGGTGTAAATACCTGAAATAGTTCACGTTAGAGTTCGTATAAAAAGTGTTAGTTAGAGTGTTTTTGTGAGTTCACTAAATCGATCACGTTTGCGGCAACGTAAATAAGTACTTTACATAGACTTTTGTAGAGTGCCATTTTATAGAAAGAATATAGTAACTGACTTTAACATCATTAGCTTTCTCCCAATCACATTGTGTCGTATCATATAAAATATTTTGGGGACCTTATTTCTTCACTTTACGCGGCATCAATTATGAAGTTTAAAAAACAAACGAATTATCATTAGGTATTTTTTTTCGGTCTTAAAATCATGTCACTGTGTAACGTGATCAATAACTCGCCTAACAGACCCCCCCACACTAACGTCTTTCGAGCGTCGTTATCGTGCCAGCGTACGCGCAACGTCGCGTCGACGCGCTCACGCTGCTACACCGATTTTCTTAAATTTTTCTTCAATATTTAGGAAATAGGGTTCCGTACCCAAAGGGTAAAAATGGAACCCTATTGATGTCACTCTGTCGTCTGTCTGTCCGTAAGTCACAGGTCTCTAGATCGCAAACTGAAGGAGTTAAATTGAAATTTTGCTATTTTATGTAGAATGCTTTGCTTTTTTTATAGACAGGATAAATGACTTCAGTCCATCTGATGTTAAGTGATGGTGAAGTCCAGACGTGAAGATAGCTGGTACAGCAGTTCTACCTGCCACACCAGCCATCCGCACTTTGCCGGCCTGCATGTTGCTTTTTCATGCCTCTTTTAAAGGATCCCAGGTTGTAAGAAGGAGGGAACACGTGAGCAGGCAGAGCATTCCATTTACGGATAATGCGACAAAGAAATGAGTCACCAAATTTCTTTGTACGCGTTGGAATTGTGGCAACAGTTAAACGTTGACACCGTGCGTGGTACTCTGAAGGAAAGGGGAAGGTGGAATAAGAGAGAATAAGTCTTCGTGGTACAGACGAAAGATCGCGCTTAGTGACGCTAAGTCACGGCGTAATTGAAGAGGCTCGAGGTGTTTAGTCACCTCCTCATCGCCTATGATGCGGACCGCATGCCGCTGTAATCTATCCAAAGCATCGAGCAAGTACTTTGCGGAGCCATCCCAGAGGTGTGAGCAATATTCCACGCAAGACCACACCTACGTCTTATACAAAAAGCACAGTTGCTCGGGCGTGAAAAAGCGCCGCACCTTGTTCAGGACTCCGAGTTTGCGTGAGGCTGTTTTTACCTCGCTTTCGATGTAATTCTAAGCAGCGAATTTCCATACCGAGCATGGTGATACTGTCTCTAGCTCCAGTGTTGCGCTCTGAAGAGAAGGACATGGACATGGGGCTTTGCCTGTGGTGCTTTGGCAGATATCAGGCAGTGATCTGACGAGCCCAGGGCGGCTCTTACCACAACCTAATAGCTCTGTGGATGGGTCGTGAGCAGAAAGTCCAGGTTCAAGTCATGCGTGAGAGCGAATGTGTGAGCAGAGATCCCTGCATGGTCGGTTTTGGAGGAACTTAACCCCAAATTGTGGTGAGCATTAAAGTCCCCCAAAAACACCAATTCTGCATTGGGAAATTGTTCCTGCACGTCATCTGCTGCCCGACTAAGGTGCTCAAAAAGTCGAGTGCTTGCCCAAAGTCGAATATTTAGTTAAAAATATTTTTTTTTCTTGGGGGTTTCGATACATGCTTACTACTAGAGCTCGTTAAGAAGGATATGAATATAGTTATTTTTTTTCAAAAACAGAAACAAATACAGAGTCTTCAACGTTGTTAATTTTAGACCACTTTCGTTGTGCAGAAATGTGAAATTTTGGTAAATCTTATATGCTATATTTAAACAACAATTACTGAAAACGCCGATTTATTATGTGCTTTTATTCATTAAGTTATGATGAAAACAAACAAATGATATTTCCTTTCCTGGTTTATTGTACGGAATCCTTCGTGCGCGGGTCTCACTCGCACTTGACCGGTTTTTTTCATTAGTGTTTGAAATAGAATGTGTTGCAGATGAAGAAAATTAATGTTTTTTTTTTGTAAAAAGGGTCATAATTCAGTTTTAGGGCTTACCGGATAGAAAGCGCCTATCACATTCAAAAGACACAAGCGTTGCCAATTATAGTAGAGTACTAGCTCTCTACCCTGACTTCTTTCCCACCCTTGGTCACTAATAATGACAGTAACAGTACTGCAGTTAGATGACCAATTTCTTAACGTTTACTTTTCTCAAGTTTCATTTGTTTCTTGTATTAACCGTCCCATCTTTTTTTCCACAGAGGCGGCTTGTTGCGACGAGGAGTACAGACTGGTGCGTCACCTGATGCAGAAATATGATGCTTCTGTGCGTCCTGTCGAGAATTCCTCGCACCCGCTGCTAGTCACCTTCGGCGTGTCCCTGCACCACATCATCGACGTGGTAAGGAGAGATGTAGGTTGCAGCGATAAGAAGAACAGACTGGTACGTCACATGATGCAGAAAAACGGCGCTTTATTGCGTCCCGTGGAGAATTTCTCGCACCCCCTGCTTGTCACCTTCGGCGTGTCCCTGCACCACATCATCGACGTGGTTAGTGACTCACGTTATATTGATACAGGAAGGAAAACCTTTCTACGACATTTTGCGCACGGAATTGAGCGTGAAATGCATAATTAAAGTTTATATGGTGGAGGATTCAGAAAGTGACAATATTTTTATATAAGACTGAATCGCTGATAATACATTATAAAAAAAGTAAATAATAACAATTTTACGCAAACGATACTGTAGAAGTTTACTCATTGACAGAAGAATCTAAATAACGTTCCAATTTATACTGGTCGTATTTCGGCCAATAGGCAACCAATTGTTTACTTTAAATAATATGGTCATAATTTAGTCTATTAATTCCTTTTTACACATAATTATTAAGTATTTAATAATTCATTTAAATAGGTTAATACATGTTTTATATTTTATTATAACATGTTGCAGAGACTTTTTCGGTTTCGTGGTCGTAAACATAAAAATGGACACTTAAAACATTTCGATTTAAAAAAATCAAAAGAATTTTCAGAACAGCACAAAAATGATTACTGTTTTCAATAAGAAGAGCGAGAGATCCCGCCTCAATTATGTATTCAGTTCACTGGAATGTGCCAAAAGATATAATTTATTATATATCTGGAACATACCCCATAAGAATGTGTTTAGGTACTTATATTTTAGGAACGGGAAATTTGAAGAATGGAAATTGTATGGAAATTCATAATTTTGATTGACATACAATCGTGAGGTGATTTAATTTTGTTAAACAGAAGAAATACATATATTTTGATTGTCGCTTTCATTAGATTTTTAATTTGTAGGCGTTTACGAAACAAATATAATTGTATGCTATGATTGCATGTAAGTAGTGTTGCGAAGATAGAAACATTTTCTGTTTTTATAACATTTATTTTATTCATCTTTACATCTTATTCAAAATATTTTATTAACTATACTAAACTATTTCTCAATCTACAATTGTTTTTATTCAAATTATGGATGAGGTGGAAGACATCACAATAGTGAATACACTTACACTTTGAGAGAGGTAGCGCAAAGCGGATATTCTACAGCAATTGGATCGCCCTCATGAGCATGAGCCCTAAAGAGTAAAAATACGGGATGAAAGTTTGTATGGAACATCAACATTTATGAAGATAGATATTTAACATATTTGTTTCTTAGGTTTTCACTCACACCACTCAATAAATAAGTGTGCGTCCTCAAAATTACGCCATAAATTAATAAATCAGTGCATCTGTACTGTTGAAACTTGTTTTATTTATAGATATGAAAGATTATTCTAAGGGGTTTAAATATGGTGTGTAATATGGTGGATTCACACATGCCCGATGGCAATGAAATGTAACATCGTTATTTAATTACTACATAAACTCACTTTGAATGTAACCTCATTTATTTGTTACCAGAGTTACCTTACCGAAGTTACCTCATTGATTAGTTCCGTTGTATTTCAGATGAAGAGGGCTCTTATTATTTCTTTGTAATGAGTGTTGCGTACGTTTATTGAAGTTGACTTAGACGATGTCCCAGGTGGAACTTGGACAACACAGGGAAACTTTTATTTCCTCCCTCGGCGTTACATCAGTTAACACCATAATCGTTCTATGTTAGTATGTACGATTAAGGAGAAACGCAAATTTCCGCCACGAACACCTTATTTAATTCCGAAGCAGGGTGGCTGCCTGCTTGCCTGTTCAGGATCGAATCACATTTCTACTCAAAACGTAATAAAGCTACTATTGCGACATATTATGTAAATTTCGTCTTCACGTTCAGCCGCCATTTGGTATAACATCTTAGAATCTTGGTTACAAGTTTGCCGTTTTGACTCTTGGATTCAATATTTAATATTGGATCCAAAATTATTAGTTTTAGAACAAAACTTTTCAGAAGTGTCTCATGACCAAATGTTTGATTTGATTGAAAGATATTTTTAGTCCTTATACCTTTGGTTGAACAACAGAATAAGTATTTAATTTATGATTAAAAAAATATTACTCATCATCGTAAACATTATCCATCCATTAGATAGTTTCCTCAAATCCTATTATTTTCTTCATACTGGTGTACATCATATTTCCGATAATTTATAACGAAAAACACTGTCCTTGTATTTTCAGATAAAAACCTAGGACTGACATGTAAAAAATTTAGTGTCACGTCATGCTTGGATCAATTTATCAATAAATATAAAAAGTCTGATTTATATATAAACTTGGAACTTAGTTTCGTTACTGCTTAGTCACGCGTAATATCGGATCAACGGCGAACGGATTATCTGAAAAAGCTAACTTTAAAGAATTACGGAAAGTAAATGTTGTTTAGTTATTACTCTACCGTGCATGATCTGTTCTATTAGATGAAATTACGACTTTTACAAGAAGCAAATCTTATATTGACGAGAACAATGATTTTCCCCTTAAACTCTCGCTAAGATTTGTTTGGGATTAAACTTTTAATGCTGCACTCAATGGGTACGATGTGAAAATTCGTTGCGGAAATTTACCAGTTTGTTTTTAGTTAATAATAATGAAATCTCTTGAAACGCATAACAACAATTACCCGTTTCCAGTTTCCGCTGTTCAGAATTAAAGTTTGGCGAAGCTCCAGAATCGTAGAATTGTTTCTATGTGGATGTGATTATTCCGTTAATCTTTCGTTGCGTTCACAGCGGGACAGAATAACGCAGTGGTTCACGCTTGGGCCGAAGAGAATAGTTCTCGCATCGCAGCCCGTTTTAATTCCGCGCTCCCCTGCTATGAAAGTTGTTCGAATATTGCTTAGGCCGCGAAGGAATTCTGCATCTATTATTGAGAAGCCTATGTTATACCGAGAGCGATTATTCTCCCCTCACTGGTTGCGGAAATTGATGTTCAGAATCGGTGCCTTGTAAAAATAAACGAGTCACGTCACTGTTTCGCGTTTGAATAAATGAAATATTCTTACCCAGCTAAAGAAAATGATGTGCAAAATTAACATTTCAACTGATTTCATTGCAAAATTCCAATATTACGAATTGATGGATGTAGGTACAAAATGTGATTCAGAATCTGTTGACAAACATACATTTGTAATATTGTGAACACTTGTAAACACTCTCTAGAAGATTCTAAGAATCTTACAGAGAACTTATTTTTTAATATAAACATCTAAGTTTTAATGTTCTAAAATAATTGATATTATCTTTATTTGAATAAATATATAGTAAGGTGATAAGCTGTGAATCAGTTGAAAGTCTTAAAACAAGATCACTAAAGATCTCACTCTCGTTTACAAAAACATTTGTACAGCATTTGTTGAGGCCATCTTTTAAATATAAAAATATCTGTGCCAGAAGGCCCCACTCTTCCATACTCATAATTTCACTATTTTTTTTTATAAAAAAAACATCAAAAACAACAAAGTATAAAAAAATTAAACATGACTGATGAATTTTGCAAAACCTCGATTTAACCTTAACCACATTTAAACTGCATAATGGTAAGAATCTCCAACAAATAAATATCATCGCAGTGTCTTTATTTCAGGATTTTTATGTGTACACATATATTGCGCCGTACTTAATCAGGCGAGATAGTGTTCATTATGAATCGTGCCCGATGCCTATTCAGAGCCTACTGGGCACAAAAGGTGTGAATATGCAACAATGCATGCATTCATTCTACGACCGATTAAGCTCCCGCCTTTCAAATATTTTTGTCGACAAAGTTCTTTCTTTAATTTATTAGTGAAAAGACCGGAAGCCAGACAATGGAGACCCTGCCGATATCCAAGTTTTCCATTTTTGAAATCTGTGTGTCTTTGCGATGATTATTTCTTTTCTCTCGCTGTATGTATAATTTGAGTAACTTTAGATTGATTTCAGATTCTGATTTGATTGATAAATATTGTTTTACGGATACCGATAGATTTATAGATTCAGAAGCAAGAATTTCGCATTTATGGTGAATATTATGCATATTTAAAATTAAGAACGACATAGGTACTTATTGCGTTCGAGAATAGGGTATACTTAAATCAACACTGAAAACAGTATGAATCTGATTAAAATTGAACCTGACGTCTGTTTGCATTCAACTGATACTGATGCGGACTGACACAGTAATAGTAGTCCGCATCGCACAGAACGGTAGGTGTGGAGGGATTGACCATTTTCATTGTTAAAGTAATGACTTATTTTAAAATTAGTATGAAAACCTTCTAATTACTGCGAAAGTAACTGTTCTAGTTGACCCTTTTACATTATCTTATTATATGAAACAAACCCTATAAAATAATCAGATTTTATGTTTAGTACCAATTCAGGGAAAAGTTTGCCTCAGGGAAAAAGTAAAGTCGCAAATAATAACATCCCTGATAGTCCATGTCATTATATTAAGTTTAATACCTGAAATGGCCGACCCATCACTACGAACATTGTTATGGTAATGTTACCCACAAATAGGCGGACTTCCCAGATATTGTATAGAATAGGTACTTATGAAAATATATTGCAAATGAAAAATAAAAGTTTATGAAAAGTACTCTAACACAATCTGGGCTATTAAGGGAAACAATGATACTTATTTTATTATCGTGTACAAAAGACCGTGCAAAACTACAGAAGTAAGCATTGTGCATTGCATGTTTGTAACGTGTGCGTGCTATTATTTGGTCTCGAAACGGTGGTAGCGAATTGACGATTTAAAAGTACTTAGCAATTGAATTCCCTTGGAATGACGATATTTTTGAGTTCGAGTTTATATCTTCAATCGCTGATACTAGAGGAAATTAACATCAAACCTAATTTATCATTGATCAAACCCAATTAGTTGTTGTTTATAAATAATAAACTTTAAGCGTTGTTATTTTAGAGCTATCGATTCCAAACACTGTTACTGTTTAGGAAAATACTTAAAATAATATAAGATCCTTTAAAGTTATATCAGTTGTATACTCTCTTAATAAAAAAATGCCTACATATATTAAATGAATATAACAATATTCGTAAAAGTAAGCTCTTTCTTTAAAAATGGCCTCTACTCATCGCATTGTCAAAAAGGAAGGGAACAGTAGCATTTTTATCAAGAGTATAAATTTAGGATATATGCCATCTTGCGGGCCGGGTATTTTGTCTTGCCACTATATCTGCTTACATCTTACATAAAAGATGACAGTAAGAAAAGCCGGCATGGGCCTATTATGTTACAATTTCTATTTTCAATTTATTATTAGATATTGTTTTCGATTTCATTACGTTATTTCTTTTTTAAACCAGTTTATGTAATAAATACGTAGTCTCCTCTTATATAAGGCAATTTCGTTTTTAAATAACTGGCGTCTTGAATAATTTTAAATGTGTTTTTAATTACTATTCAAATGGTTTTATTTTTCAATTCGTTTTTTTAAAGTCTTTTGTTTTATCAGAGCAAGATCGTTTACTTAGGTACTTAACCAGCTTTTTAGTATGTAATAATTAATTTATGTAAGTTATAATCTTCTGGTATATCAGCTATCAGCTCGACTTCACTAAATACATATTGCATTTAAAACACGTTATATTTCTTGGCCACCCATCCACCACCACCCACTTTGAGTAATTGTATCGAAACAACGCAACTTACTTTTGATTAGTTCCAGTGGTCCATCCATCATCAGTTCCACATCACCAGATGGGGCTATCTAAGAATAAATTGACGAGTTACAATAGATTTTTTAAGAGTTCTCTAGTTTCCGACCTAGGACTATGGGACTACACGTGAATAAAACCCTTTCTAATAAAAAAAATATTTTTTTAACTGGTCTAGCCGTCTTCGTATAGTTGGGGAACATAAAAATGCAAAATAAAGATAAATATGGGAACAAGAATAAGGAATAAAATACATATAGTGCAAATACAATCAATATTAGACAACATACCTATATATTGCTCTGATAACATATATAAACGAAACATTTATATAAAATATTTTGAAGCAACGTAAATGTTATTGGTCTTTAATCAATATCGTAGGCTCAAGAAGAGCTCTATGAAATAAATATTTGCGTGAGCCAAATCAAGAAAACAACCTTTAGCCTAATTAAAAAAAACAGTGGCTTCATTTTTCCAAAAAAGTGTTCGAGCTACGTAAAATACTTATTTCTCATCTAAGCAAAATTACGACTTATAAAAATTCAACTTTCCTCAAGTTTAAGCTATCAGTGACTGACACCTGAGATGGGTTGACGGTATTCAATTTAAAATTTCCTTATCATAATAAATTAAATCTATCAAACAAATGCTTTAATATAAAATGTTAATGCGAAAGTAACTCTGCCTATTTGTCCACCTGACTGTCTGTCTTTTTGCAAATTTTAAATGATTTGTGTATAAAGAGTACTTCAGAGAACGACGTAAGATACTTTGATCGCAAAAAAGTAACTAGAAGTCGGTATCGTTTGTAACTAATTTATTCTAGGACTTTTTATTTAAGGCACACATTCGGCAAAATTGGGTACTCTAGCCCTCCTTACGTTGCCGACCTAAACCCTATTCCTTCCTCCGCTGGGCATTTTCTTTAATATTAACAAAAACAAATTATTCATGTAATCATTATGTATGTATAGTTGCAGGAGAAGTTTCTTTCTGATAGTAAATTCAGTACGCGTAATATTTTCGTGTCAGGGTTGGTGTGGACATTGAAAAAATGCAATACTTATCATAGCTATGTATCTAACACTCGTTTACACCAATAAACAAGCCATAATATGTACTTGTTTTCCACAAAACTTGTAAAATACTTGTTGTGACTGTTTAAAACATTCTTTAGTTTAGCCTGGATAAAGAACTAGTATCTCTACAAGTATAAATAAATATTTACTTTAATAAGTTTGATACAAGTATTGTATACTACACATTTTATACTTCTATATAATTGTGAACAAAAAATGAAGAGATTGTATAAAATATGTTAAATATGTAAATAGGGGTAACCCCTCGTTTACATCAAGAAACAAGTCATATAATGGTTTAAGACAAAACGTGTAGAATACTTGCTGCGACTGATTAAATTCGTTTCGTTCATTAAAAAGTTTCGTTCATTCGTTCACACTGCATAGACAACTAGGATCAACATTTAAAAACATTATTTACTTTACATATTTTGTTTATCCAACAAGTCTGAAGCCAATTGCTTCAGACTTGACTTGCTTCAATACATGTTATATCAGTGTGAACAAAAAATTAAGACATTGTATAAAATTTGTTATATACATCTATTATACCTTGGTATAAACGAAGGGTAAGAGTATGTGTATGCATTTTAAGCTGTCCCATGCTGACTTTGATGCTTTGGTACTTTGGCAGACCGCAAGAAATTTAGCACATCTCTACTTATTATGTAATTTAATGAACACCTCTTAATAAGCCTTACAAGTGGTTGTATGTTTGGATATCTATATAATTTTAACGCTGTTGATTTTCTTCAATAAATAAAATATCGACATAAAGCTACATTTAGCTTAAGTATTAAAAGAACATTATAATGCTTCCAGATTTTACTTAGGCGTTTTTGTGGAAAATGTCGAAGAATATGGTGAGGGTTGTTACTGTTACCGAGTACTGCTTCCGGGGTCGTATTTCCACTGTATCGGATACTCTTTTGGACGAAATCATTTCTTTTCAAATACAATGCCACCGCATGATTGTTCGAAAATAAGTCTGTGGATTTTAAGAATTCTTTTTATACAAAGTTATCTCGCATCCAGGGGTCTCTTTAAAAGAAGAGTTTTTATTCGTTATCAAACGGATGAAATATAATTTAATATTAAACTTTATAAACGAAGACGTGACGTGAATATTTTAATAATTAAAATAAGTTAGCTATTATTCATGTTCCGTGCCTGAAAGGCTAAGCCATGGTCTAAAAAAAATTATTAGTAAGCTGTTGTCTTACATGCTTAGTTTAAATAGTGAAATTAAAGAAGACATGGATCTATACTAATGTATTTTTTGTGCAGGAGGAGAAAGATCAGTTGCTGACAACAAACTGCTGGATTACTCAGGTGTGGACC
The DNA here is from genome assembly GCA_902850365.2 of Chilo suppressalis. Taxonomy (NCBI): domain Eukaryota; kingdom Metazoa; phylum Arthropoda; class Insecta; order Lepidoptera; family Crambidae; genus Chilo; species Chilo suppressalis. The sequence goes on along the minus strand of OU963897.1, from coordinate 10,899,560 downwards.
GATTACCACCTCAGATGGAACACCAGTGATTTTGATGGCATCGACGTCATAAGAATACCATATGAAAGAGTGTGGAAACCTGACATAATACTATACAATAAGTAAGTATTTTGTACATTTACATTGCTCTTTGATTATGTGTAGCAAAAAAATATTGCGGTTTGTGTATTGTGATAGTTTTTATGAGCTTATTAATTTCATATGATTTTTGAACAAAAGTTTCATGGGTAGAATTTACTGTGGTTTGAATTTATTTTGAAATTTACAGTTATATTTAAAAAGATATCATGGTTGTTTTCGTTTTGAATAACAATTTGAATGTGATTGATAGATCGGTGAAGAAAAAATACTATAATTATTAAAAAGAATGTTCTGTGCTAAGTATTATGAAATGTCCTGAATTAAGTGAATGTGCAGCAGGACTGACATTGTAATAAAATTGGCTTCATAAAATGGTTACGACAGGATAGAAAGCTTAGCTTACCCACTTTACCACTAGAACAATACTTGAAAGTGAACTACCTAGTCCAGCCATAAGTTCTATTACAAATGAAAATGATCTTTTATAATGAAGTAATGTAATATTATTAAAATTTATACCTACATATTTATCAAAGTCTCAGCAAAAACTAAAAATATGTTCTATTCGAAATGGCCGCCTTTGGCTTTTGTACAGGCCTTTAATCTGTTTGGCCACGAATCTATGAATTAACGCATTGTTTCCAAGGGAAATTACACCACTGCTTGCTCCAAAGATTTTTCAAGAGACTCAATGCTGCCGTGTCTTTTAGATCAAGCGATGTCCTCTAAAACTGACCATAATTTAAAGTGTAAAGGGTTGTAGGTTGGGCTAGATGAGGGCCAGTCTTCAGTTCATATAAAGGCCGGAACGTTGGTTTCAAGCCAGACTTGGGTAGTTCGTGCCTTGTGACCAGGTGCAGAATCCTGCTGGACAGTCCAGGGTATATTTTTAAAAAGTGTGTTGCTGAGAGGTTTGACAACATGATCCAAGACTGTATCTTGATACACTTTGGCTGAAGTTTTCACTCCTTTTTCATAAAAATGTGACTCCTTGATAAGACACGCCCCACCAAACCATCACTGATGCAGCACGATGACCATGTTGGTCCTTTCCAACCACTTAAGCAGCTTCTTTAGAACTGTCAGCGTACACTTTATCATTTTTCTTATTGTAGTGTTGTTTAACCGTGAAAAGTTTTTCATCGGTAAACATGATTTTGCTGTTGTTTTTACCTGCGTATCGCGTCAGAAGGCGTTTTGATCGATCCACTCTCTTTAATTGTAAATATTGATTTAGGGTATATCCTGTATATCGACGATAAGCACCGAGCTTCAGGTCTTGTTTTATTATACGCGTCAGAGATAAGCGCTTATTCCACCTGACTAAATTCATACGTCCTAGTTAGGATACTAAAAAGAAGGCTAATTAGAAGCTTCTGATAACACTTGAAAAATAAGAAAAAAGAAAAATAGAATAAAGTAAAAAACAAAAACGTAGGTGAAAGAATAATGTACAATAATATTTCTAAGAAGTACTAAATAGGAGACATTGACCGTTTATGTTCCGCAAGAAAATTGCCTAAAATAGAATATAAATCAGGGAGAACTAAAACGAAGGCTTGTCAGCTGAAAGGTGTCAACATTAATCTTTTACGATTGAGCGCCGCCATCAGGGTATTTTCCGGTAAAATCTATCAGCCATACCCATATAACAAAAAACAATACGTAAAGTAGGTGACATAAACTGAATGTAAAATGAAAACAATTATGTATAAACATATCCTGTAAGGGATCCGGTCCTCTAAAGGAAAAAACCAGCCATGTGCGAATCGGAATCGCGTACGAAGGGTTCCATACAACAAACCGTGAAAGAAAAAATCATTTGTTTATTTTCGTCACAACTTACAAAGTACATTAAAAATTGGCGTTTTCAGACTTGGTAGTTTAAAATACTTAGTTTATTGTACGGAATCCTAAAAGAGCGAGGCGCGAGAGGCGCACGTTATTTTTCCTAATCAAAAACGCAACACTGCTATCTGAATTTTTTACGATCTATTCAATATTATTTTCGGTGCGCGTTTTCAATACGGTCGAAACTGAGATAAAAGGTAAATCGATTATTATACGATATCACGCGAAATTTCGCCTTCAGGGCACAGTGCCTGATTTAGGCCCGTATTATAGAAAGATTCTCAGTGATTGATCTAATAAATAACACATAGCGACATCCCTTTCTAACTGTACTCAAGTAAAGATAAACAATTAGTTGTCATTCTGTAATACGGGCCTTAGAGTACTTAGTGAACTGGCCGCCTTAGACTAACTATGAATATGCGCCCCCCTGCCTGTCCCCGCTGTCAGTGTTATTCTTGTCCTAGCTTTTCATACACTTACAGGTTCAACTTATTAAATTACAAGTACAGAAGAGAGCTTATGTATCCTAAAATCATTGAATCAAACTGTCAGCAAGTAGGTAAACGAAAGACGAAAGGAACCAAATAATTCCATCACTTATTTTTACAATCTTTTATTAATACCAAGAATATAAAAGAAGAAATTAACAGAGAAAAAGATCCTTGCGCTAATTTTGCTCGTGACTTGTGAACTGAGAACATTATACAGGGTTGCAGAAAAAGTCGACGTAGATATTTAAGGACGTTACTATTTAGATCATTGCTGATAGATTTGACCCATGAACTACTGTTGAAAAGATAACCATTTTCTAAAAGAATTGGAATGTTTTTTTTTTAAATGGCTACCTTTGGCTTTTATACAGGCCTTTTATCTGTTTGGCCACGAATCTATAGATTTACGCACTGTTTCCAAGGGAAATTTCGCCACTGCTTGCTCCAAAGATTTTTTAAGAGAGTCAATGTCGCCGTGTCGCTTAGAGCAGGCCATGTCCTCTAAAACTGACCATAATATGAAGTCTAAAGGGTTGAGGTCTTGGCTAGATGACGGCCAGTCTTCAGCTCTTTTAAATTTCGGAACGTTGGTTTCAAGCCAGGCTTGGGTAGTTCGAGCCTTGTGACCAGGTGCAGAATCCCGCTGAAAATCCACGGTATATTCTTAAAAAGTGTATTGCTGAGAGGTTCCACAACATAATTCAAGACTGCTGTATCTTGATACATTTGGGCTGAAGTTTTCACTCTTTTTTCACAAAAATGTAGTGAACTGTGAGCGTACACTTTATTATTTTGCTTATTGTAGTGTTTTTTAATCGTGAAAATTGTTTTCATCGGTGAAGAGGATATTTCTGTGCTTTTTACGTGCGTATCGCGACAGAAGGCGTTTTGATCGATCCACTCTCTTTAATTGTAAAGATTGATTTAGGGCATGTCTGTATATCGACGAAGCACCGAGCTTCAGGTATTGTTTTAAAATACGCGACAGAGTCCTAGCGGGAATCCTCATTTCGACGAATTTTGGCTTTAACAGCTTTTGTAGTTCTAATAGCACGGGGCCGCCCCGATCTTTTCTGGTCTTCGATTTGTTGAATCTGTTGATACGATATACGAACATTCGGCTGATACCAAGCTTTTGAAGTGTCTGGAATATGATCGACGGCTCCATACCCACTTTGTGCAAGGCGATCACTGCAATCCTATTTTCTTTGACACCCCATACCATATTGTAATTTGATAACGAAGACGAAAAAATATGTGAAATGGCGCAAAATCGAAATATTTTTTTTAATGATATACGTGTTCCAAATTCAATATAATTAAAAAGTTGAAAAAATAAAAGATTTTATGTAACAGTATTTATGGCCGGACTAGTTATGTATACAATTACACATGTGTTTATGTTATGTGTAAAGGCGCATTTACATTTGGTTGTTAGTCGGTATTCGGGTGCATGAAAGACATTACTTGAATTCGAGAACCATATTTAGACTGTTTTTACTCGAACATGGACTGGAAGACGATGTCGGGTAACCAAAACAAAAACTGCCCGAATACAAGCGTCCTCGACTCCGTTCATTTACACTTAGTCGTTTGTTCGAATTTCATTGGCAATCGTTTTCGGGATAACGACCAAGTGTAATTGCGCCATAAGTTATTATTTTAATTTTCAGGTTAACTTCAATACAGAGTGAAAAAATCTACATTCTAACAGTTAAATGGCTACCATTATAATCAGATAGCAGTTTTTTCCAGTTTAATTATTTATTGTTAAGGAAATTGCTTACTTTATACATAAAAACCGCTACAAATCTGACACAAGAGATGAAATAAATAATTATATAAACATAAAATTAGAGCAAAAATGGTAGTTTTAAGAAAAAAAAACAAACCCATTTCTTTAAACGGTTAACTTCTCGACAGTAGGTCATAGGGTTAAATCTATCAGCAAAGATCTGAATAATATTGTCCTTAGATATCTATTACGACTTTTCCTGTAACCCTGTATAAAACCCCGTTATATTTCTTTCTCGATGGCGAGTCTTTCCACAATATATTATTTATCATTCTCTATAAATAACGAATGTTCGTGATGTTGTACCAATCTATAGTTTTTAAAATGTTTTTGTGATAGCAGGAATTTTAACGAACGTTTTTATTTTTAATATTTTACTAAAATTACCAAATATTATTAGCCAAGTGATCAAATCTCAGCTCAGTGCCGCGCCCGCCAGCCGGCCCTTTGCTCCGGCCCCTTGCTCCTTGCACCCTAAGCTCCAGCCTTTTTAGCCTGTGGGTAAATCAGGCCCTGTCTGGGCGTTAAATAAAAGTCGCTTGGGTTGAGACGGTTTCTGTTTGTTCAAATGCTTCTTTACTCTTTTTTTAAAGAACGTCAGATTTTAGGAAGGAGTCTAAGTTATGCCATGTTTCAGCGCTGATCCCAACTATCGTTCAGCGGTGATTAACACAAACGTGATCGTCAAGTACACTGGCGAGGTGACGTGGCTCAGTCACGGCATCTACGTGTCCGTGTGCGACATCAATGTGGAGCAGTTCCCCTTCGATATCCAGCTGTGCACCATGAAGTGGGCCTCTTGGACTTACGACGGATTCCAGGTCAGGATTAAATCAACTTACATACCTCTTAGTTTTGTTTGTTTAATCATTCTCAGCACGTCCCTACTGTTGGTGCACAGGTTTTCCCTATGGACGGAATAGGGAGAAAGGTTTATGAGCTTCGACAGGGCTTAGTGCCTGGCTGCCTCTATACTTATTTTTATTAGCACTTAATAATCCATAGATAACTAAGCACTTAGTAATTCATGGATACGATTAGGTAACATAATTACATACGACTGCAGATGCAGCCGGGACCAACGGTCTCAGCCTTGCAGAGCACGTAGGAGCTCGAGATAGCAAGATTCTGGTCATCCTATGATTGGCCATGCGGCTATTAAAATTTAAAGCGTAAAATAATTGTAGCCCATTTCTTTCGTGTTTTTATGCATATAGAAGCTCTGTACCCCAACAGTGGATCAATAATAATAGGCTGATGCAATTGAATCGATAACGATAAATAGGTATTAAGTCTTAAGTCCTATAAGAAGAGTTTTCTTATCGTAATTTATTTGCTGTTGCAGTACGAATATAGGAAAAATAAAGTTTTTCCCGGAACTTTAATCTGAGATATGTCTCAGCAGAGTCAATGACAAGTTATCAATCAAATAAGTTAACAAACAACAAATCAATTACGTCTTACTATTTGCAGTTTTTACCTAGGAACATTAACTTAAAAACCATTGTCCTTATAGTAAGAAAATCGGCTGCCTAGTTTACCTGACGATAATGTATTGAAAAATGATTTACAGTCAGAGCTCGTGTGCGTATTGGATACAGGTACGAAGTGAGATGAGATTTGCTGTTTGAAACGAAAAGCCTCAAGTCAATTGAGGAGCGTTCAAAGGGGGCTATTTCCGTATTTACTAACTTATAGTTTTTTTTCGTGAATTCTACTGATATTCTAAGCTCCTATCACAGTCTGTGTTTAGTCTTGATTGAAATTGATTATTTCCCCTTCAAATTTTAACTTAACGAATTTAAGTTAAAATTTTAATGGTTCTATTCAAAGAGTGCTATTTTTAGCTCATTTTAAAGTTTTTGTTCGACACATTATATATTTTTATCAAACAAGAACAATTTTTTTGAAGTTTTTTTTTAATTGGAAGCTACATTTATGCCAAATATATAAAATAAATTGGCATTGATTAGTTGTCATTACTTTTTAATATAAAAAAAATGCATTTTGGCAAACTCTATCAAATTTGCATGTTTTTTTATGTTAAAAAGTAATGACAAGTAGTCAATGTTAAGTTATTTTATATATTTTGGCATAAATGTAGCTTCCAATTAAAAAAAACAACTTCTAAAAGTTTATTTGTTGATGCTTTTTATTATCATTCCTGATCAAAAGATGCTATTTTCCGAATATCCGAGCAAAAAGTGCAATTTCCATTTTTAATTACTTAATTTTGTGCTTTTTAATAATAACAATAATAAATAAATTTACCGGAATTTTAATTTATTTTTTATCCGAGCAAAAAGTACAATTTCCATTTTTAATTACTTAATTTTGTGCTTTTTAATAATAACAATAGTAAATAAATTTACCTTAAAAATAAGTGGCCTCCTCATGTATTACTTGAATAAATAAAATACACTTCACATACATCATCAAATCAGCATACGTTTTTTTTTCATTTTATCAACATTTACTTAGCATGGAAATAGTCCCTTTCGAACGTCCCTCCTCCATTATAATATCCAAAGAGTATCGGCGTGTGACATCGTATCACTTATTATTCACCTTTTAGCATACAGCATATATGCCTCAATTACATTTCGTGAGTGATTGCTTACATAACGTAACGTATTCATGCGTATGTAAAATGTCTATTTTGTATAAAATATAAACGGCAATCTGCTGTAATTATTTGGATATACAGTCAGAACAGGTGCATGTCATTCGATCAATCAATGTGGATTTAAATAAAAATCCAACATGCAAGTACAAAAATTATGTTATGTAGGTTCCTCGTAAGCGTACCTATAGCAGGCACATCCCAGGTGGCTTTAAAACCCTTGATTTATGCCTAAATTGAGTTGTGGGCTTTCCTTCATCATATTGCGAGGTGAGACCATTAATTAGTCCACGTCTTGACAGAAGGGGATTCCCTAGATGCATGTTCGGTAACTGTAATTAGTACAAAGACAATACTGACAGATTATAAATTTTGGTTACGTTTCTTTGAGCGATATTCGTTAACGAGATTGAATTGAAGTAAATTGAAAGCTTTAAGTATAATTAAAAACAATCTTGAAGGTTTTCATGGCTAATTAGTAGCCAATAATTATTATTTTTTCTTACATAATGTAATTTGTGAATTCCGAAGTTCGGAAAAAATACAATTTAATGTAAAACTTTTTATCTTAAAATTCAATCTTGATTATGTTTCACTACTTTGATACCTAAAAAAAGGGAACAGACTCACCACCAATGGCAAAGAATCAGCGGAAGCAATTTTGGATCACTTTTTCCCAGCAGACAACCTCGACACTGAACCGCGTAAAGGAGATTGCTCAGCTTTCATACATGTTTGGCCTAAAGACTAATAATTATAAAAAAATGTTTGCTAAATTCGAAATTATATATAAATTACTGTAGAAACGAATATTATTGACGGACACCCCTGAGAACTTCTATAAACCATATACACTGAACGATTTTGAGGTTATGTTTGCAAATAGGTACTGTAACGTCCTTGACGTTATAACCTCCTTGTTTAGGTAAACTCTTTGCTTTTGCAATGCCTACGGTTGGCAGTTATATTAAAAAGTTAATGTCATGATTTTAAGATTTGAAATAAGGAATCGTCTGAAGGTTCCATTCTAGATTAGATCTTCAGGCACCAAGAACTTCCTCTCGTATTTAGATAAAATTTCTTTATATTCGCCTGAATGATAAAAATAAATAAATAATTTATCTCTACCAGTATCGTTTAATTAATAAGCACGTCCCCAGGTTCTATCCATTCTGGGTAGAACTCTATATGGTGGACGCGCCGCGTAGGTTTCAAGTACCGCGAGTGAAAAATAATTTTAAATCAAGAAAGAAGTAGTTTTATGAAAATGGAGACCAGGACCACATTCGACGGAAAAGGTGATGTAACCGATTTCTTTCGTCAATTTAATATCATCGCCGCTATCAATAATTTCAACGAGGATACAAAAAGAGTTGTGTTGTCGGCATATTTGAGTGGACCTGCATTGTTATTTTATAAAAATATTAACGAGTCTTGTGAGAATTTTCAGATTCTAGAAAAGAAAATTTGTGATGAATTTCCATCATCGATAAATGCGTTGGAAAAATTTTTCTCACAAAGACAAGGCTTGTCAGAAGAGCCATTGCACTATTTTTATGTATTGGATGAGCTGGCCACAAAAGCGGGAGCTGTCATCGATGACAAATGCTTCATTAGACAGTTCTTGAAAAATGCGAATTTAAATACAAAAAATCTTTTCGCATTTCAATTATATAGTGATAAAACACATTTAAAAAATATTTTACGACAAGCGCAGGACATTTTTGAGGACGAAAGCGTCGAAATTGGTTGGAATCTGCCGATCCAACCATCGTTTGCTCACTTCGAGGCGACGAAAATTTCGCCTATAATAAGGCATGAAGAAGAACAAGAGAAGGAAATTAACTTCATTTCCTCCCAAAGTGTCCTTTCTCATCCCATTGTCCCTCCCGAACACATGATTCCCCGCACTTTTTGTTCCAGCAACATGAACAAAAAAAAAATCAAAGAAGAAGCATCCAAAGAAATTTTTTTATGAAGAAAATGTTATGACGATGGCTGATGGTCAAGATTTTCATTCCCAACCGTCAGAAAACAACAATCAGCATACAAGTGAGTCCAAACCTTTAATTAATATAACGTGTCGTGATAAGGAGTTTGTAGGGCTCATTGATAGTGGTGCTGCAGTGTCTGTGGTGTCGAAGGACACAGTTAATAGAATTCATCAACGAATTGATGAAAGCGATATGAAGTTGAAAGCTGTCGATGGTAAAGAATTGTCTGTTATAGGGAAAGTTAACCTTAAATTATTGATAGACAATGTGTTATTCATTCACGATTTTCTTGTGGTAGAAAATATTAGGCATAACCTCATCTTAGGACAGGATTTCTTTCTTCGAAATAATGCGATAATAGATTTTTATAATGAACAATTAATAATCAAACATATTAAGTGCAAGTTTAAAAGACAATATACACAAAAGAATAATGAAAGGAATAGTGATAATTCGGTGTATGATGAAAATTTATATTATGCCGAATAGGTTGATAGTACAATAATAATAATGTGTTACTAATGAGATTTTATTTCAGTTTATTGTTTATATGAATGTTTTAAAGCAATGGTGGTATGTAAATAAGGTTCAATACAATAGTCATTTTAGAATTTTATTTCAAAAGCATATTAAATATAACTTTGTCATTATATTAGATTTTTTTTTCAATATACATATTATAAGGAACTTTTACACATGTTGTTTATGAAAGATTAATAGTTAGTTTCATTAAAATATTTTCATTTCTTTTAATTGTTAGCTTTAGTGTAATTTGTTGAGTAGGTGGATTATTGATATCGTAATAACCATAAGAATGATAGGTAACAGGTTCGATTCTCTGTTCAACTTGGAATTATTCAATTGACTTTGAATATGATCATAGATAGGATTAATTCAGTATTAGGATAGAATATATATAGTTAATAATGTATAATAGGATAATATAGGTCCATAAAGAAAATTCCCTTATTATAAAAAAGGAAACGGGTTCGATTCCCTGTAAGGTTAAAAAAATAAATAAATGAATAATAATGTTATACTTTGAAAATTTATCCAACTATGGAAAAGAGGCTATAAAGACTTATCATAAACTTAATGTTTTCATGAATATTAACTTACCCGACTGAAGAAAAATGGTGTAAAGGATTTTACTAATATTTTCTTGATTGTTTTATGTACTATCACATGATGCGGACTTCCCGAGAGAGAGCAGGCTGGCGCTCATGCAGACGTCAGCGATACTGACGATGATCCACCCTGAAGATGATGGAGACACCCTCTACGAATTCGCGTCGTTTTCGTTTCAATTTGGTCGCGTCGCGTTCGTTGAAATCGTCACTTGTAGTAGTTTGACTTGGGGGTAGGGAACCCTTAGTATTCCATGGGAATTGGGTTTAATCTTGTTTGATGCTAGATGTCCTTACCCAAAATTTCTATTACGTTTGCGCATCATGGGTGTCTAATAAAGTACAAGACAATAAAGTGGTGGACCACGTCTGTATCTTTATTAAAGATGTACGAAAGTAAACATTATTTATAAATTCTTTTAGGTTTTGCTCAAATCCAGTTAATGTTTACGAATCTTAGGAAATAGTTTGAATTTCGTTTCGTACATCTACTTAGTATGGGAAGTAATGAAGTTTCAAAATATAAATTTTCTTGATATTTAATGGTTTAATAAATGGGATAGGGTAAAGTTTTGCTGATAGATGGGATAAAATAAAAATTGCTTGGGTAATTTAAGGTATAGCTAGGGTTAGCTTTGTTTTTTTGTTTTTGCCGACTGATGTCGATGTAAAGTAAAGTAAAGTTAAGGTTAGGAGGGAGATGTACGAGGGATTTTGTTAAGGTTTTGCTCCCGTAAAGTCTTTGCAATAAAACTTTGCAAACAGTTAGGGTTCTTTTCCCGTAAAGTTTTTTTTTTGCAAGTTTTGCAAACTTATTGTGAGGGCTAGTCTGTAGTAAAGGCCACCTCCCAGTTGTATTTATGTCCTTAAGCAGGTAGGGATTTTAGATAGGACTGTCGAACCCTCTCGATGTAGTAGGTAGGAAAAAAAAATTTTGTTCGGTCATCTGGTATGACAAAACAATTTTTTTTTAGAGGTGCCGGAGGGATGTAACGTCCTTGACGTTATAACCTCCTTGTTTAGGTAAACTCTTTGCTTTTGCAATGCCTACGGTTGGCAGTTATATTAAAAAGTTAATGTCATGATTTTAAGATTTGAAATAAGGAATCGTCTGAAGGTTCCATTCTAGATTAGATCTTCAGGCACCAAGAACTTCCTCTCGTATTTAGATAAAATTTCTTTATATTCGCCTGAATGATAAAAATAAATAAATAATTTATCTCTACCAGTATCGTTTAATTAATAAGCACGTCCCCAGGTTCTATCCATTCTGGGTAGAACTCTATAGTACATAGGTATTAAAATAATAAACAACAAATAAGTTATATAGTAAACTAGGGAAATCAGGCTAAGTACCGAAATTATGTATAAGATTCAGGTATAGGGCTTGTAGATTAACAGATAGTTGCCTGTTTTTAAAGTTAATGCACAAGAGTAACTTTTAAAATCAGGTATCATCTATGCATTTCCGGTTATAATAAGGTACTCTGTGACAGAAACTGTGCGATGATTGAGAATAAGCCATAGATTAGAGAGAATTTTTAAACTCTCGTTAACCAAAGAAAGCTAAGATTTAGGTTATACAGCCGTATCTTCAGTAGCTTCATTATTTTTGTTATGTTTATATTATAACCATATTTTAGATTTTTAGTTTATCACACCTTATAATGTGTTTATGGAGGTGTTTAGCGAAAAATGCATAACTAATAGACTTTATGATGTCGCCTACTATCTATAATAATTGTCTTAGTACATTTGCATGTAGTGAAAATGATAATACAGTTGTAGATATTAATACCACAGTGTAATTAAAAAAATGTTTTATTTTATCGATCTTTACAAAATAGATTTGATTTTATGTTATACAAACAACTTCGATCAATCTTTGGCTGAATGTTACTACACCCACAGCCATTAAAAATGATTCGTATGTTTTCCAAACCGGTAAAATTAAAAGTCCTTTTTAAAATGAATATATTATACAAAGGTGTCCGTTAAAATCTAATGACTGTAAAATAAAGTATAAATTACGGCAAGAATTACCGTATATGTCAATATTTTTTGTGCATTTGGGCCAATTTAAGCAATCTCCTTTACATGTAAAGGACAATGTTAAAATTGGCCTAAGAACCATCACCAATTTGGCATTTATGATAATTCTTAGTATATTTTTTGCGATAATTATCATTATTTAGATTGTGACGGACACTTCCAGTTAAATAAGCTAAATTAAAAAGTTATAAAATAATCTGAGACAATGAATACCATTTTATGTGTATAATCTATGGCAGCGCTGCAAACAAAACACTCTTTCTTCTTAATGCCGGCACTTCACTTGGCTATTCGTATTTGCTATTTTAAAACATGACATGTCTGTCCTTTTCATTCCTTATTAAGCATGACAAGGACAAACTGTTGTCAAGTGAAGGGCCGGCATAAAACTCGTTACTCTGTGGTTGAGGTGCATGCAGTTTGCATTTGTAGTAATCTGTAACATTCGTGCATTCCTAAGAGTAGTATATTATACCGGAAAGTGCATTCTCGTTTCGGATTACCTGTTGTGTGTGTTTATTTGCGATTGTTTTCCTTTAATTTAACTATTTCGGCTATCTAATATGCCATCGATGTTAGCAAAGAGCAGAGCCCCTATTACCAAGTGCTAGTGAACCTGTGCCATAACATCCTGAGAGGATCATACTGCCAAATTATTCAAGAACACCTGATACACATTCACGATGCATATTTACACAATATACATGTGATATACAAATAAATACAATAAACAATATGATACAATTATGTGAAAAATAGTCAATAAATAAGAAGAAAAACTACAGTTTTTATTTTGTTCATGATTCCTACCTAACCAAGTTTTTCCTAATAGTTATTCTTTAAAATCGCACCGAATTAAATGAATTAGTTGTAATATTAATTCACTTCATACTGAGTTCATACTAAATTCATAGGTTGACCTATGTTTCATTGAATATTAAACATAACCTCAAAAAAAAATTAGTTTTCCTAATAATTTAAGTTCTCGGAAGTGTCCGTCAATAATTTTTGTTTTTACAGTCATTTACTTACGATTTTGAATGAATGAATGAATGAATACTTTTTTTGAACCTAGAAAATAATATTTCATGATTGTTGGTTCTTAGGCTAACTATGTATGGACGCTTAACAATGTCCTTTACGCTCGCAGCAGTCGTTCTAAACACTCCCGACGACCCCCCTTTAATGGTTGACGAGATGCTAGAATGTCTGGAGCAGATGAACCCCAAAAAAGACATTCTTGTAATTATCTTTACACCGCTGTCTTGATATCCAGTACTCCTCGAATGTGGAAGGAAGCCTACCTCAAAATCACCCCCAAATCGGGTAAGAACGACAGTTCCTCGTTTAATTTATATAGACCTATCGGTCGCCTTCCAGTTTTCGGCAAGCTACTAGAGAAGCTTTTAATTAATTATGTCACTTACGCAGCAGCCCAGGCTGGTAAGACTAACTCGTTTCAGTTTGGTTTTACAAAGGAAATGAGTACCACGGATGCTCTCAACACCGCACTAACCGAAGTACGCAAAGCTAAGCAGGAAGGCCGACTACTCATAGCAGTGTCTCTCGATATCAAATCGGCGTTCAACAATGCACGGTGGCCTGCTATGTTCTACCAGGTGAGAAACAAGAAATACCCAAAAACATCTATGGCCTCATCAGTAGCTATGTCAAGTATCGTAAAATCATTCAATTATGCCGAATCATTATCTCGGACTTATTGTCGTCTTTTCAAGCGCTCCAGAAATACCCGGATAGCCATCCATTGGTTGCGGAGGTACATTTCGTTATACTGAGGCAACAGGGGCACGTGAGATTTGCATGAATTCCAAGTCGCACTGGGATCGTGGTCTACGACACAGCCCGGGCTATGACAATTTCGCAATGGCTTATGCCAAGGCACAATTACGGAGAAGCATCTTGCGGTAGTGGGATGAGAGGTATAGGGCTGCACCCCAAGGAGCCACAAATAAGAACAAACCAAAAAAAATCAGTGCAGGGGTTTGGTCTCTAGTGTACCACAAAAGAACATACATACACACATCAAAAGTGTCTAGGGATCAAGCATTTTTATGCGGATTTCTTGAGATTGAGATGTGGCTTTGTAATAAATTTATGATTTTATAAATTTATATGGATCCTTTTTGGTGCATTTCATAATTTGAATCAGGAACTGTGAATCAAATTCGAGTAAAAGATGAAAATCAGCTGTCAATATTTTCCCTATAAAAACATACAACGCATTGAAGACATTATTAGTGCTACTGTTTCCCTACTACTGATTAAAACCAACGTTATTATGGAGCGGCGACGTCATTTAAGCAGGGAAGAAATGCTCAGAGCCGTGGGAATGATAGAAGCTGGTTCCCGGCAACGTACTGTGGCTTTAGCTCTGAATACAAGTCAGAGTGTTATCAGTCGACTTTGGACACGATACCGAAGCACTGGTACCGTGGCTGAGCGCCATGGAGGACGGTATCGCTGCACCACACGGAGACAAGACCGATACATTCAAATCTTAACTCGAAGAGCTCCAACAATAACCGCCATGATGTAAGCCGTGAGGCTTCATCACTCTTCAGGGAACTTAATTAGCGACCAAACAGTCAGAAACCGCTTGCATGAAGTGAACCTTCATTCCCGAAGACCGCTACGGGTACCACCTATAGCAATGCACAATCGTAGGATTCGATATCAATGGGCTCTTGAACACAGAAATTGGGCAGAAGAACAATGGCGTTTCGTGTGCTTTTCTGATGAGTCTCGTTTTGGTATGAGACCGGATACAAGACGTATACGACACTGGAGAACCCCTGGACGCCAACAGCGATTAAAATCCTGCCAGGAAGTTCATCCTTATAGTGGTGGAACCATCATGGTATGGGCGGGTATTTGGATCGGCGGAAGAACTGAGTTGATTTGGATCAGAGGCAACCTCAACGCTCAAATTTATGCTGAGACGATTGTATCAGACGTCATCGTTCCTCTACAAGTGCAAATCGGTCCCTTATTTCAGTTAATGCATGATAATGCACGACCGCACACCGCAAGAGTTGTAAGACAGACTCTCGCCGCAGCTAACATCAATGTCCTGCCCTGGCCTGCTCAGTCGCCAGACTTGAACCCGATTGAGCATGCATGGGATATGCTACAGAGAAGAGCTCTGCCGAATATGGAGGGTATCCAGTCGCAAGAAGACCTTTTTTTGTTGTTGCAACGAACATGGGCGGCCATTCCACAGCGTGATTTGGATGAACTCATTTTGAGTATGCCAAACCGATGTTCTTGTGTTGTTAGTGTTCGCGGTAGAAATACGGATTATTAATTGTTTAAGTTACCCAATAAAATTTTAGAGAAAACTGTTATTTCAGTCTTTTTTTCGAACTTTTGTGTTAGTGGTTCAAATGTCAAAAATCCCTTTATTAGGAAAATGGCAAATTTCTTTATTAATGCAAAGGTGACTTGGTTTATCGTTACTGTGACAAACGAAAACACTTTATTTGATGAATCCTTAAAGAAAATTTTAATTAATATCAATCAGGAGAAAAGTTATTGCAAAAATATATGTTGATCCCTAGACACTTTTGATGTGTGTACATATAGACTGTTAAACACTATACCCTGCCTGCGCGTCGCGCTTCGCGCTCTTGCGCGTTGCGCAGTCCGGTAAAAAAAACAGGTATCTCATTTAGCCTTACGCAGATTCTCACTGGGTACGGATATCAAAAGGAGTATTTACATAGGTTTACAATTACCGCAGATAGTTTGTGCCCCTGTGAAAATCAAACAACACAAGACTTGAGACATCTGTTAGAGGAGTGCTCTAAGTACTTAGTACCAAGAATCATTCACATGCATATCTGCCGAGCCCTAAAAATTAACCAATTCAATATCAAAGAAATTACCAGCAAAGAGTCAATAATAGAATCATTCTTAAAATATACATATTAACACCATTATCACTACATTGAAAGCCCCTTATTAATAAACAAGGAATAAGCTTAGACTAGTTACGCCGTGTTTTGTTCATGTCACTGAAATGCAATTTATAATTCAGATTAATTAATCCAAGCTTATTCTGCGTTTATTAATAAGGGGAGAAAAGTTTGACAACACATATTATATACATACGAAGTACTATAAATTAACTAAGTATAAATCTTTTATAATAAATATAACTCATCAACAGTACCATTCAATATGCTCAATGAAAAACAAAACCTAATAATAAAAAATAAAAATATAACATGTTTAATAGGATTAAAGTATCCAATTGCTTCACTCCTCGTCTAAACAGAGAAACAAACAATATCACAGAAATAATATGAATTAAAATATGAGAAATCAAAGCAGATAAACAAAAAAAAACTACTTTGATACGACTTTTTCAGTTAGCAAATCACGATAAAAACATTTTAGATTAAAAAAAAACTTTGGAATATAAATCAATTCTTGAGATTGCATTCTGAAAATAGAAGTAATGCTTTATGTAAAGATAATAACGTATCAGGGTAATATAATTTTTAAGCCGAAAAATTTTTAATTATCGAGGTCACAAAGAAAGAAGCACTTTTCAAACTGATTGATGGAAGTAAAAAAATGCTGTTGTATCGAGGGCACGACATGAATGGATATTATGTAAGCTGGGATCTGGTGGTCCCATTCGATGGGCATTAGTCGAGATGAATATATAAATTTATGGACCCGCTTTCATTGAATAACTGCCATTACGTTCATCCCTCTTCGTAGTTTATTTTTTAGTGGGGGTATATCAAAGGTATTTCCTGTAAAGGAATAGTTATGCGACAGTAATGAGCTCTTTTCAGAGGCATATCATGCACGAAAGATTGTCATATTACATGTATACCAATGAACCAGAAGATTTGCCGTTAGGGAAAATCTTATATAAATAGCAGAAGATTAAAGAGATGTTTTGACATAATTTGAATATGTTGCATTCTGGTTTCATAAAAAAACACATTCTATACTAGCTGTGCCCGCAACTTCGTACGCGTCGATGTCGGAAAATAACAACATGCATACATAGGTTAAAGTAAATCATATCAAAATGTAGGTATGTACCGATTCCTTTTATATAACTTTTACCGCCCCTCCAAGCACTTGCTGCCGCCCCGGGCCATGGCCGTCTTAGTTCTATGGTAAATACGCCATAACTTGCAAAATTAAATGTAATGCAATATTGTCAAACATCTCGTTGGCATGACCAAAGACTTTGAGTATCCCATACATAGAAGACATGAGTATGAAAATGAAAATTTGTTTATTTCTTTAAATAACATAATAGTACAATTAGTCGATGAGTCCTCCTAGTAAGTTTTAAATAAAGTAAAGTATGTAACGGAACATTAGAGATTGTTTCTAATTTATCCCCAAAAGCATTTTTGCTGTATTTCTACTCAAATTAAATCAAGATCTACAAACAGGTATCCAATTCATTATTTAACTTGCATCGCTCGCGTCCTAGGAATATTTTCAGGAGTAACTGCTTAAAACCACCCCAAAAAGCGGCATAATACCTCTTACCGGATATTTTATCTTAGGCAAAGTTATTTACTTTGTGCTTTACACAGCGCTTTTGTTGATTATATTATAGTATTACAAACACAAATATTGGCGGAAAAACACAAAGCAACTTTCGCTACGGCCGCTTCAACAATAGGTAGATTCACCCGCCTCGCGGGTCATAACCAAAGCTTGGGAGCTCCGTCAACGTATATTTTTTATCTAATAAGTATTTCCTACTGGATATTGATAAATAATTTAATAGGACTTTGAAATACTCGAGCGGGTCAGATATTATACAGTCGCTTTATCTCGATGCCCTTAACGTACTGACCAATAATCTGACAGTCATGTGAAGGAATTTCTTTAATCTTACGATTTGAAGAACATTTTCATATCTTATATTTCAATTATTGAGTGTAATAAATACATTAAAAACATGCATGTATACAGGTCAAATTATACCCTGTAATTAATAAAAAAATATACATACATATTTAATTTTAAATGAATATTTACAATTTTAATCGTCAGTGGAATCATCTTCTTAATCGGACTCCGGTGCGACTTGGTCGTTTTTATCAACATTTAGAAACTGTGTGGTGATTGTGAATGAGCCACAGATTAGAGAGAATTTTTAAACTCTCGTTAACCAAAGAAAGCTAATAGATTTAGGTTCTATAGCCATATATTCAGTAGCTTCATTATTTTTTTATGTTTTTAAGATTACCATATTTTAGATTTTTAGTGTATCACACCTTATAATTTTATTTATTTATTAATTTATAGTCAGGGAACGTAGGCCCATAGATAGATACCTTAAAGTCTAACATATATACAGATTATAATGTGTTTATGGAGGTGTTTGGCGAAAAATGTATGGCAATAGACTTTATGATGTCGCCTACTATCTATAATAATTGTCTGAGCACATTTGCATCTAGTGAAAATGATAATATAGTTGTGTATACCACAGTGTAATAATAGTTATTTATTATACAAGAGTGGAAAGTTCCTTTTTAACCGCGTGCTCGATTTGGATGACCGAGCAAGCGAAGGATTCTAAAGTTGAATCACGAGCGCAGCGAGTGATTCTAAATTAGAATCCTGAGCGTCAGCGAGGGAAACAAACGAGCACAAGGTGAAAAATCTTTCCACTCGAGTGCAATACGTAACTTTTCATCCCACCTCAGCGAGGAAATGACAAAATGAAAAAGAAAACAATTTATAATGACAAAATATTTAAGCAATAAAACGTGAAAAACTAGAATGGCGCGAAGCACGCAAATAAAACAAAGAAACCAAGAAGGTTCCAAATTTAAATTTTTTCACAATTTAAAAAGTTCTAATCATAAATTTGGCACCATAGAGGTTACATTAAATAGGTTTAATGACGTTTTGAATTTACAATTATATTGAGTACTCATTATATGTGATGTTCTAAATTCAAATCTACTTTGCCGCTCAAGCGAATAAAATAGAATTTTCCAGCCAGATTTCGAAGCGCAAAATTACACTTTCCGAGGTGGTGGGATGAAAAAAAAATGATTTATTTTATCGATCTTTACAAAATAGATTTGTTTTTATGTTATATAAACAACTTCGATCAGTCTTTGGCTGAATGTTACTACACCCATAGCCATTAATTATTATTCCTATATTTTCCAAACCGGTAAAATTAAAAGTCCTTTTTAAAGTAAATATATTATACGACGGTGTCCGTTGAAATCTAATGACTGTAAATTAAATTATAAATTACGCCAAGGATTACCGTGTATGTCAATATTTTTAATGCATTTGGGCCAATTTGAGCAATCTCCTTTGTATGAAATCATATAACCGTACTACTGCATGGCTTTAAATTGTAATAACTTTTGATAGAATGCACCGATTTTAATGAAGTAAATACTCAATGTTACCCAGGGATATAATCTATTAATATATATTCAAATCAAAGCATTTGATTTAGCAGTTTTGTTTTTATACGATAACAAACATACAGACATACGACAGACAAAATATACGCGTAGCTGTCGTTCTTCATATATAAACATACCCAAAGCGATTTAATATTTATATTCTTTTTTTGTTATAATTAGCCTACGTTACTAAATAATAGGTATATCACTGTACCCCATCGCGTATTTCTGTCCGTGTTCACGATAATTTCATAAATCATTTAACAGATGTTCATCCGGTTTTCTCCATAGTTGAATAACTTTTGATAACCTTGGATAACACAAGAGTTATCACACAATTATCTTTATTTTTGAAGTGAAACTTCTTTACGCACGCTTGACTTGGAAAGTAAGCTGGCGAGCGCGTTACGAGAAGTGTGATCGGGCGAGGCGAGCGGTTGTTGAGTGGGGGTAAAGAAAGTTAAGGGGGCTAAAGAAGTTTAACTTTAGTCGTGTGGTACTTTTTATTGTGATAGAAGTCTCTGTAACACTAATATGTGAGAATATATCTGCTAAATGCTCGCCACGGCTTTGGTGGCATACCTCTATCCGATGGTTCATATTTTCAATGAGTCTGAGCCATAAATTGTATTTAAATAATGTCGTTAAGAGCGGACGCGAGCTGAGAGACATTTGAGAAATAGGTATTTGAAAAAACTATTTCATTCGCGCATTGGCAAATACCGTACGGTAGTAGTCCAGTCGGAATAGCCATAATTTGGACCGACTTCTATTCTAAGACACCAGCGCTTAGCTAATTTTTTCCTAGGTAGTATAGACCCCCACGAATATGCCCTCCATTTGTCCCCGCTAGAACCCGTGTTTTGTAGCCAGGAAAATTGTTTAAACAAAGAAAAACCGTTTTTTTTGAGTTTTTTTGCTTGTGAACGGGGATTTTAAAAATTTTTTTTGAATCAAAGTTGTTCATTAGCTTGCCCTCTACAAAATCAGTTCTATGAAAAAATAACGTGAGATTGTTAGTTTAGCAGTAAATTGCAATTATGTCGGTTTTACGTTTGCAACAATTCAACGTGTTATAATAAACATTTTGATTTCTAAAGTAGTTTATCATGTGGGTAACGCCACTCCCAAGAGAGTCATGTAAAATTTATCGACCTGTGTCGCAAAAATTTAGCAACAATTCTCAATCTCCGAAAAAAAAGTACTTGCCTGTCCCGTCTTTCCCAGAAGGCGCACAGCGGGAAATATATATATATTTAGAATAGTATATTCGAGTTGAGGAGAGAAAAATACATTAGTTGAAAAAAAAAAATTATTCTACGTCAATTTTTAAAAAAAAAATTAAGTCGTCCAAAAACGAACATTTTTACAAACGATTTTTTTCTACTCGATCGATTCCTCAAAATTCTTGGTGAATCGAATCACCTGAATTTTTTTCCCCGCTGTTCGCCTTCTGGGAAAGACGGGACAGGCAAGTACTTTTTTTCGGAGATTGAGAATTGTTGCTAAAGTTTGCGACACAGGTCGATAAATTTTACATGACTCTCTTGGGAGTGGCGTTACCCACATGATAAACTACTTTAGAAATCAAAATGTTTATTATAACATGTTGAATTGTTGCAAACGTAAAACCGACATAATTGCAATTTACTGCTAAACTAACAATCTCACGTTATTTTTTCATAGAACTGATTTTGTAGAGGGCAAGCTAATGAACAACTTTGATTCAAAAAAATTTTCAAAATCCCCGTTTACAAGCATAAAAACTCAAAAAACCGGTTTTTCTTTGTTTAAACAATTTTCCTGGCTACAAAACACGGGTTCTAGCGGGGACAAATGGAGGGCATATTCGTGGGGGTCTATACTATCTAGGAAAAAATTGGCTAAGCGCTGGTGTCTTAGAATAGGTCTCATGTTTATTCCGACTGGACTATAGGGACAACAGTAGCTAACACTGAAAATTGCGCATAAAAATTGCATAATTCGAGGTCTGGCTCTCGAAGATTTTCTTCTTAAAAAAAGATATATGTAAAATAATTTTTACCTTAGAATAATAAGTGTTATACTAGGCTTCCATGTTATGCTTTTTTTGTAAATGCTTATTGAATCTTCACACTAGACGTCTTTATTAGTTATAAAAAAATGATTATTTTTGGCTTTTTTGAGGGCTTCTAGTTGCTTTGAAACACAAGTTATCGAAAAAAGACATAGCAGTATAAAATGAGTAAAACTAAATTTTATGTATGAAATTCATTTCTCTAGTGATTAAACACCAAGATGGAGTCAATTGAGCACGTTTATATGGAAAAAAATATTACCGGTCTCCCCTCATAATGTGCCGAATTATCTCATTATTTACTACATTTCACACTGTTACTTTTAAATACCCTCAAAGAAAGAAGTCCAACGGTGTCAAATCACGTATTCTCGTGGCGGCCAATTGACATCGCTACGACGCGCGACGTGAGATAGCACGGCCACTGAATTTGTAGCACAAAAGAGCCATTGTTTTGTTGGCTGTGTGGCAAGTGGCGATGTGATTTAACACCGTTGAACTTCTATTATTGGGAATATTTAAAAGAAAAAGTGCACATTAATAAACCGAAAACAATTCAAGAGTTAAAGGATGAGATAATATGGCAGTCGGCATATTAACTACATTGAACCTCAATTATGCCTCTGTCTCATTGAAAATATGGACCATCGGGTAGAGTTGTGCCGTAGAAGCCATGAGGAGCATTTGGCCGATATTTTGTTTCACACAGAATTGCCATAGATCTTTCTATTATAATAAAAAATATTATTATCATAAAACTTTTTGTTTTATTCCCTTGTTGTATATATACATGCCTGAAAGAAGTGGGGACGGGACAGTGCATATGTTTATAAGGTAGGTAGGATGGTTAGTTAGCTGTGGATTTGTTTTCCAACCGAATATGCCCAAGGGTCGGCAGAAAAAAGCTACATTTCCTTACTAGGAAGAGTAGAGAAAAGAATTTAAGTAATCGTTCGTTATTTATCCGCTATATTTTTACCAGATATTTCAAAGAACAGTAAGTTGCGAATGTTCTTTAGATCGTGAATGTATTTTTTTATTTCAAATGAACATTGTACCTATTTTTTGTAAGAGTCAATTTAGATGCGACCCCAAAAATAAATGTCAGTTGTTTACTAGAAAACATGGTGGTTGTTTTGAACAATAAACAGATTTCCGTGGACTATAAAACAAAGGCTGAATTCCTCCCATTACCTTAATGGAAGCGGTATATAAAAGATTCCGGTCGCAGACCTTTTAATGCAAAAAACGGCGACCTCTTGGGTACCTCACTTAGGAACAAAATGTTTTAAGTTGGTTGTTAAACTTAAACACACGGTTTTATGCATCGATAATTCATACTTCATTTCAATCATCGTGAAAACAGGTGGTATATATGTTTTAGGGTTCCGTACTGTGAATCTGCAAAAACGGAACCCTTATAGGATCGGCTATCTGTGTTTGTCACAGTCGATATTCTTGTAGTCCACTGGACCTATTAAGTTCATATTTGGTACATACATGTTTGTCTGTGCTGTGACCAAAATACGGGCGAATAAAGGTAATAAATAAATCCCCAATATGAGGGTTATTTTTGGTGGGTGAATTAGAAAATTAAAAATTAGCCAACTGTACCGTGACTGTACCATATTCTTTAAACAAAAGAGCTCAACGTAAAGGTTTCAAGCATATTTTTTTCACAAATGTCGAATGAATAGTTTAAAAGTTATTTAAGAAAAGAGGCGAAAATTGACCTATCCCATTATCTCCGAAACTACCGAGTCTAAAAATTTTAAAAAACATATGGAATGTAGGTCTTTCATTGTAGATTACAGAAAAATATATAAGGAGTTAAAAGTAATTAATATAAACTAAATGTTTAAGGGGGGGCTCCCATACAACAGACGTGATTTTTTGCCGTTTTTACTCGATAATATAATATTGTGTCTAATGTTGTATATATAATAATGGTACATGCGCGAGGCTGCCTCGCACTTGGCCGGTTTTTATTTATACAATTAAGCTATAAAATACTCAGAATAAGTAGATTTAAATGTAATAAATATTTCCCACACTCACACCAATCAGCCTATAGGTAAACCGCTTAACTGAGACCTCGCCTGCGGGGTTGGTGTTGGGGAGGACGAGAACGCGGGCCGTGAGAGGTGCTTGTGGCGGGCGCTTGTAATTTAGACAAGAATGTGCCTGCCGCCCGCACCTCTCACGGTCCTCGTTTTCGTCCTCCCCAAAACCATTTACTCCGCAGGCGAGGCCTCAGTTAAGCAGTCTACCTATAGCCCCACACTAAGCACTTTTTTTTTTATAACGCAGGTGAAAAATGCTATTTACAGACGACGGCGCCTTTAAGAGGCACACCGCCGAACGGACCTCACACCTGGCTCCCGCAAGTCTTACGGGCCCCCCCAGTGGATGTCCACCGAGGATCCCTCAACTCTTACGGGCGCTTTACGGCATAATATCCGCTCAAAAAGTCCTGCGAATACCCTCTAAGCTGCTTAGTGCGAAGCCGTGGGATCCCCGTTTAGGGATTCTTCCGCATCTCCGCACCTAGCAGCCTCCCGGCCTAGCCGGGGCTCCACGGCAGGGGTTTCCCGGGGTATCACGGGGACCCCGCAGACGTGCGCAGGTAGGCCCGCGCGTGGGGACTAAGTACGCGGCCTAATGCCCACCGTACCACCCCCCGATGCGGAGGGCTACTTGGGCGTGCCCGTGTAGCTCCCTCCGCCGCCCCCCTCTTTGCAGGACAGAACTACAAGGGGGAGCTGCCGTCACGAGGTCCGTCGGTGAGGGACCCCCCGGGTAGGGTCATGGGACGGGCGCAGCCAGGGCGCGTCGCCGTCCTCTCCTACCCGTCCTCCTTTGGCGGGAGCGAGCGGCCAGAGGATCATCCTCTCACTCCCTCTCGGCCGCCTCCCATGCCCTGTCGCTGCGGAGCATAGCCTCCACCATGCTCCGCAGCGAGAGGGCTCCGCATCCCAGCGCCGCAATGAGCTCACGGAGCTGGTGTCGCCAGGCCGGGCACTCCAATAAGGTGTGCTCGGCCGTGTCGTCCGGGGCGCCGCAATAATGACATTGCGGCGTCTCCTCCCGACGTGCGACACGGTGCAGATAGTGACCGAACCATCCATGCCCGATCAAGATCTACACCATGCGGAACGTGAGGCCGCCGCGCCGGCGACCCAACCATTCCTCCAACACCGGACGAATGGCTTCAATCGTCCGGTGGCCGGCGCTAACATGGGCGAGTGCCTCATCCTTGTTGCCGGAGTTGCCTCAGCTCGACCCGACCTCGATGCATTTCTGCCATAACCAGCGCATCGAGGTCCCACGGCGTCGCGCCTGCGAGCACGCAGGCGGCGCCGTGGCTGACCGTGCGGTACGCTCGCACGGCCCGGGTCGCGATGACCCTCTGCGGACGTCACAAGAGGGCCCTCGTGCGGGGTTTGAGGCACTCAGCCCAAACCGGAGCTCCGTAAAGTACCATCGACCGTATCACCCCGTGATACAGTCGACGGCACGCAGTATCTGGTCTCTCCACGTTCGGGAGGACCCTGCCGAGTGCGGCTGCAGCGGCACACAGCCGTGGAGTGAGGAGCTTAAAATGCTCCTCGAAACTCCATCGGGGATCTAGTACCAGGCCGAGGTACTTCATGCTTCCCTAGACCGGTAGTCGGACCCCCTCCACCCGGATATGGAGCCCCGGAGGGGTACTGCGACGTGGGCCATGGAACATCATGGCCCTCGATTTGTCGAGGGCCACTTCCAGGCCCAGAAGGTGGATGCGTCGAACGACCAGCGATGTGCCGACCGACGCTAGGCGCACCACATCCTCCACCTCCTTTGCTTTCGCCGCGACAAGAGTATCGTCGGCGAAGCAGACAAGCCCCACACTAAGCACTGTAAGGCTTGTGTTATAGGTTACTAGGGTAACGGATACAATATTTTGAGTAGTATGTAACCATAAAACCCGGCGTATACACCACTCGATCACGGAGGTCAGTAATGGTAATAGCATTGCATTACAACGATTTATGAACATAACTTAAATATTATATGTTTATCAAATGGAAGCATTCGTTCTGAAGTTTTTTGAAGTGAAAACTTCTTCGAAGCTTTGTACACTTTTTTGTAATGGGTATAAACTGTTAAACTCGCGTCAGGACACGTGGCCTAATCGAAAATTCTTAAGACGAAAGCAATAAAATTGGAAAGGTTGTTGACTCAATATATTGGACGAAACATAGATATATTTTATTTTATCGTATTATAAAAATAAGTCTCTATCTAGACGTCTAGCTTTATTGCGCAGAAAATGCATTTTTTTTACAGTAGATGTCGCTAGGTGCGCTTAAATGTGATTCATGTAAGTTGATTTTTCTGAGAGATAAACTTTTTAATGTAATAAATTGTCATGTTTGTGTACGATAGCGCAATAAATAAATATTTTATTCTACCACATAAATGATAGTTTTTTTATACTGATAATTAAAGCAATTCGTGCAAAATTATTCCCAAACCATTCCAAAATATCAAAAATGCACATCGTTACTATTCAAGTCTTCACTACTGCCGGCACTCCCGGAAATTACCCGTCGTTTTTTTATGTTAAATATGGTAAACATGCCTTTAGCCCGCTTAATGGTAAGCGGTTTGCATAGCCTTTAGACGCTGACATGACCCCATCACCCCGTGGAGTCCTGGTACCTTACCGACAGAAACACACTGCCACCAAAAGGTAGAATTGTTATACTGCGGTCTAAGTTAAAATGGGGTAAAAAAGAAATTAAAATAAAGCCTTTATCTCCCTGCCTTCACGAGTCATTGGAATAAACTGAAGAAACCTTCAGAAACTGTAGGGTGGTCTCGAGGTAATGGCGTACTCGAAACTTAGGCAAATACAACTATATAAGATAGTATTTTTATGAAGGATGTCTTAGAGACCCTGAGGAAAATGCAAAAAGCAAGATCATGTTTTTATAAACGGTAGTGTGGAGAAAATAAGCAGGCTGGTTCATATGTGAAGCGCTTAGTGAAAATACGGAAAGAACGGACAAATGGAGTCATATATACTCACATCCTAGGTAAAGATAATAAGTAATTCGAAAAATAACGAAATGCAAGGTAACGAATACGCAGTACGTGCTAAGCTAAGATAGAACGTAAATGGATACATGTTGTGAGTAGGGTTGGTAATCCCTTTTTGAAGAGCAAGTATTTTTCTTTTAGTAATTAAAAAAGCCCTCTGTTTCCTCTATGAATATTTTGTATGTACATTTTTTGTAATATTAATGAAATGAAGGTATTAATCTAAAAATGTACTGCCACAACAATTGCGTTTGATGATTCTACTGTAGAAAATTAATAACTAAAATTTCTAAACCGCGACTAAAGGTTCTACAAGAAATTAAAAAAAAAACAAATTTCAGTGATTCTTTTACAAAGTTTTTAGTTGTTTTAAATGATTCAGATACAGCCAGTTTCACTTATGTTTATATTATATTTCAACTGAATATCTAAAAACGTCTACCCACCATCTATTAAGGCCGCATACTTTTGTACTTGACCTCATCATACGTGGAAGAGACTGTAGTTTCGAAAAGCTGGTCACGGCACCGCTGCTGTTGAGATGAAGGCTAGTAGAGAGCCTATGGTGTAACGTAGACCAGAGATGGTTTGACCAAGTGGGAACAGCGACCTTCAAGATAAATATTAGATTCTTTGTATAGAGATAGATAGAGGTAAATCATCAAGGCTGCAAATACCGGTGATTCCTATAGAAATCCTCAGTTTTGCCGTGAAATGAAATTATTTATTTTATGGCTTTTAGTGCTTAGTACATTCAACCAAAAAAATATTTGATAACTATATTATTGTAATATATTGGTTATTGAAATTTTGTTTTCTTTTAAAAATTGGATATATTTATCCATCTATATTATTTTAAAATTATGTTATTGATTACATATACACTAAATCATTACACTTAATTTTTCGGTCGTCATGTAAAAAACTGTGTACGCTGCATAAATTGTAGGCTTGTCTGTTTTATCTCGGATAAG
Organism: Chilo suppressalis; assembly: GCA_902850365.2. NCBI lineage: Eukaryota > Metazoa > Arthropoda > Insecta > Lepidoptera > Crambidae > Chilo > Chilo suppressalis. The sequence goes on along the minus strand of OU963897.1, from coordinate 10,871,986 downwards.
CATTAGTTCCGGTTTACCTTCCAGTAATAATCAGGGACCTACCCAAAGCGCTTATAGCATCACTTTATTAATTGAACACGACTCCGTTTTAGGAACAATGAAAATTTGCTTTATTGATTGGGCATAAATTTGCTATTTTGTCGTACGAAACTGGTCGTAGTAGTTATTGAAATAAGACCGCAAATGCACTATGTAGTAAACTCTATTATTCAATACCTTGTTCTAACACACTATTTATTTTATTTTCCACAAGCGGCCGCCCGCGACATCGTACGCGTGGAGTTACTTAGAAATAAAGGTTCACTGCTCATTCCCCGTAGGTGAAAGCGTGATAATATGTAGCCAATATGTTGACCCGATTTCTTAATTATATTCGTGCCAAATTTGAAGTAAATCCATGCAGTACTTTTTTAGTTTATCACGGACATACATACAGACAAACAGACAAAAATTCTAAAACCTATATTTTTGGCTTCGTTATCGATTGTAGATCACACCCCAAGTATCCTTTAAAAAAAATATTCAATGTACAGTTTTGACTTTCCTACCATTTTATTATATAGATAGCATACTTTTTGTGTTGCTACCTCCAGTATCTGTAGAAAAAAAGCAATACTATTTTTGAGTGTGAGTGTGAGAAGCATCCCTGGTCGTGATATGTGCACATTTATTTTTTTTGTGACGTGTCACGTGACGCGTACATCATAGAATAAATGATATCAACTACCTTAAAGACGTGCATTTGGGCATGAATAGGTTACCTTCGTACTTGTATAAATGTATGGGGATTTTAAGTAGCTTAAGTTTGGGTTACGCAACACAGTATTTCTATTAGAGGCTATACGACCATCAACTCTCGTGGAAAAAGTACTAATAAAATGAACTTAGTTGTTTTTGAATCACGTTTCAAAATTCTTATAACGGGATTATATTTTTTGTTAAGTAAGGCAAATGTCAAATTACATGATGTAGGTAGGGCACAGCAGGTTTTTTGCGAGGAGGTTGTATTCTGCTATTTTCTCTCTCTGTGTTTATGATCTCGATGGAATGAGGTATAGTAAAGTGAAGAACGCTGTTTAAGCTTTCTTATTCTCTGTTATCTATTTACACACTAACTTAACACCAAGCACCACAAAGCGCGTTCTTTCGTCTGTACCACGGCGAGTGTTCTGAGGAGCTATTCTCTCTTATCCCACCTTCCCCTTTCCTTCAGAGGACCACGCGCGCTGGCTTACGTTGTCATCGTCTAACTGTGGCCACAATCCCAACGCGTACAAAGAAATTTGGTGACTCATTTCTTTGTCGCACTATCCGTAAATGGAATGCTCTGCCCGCTCACGTGTTCCCTCCCTCTTACAACCTGGGATCCTTTTAAAGAGGCGTGAAGAAGCAACATGCAGGCCGAGGATGGCTGGTGTGGCAGGTAGAAGTGCTGTATTAGCTATCTTCGCATCTGGACTTCACCTTCACTTAACTTCAGGTGGGGCGGAGCAATTTGTCGAACCTATCTAAAAAAAAACACCAGGTCAAATAAAATAATTTTCTAACTTCTCTATCAAAATATGTAGAGGATGGAGGATGTAATGTAGACATTGTTGGTTGCTATTGTGCACGCTAGTTTCTATTGCTGTGTTTGTGCGCTTTAATCATTTGCTCTGTAAAATAAAAGCAAGTTTGTTCTTCACCATAATCATTAGTTTCATTGTTTCTATTTACGTATCTTTTATGAAAAAGAGCTGTATGCGGATTATTTGTTTCATGAACGCCTAACGTTTGCCGTGACGTGAAAGTCTAACCGGGATCTTTTATGTTTGCCCTGGTTAATCTTATGCAAAGTTATCGATTATTTTACAATAGTATGAAAGCATATTATTTATGTAACATTATGATAATATATTGTTTTAAACTTTCATGGTCACTAACATTATAGTAATATAAGTTATTTACGGGATTGTTACCATGTACCTTGTTTTTAGCGAGTTTCCGATATTTCGGCACTGTTGCAAGCGCCAAGATCACGGAGTAACTGAAGTAATTGCGGGTAGGCTGTTATTGGCAGACATATCGGTCTGCCTGGTAACTCGCTAAAACAAGGTACATGGTAACAATCCCGTAAATAACTTATATTACTATTATGATATAATCCTCAAAATAATAAGGAAATTCGTTCAAGATCTTGTAATTTCCGCTTGCTTAAAAAAAAAGATGGAATATAACAATAACACAGATTTAACAAAACGCACGAAAATCCCTCTGGCGTTGACTTGTTCGCTGGAAATGTAAACATCCCGGGTGAAATGTACTCAATCCTCCCTTTTTTTAGGTCGCAGGAATGTTTTAAATTGAATCAGACGAGGGAAATTAAAAAAGACCTCTGTCACACGGCACATAATTGTTTTTATTACGCGCTATAAGCCCTCACATTTTGCGGCAGCCTACCTCATCAACGTGCCGCCGCTTTTGCGAGCGCAACCGCGAGATCTCGTTTAACGTAACATGTGAAATTATTATACAATTAGCGTTATGCCCTCCAAATTAAAGTAACTAATTTAAGGAGTAAGTGACTGTAACAAGCTATACTGGAGTTTGTAAGTCTATTTAATTTATGTATACTGTAGACATCAGTAGATAAGAATATTTTTCTTTTAATTAATGTCAATACAAATTAAATTATGTATTTTAATCTAAAGAAAATATTACTAGAAAAAATACCACGCGGTTAAGGCAGCAGACGGGACTCGAACCCGCACCCTTCGCTATGCTATCCGGGCGAATGCACTGACCAATTATGCTACCGCGTCCTTGATGACCGTGTCAAATTCTTTCTAGCCTTTCTTAAGCTGCAAGACACCGCCATCTCTTCGCATTGTAGGTAACCCAAAATGTCAAATTAATACCTTTACAAATATTAAACCTTTCGACCGATTTTCGTGAAATTTTATATGCATAATCAGTAGGTCTGAGAATCGGACAACATCTATTTTTCATCCCCCTAAATGTTAAGGGTGGTCTACCATTAATTTTTTTTGGACAATTTATTTTGTTTTTTTTTATGATACATCATGCAAAAATACATACAACCCTAAATTTTCACCCTTCTACCACCAACCCTTGTATTTTTTATGGCGGTACGAAGTTCGCTGGGATAGCTAGTAATAATATAATAATAATAATAATTTGTAATTAATTAAATGAGAGATAATAATAATTTATTTCCAATAAGAGGTGATTTACAATTTAACTTATAAGGCTAAAAAGTACTAATATCTTTAACGTACCTACATATTTATCTGCTGCCGAGCTAGGCAAAATGCCTGTATTACGGCATACAGCGCTAATACTCTTTCTAAGCAGATGACTTTAACTTCTCAAAGTTGTTTATAAGTTCCGAAATCCGAGCACTTACAAAAATAACGGAATTATTACAAATATCTATTGCAACTATATGACATACTGTATTTTTCTGTGCCGACCACTCCGTGTCGTTATCGAATGCTTTAATTGCAGATTTTAGATTTTATTATGTGCATTTTCTAGGCAGGTTTTCAGAGCAAAATATGCGCTCGCAGAGAAATCTGAAACGAAATCCTCTTATGTTACATGAAAAATGTCCAGCTGACTAGGCTCTTATAAGCAATACACGTTGAAATATATTTTATGATCAGTTTATTATAAACATTACTTAATATTTTTCGTATAATATTTTTCATATAACATAAGATCTTTTATTCCTATTTATTAAAGGTTTTGTACTTCAGAATAAAATTAAAGAATGACTTTGTTAACGTCAGTGTTTCTAAGATGCTATTTCTGTGTAGCGCGTTATTGTATCAAATTAAAATAATAAATATTTAGGCATAATATATGTGAACATTCGCAGAACAAATTAAAACATTTGAGGAACCTCCTCCCCATTGACAAAGGTAAATGAAATTCTACAAGAAGTAGAAAGTATGTACCTCTCAGAAAAAAACAGAAAACAGTTAATAATAATAATGTATTCAAAACAAAAAACCGTATTCTTAAGTATAGAAAACATTCAATGCGTAAGTCAGGGTTGCCATACGAGAATTCTCGTACAAATACGAGATTTCTGGTTTTCCGTACGAAGTACGAGAACACTACACAATAATGTACGAGATTTTGTCACATAAATTTATAACATGATTTTTCATTGTGGGCAACATGTTGGAGCATAAACCGTAAGTAATTTGAATCTAAAGAAAATTTCAAATTCAAATTCAAATTCAAATGATTTATTGTGTAATGTAGGTTAGTACAGCAATTTGGTGTTAGGTAAAAAGTTTAGTGTCACTACATTTCGACCTTTTTACAAGGTATACAATATTTTTTAAGTAATAATCAGGTTTACAATTATATAAAAATCAAAATTATTATATTACAATTACAATCAAACAAGTCATAGTTATAAATAAATGTTAAAATATGTTTATGTCACAATTACTAAGCAATATTTCTATGTCAAACTAAAAATATATAATAATAATAATAAATTGTGCTATAATAGGCTAAAAATATTATTTAATTAGGTAATGTAGTCCATTTCTTTCAAGGAAGTGTCACTAAGAAATTCTTGTGTAGTATAATATACTTTGTCAATTAACAGTTTCTTTAAGCGTTTCTTAAAAATAGTCATTGGCAAACTCTTTATATTATTAGGTATTTTGTTAAAGACTGCAGTAGCCATACCAAAGACACTATTGCTAAATAGTGCAGTTTTACGTTCCATCGCACATAACGTGTTTCCTATCCCTCGTCTATAGTTTCTATGCGAATTCTGTTCTTTAAATGTAGGAAACATATGGTAGTTATTTTTGACGAACACTGCAATTTCATAAATATATAAGGATGGTAATGACAAAATTTTTAACTGTTTAAAGACCTCCTCACAGCTATCAGTAGTCTTCAAACCCTTAATAGCCCTGATGCATCTTTTTTGGGCTTTAAAGACCATTGTTTTATTTGTAGAATTACCCCAGAATATTAACCCATAGCGTAATATTGATTCTATATATCCATGATAGGCCATTACGACGGTCTTGGTGTTTGCTATCTTGGAAAGCTTGAACAAGACGTAAGCAGAGGAACATAACCTTTTGCAGAGCATCTCAGTATGAGATTTCCAATTCATTTGATAGTCAATTTGTATACCTAAGAATTTAATGTCAGAGACTGATTCAATTATGTCATCATTAATTTTCATCATTAAATTCACTGGAAATACATTTCTTTACGTCTATGGTTAGTTGCCCCGTTGGACTATTTTACAATTCTAGGGGGGTGCATATCGTGTACGAGGTTCGAAAGCAAGATTACAGGAATTTAGCTACATCAGTACAAGAAAAAAAAAATGGTTGGCAACCCTGAAGTCCAACTCGCGCTTGATCTATTTTCTAATTGACGACAATAAGGTGGTTTTGAATTCAACTGTATGTTTCTTTTTATGTTTGTAACGCGATGTCTCCGTAAATTTAGGCCATAGAAAAATTGATCTAATCAAATGCTTGGAAGATGTGGAACGGAACGCTTCGTAGGATCAAAGTAGAACAAACAAAAGAATGAGGTAATATACGGTTTAATGAAGCTTAAAATTTGACGTTTCTGAGTACTCGTCTATCCCTTGTCATGCTGTCAACTCTGAAGAACGGCACCCCAAACTTCTTGTTTGTTTCAAACATTGAGAAATTGTAGTAGTAAGATACATTAATTAGTTTTTGGCATAATAAAGGGTAATGAATATTCATTTCATTTATTATAAAAGTAGTCAATAAAAGACTAGGTATAATAAGCCTTATGTATTTTGCGCTTTTTTATAAAGTAAATATTTTTTTTCTGTGGATCATTAAAATCCACATTAATTTATTTGGTGTTTCAATAAATATTAATAGAAACGATTATTAATAAACAGCCGAACGGATTGACTAGCTCAACTTCTGTTGCAGTATAAGTAACAAAACTGATTTTCAGTTGTCGGTCAAGAGACAGGGATAATAAATAACAAATATAACAGATAAAGTAAGATAAACTGAAGCTTTTATACGCACTGTTGCTGGTTTTATATTTAAAGGTCGTCGATATATTATTACTCTTCAAATAATTGCTGTCTAGTGAAATTATTAATTGAAATTAGTGTGTGTGTAGAGTGTAGCTGATGCGGCAGAACAATGTAGCGCACAACACACAACTCATAATTAAATATATTGTTTATTAGGTACCTAATAGTTTTAACTAAAACTCTCATGATCAAATAGAGTGTGGAAGTTTCTGATGAAGCTATTTGTTACTGAATAATTAATACGAATAACAAAGTTTCCGGCCAAATATGCGTAGGCAGTATATAATAAGTTTTTATTATTAAACATTGTTATGATATGAATAATGATGAATTATTAAAGTTGTCGTATTGCGATTTTTCACTGTTGTTTTTATGGAAATGGAATTACTTTCGCGGTTGGGATTTTTTTTTGAAGTTTACAATATCTCATTCCGTGGAGACCTGTACCTTACTCATCGACGTAATATCACATCACCAATAGGTATTGTTATTTAACTGACGTTTTCTGTAAGGGTGAGGTTAATTGCCCAGGCGTGTGCTCCTTTTCAGAAGGCGAGAAAAATCATCCTTTTTGCGCTATCTCTTATATTTTAGAATGAACTTTGAACAATGACCTTCGTATATACTTTAAAAGACAATAAAGTCTGTGACACATTGTCGTTATATTAACTGCGACAAGTGTCAGCAAAGGTTATTTTCTTCTCACAGTTTCCATAAACGAAAGTATATTACTCGCATAATTAAAGCTGACGAATGATCTTTTTTCTTCGTCTTGGCATCATAAGTGATATAAAATATTTTGAAGCTAATGAGAAAGAAAAATATAATATGAAAAAAAAAAACACATATATCTCTATTAAAAACTAAAAAAATCATCTAGCCCATTATTATTGAATAAAAACAAGATAACGTATCTATGATAACTTTAAATATTGGGCACGGTGTGATGAAGATCGATAAATCCTTCATTTTCATATAACTCACCATTACAAGTGGTAAAACTTTGTATACTACTGACATAGAGGGACATTTTCAAAGAATACATAATTTAATTATAATTAAAAAAAATTAAGCATGTAACTGCTCGTTGTTTGAATCGAAAGAAAATATTACTAGAAACAATACCACGCGGTTAAGGCAGCAGACGGGACTCGAACCCGCACCCTTCGCTATATGGGCGAATACATGGATTTTTAAAGTTTACAATATTAATTAGACCAGGGTCGATAATTTTTGAGACCAAAAAAAATTATAGTAGGATGAAACCCATTAGAAAAGGTAGAGAATATAACAAAAATGAAAGGAAAAATAAATTACGGGCGATCTGAGGTCGGAAAGGGGGAGGGGGTGAGTTTTTAAGGGTAAAAAATGGTTAATCTCGATTTCCGTTAAAACTGCAAGTCCTATGAAAAAAAGTTAAATGGCAAAGTTGTAGGTAATAAAAAGATCTACAACTTTTGTATCGACACTTTTTTCACATAACCTTAAAATTTATGTGAAAAATGCGAATAACCGAGTTTTTGGTTTTTATTTTTTGCAAAAAAAATATTTTTACACAAAATTTGGTGAAAACTTACCTTTGTATGTCCCAAACATACAGTAATTTTTTTGATTTAAAATATTCATTTTTTCACCTTATTTTGACTTAATATCGAAAAAGCACCCTTATTTTCAATCGAAAATTCTCACGTCAAAATATCTGCTTTTTTAAAAAAGTTGTGGTGTTTTTTGTTTGTTGAAATCTCTACTTTCTGATGGTATAAAAAAAAATATACACTACTATGGTAAATGTTCACAGAAACTGCAAATTAATAATGAAAAAAACTCCAATCCGAAAAATTGATTTGAATCATTATGTATAATTTTGAACTATTTATTAAAATTTACACTTTAATTACTCGAAAAACGTAAGATTTCATGTTATATTGATAAACAGAAAAATTACAAATCCATAAAACATGCAAAAATAGTTGTTGTAAGTAGGTATTAAAAATAGGATTTTCGGATTCGAGTTTTTTTCATTATTTATTTGCATTTTCTGAGAACATTTATCATAGTAGTGTATATTTTTTTATACCATCAGAAAGTAGAGATTTCAACAAACAAAAAACACCCCAACTTTTTTAAAAAAACAGATATTTTGACGTGAGAATTTTCGATTGAAAATTAGGGTGCTTTTTGGATATTAAGTCAAAATAAGGTGAAAAAATGAATATTTTAAATCAAAAAAATTACTGTATGTTTGGGACAAACAAAGGTAAGTTTTCACTAAATTTCGTGAAAATATAAATTTTTTTGCAAAAAATAGAAATCAAAAACCAAAAACTCGGTTATTCGCATTTTTCACATAAATTTTGAGGTTATGTGAAAAAAGTGTCGATACAAAAGTTGTAGATCTTTTTATTACCTACAACTTTGCCATTTAACTTTTTTTCATAGGACTTGCAGTTTTACCGGAAATCGAGATTAACCATTTTTTACCCTTAAAAACTCACCCCCTCCCCCTTCCCGACCTCAGATCGCCCGTAATTTATTTTTCCTTTCATTTTTGTTTTATTCTCTACCTTTTCTAATGGGTTTCATCCTACTATATTTTATTTTCACTTTTCACCATTTTTAAAATTATCGACCCTGGGGCCCAATTCTCGCGGCGTAGATATTATATCGGCTTCGAAATAATATCGAAAGTAGGGATATCTATTGAAAATATCTACTGATGGTAAAAAATGCTATTCTCGTGGATTTTCGATATTCCAATGATATTTTATCTATCGTAGATATTCTTTCACTGCCGAATGCGTTCCGTTTTTCTCGATTAAGTTAACATCATAGTCTATATAAAATAATAATAAATTAGAGCAGAATTTTACAAGCAACAAAATGATATTTTATGAATTCCATTCATATTAAATATGAGTATACATTTTTTGAGTATAAGAAATCTCAACTTCACCTAAATTGTATGCGTTTATAATTTCGACGTTATGTATAATGAAACGTCAATATTATTTAAGATTCTCCCTATTCAGGGAAGGCAAATGGAACAATGCCCATAAAGCCTAGTCTTTAGTTATATCAATCTTCTTTTTTTTACATTCGAATGTCGGTGTGACGCATTCTAATGTTTCTTGGAGTGTTTGGCACGAAATTTATGGAGTTGGCTTTTTCTCTAAGCTTCTGTGAGGTATTCAACACTACAATAAAGTTCTCGAGTCCACTTGACCGGAATAGCGTGTATTTTAAAGATTCCACTAATTCTTCAGTTGCGCAGACGGTTGTAACACCAAATCACACCAATTTTATTTCACAATATCCACTATGAACGAATTTTAGAATAATTAAAATAAGATGCCAACCGCACTCGCAGAAATCTCGCCAAAACTCCGTATCGTCAATAAGAAAATGGTGTCGATTCTGGCATGATTCTCTAAACCTAAACGTAAATTTGACAACAGTGTATCCTTGTCATTCTCCATACAGAATGAAAAGGAGAGACTGATGTTAAATTTAGTTCTAAGTTTAGAGAATTGTGTCAGAATCGATACCAATGTCATTCATAACTTTAAAGATTTCTAACCAAATTTTTGTTTAAACGTAATTTTTTTATGAAGTCGGCGTCCCTCATTTCAAATGGGCCCTCTTGCTCTCACAACGGCGGCGCCTTAGCACAGCAGCAGCAATCACGTCATTTATTAAATCATTGACGAAAACATGAATCAACTCATCCATCGTTAATATAAACTGGTGTCGATTCTGGCACGATTCTCTAAATCTAAACTTAAACTTGACAACAGTGTTTCCCTGTCATTCTCTATACAGAATGAAAAAGAGAGACTGGTGCCGATTCTGGCGTGATTCTCTAAACTTAAAACTAAATTTGACAACAGTCTTTCCTTTTCATTCTGTATAGAGAATGACAAGGATGCACTGTTGTCAAATTTAAGTTTAGGTTTAGAGAATCATGTCGGAATCGATACCACTGATATTAAATTTAGTTTTAACTTTAGAGAATCACGCCAGAATCGACACCATTATTTACCTACTTCTTTATTTACTAATTATTTATGAAAGCAGTTAACAACGTCTTGAGGTAACAATAATTGGCAAAGACACACGACAACACAATAAATAATAGGTAAAAAAAGTGGAAATAATAAGATTGACATGCCAAGATCCATAGATATTAAATATATCGAAGGCTCTTTAGCAGTCGATGTATGTCTACTGATCATCCGTAGATAAATATCTATTGCGACATGGTGAGAATATGGCAAAAAGGTTTTCCTTCGATAAAAGCCAGATCATTCGATATATATCGAAGGTGATATAATATCTATGCCGCGAGAATTGGGCCCCTGGTCTAAATGGTTAATATTGTAAACTTTAAAAAAAAATCCCAACCGCGATAGTCATTCCATTTCTATAAAAACAACAGTGAAAAATCGCAGTACGACAACTTTAATAATTCATCATCATTCATATCACAACAATTTTTATTATTAAAAACTTATTATATACTGCCTACGCATATTTGGGCGGAAACTTTGTTATTCGTATTAATTATTCAGTTACAAATAGCTTCATCAGAAACTTGCACACTCTATTTGAGTATGAGAGTTTTAGTTAAAACTATTAGGTACCTAATAAACAATATTATGAGTTGTGTGTTGTGCATAGTATAGATAGCGTTACATCCACTGAGAATAAATACACCTTTTTAACGTATGTGTCTTGTTAATGTCGTGTTGTGCGTGAACGGACGAGACGAAGGAATGAAATAAATAATATCGGATTCGAATAGTTTGCAAGTGCGAAATGTCAATGTCAAAATTTGTATGGAAACTTGAACAGCAGCGCCACAAAGTACGTAACGAGAACTAAAATTCAGTACATACTTGACAATGACATTTCGGACTCGCAAACGTTACGAATTAGATATTGGTTCATGCTAAGGGTACTGATTATATTTTTGTCAATCAGGCTGACGGGGATTGGGTTCAGCACGTCGATTCTGTAAAATTCATTCTCACTTTTGCTTTATTAAAGGAGATTGCTCAGCTTCCATACATGTTTGGCCTAAAGCAATAATCATAAAAAATTGTTTCCTAGATTCGAAATTATATATAAATTACTGTAGAAACGAATATTATTGACGGACACCCCTGAGAACTTCTATAAACCATATACACTGAACATATTAAAATAATAAAAAACAAATAAGTTATATAGTTAACTAGGGAAATCAAGCCAAGTACCGAAATTATGGATTAGATTCAGGTATATAGAGCATGTAGATTAAAAGATAGTTGCCTGTTTTTAAAGTTAATGCATAAGAGTAACTTTTAAAATCAGGTGTCATCTATGCATTTCCGGTTATAATTAGGTACTCTGTGACAGAAACTGTGTGATGGAATGTGAATGAGCCACAGATTAGAGATAATTTTTAAACTCTCGTTAACCAATAAAGCTAAAAGATTTAGGTTATATAGCCATATATTCAATAGATTCATTATTTTTGTTATGTTTATATTATAACCATATTTTAGATTTTTAGTGTATCACACCGTATAATTTTATTTATTTGTTAATTTATAGTCAGGCAAAATAGGCCCATAGATTAAAGTCTAACATATATACAGATTATAATGTGTTTATGAAGGTGTTTGGCAAAAAATGTATGGCAATAGACTTTATGATGTCGCCTACCATCTATAATAATTGTGTGAGCACATTTGCATGTAGTGAAAATGATAAAATGGTTGTGGATATTAATACCACAGTGGAATGAAAAAAAATGATTTATTTTATCGATCTTTACAAAATAGATTTGTTTTTATGTTATATAAACAACTTCGATCAGTCTTTGGCTGAATGCTACTACACCCATAGCCATTAAAAATGATTCGTATGTTTTCCAAACCGGTAAAGTTAAAAGTCCTTTTTGAAGTAAATATATTATACAAAGGTGTCCGTTGAAATCTAATGACTGTAAATTAAATTATAAATTACGCCAAGAATTACCGTGTATGTCAATATTTTTTGTGCATTTGGGCCAATTTGAGCAATCTCCTTTGAAGTTAAGACAATTATTAAATATGTATTACTTGCCTGGCTGCTTCTATAGTCATTGCTGTTCATTTGTATGCATATATAATTAATGTCAAAAGTTAGATTTTATTCTACAAAAGCGCCGTATATACAGGCCGGAATTATAAAAAATGCTTGGAGCGCTACATTGTTCTGCCGCATCAGCTACACTCTACACACACACTAATTTCAATAAATAATTTCACCAGACAGCAATTATTTGAAGAGTAATAATATATCGACGACCTTTAAATAAAAAACCAGCAACAGTGCGTATAATAGCTTCAGTTTATCTTACTTTATCTTTTATATTTGTTATTTTTTAAGCATGTTACTGCTAGATGCTGCTTTAAATCTTAAGTGCAAAAGTCCGCGTGGATTATTTTTTTATTAAATTTTTTTTTTGAATTATTATTGCTATTTCTTCTTTCAAATGCAATACTTGTAAAGGTATTCATTTGACATTGTGGGTTACCTACAATGCGAAGAGATGGCGTTGCCTTGCAACTTAAGAAAGGTTAGAGAAAATTCGACACGGCATGCATGCATTTGCCCGGATAGCAAAGGGTGCGAGTTTGAGTTCGAGTCCCGTCTGTTGCCTGGTCTTGGTGGAATTTTTTCCAGTAAAATTTTCTTTAGGTTTGCTTTATCTGCTTTGTGTAAAAATTAGAGTGTTGAAATTAAAGAAGTTTATTCGTCGAGAAATATCAAAGTTGTCGTAGTTTTTATCTCTTCTCTATATCTTGGAGAGATATTGGGTCCTAAGTTTTTACTTCAATTCCAATGACTGCAGTTTTCCTCGCCACGTGTATAAAAACAAAACATTAAAGCGCAAATTAAAATAAAAATCTTTCAGCTATTTTCAATGATTTTTAAGCTGCCTTGTTTGTATCGAAGTAATATCTACACAATATGTAGTTGAAGTATCTCTATCTCTTGACCGACAACTGAAAATCAGTGTTGTTGCTGATACTGTAACACAAGTTGAGCTGGTCAAACCGTTCGGCTGTTTATTAATAATCGTTTCTATTATTATAAATTGAAACACCAAATAAATTAATGTGGATTTTAACGATCCACGGAAAAAAATATTGACTTTATAAAAAAGCGCAAAATACAAAAGGCTATTATGTCTTTTATTGACTATTTTTGTAATAGATGAAATGAATATTCAATACCCTTTATTATGCCAAAAACTAATTAATTTATCTTACTACTATAACTTCTCAATGTTTGAAACAAACAAGAAGTTTGGGGTGCCGTTCTTCAGAGTTGACAGCACGACAAGGGATAGACGAGTACTCAGAAACGTCAAATTTTAAGCTTCCTTAAGCCATATATTACCTCATTCTTTGGTTTGTTCTACTATGATCCTACGAAGCGTTTCGTTCCACATCTTCGAAGCAATTGATTAGATTAATTTTTCTATGGGTCTACCACGGGAGGATTACAAAGATAATTTTGAAAATCGGCCCTAAATTTACGGAAAAATCGCTTAACAATAAAGAAACATACAGTTGAATGGAAAACCACCTTATTGTCGTCGATTAAAAAATAGACCAAGCGCGAGTTGGACTTCAGGGTTGCCAACCATATTTTTTTTTCTCGTACTGATATAGCTAAATTCTTGTAATCTTGCTTCCGAACCTCGTACATGATATACACCCCCCTAGAATTGTAAAATAGTCCAACGGGGCAACTTACCATAGACTGTAAAGAAATGTATGTTCAGTGAAATTTTCTTTAGATTCGAATTACTTACGGTTTATGCTCCAACATATTGCCAACAATGAAAAATCATGTTATAAATTTATGTGACAAAATCTCGTACATATGTGTAGTGTTCTCGTACTTCGTACGGAAAACCAGAAATCTCGTATTTGTACGAGAATTCTCGTATGGCAACCCTGACTTACGCATTGAATATTCTAAACTTAAGAATATGGTCCCTTTTTTGTTTTGAATACATTATTATTATTAACTATTTTCTGTTTTTTTCTGAGAGGTACATACATTCAACTTCTTGTAGAATTTCATTTACCTTTGTCAATGTGGGGTAGGTTCCTCATATAATTTAATTTGTTCTGCGAATGTTCACATATATTATGCCTAAATATTTATTATTTTAATTTGATGCAAAAATGCGCTACAGAGAAATAGCATCTTAGAAACACTGACGTTAACGAAGTTACTCTTTAACTTTATTCTGAAGTACAAAACCTTTAATAAATAGGAATATAAGATCTTATGTTATATGAAAAATATTATATCAAAAATATTAAGTAATGTTTATAATAAACTGATCATAAAATATATTTCAACGTGTATAGCTTATAAGAGGCTTTCTGCCTAGCCAGCTGGACATTTTTCATGTAGCATAAGAGGATTTCGTTTCAGATTTCTCTTCGAGCGCATATTTTGCTTTGAAAACCTGCCTAGAAAATGCACATAATAAAATACTAAAATCTGCAATTGAAGCATTCGATAACGACACGGAGTGGTCGGCACAGAAAAATACAGTAATGTCATATTGTTGCAATAGATTTTTGTAATATTCTGTTATTTTTGCAAGTGCTCGGATTTCGGAACTTATAAACTTTGAGAAGTTAAAGTCATCTGCTTAGAAAGAGTATTAGCGCTGTATGCCGTAATACAGGCATTTTGCCTAGCTCGGCAGCAGATAAATATGTAGTTACGTTAAAGATATTAGTAGTGTTTTAGCTTTATAAGTTAAATTGTAAATCAGCTCATATTGGATATAAATTATTATTATTATTATATTATTACTGCTGTCCAAGCGAACTTTGAACAATAAAAAAATAGGGGTTGGTGGTAGAATGATGAAAATTTAGAGTTGTATGTATTTTTGCATAATGTATCATAAAAAAACCAAAAAAAAAAATGTCCAAAAAAATATTAATGGTGGACCACAACATTTAGGGGGATGAAAAATATATGTTGTCCGATTCTCAAACCTACTGATTATGCATATAAAATTTCACGAAAATCGGTCGAGCCCTTTCGGAATAGTTCAATTACACACACGTGTCACGAGAATTTTATATATTAGATTATTATAGTTATAGTGTTTTGTTCGTACAAAACGAGTCTAACCTCTTTTCTTTCTTATTATTATCAATGATATAAATCTTTAGTATGTATTTCTATATAAGTATATGAATTCTATCAGTAACCCTAGTATCCCATTATTAATTAAGCTAATTGTGTTGAACATATTTATTTATAGAGAAAAAAAATACAGATTTAGTGCTCTACATGACGTGAAAGGGCATTCAAAATGAATCTACCTATTAGGTATATTATATGGGAAATATTTCATGAAATTATTCTCAAAAAATTATAAATGATCACATATAAACAATTAGTCACCTTTATGTAAGGTTAGGTTCCAACTGTATTTTTTGGGGATCAATTACTATTTTTTTGGTGATCATATAGTTAATTGCCATATTATAAATGCAAAAGTGTGTCTATCTTCCTGTCTGTCTCCCTTTTTGTCTCTTACTTCGTCGCGCTTAAACACCTAAAACGATTATTTGAAAGTATAGAGATTCTTCGAGTCCCAAGAAAGGACATAGGGTAGCATTTATCCTAGATATCCCCTTTAAGGTGTGAAAAGTGGGATGAAAGATTGTATGTGGCAACCAATATGTCCGCAGGCACCCTCTAGTACTGAATATTATAAAAACTAAAGAGTTTTTGTCTATCCGTTATCTCTTTACGCTTAGACCGCTGAAGCGATTGAGATGAAATTTGGTATAGATATTGTTCGAGTCCCGGGAAAGGACATAGGAAAGTTTTATGCCAGAAATTATCCTTTGCGGGAAGCGGAAGTTTGTGTGGAAAACCAATTAAACGACGCAGACGAAGTCGCGGGCATCCAATTGAAAAATGTTTGTGCTAATTATATAATGTTCTAGCGTTCAGAACGTTAATCACTACATTAATATAAATTGTAAAAAAAAAACAAAAGCAAAATATTGAACAAAGAAAAAGAGAATTTAGTATTTCACAAAGGGAATATGTAATAAGCGAATGTAGTAAAAAGGTATTCCTACGAAATATATAATAACTCTGCGATTGATTCCAGTTACCGACAGGCGGGATTATTTGACTTTTAAATTGGGATTTTTACCGCTAAACTCTTCTTAGTAGGTGTATAAATTGTAGATAGATGGATCTACATCATGAGATTGGGATTGCCACTGAATTCATTCATACGGTATTGAGTTACACTGTGAATTATTTTGCTGATCGTTTGGTGAATTGTATTTAAAGTAATTAACTACCATGAAAGATTTCGCTTGAAGGCGATTGTGGTAGTATATTTTATCTGATTATTGCAATGAAATAAAAAAGTCGTCTCTACTCTGACCTAAGATGTAATTGAAACCGTTGTTCTTCAATAAAGATAGACATTGTTTTAAATTATGTTTCGGAAAACGTTGCATCAGTCTTTCTTAAACTCTTGTGTCTAAACGCATGACTAGCTTTTTTGTGGTACTGACGAAAATGTAAATATAACATTTTTTTTTCATTTCATTATCGCAGTTGGACCTAAAGAAGCAGTTCGACGGAGGCGACACAACGAATTACCAAACGAACGGCGAGTTTGACCTAGTGAGTTTTGAGGCCATCCGACACAACCAGTACTACTCGTGCTGTGTGGAACCCTACCCTGACATCACATACGTCATCAAACTACGTAGGCGACCTATGTTCTATGTCTTCAACTTGATACTGCCCTGTCTACTCATCAACGGAATAGGTAAGATAATTAATGATATTACATAATTTCACCCTCTTCCGTCTTGTGTAGTAAACAAATATATTATACTCTTTATTGCATCGCACAGTTTATAACAGAAAGTCAAATACATAGTTAGCAAAGCTGGGCTTATCTCTAAAAGAGATCTCTTCCAGCCAACCTAGGTGGTGTCAGAGATTCCAAACTTAGCGGGAAACAAAAAGTGCAATAAAAATTAAACTTAAAATAATTTTAAATCTAAAGAAAATATAACTAGAAAAAATTTCACGCGGACCAGGCAGCAGACGGTTTTCTAGTTTTCGGTTTTTCAAGTTATATTTTCTTTAGATTTAAACATCGAGCAGTTACATGCTTTAAAAATAATAAAAATTATAAAAATAATTTATTACTACTATAGTTATATATATATATATATATATATATATATATATATATATATATATATATATATATATATTGCATAATACATATAGCTACATAAATAAATTTGCATATATACATATATAAATACAATACCTAACCAAATATATATAACATACATGTAAGTCAATAATAGTCTTTCTATGCTTTGGCAATACCAAAAGGTATACAAATGGTGTGAACACTTCTATCTATAAACATGATTCTTATACGATATTTTATATCAAATATATACAATTAACTTGAACATAATTATTGATTTTGGTTACCAGTTGAGACAATTGATCCTCAGTAGCTACGTAAACACATTATACGATGTTTGATCGCAAAGGTTCAATTCTCGATCGGATTACCGTAGAAAAAGAAACTCAGAAATATTTATTCAATCGCCTATTTCTTTAACGTAAGTGGTTTGGGATTAGAATAATGTACCTGATGATCAATATTTATTTTACACCATCGGATTATATTACCTTCATAATTTTTATGCCATTATATCTATATCTTGCGATCTTAGTAGAGCATTAGCGATGCAGATGCAGCACTGATAATAGATTGATTGATAATAAATTAATGAATTTAATTTATTATTTATGGGATCGGGCAGCTTATAACGGCAACTTAATCACTATGGCAAATGTCAATCAATCCAGTCATGCATCTTAGTCGTTGAAATCGTGGTGAACTTATTATAAAAAAATATAATTGATTCTTCTTGAAATAAAAATATACCCTTTAAAATACCTAATAATGTAATGGATGATGAACAGAATAATTATCACTGCTTTAGTTACCTATTAATTAAAATAGATTTGATGCTTTGGCAACAAAAAATAGATAAATAAACTTGCCATTTGTCAATAAAGAATTATGTCATTTTATATAATTAATTATAATTATTTCAAAAAAGAAAAATTAATTCTTGATTTTTTGCAAACGACTTACAATTAAGTGCACTTCATCTCATAAAAAAATAGCGTTGCCGGAGACTCACTACCACAGTAAATACAAATTTGAACCATCTCCTTAAAATACTATATTACAAAAATATTTATTAGTCCACTATGATGTTTTAAAGTTATAGATACGTCATAACGCTTCTAGTTTGGCAATATTAAAGTCGGGTCATTGCCCGACTTGCATTCAGTCATGCTCTCTCGCCGTGGCTATACTTCGCAAATACGTGTAAATATTCTACGTTTTTTCAGACAAAAAGCCCTATGTGTGTTTATCGATAGAACAGAAAATACACGGGAAATATAAGACATAAGAAAAAATTGTAACTACAGTTTTAAAGAAATTAATTGTAAAAATATTAAGTGTTTACTTATTTTGACAGTTGTTGATACCGTTGACACGTGAAGGGTAAAGAGCGAGATGTAATTGCTTTATAAATGAGAGTGAAAGAGACTACTTTAGTGCGCTAATAGCGGCTGTTGTAGGGAAGTTGGGGCGGGGACACTTGTGCCATTTTAAATGCAATAATGTTGGTGTATAACCTGTCTATATATTATACGTCAGTCAGTGTTAGTGCAGTTTATTATAAAGTAGAGAAGTATGTATGTGTTTTATTATTGTACGTGGCCCGAATTGGAATTATTTTGTACTTTGTTTTAGATCTTTTTCATTTTGTCATATAATGTAAATAAGTGCATGTAAGGGCTTATCTTTTTTAAAATATTATCTTAACTAATTATTTTTGCAAACTTAAAGAAGGGTGTAGAATTGCCGTTTTTTAATGTTGTAAACACTTACCCCGAAAATGTTTAACATGCACTTAACGCATACGTAGTATCAACATTTGTATAGGTCGATATGTTTGAACAAACTCCCGGACACTTCTCATGTAGTACCTACACTCGTACTCTCCCGTTACCTTAGTTAAATAGAAAAATAAAGCAGATGGAATATCTTTGATCGTAACTTTCATGGGTTGAGTATACCTCGAGAAGAGAATAATCATTGTATATACGTAAAGGTAAAATTTGTAAAAAGATATCGAGGAAAGAAAATTATGAGTCATAAAATTCTTGATTGGAGAGGAATTTTAAAGTAGTAAAGAATCAGACCATGAAATTTCAGTCAGGTTGCATGAGCCATTTAGTATTCGGTACCTCAACGAAGTACCGCTAACTATTCGTTAAATTTCTACGGATTTAGTCCCGGTTACAATATCACATTACGTTACAGCTAGCGAGCTACGAGCTTTGATTGCAAGGCGGCTTAAGTAGGTAATATAAAATTATAATATGCAGATTTGTTTGTAACTTATCTTGAACATATCCTGTTACCTATGTTTCTCACGCTTCTTATCAACAGGTTTCTATTATGTTTATATAATTGTTTTGTAATGACATAATTCTTAACAGGCTTTTCAGGCTCCGTAGTCACACTTATAAGACCGTTGAAATGTATTTTATTAATTCGTTTGTTTTGAATATGTATATTCGGTATAAATATTTTATATCTATAGGAAAGCATATAATGAGATAATTAAGGCATTGAAGTACAAATCTAATATATGAAATTCTCGTGCCACGGTGTGCGTTTTTTTATAATTGAACTACTCCGAAACGGCTCGACCGATTTTCGTGAAATTTTATATGCATATTCAGTAGGTCTGAGAATCGGACACCATCATTTTTCACCACCTAAATGTTAAGGGTTACCCTTAATTTTTTTTGACAATTTTTTTTGTGTTTATTTTGCTATTGCTCTATCTATCTCACCCTTCTACCACCTACTACTATTTTTTTATGGTGGTACGAAGTTCGCTGGGGCAGCTAGTTACCTATAAATATTGCTGTTATTTGCGATTAAACGGATGACAAACACAGCCTGCAAACGTGGACCCTGAATTAGAAACTTTATAATGTTAAGTTTAGGGATTGCAATCCGGCGACATTTTCAATCCGGCCGAATCCGACCGGATTCTCATTGATCCGGACTAAGGATTATTTTCGCTTTCTCGAGCTTTTCGAGTCCAAACTGAACTGATACCCAACTTTATTTTAAACAATGAGGAAACAATTCTAAACTAGTAGTTTAGGTAACTAGTAAAATTTTAGCGACACAATGAGTCCGTCAGTCTTCCTAGTATTTACTTTCCCAGATAGTTCAATTATTTTGGTAAATAATTTTATAAAATCATATACATATAATAAACATTCCGTAATTTACTGAACTGAGATGAATATATTATTAAAGTATTTGAAAATGTTAACAAATATATCTTATATTAATGACAGACACCGCCATGATTTGATGAATCTGTCTAATAATTAGAATAATAATGAGCTTGAATTACATAACATTATTTTAATTATTAATTTTTCATTAGTTTTTCAAAGAGGTTTAAAGTAGACTTGCAACGAATATTCGGTTACTATTCGGTATTCGGCTTATTTGGCTGCTTTTATTATATTCGGCCAAATATCGAATATCTACATATTATTCGGCCGAATACCGAATACTTAAATAATATATTTTGTCATAGAGAAATAATTTGTAAAATGAAAAATTAAAATCAATTGATTACGGATATATTCATGTTTTCATTTCTGTTATTTAATCATTTAAGTAGTCATTGGTACATAACACAGGTACATAATCATCTTCTGAATTGGAAAAATGGAAGATTTTACGTATTTGAATTATTGTGGTAATCAAAATTTAGAAGGGTAAGGTTCTCATTTATTTTATAATCATTTATTAAGTAGTCATTGTTACATAAAACAGGTACATAATTTAATCATTTTCTGTATTAAACAAGTTAACAGTTTTTAATTCATTCAGTCATGTGATGAATGGTTACTTAATAGCAATAATTTAAAGTTTACGTGCTGTTTTTGGCCATATCTCAAAAGTTGGTTTTGTCATTTAGCCGTATTTTAGCTTGAGGACGGCAGATTAGAACAAACCAAAGGAGCGTGATCCGGTTACCGGATCCTATAAATTGGTGCTGGATCTAGTAAACGATTAATGATGCCGCATCCGCCAGATTACCGGATCTTTTTTTCCGGATTGCAATCCCTAGTTTGGTTTGCTAAAAAAGGATGAATTGTCCGCCAAGCAGCAGCAATTGAATCAAATGTATTACAATAAATAGCGATCACTTATCCAAATCTTTACAAAATGTTTCCTTTTATCTCAACGATTAGATAAGATTAGATAGCTAAACTTATTAATAGGACGTATAGTTTATTAGAAGAAAGTAGGTAATAAATTATGAAGATGTGCTCTTTTAAAAAAATTCTAACGATATAGTAAATGCTTATATCTGCACTAAGAGACATCAGATGTTTTATTAAGTCATTTGTTATCTTATTCTATTGTTGACGAAAAATAAATTGTTACATGAACTTTATCTAAACTAAAAAGTTAAGTTCTTACTGCGGCCATTAACCTATTAAGTTATTATAAAATGTGAATGTATGTATTTTAAGGTATATTATTAATATATATATATATGGTATATTAATTCTTTATAAGTATTAATAATGATAATTTCAGTGTGAATGACGCGATGTAGCAGTTCAGTTAACCACCAATTGCCTGGAACTAATTGCATGGTTTTCTAATTTTTTGTCTAATTAATTGTAATTTGAATGATAGTGTACTTACAAAAAAGTGATCATTCAGTCTAAAGAAAATTTTATTGAAAAAAAATCCATGCGACCCAGGCAGCAGACAGGACTTGAACCCGCACCCTCCGCTATCCGGGCGGATGCACTAATAGTACTCATAGCGGAGGGTGCGGGTTCGAGTCCCGTCTGCCACTTGGGGGCCATTCGCCTAACGGAAATGCTTTGGAAAACGCTAACGCTTACGATTTCATTTTGTCATTGTTAGCCGCCTGAGGTTTTTAAATGCCTTGCGCTCTATTTTTTCCTTTTGCATTGGTAATAACAATATTAAAGAAAATGAGCGTGAGGTATTTGAAAACCTTCGGCGGTCACAAATAACAAAATGAAATTGGAAAAACAAAGTGTTAGCGTTTTCCAAAGCATTTTCGTTAGGCGAATGGCCCCCTGGACAGTGTGGAACTTATATCTTCTTTTGTAAGGTCAATTCTAGAATACTGTAGCACAGTTTGGAGTCCATACTATCAGGTCCATATCAATAGAATTGAAAGACTACAAAAAATATTTGTAAAACACCTTAATTATCGCTTTAAACATACAAATGAATCATATGAGGTCTCATTGAAAGAATATAAGTTATTATCACTTCATAATAGACGTATAATGTTCGATATGATATTTTTGTATAAAATACTCAACGATCAAATAGATTCTTCTGCGCTTTTAAGTAGGATATCTTTCGTGAACCGTGTGCGTATGCCTATGCGGTCCTCTCGCAAGCGATTACTATTTGTTCCTCCACCACTCACTAAATTATACACGCGAAATTCCTTTATTTATCGTTCCACCAACAATTATAATAATATCTTCAATAACATTGATATATTTAATATTTCTCATAGTAGTATAAAGAAATTTCTTAAACTAAAATTAAAAGACAACATTTAAATTAATATAGTTTTGCATGCTTATATGTTTTGTCTTCTTATGTATTTTTTTTAAGTACAATACTTGTTCTATGACGTTTTTCTGTAACTAATAAGTTAAATTGCTGGCACTGTAGGTCGTCTCTTATAATTTCACTGTAACCACAGAACAATTATATTAAAATGTATGACTGTTTGTAGCCACAAATAAAGAGAAAAAAAAATCTAGCTATACTACACATACACTTTTACATCTAGCAGTTAAATGCTTAAAATAAATGTAATACTAATAAATATTTTATGTAAAAGACATATGCATTGAATAATTGATCGTTTATTTATATAATGACATGAGTTGAGAATGTGGCGAACCGATCTCCTTAACTCCTTATGAACATGACTTATAAATATTGCGTTTTTGATAGATTTAACTTTTGTCACTTTTCATTGTCTCGCTTTGTAAATACGTTCGTTTCATACATATGTTTACCTAAATTCTGCGATTTTGTTTATTTTATCGTTTAGTTCCTTGTTCTCCCTTAAGTCCGCTATATTTAAAAAGTTAAACCACTGAAAATACTTTAAAACTAAAAATAATTATAATTTTTTATATATAGTCAAATTAATTAAGGCGGAGATACACATGCTTGTAGCTTGCATACCAGTTCCTTGCACGTGACATCTACTGTTATATGTATACGCTAACTGGCATGCCTGTAGTTGTCGCGTTGCAGCCGTAGGTAGTATGGTGGTATGATTGCGGAAACCACCAGCATCTTTGCGTCGCATTGCATTTCAGCTGTCTGCAACTACTTGCTCCAAAATTTTCCTTTCTTCTAATCTCTCACCCAAATCCGCCTTCTACTTTTCATTTTATATATCATTAATTAAGCTAGATATATACTTTTTAGTTCACTTCGATAGTTATCCATTTTCCAAACTGGTTGGCGCGAAAAATTTATGTTTTACTCGAATTTTTGCCAGTGACTCTTTCATAAAAAAAAACTGTCCTGTTTATAAATCTTGCAAATACAGGCATGCCAGTAGGCAAACTGCATCCAGTTTTACTTGCAAATATATACACTGTTCACCAGTTATTTCGATATGCAATTAACTAGCATGCGAGCTACTGTCCTATTTTACTAGCATGTGTATCCCCGGCCTAAAATCTATCAGACATGCATGGCACCCAATGATACTATACAGGGCGTTCATATTGATATTCATATTCATATTTATTTACAAGAAACATGGTACAATAAAAAGATGTTACAATACATATGGTGCTCAAACATGATTCGCTAAATTAGCATGCAAATATCAAATTATTTTATATTTATATTGTAATTGGTCACACTATTGTTAATCATACCAAAACATTAATTCCATTTAAACATGTCAATTAATCGTCATACGTCATCACATAAACATGTTAAGAAATCCATAATATTATGTTCCACGGGTTTGTCACACGGAGGGTAAGTAAATTAAATATTGAAGATTCTTTACTGTAAGAAGACATCGTTTTATATTTAATACTAATTAGAACTGCATTCACAGTTTTTAAAAAATATATCCATGATCATTGGACCATTTTTTCTAAATACAATAGCATTTTAAATGAAAAAAAAAATCACGAAATTTGACTTTTTTTAATAATTGGACACAAACTGCAATAAAAAAACGGTGCTTGGTTTGTTTAAGTATCGCTTTATCATTTATTTCACGTACTTATAGTAAGGAAATTCTGTATTATTAAGTAAGCAGGTACTAGTCGGTCAATATTTTGAAATGATTAACATTATCTGTTGGTAGCACGGAAAAGAGAAAATTTTCCAGAACAAAATGGTTACCATAAAATACGTCGTGTTTTTTTTTCCAATTTTTTGTTTGATTTCCAATTATAGCAGGAAATTTTTAAAAATCTGTGAATGCAGTTCTAGTTATTATTAAAAATAAAATTCACATATTTATTGATTAATAATTCTAGAAACAAATCAAAAGCAGCATGGCAAATATTAAACTAAAACTAGACAAAATTAAAAATATTAAAAAAATAGCTGCCCTAAGTCTTCCCCGTCGGCAAAGGTTCCCAGGACGCTGGCGGCATTTCCCCGCTGATTGGCGAGGCTTATGCGCTGGGCGAAATAGCCGCCAGGTCTGCGGTCTCCAGTGGTCTCCACCAACTGTTTCTTTCTTTCCATGATTGCCTCAGTGGAGAACTCACATTTACGGCGTTTGGAGTCGAGACTCAAAATAAAATTATATCTTCTTTCATTAAAATATCATCTTCAATTATTTACTTATACTTAACCTTCGTGTGATAAACCCGTGGGACGCCCTGTATATACAAATATGGCACCGACTTTTAATATTAATTTGACTAAAGTTAAAAAAGATTTTTGGCTTTCAAGTATTTTCGGTGGGTTTTTTTAGTATAAAAGGTTTTATTTTGTATTTATTCGTGGCTTTGATTTTTGTAATATACAACTCAGCATCAAAATCTGTGAGTAAGCAATCACCCCTATTTTCCCACCTTTAGGGTAGAATTTTTGTTTCTAAATTTATGTAAGACAATTTGTGTCTTATGTAAAACATCGAGGTATAACCTATTTAATGAAAAAAAATGATTATAAAATGGGACTGCTGCGTAAAAAGTTATGCGTGATCGATCATTTATAAAAAAATATACGCGTCGACTTGATAACTTCCTCCGTTTTTTTTGTCAGTTGGAAAACTGATAATTCATTCATATTTTTTTTATTTATTCGTAGCTCTCCTGGTATTTTACGTGCCATCAGAGTCAGGAGAGAAAGTGACACTCGGAATAAGCGCTCTCCTGTCAATGACGGTGTTCCTGATGACTATTCGGGACACTCTGCCGCCTACGGAGAAGACGCCACTTATTAGTAAGACTCTTTTTTAAATAATTTATTAGGCCTAACTCTGTAATTATACTCTAAACTTATTTCATTGTTTTTCCCTATAATGGCATCAATGTTATGTTCTATTGCTGTCGAATTTAGTTTTATCTAAGAAAATAGGGATGATGAATAACTTTTTTTCCTTGTCTATCAGGTAGATTATCAAATAGTATTGGATGCGTATTTTTTCTTTTTCATATAATCTAAACATAACAGAGATACATTGATTTGAAATATTGCATGACGTCACGTCTTGGTACAATTTTTACTTAAAAGTGACGTCACGAACCCTCCCTAACTTTATCGCGCTTTATCTTTGTATTTTTTGGTTGATTGACAAAAGGAAAAATATGTGTACATTATTTTCATTGACATTGGTTTATATCGTACCATTATCCCAGAAATACAGTCGCATGACTTTTTTTCCCTGTCCTAACACATTAAAGAGATTAATGTTAATAGCCTACGTGCTTTGCTTAAGTAGACCATTAATTTACTGGGTTTGCTCTTACTTTAGTTTAGGAAATGGTGATATAAATAAATTATCCCAAAATGATAGTTCAAATTTATAATACAATACCTAGAGTATCACTATTATCGATTATTTTTATTATATCAAAACATGGCATTTCATAATGTTTCATAAATATTTACTTCAGTCTTGCATTTTATTACTATCCTACCTTAAATTCGTTATTAAAGATTTCTTTCTACAGTTACGTATTTATTGCGTTTCATAATGCTTCTTTACTCTATTTCGGAATTTTGTTATTAGTTACATAAAACATAAACCAATATTATTCAATGTTAAAAAAACATAAAATATTGATATAAATGTTTAAGCATTGCAGTCTGTTACTTAGCATCGCACAGTCAGCCTTAGGTGATGCAATGTAGTGTATATCTGAAAAATAAAAAAAAGCCAAGTGCAAGTCGGACTTGCCCATGAAGGGTTCCGTAGCAGCAAGTAACAATATAAAACCTGCCCACCGCGCGCTTTGCATCCGCTACAGATCAAGCCACGCCCCGCGCAAATTATCATTATTTACTTAGGCACCTATTACAGATTAATTATTAGAAAATAATGGTTCACGGTTAATGCATAACGTTTATGTTTATGAAATTAAATGTTTTTTATTTTAATTTTATATTTGAGTTGATTGAATGAAAGGTAAATAGAGGTTTACGATTAATGACTTATTAAAAAAAACTACTTAGTAGATCTCGTTGAAACCAATTTTCGGTGGCAGTTGGCATGGTAATGTACAATTTTTTTTTTAGTTTTTTCATTCTCTTATTTTGGAAGTTACAGGGACCACACATTTTACCACTTTGGAAGTGTCTCATGCGTAAACTATTCAGTTTAGAAAAAAAAATATTAAACCTCAATATCATTCTTGAAGATCTATCCATAGATACACCACACGTAAGGTTTTGATGAAAAAAAAATATTTTTGAATTTCAGTTTAAGTATAGGGAACCTCTAAAATTTATAGTTTTTTTTTCTATTTTTGTGTGAAAATCTTAATGCTGTTCACAGAATACATCTACTTGCCAAGTTTCAACAGTATAGTTCTTATAGTTTGGTAAAAAAGTGGCTGTGACATACGGACAGACAGACGGACGGACATGACGAATCTATAAGGGTTCCGTTTTTTGCCATTTGGCTACGGAACCCTAAAACTAATATTATTATATTTTTAGCATATAACTGCTAGATATGTTTAAATATAAAAAATAATTAATTATTGTTAATAGGACCTTTGGTCGTTTTTAGGTTATTGTGATTTGATTGTTTCCACATAGCTCAATAAGATATTTCATAAATAAGAATATAATATACTATTATTAGTGGCATTTTTCTAGTACTCTTTTGTTTAAAACTAATATTCTCGTTTTTTCGCAGGTTTGTATTATGGAGTTAGTACGTGCCTAGTATCTTTTTCTGCATCACTATCGGTGGTCACCCTAAACATATCGTACAGGCGAGTTTCATTATTAACTACTTATATAATTGGAACATCATTTACAAAATATTAATTAACTCACACTTAAAGTGAACCAAAAATGAAATTAGTTAAACAAGACTATGGGTCATGTGATTCTGTTTGCATTAGGAGATTGAATTGTGTTACGAGCGATAATGAAAGTTATTTTCAGCGCCAAAGTTCTATCTTAATATTTCAGCATCTGAACGCCTGAACCCGTAAAACTTAATACTTTCTTTAAAGTGTCTTTATAGAAGGAATTTTTTAAAAGTTATGGTTTGCTGCGGAAATTACATTGTTTCACTAAAAATTTTTTTTCAGAAAAATTGGTTTAATGTTCAATAGTTCAAGAATGAATTTTGAGTCGTATTTCCAATACAAAACAAATTCATCGTTCAATTCGTTAATGCGCTTAAAAATAAATTCCTGTAAGAATCTGATCCTACTCGTATATAAGGATTCATTAATGTGCACGATTATGTCAACGATTAAAATGTTTCTCATTTCGTGTTCATCCACTGCCAACACTTGAATTGTTTAAACTTTCACTCTGTATGGTTAATCTCATTATGCGTAGCTTTATAAATATTAACTGAGTTGAGATAATTTCCACATTAATTCACCGCTTATGTATGAGGAAACAAATTCCCTTATAATTTCACAAATGGACAAGTGGATTAGCTGAGCGGTAAACGAAACGGCAGTTAAGTCTTTTGTTTTCATTGTCAAGTGTTTTAGCAATGGTTTCAGACCAATTTCAGACGTATTGGGTGTAATGTGTGAACTAGATCTCCTTGAAACAGTGGCGGAAATCGAAGTCGGATAATTTGCGATCGAAAGTTGGGAAAATTATTACTATCCGATTTCTGACGATAAACGCAGAAGTGTTTTATGATTTATATTGATGGATTAGAATTGTGACATTATACTCTTATATATAAAAAAAACCTTCTTGGTAAACCAATTTTTATACATAAAAGAATATCAAAATAAGTTTATAATTAATATTTTATAAACAATATATACTTATATTTACAAAATAATTGTTTTTCTATAAACTGAAGGCACATTATGATAAACTGAGATAATTGCATTATTTTATTAGTACCAAAGTCCACGTTAATAAATACACGAACTACTGAGTGAGTTTCTAATTAAATAAAGTGCCTAATTCCAGGCGTATCTGCCTTATCTTATATTCTAAACGCACGTAATTATTTCCGTTTGCTTGTATAGGTACTATTGCTGACATTGCTTATATCGCAATGTTGGAATTAAACCATTTCTGTTGATGGTATTGACAGCATATTTGAAATTACAAGACAATTTGGAAAGTGTTTGGACAAGTATGAAATAAAAAAGATTAAATAACCTCGAATCGTTGTGAAATTAAGACTTAATGAATTTCATTTTCTAAGAAAAAAAAAAACCCAAATTGACTAAAAAGTTAATATTTGCCCCTTAATCTTTATTACTTAACCTACAGACAGACATGTATTTCATTAACTTAAAAAACTTCTCAAGTTCGGCTGCACTAAGCTAGAATCAAGTATCTCGAAAAAATGTTATATTTTTATTTTTACACCGTTGGATTCCTTATAAAAAGACGCACATTTTTACATTAAAAAGAAACATAACTTTTTGGTTTTAAAGCTATTAAGAAAAAAAGGATTCAAGTTTCTCAATTATAATAAAAAAAATAAGTTAAAACCAAGTATATCATGGGAAAAAAAGAAAATCAAGTATGTAAAACCAGACATACTTTAAAAATGGTAAAGTACATTACTTTACATTTTACATTAGGTAACATTTCAAAAAATCACTTCAATAGGTTCATTTTATGTTAAGATAATTGATTTTTAAGAAAAAAAAACTTATTCTGTTTCCCTGTAAAATTTGTGAAAATGCAGATACTTGAATTTAGTTTAGAGCAGCCGAGTTGTTTATATTGAAATCTAATTTAAATAGGTACCTATTTGTATTTTTCAAGATAAAAACCTTCTAAGGTAAATAATATATCGCGCCACGAGAGTGAAAACAATTTACCGAGTGTTTGACATAATGCACATTTTTTTGAAGTCCTGTACCGGAGAGACAAATCATTGTTCGCCTTTTCTTTTCAAATATTACACCGCTTAAGGCGCTGTCCCACGATCTGTGTTGTTACGGGCGAGGCTGCGCCGAGCAGGGTTGACAAATGTATGAGAACTCTAACCTTCGAGATTTAGCAGTCATTATAGTTGTGTTTAAATAAATAAATGTATCAATTCAAAAGTGTAAGTTTGTGTTTAACTAGCATGAAGATTATATTTGTAATTTTATATCGAGTTCATACTGGAAGTCGGTTTCTACTAATTAACTAATTATATTAAACACAAAAGAAAAAAAAAGAAAACGATGTATATATATTTACAGATAGTTGACATGGCTTTCTTTTCATATCTCCGATATCTAGGTGGATATGGAAGAAAGTGTAATGTGCCGCTTTTGCTTAATCACGTTAGGCGTCAATATAAATCTGGCAGGGATTGCCCGATTACCCTGGCCAACGAATAAGGATGTATTTAGTAAAGGCATAATGAATCTGTACTTACTAAGACCATCCTTTGTAAACTGGACATATATTTACTTTCTGATAATATTTTTGGTTTGTATCATGTACATAACATGGTACAAACAGTCAACATTGTTCAAATCTCATATCTGTATTGTCCATTTGTGACGTTTTAGAAGAAATTACATGATAAAAAAAATATATGTACTTATCCTATAAAACTTAAAGACAATTAAATAATATAAATATAAAAAAACTACTTAAATAATATAAAACCTACAGAATAAAAAACATATCACCCCTCGCGCTGACTTCAGGAATGGTGCCCAATAGGTTGGAAGCATTTCCACTTTTTATTTATTATTTCACACATTTTATTCCACAGCTTTTGTAATTTAAATATTAATATGTAAATATAATGAAAAAATCGCTTATCCTATTTTGTACTGAAATATGATATCCGATAACTTTACATACTGTGTAGTCACTGTGTAAGCAAAAAAAATATTAATCTTTAATTCACGTCACGTATGATGAAATACGTGACATTAAAACTGTTACCCTCTATTTAAAATTAAGTTAGTTAAGCTCCGTATTGTTTCGCATTTAAATATTATGCGTGGTATAGTAACAACCTTTAACTGGAAATATAACATGATTGACAGCACTGCTGTGCGTGCTTATACACACGGTTTTTTACCTGCGCATTTATAACAGACCTGCTATAATGACACAATTTGTTACCCATGTCTAGTGTTGCCAGGTCCGATTTGTTTTAAATCGGTACAAGAGGTCAAAAAAATTTTGATTTAGGGTGTAACCCTAATCGGTTGGAACAAAAAAGAAGGGATTTTTAAGTCTGGGTTTAATTTATTGCGTTTTAAACTTCTAGTGCAAGAATAGTACGTATAGTATAGTACGAGTAATATATTAATTACCTAAATTTAATTTATTGATTAATTGAGACATTAAGCGTCCCGATCAGGTACAAATCGGGACGCGTCCCCAGACCCCTGAAAATCGGGACCAGTGTTGCCAACTACTAGCATTGCCCAGTTGCTAGACATCTTACAAAATGTTGATAGATTGTCAGTTTTTATTACCTCAAAAAGTTGCTAGAAGTAGCTAAATCTTCCAGTAGGTAAAAAAGATACTATATTACAATAAGGGATATCAACGCTGACCGTAGATGCATAAAAATGACTTTGAGACCTTTATTCTAAAAAGAAAAAGTTATAAACTAAAATTATCATACTAATTTTTCCCGTCGAAAAAGTCTACTTTCAACAAAACGAGTTTTAAATTCACGTACCCGTTTGGAACTCTACTTTCTGTCTAAGTTTTTTGTCCTAGTATGTTTCAATGACAAACAGTTTTAGAAGAGTTTCCGTAGAACAACTAGTACTAAACGCTTTGCTTGAGACTCCACTTGCTGCTTTTAACCAACCTGTCTGTATTTCTGTACGTATGTTTTTTTTCACAAGGGTAAATCCATTTTCACCTAA
Source organism: Chilo suppressalis (assembly GCA_902850365.2). NCBI lineage: Eukaryota > Metazoa > Arthropoda > Insecta > Lepidoptera > Crambidae > Chilo > Chilo suppressalis. The sequence continues at coordinate 10,840,134 of OU963897.1, read as the reverse complement.
AATTAAAACAGCGAGCATAAGTTTTATATGGATAAAACAAAAAGAAAATGAGTAGAATACGAGTGGTGCGCACTACTTTACGACCGATATCATAGTATCTTTAATTTATATAGAGTCGGGTTCAGCTTTTAGTTTTTCGTTAAAGATTTGGTACCCTACTCTAAGAATCTGTCATGATGAAATGAGAAGTTGCTAGAAAAAATAGCTAAATAGTTTAGCTACAAATTTTATTAAATTGTAGCTGTGTGATACCAAATAATAGCTAGATCTAGCTATAAAGTTGCTAAGTTGGCATCACTGATTGGGACGTCCTGCGCAAATCGGGGCACCTGGCAATACTACCCATGTCCCACCCACTGCTTGCGCTGGGTCTAAGCGGTTCAAAGTTGCGGGAACACGGGTAAACGGTGTAACATGTAAAGTGCCGTATATGAAGTTATCTTGTTGCTCGTAGAGAAGTGAGAGGGTAGCCGGCGCGGAACTGCTGTTCGAGCAGATATGATATGATAAAGCTTTTTAAAGTAAAACTTTTAGATTAAATCGCTACAATTTTTTTCTTTCATCTTTAATATGTCGCAGAACATTTTTAATTGTTATTGAAAATCAGACTTTATCAACATTCATCGGTGGTTCAGTGGTAGAAAGCTGCTATACGGCTTGGGTTCGAATCCCTATTAAATCCTAAATTATTTTAAAAGTTTCATTTGCGTCGTGGTTTCATTAAACCAAACCAATTTTTTTTCGAAAGTCAACTTTCAAACTGCAGTTGAGTTTGATAGTTGAGTATCGAAATAATGTTTTATCATTATTTTCATATCGTGGTACTCATGATAAGGCTTAGTCTTATGAACGTATCATGTTGTTCGTAGAAGAGTGAGAGGGCAGCCGGTACCGGCACTGCTGCGCGAGCTAAATACCCGCATCTGCCCCTGTAGCATGACCAACGAAACAGGATATGATAAAGCGATATATCGGCATTAACTGGCAGATTACAGTGGAGTTTGACAGTTAAGACTCGATAAAAAGCTTTATCATATCCCGTTTCGGTGGTCATGCTAGAGGGGATGATCTGAGCATAAGCACCGCGATGTGATATGATAAAGCTTTTCTTCGACAATTAACTGTCACACTACAGTTGAGTTTGTAAGCTATTTTTCGCCACTCAACTGTCAAAATCCATGGTTGTTTGACATTTAAGTGGCGAAATAAAGTTTTTGATGTGTAACATCTTTCCTCTCGCTTTCCTGCAATTTGTGGGAGTGATTTCGTGAAATGGGACGGAAGTGTGTAACAGGAAGTCGCGAAAGCGCGCGCTATTTGATTTGAATTTAGAACATAATGTTCAAATGGCTTATTCCTTTTGTAGCAGGTTTTATTTCTTTTTTTACTAATATAAGGTGAGGTTTCAAATGTTACACATCATACGCGACTACTGTAAGGCTCGCTCGTTTGTTTTAATTTCATATCGTGGTGTTGCGGCGCTTATTATAGGGAAGCTTAGTCGTATGAACGTATCGTGTTGCTCGTAGAGGAGTGAGAGGGCAGCCGGTGCCGGCGTTGCTGCGCGAGCTGGTGCTGCAGCGGCTCGCGCGCCTGCTCTTCATCAACTTAGACACAGACTCGCCAAAGGTTCGTAATATTTAAATATTATTATTTCATATTCTTTAATTTTTATTTTAAGATTAACAATGTGACTACAGGGATGAGATAAAAATAATTGAGATAAATCACTAACGAGTGTGTTGTTTACACGTGGTGTTTCGTTTAATTCTTTTTTTTTATTTCCGAAGACGTAGATTAGTTATTTTTTATGTATGAAGGAATTATTGGAAACCAGTGGCTTACTGATTAAAAGTATCAACTATAATATACATTAGTGTATTACAGTTACGTTAAAAAACGTAGCGCGGATTATATACAAAGTCCATTGGAGAGTTTAGACAGTAATTCAACTTGTGACTTTTCTAACACATAAGTATGTCTAACATCTCCATTGGAGATAATTATGATCATATTTATTTTAATCAAGAATAATTTTATGAATACCTTTAAAAAAATTATTTGGGTTTTGTTTTTATTTTTTATGATATTAACGATACGAGTTTTTATTTTAGTTTTTATTATCATTTTGTCACCCTGTTCCCCATTTTATCACTTGCATTCACCGCAACGATAATTAAGGTCTTGATAGTTATAACTTCAACATGTACTTTTTTGTTTACCTTAATAACCAATTTCAAAGAATTTCAGTAAAAAAATAAATCAGGGCTTGCGTAAATCGCTTAAGTATTCAATTGTCTTTTTGACAAGACTTCTTTGTTGTTCGTGGCAAGTTAATGATGTGCAAAGGATAAAAGATTCTCCACGCGAGTTTTAAAGGCTTAGTACACGAAAAATGCCACTCTCTTTATATGCAGACGAAGAAAATGTGTTGCTTTCGTGCAGTTTTCTTTTCTAAAGAATCTGTAGCTTGCAAACACTGTCTTCACCTGAACTTCCTTTTACCAATTTTGAAAGCACCACACGAAAAGCTGCTTTGTTGTGCAAATTTTATGCTGTACACGTTTGAATACGGTAAATTCTTAAAGCAAAAGTAGAAAAATGTTTTTGCAAAAGTGGAAATAGATAAGCATTCTGTTAATAAATTAACATCATTTAAAATGTTTCGTTGACGACTTGCCGTTTGTCTTCGTGTCGTTCTTGGAAATGTTAGTAAGATTCAGACTTAGTTATAATTTTTATTTTAAAAGCATGTAACTGCTTGATGTTTAAATCTAAAGAAAATATAACGAGATAAAGACTCAGATTTTTACCTATACTCATATTGGCTAAGGCTTTGGGTACATCACTACCGAATTTCACAATCTGATTTTTTCGAATAACATCTAACAAATGAATAAATAACAGAATGCAACGAATTTCAATTTAAATAAAAAAAAACTCTGATATAAATATCAAATGCGTAGTTCAGGTATGATTAATTAGACTATGAAAAAACTTGGAGAAAGCGATTAAATCGCTGTAATTAGTTTTGCAATGTTAAAGAAACATTTCTTTTTATATTGTTTTTTTTTTTGTATTCGCCCGCTAAATTCCAGTCAAGTTTTATCCTCGGCTTTAATTTCGAATACATATTTTTTATGTAATTCTACCTTATGGTGGTGTTGTGTTTTCTGTCTGTGTGTAAAGTCTAAGGCTCCATTGCAAAACAATAAGGTGGATTTTCGATTATACGTAGGAACGTATCCTTAAACAACGGAAACAGACAAGTTATTTTCTGAGGAACAATTTTTGACACGACAGATTTTCCGCCTCCCTGTGGATACCTCCCCATAATGTTGACGTTACAATGCGATATTCAAACTCATAACTTTAACACGAGATTTATAAACAAGCTTGCCGTTCCATGTTTAAGACTCCAAAAATCAAAAGGTTCATTTCTGGGATGTAGTATTGCATTGTTTAACAAAGTTCCCCAAGAATTGATTGAGTTTCCAGTAACCAAATTTAAATCTCAGATCAAGAATACTCTTATGAATAAGGGCTATTATAAAGTTAATGATTGTCTAAATGATGGTAATGTATGGACATAGTGTTTCTTGTAATTTGTTATTTAATGGGTATTAGTCAGTTTTTGTAACAGTAATATGGTACCTATCTAATGCCGCTTCCTATATACCAAATGTAAAATTTATTGTAACTATAATCTATATCCTAAATGATGTAATGGAAGGTGACTTCAGAGATACTTCTGATACATCATTATCATCATCATTAGATACATCATTTTTCAACTTAACGACTCTATATATAATAATACAGGGAGAAAAAAGCAGCCCTTGCTGAGTTTATAAGTACAAGGTCTCCCGCCGTAGTTTTGCGAACCGATGGCGTAGCTTCTTGACCTTCACAAGTGCTTGTAACAGCCTAAACTGAATAAATGACTTAAGCTGATAACTGGTGATGAAAAGTGGATCACGTACGTCAATAACGTGTGAAAAAGGTCGTGTTAGGGTCAGGCCAAGCTTCACAGACTGGTGGAGCCCGGATTATCTCGCAACTAGGTGATGCTGTGTACATGGTGGGATTGGAAGGGCATTATTCATTATGAGCTGTTACCGCCAGGCAGGACCATCGATTCTGAACTCTACTGCAAACAACTGGTGAAACTAAAGCAAGAGGTTGAGAGAAAGCGGCCGGAATTAATCAACAGAAGGGGTGTGGTTTTTCATCATGATAACGTTAGAACTCACACATTTTTAACCACTCAGCAAAAATTACGAGACTTTGACTGGGGAGATGTTAATGCATCCGCCGTATAGTTCTGATAATCTTAAGATTTCCACCTGTTTCGGTCTCTTCAGAATTTTTTAGGCAGTGTCAGGTTAACATCGCGATAAAACTGCCAAAAAGCCTTGTCGCGGTCAGATCGATCAGAATCCCCAAAATTTCTATAGCCATGGGATCATGTCCTTACCTTAACTATGGCAAAAAAATATCGAACAAAATGGTACCTACATACTGTAGTTAAATGTCAATAAACTTTATTAAATGATGTTTTTAATTTTCATATAATATGCGAAGAAACTTTTTCCCCAACCTAATATAAAAAAAACTTGCGTCTGTTTTTTCATTTTAAGCGAATTATCTTGCAAGTGGCTCAGGAATCAGTAAGTTTATATCGTTGCTTCAACGATGATTCTACCTAAATCAGGGATTTGTAACGCTTTTTAATTGTTTAAATGAGCTTAGATACTGATCCTTAGATTAGCTGAACGAAAATGTTATTCATAAGATACCTAGATAAATGTACCTACTTGAAACGTGATTCGAAGCCTTCTGGGCCGATTTAAGATGAATCACATACAATAACGATTTTTCGCTACGCTCAGCAAATACCTAGCAAATAATATAAGATAGAAAAATATGTTTACCTCAATGCGCAAAATGATAGACATTCATGAAAATATGTTATATTTTATTAAAAATACTTACATATTGGGAGATTACATATTCAAATATACATATTATGTTCTTTATTCAATACAGTTTCTAATTTGTTAATTCTAGAAAAGCAAAAAAATATGGTAACCCATCATAGTCTACTTCTTTCACTACGTCCTTTTGTCATATACAGATATAAAACCCCAAACATCACACCGCAACGTATTTTACGTTGTACCTACATCCATAACTGTCTGTCATCAAATAATAAATAAATATACAAACACTCACACCAATTAGCCTAGACCCAAAGTAAGCACTGTAGGTTTGTGTTATGAGATACTGGGGTAACGGATAGAATACATATACTGATACATATATAAGTATATTTATATAGCAATACATATTAAACATCCTTAACTGGAGTACAAATACCATAAATATTAATATGAAAAGTATTGCACTGTCGTGTTGGCGTTGGCACTGTATATTTATCAAGTTCATGACAACTCTTCCTTGTTGTCCACAATGTATTTGGGTTTTATGTTTCTGGGTTGTATTTCCTTGATTGTGTGGACAAAATTGAGCTAAGACACATCGTGTGAAAGGTTTTCTATGACAATGACTAATGAGCATTTATGTAGGTAATTGTTCCTTATATTTCCAACCCAACTAATCTTTTAGTAACTTCAGATATCATTACAGAATTAAATTAAATTTATATTATTCAGGCGTTAACGTATCTTTATTCAGTTAGATTCTCGAATCTATCGCGACGTAGTTAACTTAATTTATGTGTTTTTATTGGCACAAATAGAATCCAATTAAACAGTGCGAATAAAAATAAGTACCTATGAAACCAAAGCAAAAAAATATCAATTGCTGAATGATTGCAATCTGATGAGTATTAATTCATAAAACACATGTCTGGAGATTAATTCAAAATTAATAGCTACGTAGCTTTTGAATACATATTTTGTATTCAGTCTTGTTTACACGGAATGGAAAAGGGTTTTCAGACGCTATGTTAGCACAATTAAATTAAAAACAATTTACAATTCGTTTAAATCTTTCATTTATAAATACCTATGTTTCGTTGTCTAATGTATACTTAAGAACTGTTCACATCAACTGTAAATCTATAGCGATATATGGGTATGTGAATAATTTTTAGTTTTCGCTAATGACACATAACGACGGATAGTGGATAAAGATTGATCGATTTACTTACTTGTTCAAAATATTTTTTGCTCAACGTCAAATAGTTTCACTATTGTATCCGATTGGATACAATAGTAGTCATTGGTCATTTGTTTTTCTGTGTAGAGATGACCATAGTAGATTTACTATAGTCGTCTTTACACAGAAAAGCAAATGACTGATAATAGGAAAAAAATATGTAAGTATTATTGAGGTAGATACATTTATTGGTAAATTGATAATTTTGGTTTTAGTTATGGCTAAAGTATTTCCTTAACAGTGTGTTTGTTACATATTTTTCATATGCCTCTCGATCCTCCATGGTCGGTAAAGTAAACCTTGTTATGTTTGTGCTGGTTGATAAACGTAGTGCAGTACTGCTAACATCTTAGGTAATATCGTTAAGTGAAAATTATGATATGATACTGAGGATAGTAATGTATCCTCTGTTTTGACAGAATTTTACAAGATTGTCAGCTATACTGATGGGAGCAAAGGTAAAACATATAATAATGCGCCAAAGGTAAAATATTTAATAAACCATTCACCATCTCTTCAATGCAGATATTAAAAACCCTTTAACGGCAGGCTTTTTCGGAACTATTATTGACAACATGCTGGCACATTATTGTCAACTGTTTATATCCAACCAATAGATACCAAATATTGACATCATTGAAGTTTGGCTACGGGAGTAGTGGGCAATGGTCATAACACACATATCAACTCGGAAAGGGATCGTTACCGTGTCAAATCGAGCCGTTCAGTATTCTTTGTCTGAAACTCCATACTACAACGCATAATAAACCGAATCGTAACGTAATTACCGCGTTGCGGTGCGAGGTCAAATTGTAGTTCCAGCGTAAACACGGTAAACATCTCGCTGTACCCTAGCTGACGTCTCTTAGTCCCCATCCCCCTCGCGCATTCGGATTCAAACTGATAGAACTGGTGCCGCCTAGCCGTCAACTAGCGGTCGGCGAGCCGTAAGCGTACCGTAGTAATGACCTTAAAATGTGTTTATGACTGCTGTCATATTTTATAATTCCTTTCTTTTTTTACTAAGAACTTATCTTACTTCGAAGGTAGGTATATATTTTTGTTATTATTATTGCGAAGGGTGAGAGCAGCGTGGTGGCTTCGGGAGTGGTGGGCGTCCAGGTGAACCCGCGCACGGGGTCGCGGCTGAAGGCCGAGGTGCGCTGCGACGGTGCGCCCGCGCTGCCACCCTCGCCTCGCTTCACGAGGCACAACCACAACCATCACGGTGAGTGCATTATCTCATCTTATAAAATATCTACCTATCTATCATCTTGAAGCACGGCTATGCACGAATTTGCGATTTTGTCGATTTTTTTTTACCACGTACGACAAAACTGTGGAATACATTGGCACCAACAGCATTTCTGGACCAATACGACCCGAAAACCGTCAAAAGAAGAGATTAAACCTTCCCAAAAGGCTGACATTGTATTTGTGATACTTCTGCAGATGTTCAAGGGCGACGGTGATCACTTACCATCTGGTGAGCCGCCAGCTAGTATGCCCCTATAATATGAAAAAAAAAACTGGAGGAGCTCAAAGGTGCAAGTGGTTAAGCAGCTTTTCCAATTTTCGGTTCATTTGACCGGCTTCATTGTTCATTTGTTCAGGTGACCAGATACTTATTATCTCAAGCTCTTTTGTGCTTCGAAAGGCACATTAAGCCGTTGGTCCCGGCTGCATTTGCAGTCGTTAGCACCAATCCATACTGGGTCTCCGTGTTTTGTTGGTCAAGTTAATGGGGCTTGTGTCATCTAAATCCATATCATCTAATACTAATTCATCTCTTCTTTTTGTCCTTTATATTTATACTAGCTGACCCAGCGAACTTCGTACCGCAAAAAAAAATAGGAGTTGTCCAGCGGACAAAATTGTGAATCTAAACCATTCTCAGATCCCCTTGAACACACACAAAAAATTTCATCAAAATCGGTCCAGTCGTTTAAGAGAATTTCAGTGACATACACACTCACAGAAGAATTATATATATAAAGATATCTCAGGATATCTTGGGATATGTACTGGTAGTGATTTTAAGTTGGCATTATTTGTATAATTGTTGGCATTGGCAGAATTCAATGTTTTTTGGAGAACATTGTTAGTTAATCGTCCGTATGTTTTCCTAGTCGAATTCAAGTCAAGCGGAAAAGATCCCTGCTCATAGTCCCAGAAAAGGTCCGAAGCTATGAACACGGTCTCGTAAATAACCTGTCTCGAGCTGACAGATGTTAAATGTGCCGGAAAAGCTAGGAGAGAGATAAAGGTGTAGTAATGAACAGTGTATTACGCCATTTACATCTCAGTATATGTAGTTATCTTCTGAAATAAATAGAGGAACGATTTCGTTCATTACACACTACTTATCGCTGTACCATGAACTCTCGACGTGACTCAATTTAAATTGGTAAAGTGAGACACCGCTAAAGGTTTATTATATTTTAAGCATTTAACTTCTAGATTTATAAATTAAAGGATTTATTTACTTAAGTGGGGACCACAAGAAGCAATATAAAAGTTCATTTACCTTAGACGAGACTATGGGACTGACAGACTAATAACCATCTATTTTATTTAATACTAGCGACCGCCCGCGACTTCGTGCGCGTGGAGTTAGTTAGAAATAAATGTTCACTGCTCATTCCCCGTAGGTGATAGCGTGATAATATGTAGCCTATGTGTTGACCCGACTTCTTAATAATATTCTTGCCAATTTTGAATTAAATCATGCAGTACTTTTGGAGTTTATCCCGGACATACATACAGACAAACAGACAAAAATTCTTAAAAACTATATTTTTGGCTTCGGTATCGATTGTAGATCACACCCCAAGTATTCTTGTAAAAAAATATTCAAGGTACAGTTTTGACTTTCCTACCATTTTATTCTATGTATAGATATATGACATTAGGTCTCAAATGGTCATGTCACGCCATCGTTGTGGCGCCGAGATTGCCAAAAAACATGGACTTATTTTCGTTTCCGTCCGTGTCTTTCCGATACTACTGGTGGTAATAACTAACAAATTTTCTTTTCTTTTGAGCTGTTTTGATTTATTCAGAAGAATCGACATCAGAATAAATAACCTGTTGAACCTTGGCACTATGTGTACCTAGGCCACTGGGCTAGATTTAAATATTCGCGCGATACTAAATTCTACTATCTATGGTATTCGGTACGTCACTACAGACTATTCAATGTGAAGTTAGTCGTATACCGCCATTAAGCCGGTGTTTGGTATTATTGACGTTGAAACTTTTTCTGGCGAAAAAAGTAAGTATTTCTAATATATTTTAACGTCCGATAGTTACGAAAGTTTTATAAAAGTCACTTGACTTTTATATGCTATCGGTTCTTTTATTAAACAAGTGTCAAAGCAGTAAAAAACTTCCAAGATAAGTAACCTTTAAACTATTTAAAATCCATCGTTTTGTTGAAGTTGGAGTAGTGTTGTACCTCGGTCACTGTCGATCAGTTGTTCCTTGGTCAGTGGCCAAGGTACAACCTGGATGTTGTACTTTGGCCATGAGAATATTATATTAAATTATTTCACACTCACGTTCTAAATTCATAATCAAGTATCTTTATTTTTTCAGAAATCATGCCTAGAAGTAAAGACAAGAAGAAAAGGACGCCTATTAATGAGGCAGATCTGACAAATGCAATAAAAATGATTAAAGAGAAAAAGTTCTCCACTTTCGGTGCTTCCAAACATTTTGGACTACCAAGAACAACTTTGCGTCGTCATTTAAAGCACTGTTTGGAAATAGGTAAGGATGTAAGCAAGTTACACGAAAACCTTGCAGTTAATCAAGTTTTTGATCGTACCGAAGAGAATAGTCTGGTGGACTATATTAAAGAGGCAGCGCACTTGCAATTTGGATTAACTCTAAAAGACGTGAAAATACTTGCATACCAATTTGCAAAAGCGAATGGAAAAAAGTACCCTAAAAGCTAGGATACAAACAAAATGGCTGGAGATTATTGGCTGAGATTATTCAGGAAGCGATACCAGAACGAATTGTCTTTGAGAAAACCTGAAGCTACTAGTTTAGCTCGCTCTTCGGCATTTAACAAACATACTGTGGGTTAAACATTCGACAATTTTAAGAAAGTCCTTTCTCAATGTCCCTCTGACATAAAAGCGACTGATATCTGGAATTTAGACGAAACTGGATTGTCCACTGTTCATATACCTCCAAAGATATTAGCACCTCTTGGCGTGAAATAAGTTGGGTCAATGACTAGCGCTGAAAGAGGAACGACGGTTACAATGATAGCGGCTATTAATGCAGGTGGTGGATTCATTCCACCCATGTTGATATTCCCTCGCGTAAACTTTAAAGATTTTATGATAACTGGAGCTCCGGAAGGCAGTATTGGTGGTGCCAATCCATCCGGTTGGTCAAACGAGTCCATGTTTGTAATATTCCTCCAGCATTTTATTAAATATGCAAAGCCGACCAAAGAACAACCAATTATTCTTATAATGGACAATCATGAAAGTCATATTTCAGTACCGGCAATACAAATGGCCAAAGATAATTATGTTAAACTTATTACTCTACATCCACATACTAGTAACCATATGCAACCACTAGACAAGTCAGTTTTTGGGCCTTTCAAGACTTATTTTAATACAGCAGCTAACGAGTTACTAATGTCACCAGGTCATGTGGGAAAACCATTAACTATATATGATATTGCTGGCTTGGTGGGAAAAGCTTTTCCTCTTGCCTTCACACCAAATAATATTTGTAAAGGTTTTAGTTCAACTGGTTTCCATCCTTTAAATGAAAACATCTACACAGATGCTGATTTTATGCCTGCATCCTATTCTGATCGTCCATTTATTGAAAAATCACCCACCAGAATTGATGAGGTGCTCTTTAATCAGCCGACTGTTTCAGATTTCGAAGTTATACACGTAAACTCGCCAACTTTGATATCGCCGGCTGTAATACGCCCTCATCCAAAAGCCGAACCTCGTAAAGAAACACGAAAAGGACGACAAAAAGGAAGATCCAGAATTTTGACCGATACACCAGAAAAGCAAGAAATTGAAAATATAAAGGGCAAAAAACATGTTACTACAAAATTTAATCAAGCAGAGTCCATAAATATTTTGGGAAAAAATAGATTTCAAAATAAAACCAGATTCAATAATGCAAAAAAGATAAAAAGAAGAATACTATCCGAAACAGAAACCAGTGAAGATTCTACCAACTATTCACCGAGTGACACACCTGACGGTGCCTCCGACAATGACAGCGAAGATGAACATGCTGATAAAGAAAATTACAATATTGGAGACTATGTTATATTTGTATATGAAGGTTCCTTTTTTGTCGGAAAAGTAAAATCCATATCTGAAGAGGGCGTGTTACTGAAATCGATGCAAAAATCACTTAAAAACTGGAAATGGCCTGAAAAAGAGGATTTGAATTTGTACCCGAAAAGTGACATTAAAGAAAAAATTAAAACCCCACAAAAAGTAAACAAGAATAGAGAAATTTATTATGTTCCAGAGATACAGAAGTACTGGGACTTCTACTAAATCCTTACGGCTGAATAATATATTTACTAAAAGTGTTCATATAATAGCTAGTCTTAATGAGTGATTAAAAAGTTAAGAGAGAAATAATGATTAAAAAGTTAAATGTTTAAATATTTTATTTTCTACGATTTCGAAGGCAGGATTGATTTGCATCTAGTCTACTCATTTTTAAATTTGTAATGTGGAAAAACAGTAGTTACGAGTTAGCTGCAATGTTAAAGATTTTCTTTAAAATAAAAAAAAAATAACTATGAATGTTATTTTGATTTTATTCAAAACTCCTAAAGTGTTTTGTTGAATATAATAATAGAGCGCTGAAATTAAATGATTTTGGTTCATAAAAGTTAATAATTTACTTAAATTACCCCCAATTTCTCCATATGTCCTAGGTACACCGTAGTATTGGCCCAGGTACATAGGGTATGTCGTACCTTGGCCTTACTTACCATTATTTCTTTGACTTTTAAAATATATTTAAATATGAAATATACATTTCTGATATTTTTTTAGAGAGTAACTAAATAATTGACCTTTCAAAATATGCAAATATGATTCGTGTGCTGTACGTTTAATCAAAATAAAAAATACATATCTAAAATACTGTCCTAGGTACAACAGGTTCCCTAGTACATTGTTGTCCTTATTTTAAGAAATGAATTAAGTAATTATCTTTATATATATAATTCTTCTGTGAGTGTGTATGTCACTGAACTTCTCTTAAACGACTGGACCGATTTTGATGAAATTTTTTGTGTGTGTTCAAGGGGATCTGAGAATGGTTTAGATTCACAATTTTGTCCGCTGGACAACCCCTATTTTTTTAGGGCGGTACGAAGTTCGCTGGGTCAGCTAGTATCTTATAAAATATTAATTATAAAAATATACGTTTGCTACATTTTAATGAAATATATGCCTATTAAAATGAAAAAAGTTTTTATATTTTCAAAAATAGTGCCAACCCCTGCATTGGCTAATGACCTTTCATGGACTTTGTTTATATTTTGTATCGCTTTTCGTTTGCCATTATAGATGAGCAATTCACACAGGTGGGCATAAGCCGAGTCTTTTGGGTTTAAACCCGTAAACACTCAATTACTTGGGTTTTTATTATTTTTAAATTAAATTTGAAGTATTATCTGCTTCTAGACTTGACTAAATGCAATCTGGTACATTGGGCCACAGTTCTAGCTACCGTCCATTTCCGGTTTTGCCTTTCGTTCTCATCAAATAGTATTTTATGCAATAGAATGAGGCGACATGACCGGAAATTAGTTGCTTGAGCATTTTTTTTTATAGATAGATCCATATAGATATGCATCAGAGAGAATGGAAATTTTGGAGAAAATAAAAGTGTAAAGCTCCAATTCTGCATTTTTAAAATTGCTCCTGCGCGTCACCTGCTGGCCGAGTAAGATGGCCTTAAAGTTTTTACTAAAACAGTTATCAAGCTATGTTAATCTTGAAAAATAAAAACATGTACCTACTGCTTTATTACAAAACGCTGACTAAAGTTAAACCCATTCTTAAAAATATCGCTGTCACATTTGTTTGTTAAAAAGAAGACAAAGACAGTATTAGATTATAGGGTTTAAATTAAACCAAGCCTTTCCCTAGTCCACGTTTTGGAATAAAGCGGGTAAAGTTTATTATCTGGATTTAATGTTCATTCCAAACATGGTATACATTATTTATTATTAAATATTATTTGTAACTCGCAGCTCTGTAACTTTTTGGGCCTTACTATGTGACTCGAAAATAATGTGGTTTACAGAATAAAAAGCTGTGCGACTGAGTTTGCTTTTATTTAAAAAGAGATATAACAAAATAAAAATTAATAGTTAAAAGAAAAACTAAAAACACACTTTTATTTCCTGCACTAAAAAGCCAAAAATATACTTTTTCTTTACTTCATTAGGACCTTAGAGTTAGCCATGTTTATAGTTTATTTTATCATACGTATATAACTGAAAAAGCGTGGGCGTTATTCATTGTAATATTTATCAATTCAATTAATATATCACGTGATTCATAATGCTTAACAATTCAGTTAAAAATTATAATGAAGCGCCCCACGCTTTTTCAATTATATATGTATGTTAAAATAAACTATAAACTTGGCCAACTCTAAGGCCCTAATAAAGTAAACAGAGAGTATATTTTGTTTATTTTTAACTTTTTAGTGCAGTAAATAAAAGCGTGTTTTCAGTTTATATTTTAACTATTAATTTATATTAATTACTCTTTTTAGTTTCAGTCATCAGGAAAAAATAATAGAATATGAACGAATAAGAGGAATCTAATGAGCCCAAACTCGATATGTTTACTAGTAGACAGTCCAAGGTTCCATCAGCCACCTTCCAGTCCCATTATCAGACCAGCATCGACTATATAATCTACATATAATTGCCAAGTTTCATGATGATACAAGAATTAGAAGTGCGTGTAATTTAGATTCTTAGATTTTATTACGATAAAAGCGTGTTAAAAATGTAGCCAATCACAATCAGATTCAACATATTAATTAACATATAACATATTGGCCATACTTTAAGGTTTCAGACAGGATTTGAACCCACACCTATCGACCGGATTTCGGAAGATGGGGTTTTATCAGAAATCTGGTCCGAACGGATTTTTCTAGTAAAATTTTCTTTAGATTCATAAACGCTATAGGTACTCAAAGAGAGCAACGATTTGCTTCGACCACTGTTTTTCGATTTCGTCAGATGTTCATAGTAATGGCCCCTAATAAAGTAGGTACGCAAACTTTCATTTATCACGTCTGTAAAAGTTTTAGCTCTAAACGATTGTAGTTTGTAACAGATGTCGTTTTAACAATGCTCGAAGTAATTTATTTAATTGTTTTAATTTTAACAATTATTGAACTGTAAGATTTTGAAATCCAAAGAAAATTAAACTGGAAAATAATCAACTTTGCTGCAGGTGGTTTCTTCTTTCGAATGCCTGATACTTGTAAAAGTGTCTCCTTTGACATTGAAGTCACCTCACCAGCAAATGTGAAAAAGTGGCACCGCCTTGCAGCTTAAAGTATACTTAGACAAATTCGTCCATTAAATTAGTTAGATAGTGCATTCGCCTACATAGTGAAAGACGCAGGTCCGAATCCAGCCCAACACCTAGATTTTTTTCTAGTAAAATAAGTTCCTTTACCCCGTAATTCTTTAAGAAACTCTCACTTTGTTTTTATAACCTTGACGACGATGCTACATGGCATCGTTATAAGTTTGATTTAGATAACTGTCAAATATTTCGAGTCATTTAAATGATAGTATTTATTTAGACTAGCTAACTACTAATTTCTTTCTTATTTTCAGACCTAATCTGAAAATAAGAAAGAAATTACAAAAAGTAAATTGAAATAATATAAAAATAGTAATGCATGATAATATGAGAATGCTTAGTAATAATCGTTAAGGCCAGTCAGCTAATGGACGCAGGTGTGCTAGGTAGTTACAATAAGATAAATAACGTCGGACAGAATTCTATATTATTATTATATTCACAACTGATGTAGGGAGTAAGTCACTATACGAAATTTGTTAGTACAAAACGCTGTTTTATTGCAATGCTATTAATTTTTTAGAAAGTTAGGCTAATGCACAAAATAGTTTTCTCGACAATGATACAGTTTTTGAAACAAAAAAAATGTGAACACACTAGACTGTGTTCCGTTGCCAAATCTGAGTTCTCGAGTTTCGTTCCTGGTTGGTGCAGTAATGAGAATGAATTCTCGATAAGGCATTTTATTTTATTTATCATTCTCACATAGGATCCAACATTCTTTTCACATGTCTAAACCAGCGGAGCGTGCTTCTTGAGCGTATACGTTATGCATGTTAATCTGCGAATTCTACATAGCGCTTGCAAATTGACTGTTTTTATTAACCGACTTCAAAGAGTATGTTTTTGTATGTATCTTATGTGATTTTTTCGACAATTTTAGGAGAATTAAGTCCATTCCCCCATTTTCTAACACCTCTCACCTCCGCTCATATATCGTTTGAATCAGCATCACGCTGTATATTTACCACCAAGAAGTTTTCCCAACACTCAATTTACTCAATTTTTACTTTCTTAATAACACCATATCACCAGTGTATCTTCCGTCTATACTATTAAAAACACATCCAAGATATACGATCTCAATTATTTGCTTCAGTACTGTATCGTCAACTGCAATCATAACAAATTTTTCTTATTATGGTGCCTCCCAAACTAGTAAAGGTCGGACATCTCTGCATTTTTTTTTCTTTCTGATTGCCAAGCTCAAGGAGTTCAGCTGTGCTGTCTAAGTTTCGTCATCAGGATTTTCTTCTCGAACGGCTTTTCTCTATCGAACTAATTTTCTCTTCATTATTAGGAGCAGGAGCTCGTATCTACCGTGTCTAAGTTCATGTCGAAAATAAGCAACTTTTCGCTGTTTGATGGTCTACAAAAGCTTGCGTTTTTAGCTAACCCTGAATATAAATAATGGTCATTTTGGATAATGTCAGTTTATTTTAACAATACATTTCGTGAAAGTCTGCCCGAATTTCCGCTACTTCAGAACCTCGTTAAAATACACCAAAAGAGTTATGTGCAATTATTTGATTATATCTTAGGAAGATTTTTATTTAAAGAGATTACTAAACATTACCTGCGAGATAGACGCATAATTCCACAAGTCGAGAGCAAATGGTGAATGAGAAGATGTATTATGTACTTACATCTTAAGCGAAGAAAATCTTATGTTTTAAAATTATTTCTTTGCGTGTTGTTGGTAGGTACTTATGAAACTCGATTTAAGAACTTTGCTGATTTGTTTTGTAAAAGATAATTTATATAAAAGGTTTTACTTCAAACCATGGTGAAAAGCCCATCTTCCGTTAATTTTATTTCTGTTATTACACTGTGTTCCGGTACGTGAAGTTTTTGCGAGGTAATACGTTCAGAAAGAAATTTACGAATAGATATTGAATTTGCAAGTATTATGAGGTTCTAAATTTATACGAAAGAGAGAATTCTTTTTTTTTGTATCCTTGACCTTTAGTAGTTATTGGCATATAACAATGCAAGAACCCAGAAGTGATAGTACACATTAGTATTCAACTTTATTTGTGTGGTGTGGTGCAAAATATTTCGTTATATAATTTTATTTCTATCTGCAGCTCCTTTCAAACCGCTTTTCATCTGTTTTTTTTTCATAAATTCTACGCTTTGCGGCATGTGTGATGAGCTCCCCTATTATTTTTACATTTTGTATTTAAAATTAGGTATATTAAGTATATTTAATCAATATCAATTATTTACATTTAGTTTATTTTTATACTCATTATGGACATTATTGATTTTAATGAAAGTTTCTTTTCATGTTCCTCTTCAACGTCTAGTTACTTCAGTGCTGGCAGTGACATCACCATGACCCTGAACGACCAATTATCCTCTTCTTTTTCTAAGCAACGCTACGATTTTAATGTGGCGCACATCAATGTACAAAGCATTCCTGCGCATCACTCGGAACTTGTGGCGTCTATCTGCAGCTCGACAGTCGATGCTCTTCTTATGTCTGAATCTTTTCTTAAACCTTCTCTTCCTTCTTCGCAGTTTGCTCTTCCGGGTTTTAATCTCTTACGCAATGACAGGACCGGTAAGGCTAGTGGCGGGGTAGCGATCTACTTGCGTACTGACATACCGGCTCGTGTTATTAGTACGTCTCCTTCCCTTTATAGTGCCTCAGCAGAACATCTCTTCCTCGAAATATCTATTCTTCACACCAAATTACTTCTCGGTGTATTTTATTCTCCAAATCTCACTATAAATTACTTCGATTCTTTTGTTAAGTTGCTTGAGGAGTTGAGGCCGAGCTATCAACATCTGGTAATCATGGGTGACTTTAATACCTGCCTTCTCAAAGCTAATGCACGATCAACTAAACTACAGTCTATAATTTCTTCATACGATTTGCATATTCTTCCTACATCTCCCACTCATCATTTTCCCAATTACATACCTTCGCTTCTCGACCTTATGATAGTCTCTACCCCGATAAAGTGAATCCTCACGGACATTTAACTGCTAGTTTCTCTTATCATGATCTTATCTTTCTTTCATATAGACTTCGACCTCCCAAATCTAAACCCCGTTTTATATTGCGCCGCAATTACAAAGACATTGATCCTGACTCATTGCGACAAGCCGCCGAGGGCATGGATTGGTCGTCTGTATTTCAGGCGTCTTCCATTGACGACAAAGTTTGTAAATTTAACTCGCTTATACTTAACTTATTTGATTCGTTTGCTCCTTTGAAACGTATAAGGATGAAACACAAACCTGCTCCCTGGATTCATAATGATATTAAAGCACTCATGGCGTTAAGGGACAAAGTCAAAAGGAGCCTTAAACTGTGTCCCACTGATCAAAATTTGATTCGCTACAATACCCTTCGTAATCGCTGCAGTCGTATGTATGAGACGCTAAGAGACGTTTCTTCTATGATTCTCTGTCCAATCGCATTCCAGCTGATACCTGGAGATTTCTTCGTTCGGTAGGTGTAGGCAAGCCTGCTTCTACTGTTCCCACAGGCACGGACCTAAATACATTAAATAAGCATTTTTCTCTTCCTCCCCTATGTTTCGGCGACAATATGATATCTGATACACTCACAGAGCTTTCTTAACTCCCAAGACCTAAATGCCCCCTATTTGACTTCACGTCTGTCTCAGAAACCGACGTTAAAATATCTATTCTGGCCATATCCTCAGAGTCAGTTGGCGAGGACCAATTGTGCTCGAGAATGTTTAGTCCCATTCTGTATACAATGCTCCCTATAATTACCCATATTTTCAATTTTTCCTTGACATCTAAATCTTTTCCTAAAATCTGGAAAATGGCGCACATAATTTTCTCCTAAATTTCCTATTCCCTAAAATTTCCAATCCATCTATACCTAGTTACTTTCGTCCTATTTCCATCCTACCTTATCTTTCCAAAGTTCTCGAGCACATAGTCCATAAGCAATTTTCATCGTTTTTACAATCTCATAGTCTGCTGAACCGCTTCCAATTTGGTTTCCGTCCTGGCCACAGTACCGTCACTGCCTTACTAAACATCACTGACAATATTCGCTGGGCTATGGATAATAAAAAGCTGACTGCTTTGGTTTTACTTGATTTTAGCAGTGCCTTTACTTCTGTCCATTATTTTGACATCCTTCTTGGCATTTTTCACTCATTAAATGTCTCTTCTTCTACTCTTTCCTGGTTTGATTCTTATCTCCGGGGCCGCTCGCAGGGTATCCACCTTGACGATCTTATATCTAACTGGTGTGAGTTTTCTGCGGGTGTACCCCAGGGCGGTGTTCTCTCTCCACTTCTATTTTCCATTTTCATCAATTCGGTCACTAAATTTATCTTCTCCCACTTTCATCTCTACGCAGACGACTTGCAGCTCTATCGCCATTTTACTGTCGACGAAGTGGGCGGCAATTAATGAGGATCTTTCACGCATTAGTACTTGGGAAAAATCTTACGGTCTCCAGGTGAACCCTAATAAACCGCAAGCTATAATCATAGGGAGTAGGTACATGCAGAACGCTGCACATAACACTCACTTGCCATCAGTGTCATTAGATGGGATTGACATTCCATTTAGCGACACTGTTAAAAATCTTGGTATCACAATCGACTCCTACCTTTCCTGGGCGGCCCAAGTTGCTAATGTAAGTCAAAAAATGTACTACTCGCTCCATTCCCTCAAATGTCTTCAATATTTCTTACCTTTGCATTCCAAAATTTCACTCGCTCAGTCACTCATTCTTCCACGTCTCGATTATGCCGATGCTTGCTTCTTAGATGCCACAGAAACTTTATTGAACAAACTTGAGCGCCGCCTGCAGAACCTAGCTATCCGCTTTATCTTTGGTCTACGGAAGTATGATCATGTTTCCAAATTTCGTAAAGAACTCAAGTGGCTTCCTATACGTCTGCGCAGGAATCTGAGAATCCTTTGCCTCCTTTTCAACATCCTCTATAATCTCTCGTATCCATCCTATCTTCGGGAGCGATTTTCCTTTGTCCACTCTCCTACAGATCATTGTAGATCCCATCTCAAATCCCTCCTAAAATGTCCCACCTATAACACTGGCTTCGCATCCTATTCATTCACAGTACATGCCGTCCGCCTGTGGAATTCCCTGCCAGCAGGAATTACAGATTCCAGTTCTGTCTCGGTGTTTAAAAAGCGTCTAAAGGAACATTATTTATCTTCATGCCCTTAATCATGCCCTTACTTTTTCCATTGTTTCTTTTCTCTTCTTTGCGTCCATAATATATGTATGTATATATAGATATATATATATATTTATATATGTATTTATCTATATATCTATTATTAAAAGTATTAGTACCTATGTATAATTGTGTATGTCCCCTATTCTTAAGTATGTAACGTATATATTTAATCATAATTAGGTGTACACGCTGACTGGCTTTTCAATGTGCTTTCCTACAATGGGCCTGCTGGAAGAAATTTCAGGTTGAAATAAGCTGTGCCCTTGTACTATTATCTTATTTTGTAATCTCTTTCTATTTATATTTGTGTGTACAAAATTTATAAATAAAAATAAATAAATTCTGTTTGCTTATTGAATAATTAAAAAATAAAAGTAGGAATTTTTATAATCATATTAAAGAGTAGGTAACATAGTTTAAAAGTCTTATAGGTATCTCAGTTGTTTATTTATGTTGTTGATTGTTTGGCTTTTTTGTAACTTCTACCAGAATTTTATATAGTGTAATTGAACAACACAAGCTGTTACGAAGTTAGCGTTCCCAGTTATATATTTATTCATAATTTTGTTTATCTGTTTAATTAAACAGCCTACCATTCACAAAATAATTGAATAGCGAGGGGGGGGGGGGATTTCTATTTTAACCGATTTTATCTATATTTAATAATTTGGACATTAATTAAATATTCAAATTCGCGTGAACGAGCGATGACCGCATATTGGCTTTCTATTGGGATTTTCGGGTCTCTTATCTTCTATTTGGATAATATTATTATAATTTAGTTTTTTCGAATAATAAATTTACAATTACGATTAAACGCAGAGACTAGACAATAAAATGTCTTATTAGATAAAATAATTTCTTAGAAATTAACTTAGAAAAGTTCACAAAGACAAAGCTTTCATGACCTACATTCAAACATTTTGGTTACCATTTAAAGTTTTAAGTTTCTCTTACGAGAAAATTCTTAGAACAATTGCCTAACAAATATGGAAGCCGAACTATCTGATTAACTAGGATTTGGCAAATGGCAGATCACACTTCCAGTGACCCGTGAACCAGGTCCAAGTGACCCTACTCTAATCCAGTTACTGGTTGGCCCGATGCGAACGAGGGTAACAATCAGGTGTAATTTGTTTACCTCATATTAACCTGGTAAAAATGGGGTGCTGTACTATAATAAACTCAATTTCTGTTACTTTAGAAGTTCTAGTTTTCAGCGTAAGAGTTACGTACGAACCATTAACTCGATTTGATTGATATATAGACAAAATTTTCACAATAATGGAACTAATTACGACTCGAAAATATTTGCACTCAATAATCCAATATCAATATGACTGATAGCAATAAGTGTGCGATAGTACTACAAACAAGTAGCTAGGTACATACTCTAGTCTGATGTGTTAAAAATTAAAAAGAAAACACAGTAAACGTCATTGCCACTGCTTTATTATGATACCAATAATGAAAGAATTGTTTCATGAAGAACTTTTAAAAGCATTTCCGTTTTAAAGTTTACATTTGCTTTAGAGATACTTTTATAAAAGCAAACACATTAGATATTAATAGTTCACTTCACTGTGTGCTTAAGGTTAAATAAATTAAATTAACCACGTATGTAAATAGCATCTTTTAATTTTAAGTTACAGCGAATAGATTAGCAGAATAAAAACATTTAGTTGTGTTCCTTATTAGGGCTTTCAGATTTTTTGGTAAGCAGTAAGTAATTAATTATGGCAGATAATTTTTAACCTTTTTAATTATTTTCAATATCTAGTAATACCGTTCGTGCTCGTATTATATTTGTCTTGAAATGATGCTTTTTCTTAGAAGTCGTAACTGAAATGAGTTCGTACAATAGCGAAGACTTTTGAAGATTTATGTCGTTCCATGTTTTTATTGTAGGTTGCGTAATACGTGCGTAATGTTATTGGGATCAAAAATATGTCGTCATGCACACAGTCTATAAAAAAATAAAATTTTCGAAATTCGTCCCACAGTGAAAAATATATAATATAAAAGAATAGGGGATAAAGTTTGTGTGAAACAGAACAGAGAACAGAACATGGAATTTACACTTAAAATTTTATGTTCAACATTTTATTGAAGCTTCTAGGAGGATAGGATTCTTCTTGAAGGATAGATTGTTATTTTTGAAGTTGTGAATATGGGAATCGGTAATGAGGCAGCTGATTACCAAGAAAAGTAAGAAATGGTAAGTTCCATTTTTTGTATATCATTCCCCTCAGAAGTTAAAATAGGGCATTAAAGTAGACTTATCGGGTGAAGCCGCAGACGAAAAGCTAGTTTCTTATAAGGCAAATCAAAGCTGCAAATCAAATCAAAGCTTTAAAGAAGATGGAATGTATCAAAGCCCTGCACGAAGAGTATGCCTTGCATTGCTGATATTGCAGACTCGCACTCTGTTTTTCTACAAACAAAAGTTAATCATGGATTGGAATGGCTGAATTCGGATTGCAATCGGAACACACGTAGAGTTTATCCTGGATTAGTAGCACATGGGATACATTTTATCACACTAAAAGGTTGCACGGAGGGGACGGATTATAGTTTCGAAGTGTGCACGAGCGTAAACAGTGTTTGAGTTATGTACTTTGAGCTTAGATTATATTTTATGTACTACTTGCATTAGTTTGAAAGATACGGTTACTTTGAATTCAGGTAATTTAACCTAGGTAACATCTATTTAAAATATTCTTAACTTGGGCCCTTTCTTCTTCTTGCCCTTTCTCTTCTTCTTGTCCCTTACGGGCTTCGCTTCGGCTCTGCAAGGCCCACCGTGGATACAGTGGCAGCCGTTGCTTCACTACCCACTTCGCAGCCTTCTTCTTCCGCCGAACGACTTCACTCCACATCGTCCCTGGCTCTCTCTCTGCGCGATCAGCCGCCAGAGGCAGCCTCAATTTCTCTGGCGAGGGCAACCTCACCTCTCCTCCAGCGAAGCTAGCCGAGTGCTGGCTATCTCCCCTATGGATAGCATAAGGGAGCGTTTTAGCTCCTCAACTGCCTCTGGTGGTAGGAGTTGCGCTGGGGGACGATTTGCCTCGTCCGGTCCCTTTACCGCATCTCGCAGGGAGTCCACCTTCTTCCGCAGTTGCCTACTCGGCAATCTACCCCGTTGCCTCCATCATCTCCATATATTTTACTTTCGACGGCATGTTTCGTTCCGCCAGGAAGGCGACGACTTGGACTTTCGTTTTAATCGCCGCCCGCAGCTCCTCGTCTGTGAGATTAGACGACGGTTCACGCTTCTGCGCTGTCTTCTCCGTCCTCGGCGTTACCTGCGGAAGAGCTGCGCCCTTCCTTGGTCATAGGGTGGATGCGGACGTGAAAGGATCAGGAGCGGCCTCCTCTTGCCTTTTCCCAGTCGGGCCATTTATCCCGCAGTAGTCTTCAGCTCTACTAAAGTCAGCCTCGCTTAGCTCTCCACCTCTAAGGCGCAGTACTTCGCGATTCTCCTCTCCTACAGACACCTCGGTAATCCATTTAACCCCATGGGACCCGTTGATCCCATGGCGACGGTAGTCAGCCGGAGTGTGTTAAATATAAGGACTGGGTAGTGCACAAGTGAAACGAGCCGCTGCTAGTTACGCACTGCTTTATTTGACAGACACGACAGTGGTCGCAGCCATCTGCATATGTATATACATACATAACACTCCTCCCTCTTAGATGACTATCTACTTTAAATAAACTATTATATAAAAGAATTAACCATAACTGGGTTATACAAAAATATGCCTAATCACTTTCCGGTTCTTTAAACAAGCTTGTGTCTGTTTGAGGGGAAGTCTCAATCTCCTCATTCCTCCCCCCATTCTCTGTGTACTCCTGGCAGGCCGGCGGTGATTCACTCGGTAAGTACAACTCGGCTCTTCTATCTCGGCGCAACGCTGGCATATGACCGGAATCTGGTGGTGACAGGGAATCTACTGACAGAGGTGGTAATGACTCCACGTTGACAAGTGAGTGCGCCTCGTCGTTGGAAGCAAAGTGAGATGGACTGAGTTGTACCGGCGGCGGTGTAGTTGTAGGCGGTGGCGACGTTGGCGGTGAAGACGGCGACAATAGCGGCGGCGGCGGCGTTGTACATAACCCAGGTATGTATATATTGTCTTTTATCTCGCCTTTATATAACAATATTTGATTTTTGTGTCTCTTAATACATTCAGAGGTATTGCAATCCTGTATTAAATACAACACTTTCCCTACTCTTTTAATTATGATGCCTTTACACCATGTAAAATTGGATTTATTTGTGTATTTTTTATATAATACATTATCATGTTTTTTAAAGAAATCTTTTTTATTTAAAGTTATTTTATCAGATTGCGAACACTGTGAAATTTTCCCTAAGTTAGGTACTGCAGGTATCGAGGGTGACGATGGCTTGAGCGATATTAAATCTAGTCTTGAACGTAATTTATGACCAAATAATATTTGGGAAGGTGAATGGCCTGTGGTAGTATGGATTGAATTACGATAATCCATTAGGTATATTAATAATTTAATAGATGTGTCCCTAGCAGTATTACTCGACAGTAAAGAAGTCTTAATATCCTTCTTAACAATTTTTACAAAACTTTCTGCCTGCCCGTTACTGGCTGGATGATAAACGGGTGTAGTTAGGTGTGTAATACCATTTACTTTACAAAAAAATTCAAAATCTTGTGAGCAGAAAGCCGTTCCGTTGTCACTCACTAACGTCTTAGGGATACCAAACCGGGCCATAAAATCACACAATTTATTTTTTACTGCAGCTGAAGTGGTACTCGTATTCATGTTATATACTTCTACCCATTTCGAGTACGCATCCACAATAACTAGGTAGGTACAGTTCCTAATGGGCCCTAAGAAGTCTATGTGTACCCTAACGAACAGCCCGCACGGATATTCCCAGGACACAGGCGGTGCGCGGGGCGGCGCGGGGCGGCGCGGGGCGGAGCTGCGTACACACATCACACGAAGCTATCATGAGTTCCAAGGACTTATCAATACCGGGGAACCAAAACCGAGATCTAGCTTCTGCTTTTGTTTTTACGATTCCCAGGTGCGAAGTATGTAGTTCTTTCAAAATCACTTGATACAAACTCTCAGGTAAAACTATCTTGTGCCCTCTCATAACACAGCCCTGTTCAACCGATAGTTCTGATTTACATAAGAAATACGGTTTTATTCTTAAATCATTACATTTCGGTGGCCAACCATTGATAATAAATTTCATTATTTGATTTAGAATCACATCTTTATTAGTTTCTTCTCGTAACTTATTTAAGGTAACCGGCATACTGTCATTGTCCATGACAAAACAAATGTAAAGAGCGCGATCGCATCCTATCTCTGTCTCGCGGCAATTTTGTTCGGTGCACGTGCACCGCCCGCGCCGGCGAGAGTGCAGGTGCGGGCCGCCGCTGTCGCCTCTCGGAGCTGATAAGCTTGCGCGAGACAGATAATCTGCACAATTATCGCTGCTACGTACATATTCAATTGTGTAGTTATAACTACTAAGAAATATCGCATATCGCTGCAGCCTATTTGCAGACATTTCGGGTATTCCTTTATACGGACCGAAAATAGAAAGCAACGGTTTATGGTCCGTACGTAATATAAATGGCACTGATCGACCGTACAGATATTGGTGGAACCTACGGACTCCGTAAATAATAGCAGTGGCTTCTTTCTGTATTTGCGCATAACGTTTTTCAGCAGCATTTAATGTTCGAGATGCGTACGAGATGGGTTTTTCGGTGCCGTCTGCTTCGACTTGTGACAACACAGCCCCCAACCCACTCGGTGAAGCGTCCACTGTCAATATTAATTTAGATTTAGGATTAAAATGAGTTAAAACCTGTTCCGATGTCATGATTTTCTTTATACTATCGAATGCTGACTGATGTTCGGTTGACCAGCCCCATTTACGACCCTTTTTTAATAAATCATATAACGGGCTTAAAATGGACGATGCATTTGGTACAAAATTTCTATAATAGTTAATAAGGCCTAAAAATGACTGCAACTGATGAACATTTGTAGGCACCGAAGCTTCCGACATTGCTTTTACTTTCTCCGGTGCTTTCTTTAGTCCATCCCTTGACACAATATAACCTAAATAGCTAATCTCGTTCTTAAAGAAACTACATTTATCTTTATGTAAGGTTAGCCCGGCATCTTGCAGTCTACTCAGTACAGTGTCTAATCTCTCAAGATGCTCCTGGTGGTTAGCCCCCCCAAATATTAAAACATCGTCAAGCAGACAAACTACCCCGTCAACGCCGGTTAGGACGCTTTCAATGGCCTTTTGAAATATTGAAGGCGCGCTTGACAATCCAAACACCAATCTAGTGAAATTATAAAGCCCTTTGTGAGTATTTATGCATGTTAGACTTTGAGAATGTTCACTTAAAACAAGTTGATTATATGCGTTTGATAAGTCTAATTTCGAAAATAGTTTACCTCCGTGGATTTTGGAAAACAATTCATTAATTGTAGGTAATGGATATTGTTCCATTAGCAACTGTTTATTTATTGAAACGGAATAGTCGGCACATAGTCTTACCGATCCATCTCGTTTCAATACAGGTACTATGGGTGATGCATAGTTTGAGTATTGAACTGGTTTCAAAATGCCTAATCCGACCAATCTGTCGATCTCTTTACCTACTTTGTCTTTCAATGCAAATGCCACCGTACAAGCTTTAAAAAAAATTGGTTTAGCATTTTCTTTTACTTGTAAATTTATTGAATATTTATTAAATTTACCTAAACTGTCGGAAAATAATTGAGAGTATTTTCCTTGTAATTGCTTAATTAATGATTCTGTAGGTTGGCAATAATTAATAGGTAATAATTGTAATTTAAACTTAGCAATAAAATCCCTACCTAATAATGGCGGGCCACCTTCCTTAACTACGTAAAAATCTATTGTGTGAGTAGTTCCAGAGTAGTGAACCGGTAATTGCATTGTACCTATACAAACAATATGCCTACCATTATAGGACATTAACCTCTTCCGGGTAACTGATAACGACACATCTTTGAAATAAGTTTTGTAATATTTCTCAGAAATCACCGTTACTGCCGAACCACTGTCAATTTCGAATTGCAGCGAAAGGTTATTAATTAATATTGTTTCTACCATAGGCTCTCCAAACAAAGAACGGATATGATAAATCTTACCATCATCGCTCTCACCGTCCTCACCCTGGGCACCGCAATCCACTACGTAATTCACTTTGGGGCACATTTTACGTAAATGACCGCGCGTATTGCACTTTTCACATTTATATTTAGCGAATTTACACTCCGCGGTTTTATGATTCGTATACCCGCAAACACTGCACTGTACCGTTTTCCCACTTTGCGTGGTTCTAGATATTTTAAACACCTGACTATCTTGTTTGGTGACGGCGCAGTCCGACGACGCGCTAGCAACAGCCGCTGCACGAGCATGACTGGCACTCTGTGCTATTTCTATGACATTTGCAAACGTCAGGTTCGTCAGATCATGAGCGTAAAGTTTCTCCTTCTCATACCCCGGGCGCATGCCCATAATGAACCTGTCACGCAGCGCTTCCTCCACGTTAAGGAATCCACATCGCGAAGTCAGACCTCGAAGTCTTGCTGCCCACTGTGAATGAGACTCCTCCGTGTACTGCGTCGCGACGTAGAAATTATGTCGTTCACCAAATCCGACAGTCTTCGGCGTAAAATGATTGTCCAGCAATTTAATTATATCTTGGTAAGGCACCTCATTGATGTCTTTGGGCAAAGCCAAATCCGATGCCAACTTATAGGTAGCCTCCGTGAGTGCGCTAAGAAGGATGGTCTTCCTCTTCGTGCCCGTCGCATCTGTGCTGTTGTTGATATCATTAGCAATAAAATATTGCATAATGCGTCCTTTATATGTCTCCCATATTTGTAAATTATGGTCAAAACAACATAAAACACCAAACGACTGAGACATTTTTACTTTCGATGTGGGTAGGTATCGTCGCCAATGTTAAATATAAGGACTGGGTAGTGCACAAGTGAAACGAGCCGCTGCTAGTTACGCACTGCTTTATTTGACAGACACGACAGTGGTCGCAGCCATCTGCATATGTATATACATACATAACAGAGTGCATAAGCCTATAGTGGCAAACTTCTCACTCTGGGGCCCAGCTACCCCAGAGCACCCGGTGTCAGCGGGAGCGCATGACAAACAGAATTTACACATGGACATTTTAATTACGATATTCCCTCTTCCGGGCGAGGGAACCCTACCTGGCCTACTTCAAAAGGATTTTTGAACAAGTTTTCTCCTTTCGGCCCCCACCACGGAGGGTGGTAAAAATGGCCTCGTAATTTTCTTTTAACGTAAATTACATTAAATGTTCGCCGCGTAACCTAAAGAGAAGTTATGCATGAAGCCGAATGCAACTCATTTCACGAAAAATATTTACAGAGACATTCACATTTCAAAAATTACGCTCTTTTGGCATTAACTGTGCCTTTTTCTGTATCGTATTGTTTTTCAAGTACCGTACATATTTTATTGTTCTATGCCGCCGTAATTTGATAGTGTCACAAAACAGAATTACTCCCCTCGTAAATGAACTCGAAAACTGACATTGGTTAGCTTCGGGATAACAGGTAAACGAATAATCTACCCACTTTATTTTTCAAATAGGTATGCTTTTGTGTACTGTTGTTCTCCGAATTTTATATAGTAGGAGCATTTCTTACAGTTCAAACTATTTATATTCGTGAGAGTTCACTATTTATTCACCCTGACATATTTGCACACTTGTAGTCCCTATTAAACTCATAGAACCAGTGTTAATAAAAATTCGTTGGCCTTTAGATTAGAGCAACTACTGATGTTGTTGCATTTGATCTTCATCGATTATCGCCTATAACTTGTAAATAAAATGCTATCTACTCTCAGGTATATACTAGCGGTCGCCCGCGACTTCGTCCACGGTAACTTTAGTATTTTTGAGAATCCCTCAGGAACCTAACATTAATTCAGGATAAAAATTATCCTTTGTCTCAATCCAGGTAATGAACTATATCCCCCTTATTAATAAACGAGGAATAAGCTTCAACTAGTTACGCCATGTTTTGTTCATATCACTTAATAATAATCCATCTGGAGTCAGTAAAGATTGAGATTTTTAGTAACTCCTTTTAGATCAAGGAGTGCGGATTGTGTGTATGATTGTGGTTTTTGTGGAAAGAGTCAAGATTTCGTCGTCGGTATTCTAAGACCTGTCGACGAAATTAGAGTAACTCGCCTCAAATTTATTATTATATTATATTTAATTATGACCAGGCGGTGCAACCACGGGCGCGGTGGCGGGCGGACCGGGCAGCGAGGTGCCGTGCGTGGGCGCGTGCGCGCTCTGCGCCTGCTGCGGCTGCACGCTGCGCGAGGCGGCCGCGCGCCACGAGCAACGCGTCGCAGCCAACGAGCGACTCGAACGCGCCAACCTCGAGTGGAAACAGGTGACTTCTTCCTAATCACGGATTTTTAACAGAGGCGGCCGCGTGCCACAAGCAACGCGTCGCTGTCAACGAGCGACTTGAACGCGCCAACCTCGAGTGGAAACTGGTGACTACTTCCTAGTCGCGTTCTCTTAACAGAAACACAGAGGCTACCGCATGCCACGAGAAACGCGTCGCAGCAAAGGAGCGGCTCAAACGCGTAAACCTCGAGTGAAAACATGTGTCTTCTTCCTAGTCGCCAACTCTTAAGCCACGTTGACATGATCAAAGTCTGCTTGGACAAAGTAGCTTTTTTTGATAATTACTTTTACGCTACTTTGATCATGTAAAATAGTAATCACAGCGCACTTTGATGTTGGCGTCCAATGAAACTGGAAGTTGAATCGTACTCAACTTTTGTCAAAGCAACTTAGTTAAAGTAGACTTTGAGCATGACATCACGGCTTTACGTCCGAATCCGATACGCGCTGCTATGTTTTCATCATGGACCAATAACACATTAGGTTCTTTGACAAAGCAAACTTTGAGCATGTCAACGCGGCTTTAACAGAGGCAGCCGTTTGCCATGAGCAACGCGTCAACGAGCGGCTCAAATGCGCAAACCTCGAGTGGAAACATGTGACCTCTTCCTAGTCGCCAAATCTTATGGTAGCCATACACACTACGAGAAATCGTTACGATTAGACTGTACCGTCCGAACGGTATCGATAAATCGTAGCGTGTATGTTATAAAACTGCACAGTTTCCTATACGTACGCCACGTACGATAAACTGTTCCGTTCGAACTGTACAGTCTGATCGTAACGATTTCTCGTAGTGTGTATGGCTACCATTAAGCCGCGTTGTCATGCTCAAAGTCTGCTTTGACAAAGTAGCTTTTTTCGATAATTACTTTTGCGCTACTTTGATCATGTAAAACAGTAGTCACAGTACACTTTGATGGTGGCGTCCAATCAAAATCGAACTTGGGCTGTACTCAACTTTTGTCAAAGCAACTTAGTCAAAGTTGACTTTGAGCATGACATCTCGGTAGTGAAACGAGGGTGGGTCATAAGTATTTTAATCATACACATTTATTTTACAGTTAATTGAAACAACTTCATAAAATCAGGAATAATCTTTCAATCGTCGTCTTTTTGTTGCAAAAACATACGGCTTAGAGAATAAATTGCGACTTCGTCTAATTTAATAAAGATGAATTTTATCAGCAGCCAACGAAATACAAATTCGCTTAAGTGTTCAATTTCAATTCCAGTATAATAAACAAAGGTCGTAGAAAACAAGTTTTCAGGAATAAAGGTGTCCTGTAAATTTAAGTGAGACAACAGCGGGGCGGGTTCAATTGTTTTCTTCTGGGATATTTAAGAATCAACTCCTTAATTGACAGACTACATTTCCTATTACGACAACTTTAATTTAACGTTCTCGCACGTTTAGGATGTACTTGAAATATCGGATTTTAAAAATTGTATATTTTGCCAATGAATGAGATTTCCAATTTCCAAATTTCAATTGAGGCAGAAGTTTGTCTTCAAATGGAAAGATTTCGTGAGTCTTCCACAAGAGGCAAGTCTTCCTTATACAAAGTAATTTTAAGACTCAAGAAAGTATGGCATTCTTCAACGGACAGAAATGTATGGGTCATGTATCCACCGACCAATGACGATCAGCTGTCGTTAGATAGAACTTCTCATGAATATCATTTGTTACTATAGGGTCAAATCTCAGTACGCTGCTGTGGGAAAAAAGTTGTAGCCAAAAAAAAAATATTTAAAAACTTTTTATAAATTTCATCAATCAATCATCAACAAATAATAGTCGTGAAAAGAGCTTTCTAATGACATACGTCTGGTTGTTTTCGGTCGGTGGCAACATTTGACCCGTCGTCCTTTATCTTTAAGTTCTTGTGCCTGATACTGATTGATATTAATGGAAAATGGGTCCAATATTAAATAAGCTGTCAGATGTCCGCAGGTCATGATTTTTTGTCGTTTCCTACTAAACTACTTAACCAATTTTTAAGCGGTGACGACAATCTGAATGGATTGTTTTCTTTTGAGAATTTTTAAGGAAACAAACCATGGAAAATTGATCTTAGTTACGACATCCTGGCATTACAAATAAGGAAAATCGTCAAATAGCTGAAAAGTGATGGAGAATCCAGAGTACCTAGTTTGTTTTGAAATGATATAATATAGAAAAAGATTTTTTATATGCCTGTTAGGATTTGTTAAAATTTTATTAGTAGGACCGGAGTATTGGCAAACACAAATATTAAATATTTTACAAAAACAACATTTACATGGAAGATTTTAGTTTATTCATCATTAGTACGCACGGAGCAATGCGAAGCACTGTAATATATCAAAGAATAAAAGATTTTAAGGGATTTGTGAAAGCGTTTTGGAGTTATCCGAAACATAGCTTGGAGTGATCAGAGTGGAATAGGGTACACAGCACCTGAATACAGCACAGCACCTAAGTGTATCCGTAAAAACAGCACCTAACTGTATCCGTAAAAAATCATAAATAATAGTGATCAAAGCTCTAACACTCAGTAAGATAGATGAATTTTGGAACAATTTTAAATTTCCACAATGAAACAGTCTTTATCTTACAGTCTTTATCTAAATCTAGATAAAAGTCTAGATTTTTTTTGTATTGTATTATGATGTAGTTTCAAATATTTATGAGTTTCTTCCTAAGCATTGTGTCAGCAAACTTTTATAAGATTCCGCTTTATTTCTTACCAAAAAATCTTCACTAAATTCTTACAGACAGACGCCGCCAGAGTGACAGAAATAAGGTTCCGTTTTTATCCTTTGGGTACGGAACTTAAATAGTATGGACATGATTTTTGAATTCATATTAGATATTCGTGTCGTTACATTTAAAAATAGAGCTTTAAGAGACTAGATACGTTACTACTTATGCATTTTTGTTCTGAAATAAAAATTAAAAAGGGTGAAATACAAAGAAATTTTGTTTGGAAGCAAAGTCTGCAGACGATGTCCGTTACCAGATAGTTAATTGGTAGTATTAGGAGCCATAGCGGATTAACGCTCGATTTAGGAGCGCCCTTTTGGGAAAATAACCTTTACCTTACAGAAGATCGCGATATGGTGTTGTGTTTCTGTCTGTGAATTAGCTTTAGGGATCCATCCGCTAAAAAAAAAAATACGTAAAAAAATATTTTACTTTAATTTATTATTGTTCTTATATACAGATTTAGCATAACTTTATTTGCACTTAAAGTAATACAAAGAAAAATATAGTTCTATCTTTTCTTGTATGTTTTCCCAAGTACAAGGTTGACCTTGTACTTAGGAATCTACGTTTGTAAGGACGTAGATTTCTGGACATAGCTTTTCGACTTTTACAAGTGCTTGAAACTGTCTAGACTGACTAAGTGAACTTAATTATTCTAGTAAAATTAAGTGATATAAGGCTATATTGTCTTTCAGTGAGGTAAGGACTTTTCGGAACTTACCATGCTGCGAAAATATGAGGGCTTAGTAAATATTGTTCATTTGCCAATTCACTAAATTGCGTAAACATCTTCAATAACAACTTCAATCCTTCAATAATAATAATAAATATTTCCAACACTCACACCAATTAGCCTAGCCCCAAATTAAGCACTGTAAGGCTTGTGTTATGGGATACAAGGGTAACGGATAGAATACATATACAATACATATATAAGTATATTTATATAGAAATACATATTAAACATCCATGACTGGAGTGCAAATGTTCGTATTCATCACACAAACATCTGCCCCCACCGGGAATCGAACCCGGGACCTCTCGAGTCGGCGACACCATGAGACCCGGCGTACAAACCACTTGGCCACGGAGGTTGTCAATCCATTTCTAATACAACTATTGACGTATATACCTACATAATATCAGGTAAATAACTATTTTATAACTCCTGTGTCGACCGTATCAGCTATATGTGTATAACAAAAAAAATAATTAATGATTTTTTTCACCTAAACTTTGTTCACACCGCGCACGGAAAACAATATACAGGGGAATACAATAACGGATCGCTATGTTTCGGCGACAAAGAAAAGTTCTCTTATTTGTAAAATTTGTATACAAAACGTGTGTTATTGATTACTCGAACAATCAACGAACAATTTTTCGTAATCAAAAGTTGTTTGATCTGAAATCTGAACATGGTTTTCAGTGAATAATGTAATTTAAAAGACGCGCTTTAAAATCGTATTGAGAGACGTTTTAATGTATTGAAATGATATTTTTCTTGACTGACCACATGTTTGGTAGAGCAATTTTCCACATTTGTAAATGTGATAAACACGCGTTGCAGTTTAATTTTATCATATGTCCTATTTTATTTTATTGAATATAGTAGAGATAAGACATTTTTTACTGTACATCAAACCTCGTCCAATCCTATACGAGATAATTTTTTGTTACTTTTTATTGCCATAATGACCTTGTTGATAACAAAGAAAAGCGTAGGCCCATATGCAAAACCATGAAATAGATAAATTTAGGTACTACATCAATTACGACAATTCGTTCTAAGTAAAGACTTTAAACCTAATACGATATTGGTTTTCAATTATACGTGTAAACTTACCATTTTCTTCTTTTTAACATATCAATTATTACCAGGTGGCGGTGGTAGCAGATCGGGCGCTTTTAGCCGTTTTCGTGCTCGTCACCACCATCTCGACAGCAGCCATTCTCCTGCCGCAGCTAAACAATCTGCACGTCGGAAACACACCTCTACAGCCACCCACTTAAAGTCTTATATGCCAAGAGTGGGCACAAAGACGCAAAATCAAAGACTTACCAACGAATTAATTAGACGCCATAGTGGAAAGGGGTGCTTGTGACAAAACAAGTATATCTATACTATAAATTGATGGTGAGAAAAATCTAATTTCAAAGCTGGCGTTGGTGACGACAATGAGAAGGTACTTAATCGAAATTTTCTATACAGGGGATGTATTTAAAACCTTGTCCGATTCCGTGAGCAAAGTTAGACAATACAAACTTTGGAGGGAAAATAAAGAACTTTTTCGAATATTGTTTCGCTGATGTTAACAATATTGCAAACTTTATTTACACGGACAATGAAAGTTTTCAGTTATATGTCCCGACTTGAATCTAATTCAAATATGTAGTTATTTTAGATTCATTCATTAAAAGTGTTGGACGGGGTTTTATAAACAGACTGTATAGGTATGTCGTGATTGAAGTTTTGTAAAAAGTACAAGATTGTAAAAAATCATAATTTTAAAGCAAAATTAAAATCGTCATATAGATTTGTTATCGCATTGAAAATACGGAGCGCTATTCGAGACTTACTTGATCTCATTTTCAGTGGAATGAAATTGTATGGCATTTTTATGGTGTTAAAAAGTTCGCTCCGATGAAAAAGTGAAATTGTGATCGTGTAAAAAACTGGCACTCCAAACTGATTTAAGTTATTTGATTAAACTGAGGTGTCCAGCGCAAAGTTGCGTGGAATGTTTAATTTAAACAAAAGAAGATCTCTTAATTAAATTTAACTAAATCTTACTTATTAATTTTACTCGAGTACATTTGAGTGTTCTGTAATGAGTGTAATAAATTTTATAAGTTACTTATTTCTTACAATGGACAAAGAAAATTGTAAAGACGATTTATCATCGTCGTTGTTCATGAAACTTTTCAATTGAGCATTATGGCTAATC
This sequence comes from Chilo suppressalis, assembly GCA_902850365.2. Classification (NCBI taxonomy): domain Eukaryota; kingdom Metazoa; phylum Arthropoda; class Insecta; order Lepidoptera; family Crambidae; genus Chilo; species Chilo suppressalis. Next base: position 10,804,875 of record OU963897.1, on the reverse strand, counting down.
ACGTTAGCAAAGGAATAACTTCATTATATTATCTATGGGTTTGTGCCGATGCCATAAGTTAATGTTTTGTTAAGTTTTAGATTAATTAATTCTGTTAGCATAAACGAGTTGTTATAAATAACGTTGGAGTCAATTACCGCCAATCAAAATTTGAGTAAGTCCATTTGCGAATTGTGTTTAATAAAAATCTTTAAACCATGTGCCAAAGAATGAAAAATATTGCCAGACGGTGCGCGTAAAATATTATTACTTAAGTTTTCGAATATTTTAATAATTTGCTCATATATTTCGTTGCGTCAACAAAAGTGTCAAACAATATTTCATTACTCTTAACGAAATTTTCACAGGTGAATTAAAATTAGGTGCTTGTTTACGAATCCATCTGGTTAGGAGGTGTAAATTGAAAGTTATTGTATTTTCGATAAAACATTGAACATCATAAAGAACATTCAAAATATATTTTCAGAAACTTAAAAAAAAACAACTTTTCAAGTTACGATTCTAAGGAGCCATTTAAAACGGCTTTATTTCACAACATAACCGATCGAAGTAGCATTTCTATATCTTCATAATTATCCATGTGCATTTAAGTACTTACGAAGTTTAGTCAAATTTGATGTTAGCGGTTAAATTAGTTTTTAATTATTACCCAACTAGTTATGCTCAAGGTTGTTGCCAAATAATAACAGAAATTTTGTAAATATAATACTTAAATGTTGTTAATCTTAAGGTAAATGCTATTATTATTGAATTATGTATTTATCTTTACAAAAGTGGGATAAAGATCAAAACAATGTGATTTTTAGTTTTATTTATTGGATAAGATTTCTAAGTTACCAACTAGGAAAACTAATAAAGGAATCCTAAAGATGAAAATAATAAATAATGGGTAAAGTACTGGCACCAATGACCGACAAGAACCAATGATTGTATTTTTTTTTCTCTGACCAATGAAAATATAGTATAAACAGTACGTTCATCTGAACGTTAAATTTCTTTTTGAGTGTGTATGCTGTTGGTCGCAGATGACATTTATAGCGTCACCGGGTTTGGGGACGGCGAGATCCTAAGGGGATCCAAGCCGAGAATTGGCGAGTACCTCCAGAGGTATTCCAGGCGGATGGCATCTCCCCACGGGGGGACTCTCCTCTCCGTCTGGAGCCTCTAGACCACTCGAACCTGAGGGGGCGGCTTAACTAGAGGGAGTCTCTGAGACTCGGACCTCCACTCTAGTTAGCCGTTGTCGTGGGAGGCGGGGCAAAACGCCCAGGTACGTACCTGTACCTGGCATAGCGTATCGTGTGTAGACCGGGTCTTCGCACTCTTATCTTACGGGTGCGGTGTCTGCCTAATACTAAGCTAGTGGGCAAGTATGCTAATAAGAGGAGTCTGAGACGCGTTGGCGCATTGACGGCCGACACGTTAACGCGCGTTAGCTGGCTCTTTGAGATCATTGTGTTTTCGTATTGTCGGTCATTCATTTGAACTGGTGCTTTTTATGCGTCAGACGTGTTTATCGATTGCTTGAATCGGAATAGAGAAAATGAAGATGGAAAATTTTAATACACATCTTTTTATTGATGAAATAGAAAAACGATCTGTCTATTCTAATAAAATTTTAAGGAGACATGCATGGGAAGAACTTCCTCTCTATTCTACGAACAAATTGCTGTTTTCATGTCCATTCCCGGAAAATGCGCAACTCAAACCGAACAGTCGCAGCGCAGCGGATTATGGACAATACACAAACACCTAATGCGCGCTCGACACGCACCTCACGCTTGTCATCTGAATGTGCCCTAAGAGTAGGTAACTTTCACTAAATATGGTAACACCAACCGCCCTATAAACGAGGAATAACCTAAGCCTAGTTACGCCGTGTTTTGTTCAATTCACTCAAATGCCATTTGTCATTCAATGAACAGAGACAAAACATAGAGTACCTAATCGCAGCTTATTCTTCGTTTATTAATAACGGGGTAAAAGTCTATACCTTGGTATTATAGCTCGAGCGTCTATAGAATAAATAGAATTCAGAATTCAACTGTATTTTTATGTTTGTTGCCTCCTACAAATATTATTTTAATAGTTAATTTTTTTTTAAAGTTTTTAACAAATATTTATTAGTCATACCATATATATAGTTGATACTGAGTACATTTTAAATGTGTAAGCAGGTACCGCCGTCTGTTTCGCTTCCAAGTCTATTCTGCTAAATATTTAATCTGTTTAAGGAAAACTTAAAAGGAGATAAAATAAGGAACCAATTAGGTAATATTTGTAAAAAAAATAGTATTTTCATACCCATTTCAAAGGAAATAATAAGAAAGTGAAAAAACACGACAGACGTTTGAAGCGTGGAAATGAAGTGACAATTTTTTTTGCTAATGTAATAGCCAACGTGTTTATGGCCAATGTACGGGACAAATACTCCAATATCTTCGAAACCTTCCCTAAATGATGGCTGCAACGTTGTTGAGGAAGATATACAACATGTGGAGATACAATATATTAAGGTATTTTATTAATACTATTGTCAGTAACAAAAATATCAACTTTGTACTTTGTAAGGGACAAAACGTGATTAAGCTAACAATGGTTAGGGTAAGTACAAAAATACTATGGTAATATAAAATTAAAACTCTCAACTGCTTTGCTATTGTTTTTATAATACTAGTTAACACAGCTCTCACTTTTCAGGCACATAGAAAGAGTGCTGTGTGGCTTTTTCCTATTTTGTGTTGGTTTCGCCTTTTTGTTCATTCAACATGTAATAAATCTCTTTAAAATACAAAGGTGACTTCCCTTTAGCTAGGTAGGTAGGTAGATCTGTCGTGTTATAAGCTCAACGAATAATTTTTCAAATGTTGTAAAACTTAAAAGATATATTATAGAATAAAAGTCTGAAGGTTGCAGCTAGGATAATTTGTATCAACTTCTACATCTTGAACAAAGAAAAGACATACTTTGTATTTTTTTTAATATTTCCAAATTAAAAAAAACATACAGCTAGTCATGGTACCTATATAGTAAAGGATCGTCATCATCACCAGCCTATTAATTTCCCACAGCTGGGGCATAGGCCTGCCTTATGGATGAAATAACGAGATTGGGTCGTGACCCACCACGCCGGCCCAGTGTGGATTGGCGGGTGCTAAAGATTGCAGATATAGCCGGAACCAAGCTTAGCGTGCCTTCTGAAGCACGGTGGAGCTCGAGATGATAAGTTTTTGGTCACCCATTCCGAAAGTTGCTTTAATTCTACGATCGCAGGCCGAACGCGCTAACCACCCGCGCCATCGAGCTCCTCGATGCGTCCTTTAGTATGCTTTCCATATGTTCCAAAACAAAAAACTAAACTTCATCAATTAAAAAAAAATATAGTCTAGCTGATTAATACCACAGAACAGCCGGCTAATGATTTATATAATTGTATTAGCCGATACATTCCTAATACTAAGGCTAAAATTTTAACATACTTGTCGACTCTACGAGCTCTGAGAACGACAGATTTCCGTTTATACTATTTAAACCTTGTACTTTGGAAATTTCTTAGATGTAGTACGATGTACGACGTACTACACAAATAAATCCTCTCATCTCCTCATAGGTCAAGGTTAAATCAAGTTTTGACACTCGCGCGTTTCAAGTGACTCGAATTGGGTCGACAGGCTTTAGGGCAAGAAGTTTATTATATTACAGCTGTTACCATAATCAGCATATTAAAGAAAAAGATTTCGAAAAGTTGAACCGATCTTAATGAACGCTTTTACACCAAGGGAACTCTTTCTGTTATTTTTGAAACATTTTTCTTTTCAATCATCCATTAAAATGTTATTTTTCTGATTGTAAGTTGAATATAAAATTGCCAAAGTAGAAGTAGGTACTTACTTTCGCAAATTATATTTCAAAATGTATTCTAGACTTACCTCAGAAATTTACTTAGGTACTTCTAAATACTTAGTAATAGGGTAAGAGTAGGTAGGTACGCATTATTCCTTCGTCATTCCATAGTGTAAATGAATCCAAATGGAATTTCAATTTCAAAAATGTTCATCCTTGCTCAATCCTTCTCTCACAAAAGGAGCAGGTGGGATAACTCACTGCGAGAGAGTCAGAATTCATCGTAAAGAAATAGGTCCGAGATTCGGCATTTACATCGAATCGTTTACTTATCCTTTTTTACCTTTGTTGTGGAAATTGAGGGTAAAGGAACCAACATCTTGATGACATTAAAGTTTATTGAAACTTTAGTGCTTGGAAAAAAATCCCGCAGAAATATGTCGAGTTCGACAACTGAGAGTTTTGAAAGTTGTTTATTTCAATGAGATGGCTGTATATTATACTTTTAGCCTTAACGGAAGAAATGGTATACCAAACGCTGCTATTACCAGTATTTATAAGGTATTTCGTACAAGACTCCCAAGAGCGTCGCCAAAGGCCGCAGTTGTAAAATGTAGCCAAATGTAAAGCAACCAAAGTCCTCAGTCTACTCATTTGACCTGCTTGGCTTACCAAATATCTCTGCTACCTGTACCTCGAAACTCGAATGGCTACACAAGCCCCCTTATTAATAAACGAGGCATAAACTTAGACTAATAACGCCGTGCTTTGTTCATATAAAACGCGCGGTGCGGCAACAGTGCGCCGCCGGTACCGCGAACGCTCGACAACAGGACTGTTGCCGCACCGCGCGTTTTGTAAGAAAAAAAAAGGAAAATTTAAAAAATCAAAAAACCCGACTGCTTAATTATACTTCAAATAAAAACTGAAAAGAAAAAAACAAGTTCAGTAGTCTATAATTCTCTTAATAAGGAACAAAGCTACTTTAACAGTCGGGACCCATTATTGAAAAATATAATGTATTCTTGAATATCTAATGAGTCCCGACTGTTAAAGTAGCTTTGTTCCTTATTAACAGAATTATAGACTATTGAACTTGTTTTTTTCTTTTCAGTTTTTATTTGAAGTATAATTAAGCAGTCGGGTTTTTTGATTTTTTTATTGGTAGTGTAAAGCTCGAATGAAGAGTACTCCCAGTAGTGCAATCATGGCAATTATTTTCAAAAATTTTTTTTGTTTAAAAAAATACCGAATAACATATCACAGTTAAGCACAAATGCTAAGTAACTTTTACAAATATAATCAAATAAACCTATTACTTACTTTATTTTTAAATCTTTTTCATCAATTAAATACTTATCTTATCCTAACTATCTATACTAATATTATAAAGAGGCAAGATTTGTATGTTTGTAACAAATAATCTGTCAAACTACTGAACCGGTTTCAAATAATAATTCAACATAAGGTAGCTACATTATTTATTATAACATTTTTCTTTATTTAAATACATTTTGTCCGAGTGACATAGGCTATATTTTATCCCGATAAATAAATTTCGCCCGTACAATGCCCGGGTGGAACACTAGTAAGTATAATATAATATTATAGATGCGAAAGTGAGTTTGTTTGTTGCGCTTCCGTGCCCTAATAGCTAAATCGAATATAATGAATTCCCATATAGAAGTAGATGGGAACTTGGTTCTTAGCTACAACATCGCAGTACTTATAGGCGTAAGGTGATGAAAGGGGTGATTTACCTAAAAAAAGCTACATTATTTACTTTGAATTTTGCAGAATTATTACAAAACCAATATTATCGCGAGCTGATTAATAAATACAGGGATTCCAATAAGTATGTACTTACTAGCGAAAAATGGGTTATTTGTCATTATATTAAGTAAACCTTTTTTGTAACCTTAAGTAATATCGTTAAAAAAAATGAAAAACAGTAAAATTCTGAGTTTTTCATTAAAATTCAATAATCATAAATACCTATTATGATAATATATTTTTCATCATTTAATAAGAAGGAACTGTATCACAGTTTTATTGTTAGTACTTCGTATAGGATCAGATACTGCGAATACCCCATTTTTTTTTCTTTTACATAGTACACCGCGCTATCACTTCGTCATTGTTGTAACTTTTTAAATATTTGTCGAAATGACATAGTGTAAAAAGCAAAGTTTATCGTCTTTAAATATCAAAAGCGATAAAAGTATTTGTTTTGATAAAAAATGATTTGTTAATACAAAATGTGCATTTTGGAAATAGATATAAAATAATATTTTAGTTTTGATTCACTATTTTAGCGGTAATGACTTACACATTAAAAATAGATATATGGTGTCACGGACTTTTTTTTAGAACTATTTAAGAGATACATTTTCACTCTACATTACATTCATGTAACTTTTATTGTTTTTGCAGTGCAGGCCAAAATGGCTCGCAGATGGGAGATTTTTTCCGTCTTATGTGACACTTATTGTTATATATTGGCCAATTCACTCAATAACTACATAAATTATTATATATATGTAATTATCATGTATGAGCTATATTACTGTTAAGTTTCATTAAAATCCATTCAGTATTTTTTAAGGTAAAAGAGTAACAAAGATCCAAACAAACGTAAGATTGAAATTAAAAGCGTAAGTGGTTAATATACAACTTTAAAGCGTTGTAGATCCTAAACAATCATATAAAATGAAAAATGGTGTTAGGAATTTAAATATGATTTTTGATTATCTAGACAGTGATACCCCACTCGACATATTTTGTCAACTTATTTTTTTTACTTCGTCACAATATGGCGCCTAATTTTGGCCATATTGAATTTTGATTACTATCATATTTTTATTAGCTCTCCCATGATTGAGACGAATCGATTGATGTATAAATCATCAAAATCGGTCCAGGCGTTTAGTCTCTAGTGTGCCACAAAGGAACAAACATACATATATAGACTGTTAAACACATAACCCTGTCTGCGCGTCGCGCTTCGCGCTCTTGCATTGCGCAGCCGGGTAAAAAAGGATCGTCCGTACGCTGCACGCAGTACGACAAACGCACCGCTTCGGCACCGCAGCAGGCCGTCAAGAAACGCATAAATTGAAAGCGCCCGTAATTTTAATGAACAGAAACAAAAGATGGCTAACTAATCCAAGCTTATTCTTTGTTTATTAATAAGGGGGCTTGTGATTCCAATCCCAACTGAGTTCATACCTTTACACCGTTTGTTTTTGAATTTGAATGCCCTTGAAGATTCTACTATATCAAGAAATCCATATAAATTACGAATTAAGACTTTATAGCGATATATACATAGTATAGATATATATAGTACTTACCTGTAGTATCAATAGAAAATAAATTTTGTGCCTTCGCCGGAGTGGACCCATTAATTTGGCATGTGATCTGTTTCCCTAAGCTTGTAAACTAACGAATTCATTTATCCTTATGACTGACTCGTATTTCATGCTCTTATCTATAAACCCAAGTCAGCCAATACATAATTTACAGATAATATATTAGGTCAACTTATTAGCTACACTTTGGGGAAAAATAAAAGTACCTGCGTCGATTTTAGCAACGCCAGGCCGCCACGTCAGTTTAAATTTATTTTGCAAACAAGTACAATACATTTGTAAAAGTTCGTCAATGATCGTTTTGGTATAATGCTTTTTTTTAACATGTTGCATACATATTAAAATACACTATACGAAATAATCGCTTTCCTACACTCGAAAACGTCACATAACTTCTGCGTAAATTATGTTTTCTTTTTTATTCTGAGATTGTCATCTTATCCTTGTGCAAAAAGTCGTGAGCCAGGATTGGGAAAAATTTATCATGTCTAGAAATGTAATGGGTTTCGACAATTAAAGTAACTTTGTTCCGCATAACATTTTTTTATATGGTCCAAAATTACATAACAGAATTCTAGACTTTTTATTTATACATATCTTTAAAGCAGTCGGGTTTCTTGATTTTTCTCCCCGTCATAAAAAAAAATCTTAAAACTTCATTCTACTACTAAACTTTCACTATCAGTCGGGTAACTATTTTTTTTTAAAGATGAAATAGGTATGTATATTTTAGTAGATACGTTATGCCATTGGTCTTGGTTGCATTAGCAGCTCACAATTAACTGAATGGCTTAATGGTGCATTAAGGAGTGATTTTCATATGCGGTAATCATAATTTATTATACGGGTTGTACAATTCCGTGTAAATTTAAGCCTATTATAAAAATTACAACATTATGAAACGAAAGTATCCCTTTTATAAACTATAAGAGATGCTGAAACGGACTTGTTAAGTAATCATATCTTATTAAATCATCCGCTCGCTCTACTAAATATCCACCACCAAGTATTTACCAACAATAACTAAATATCCATACCAACAATCAGCGATATGTAAACGATCTCATCAAATCTGATACGGATATAAGGTTAATGGCAGATACTGTCGAATTCGACGTTGTGCTAAGTAAGGCAAATATTGTTATGTAACGAATGGAGCTGAGACTACATGTTAGTCGTGTGCTGAATACGTTCTCGAGATTCACTATTCGAGAACAAGAGATAGTGACTATGATATGGATGTAGAAGAAGAGCAAACACTACGTTAGTGAAGCACCAACCACTACAAACTATCATACTGACAACCTCAGATCAAATTAAAAAAAATGATCTGAGTTGACAAGAACATTGTTTTTTGTGTTATATTACTCCCATGTAGTTCTACTCAGGAGCGACGAAAATGAAGTGATTTTTGGCACAAACATTTTTTGGCATGGAAGGTCAGAAAAGCATCTTGAGGGAGTTCTTATACTGACATCAAACGGGCCAGTACAAAAAAATATACCAAATTTATGACCATTACCAAACTATAGAAGACTATTACAATAACATAATCCTAAATACCTCACGAACCTTCTTAAAATGTTTATAGCCTTTATAATATTTAAGCCTCGGAGTCTCGAAAAGTCAAAGTAACTAATGGCTGTTGTCGGTGCGGTGTTAATTAGGTTAGGCAAGTACCACTTTTATTTTATTAATACTTTTCAACAGTAAACGATAAATGCTTCTGAGAAACAACCATTAAATAAATCAACACCGGCTCGTTATATAAATTCAAGTGAAATACCTATAGCAGATGGATTATTATCCATTCATATTGTAGTTCCATCTGTATTTTTCACATGGCAGGAACTGAAGCCAAATATCCTAATGTGTTTTGACATGGAGCAAGGTTGGCATTTTTGGTAACCTTACCCAGCCAGAACTCCATAGACGGAATCAATGCTGACAACGCGTGAGGTATGAAACCTTTGGTATGATAATACTTTTTATATGAACTCGTGACGCGTTCATTTTACCATAAAGTAGATTTACCCATAATAATAATAAAAAAGTGAGTGTGCTTATGACCACACGACTGAAGTGAAACTTCTTTAGCTCCAATAATAACCTGAAGATTTGTTGATAGAAAAAAACCATCAATCCGTGCTGGGTCCGTTATCACCCACCAATCCGGACTGGGTCCATTGTCACCCACAAATCCGCGCTGGGCCCTTTATCACCCTCCAATCCGCACTGAGTCCGTTATCACCCAAAAATCCGCGCTGGGTCCGTTATCACCCACCAATCCGCGCTGGGTCTGTTATTACCCACCAATCCGAACTGGGTCCATTATCACCCACCAATCCACGCTCGGTCCGTTATCACCCACCATGAGATTCATGTATTTTGTGACGGGTATTGTTCATTGTAAATCGTAACGCAAAATCGTGATAAATCGTAAAGAAGTTTTACTTCAAAAACTTAGTATTTTTATTCGACATATTGGAGCATATTTTGAAATTCAGAACGGAAGGCAATCAAGATCAAATATCAATCGAGTGAGTACTTCCCTTTGATCTAGAATCAAGTTCCGTAATAATTATAAGCACAAGCAAATTACAAAGGAAACATCCGATTTTTTTGTAAAAGAGCCCTTGACCGGCCAAGTGCGAGTTAGCCCTTTTTTATTACTTTACAATTTCGGTAAAAAAACAATAAAAAAAAAAATTTTTCACTGCAGAATCTGCGCTGTGATTTGAAATTAGTATTCTAATTTCTAATCACAATGCGGATTCTGCGGTCAAAAGTGAGTTTGTTCTTAAAGAATAGCACAGCTGTCTCGACACGTCCTCATCACTGCAGAGCGTGAACAATTGCAAGGCCGCAAGCTACATTTGTATGCTTGGCTTTAGATTTCACACATAAAAATCCTTTGGATAGGTAATGCTCATACAAAGGTTTTTGTTTTCGTTACACAAACAGATGCGGTACACGTGTATATTAGATATTTCGCCGAAAAGTTCTTAAAAATACTTATACTCGTTTCTAAAAAACCCAAGGGCATTTTGTGCGTTCATGCTGAGAGTTTAATTTTAAGTAAATATGGTTAATATATGTGGTTATGGGTAGTCATGTCCTCTTAAAGTCTCTTCAGTGGTGTCGTGCGATGGCTGGTGCTGCCAGCGGAGATGAGTCTGCCCTAACTACATTGATATTTAAGATGTAAATGTCTAGTTACACCTAATATAAATTTAAAATTATATTATATAAATATAATAAATTGTATTTATACTGTATGACACATCAATCGAAATGCAGTTGGACAATTAATGTATAATTTCACATTATGCAATGAAAGGTGACTTCGTGAATCATCTCTGAAGTCATTTTTCAACTTGACGACTCTCTGTATATAATAAAACAGGGAGAAAAAAAAACAGCCCTTGCTGAGTTTCTTGCCGGTTATTCTCAGTACAAGGTCTCTTGCCGTAGATTTACGAACCGATAGCGTAGCTTCTAGACATTCATGAGTGCTTGTAATAGCCTAAACTGATTAAATGATTTTGATTATGATTATATATGCCAATGCATAGTGCATATTTTGTAATAAGATTTTTTAGCATGCTATAACTAACTACTTAGTTGGCTGTACCATATAAACAAACTGTTTTCAATAGATATTATTTTTTTTATATTTAAAAACAAAATTTGGTCTATTTCAGATGGGGTGGCGTATCCTCAACGTTACATACGTTGTTAATCAGAAATCAGAAATCAATATATCTTTATTCAAATTGGATGTATAGTACAACTCTTTTGAATCGTCCAAAAATTTTTTTCCCTACCACTCGATATGGACATATTTTTTAGCTGCGGAGAAAAACGAGCGAAAAAAACTCCACAACATTAAAAGTCTAATGTAACAACATTTACAATTCATTATGTTGTTACAACGTCAATACAATTATGATTTATTTAATATAGAAAACCTGTTGGAATGATTGGAACAGTTCAAACCCAAGCATTTTTGTCTGTAATATAATCAGACACTTTGTAATAAGCTTTTTTAATAAGTGTTTTTTTATAATATCTTTAAATTTATTTATGGCTAACTCTTGGCTTGGGACTTTATTGTATAAGCGAACACAAAGACCTTTAAATGAATTATTAATTTTGTGAAGCCTAGTAGCAGGTAAAGTTAGTTTATTTTTGTTTCTTGTATTAATTGTGTGAACATCACTGTTTTTAAGAAACAAATTAATATTTTTTCTTATAAGTAATAAATTTTCGTATATGTAATGTGATGCGACCGTCATTATTCCAAATTCTTTTAACTTATCTCTTAATGATTCTTTAACTTTAAGATTATAAATTACACATTACACAAAAATAGTTTGAATGTCGGCGGCATTTCCCCACAATAAAATTCCGTATGACATTACACTATGGAAATAACGGAAGAATATTATGTTTTTAGTATTTATATTAAAAAAAACTCCTTCGTTTATTAGTTTTAGTAGTTAAAGCCTCCTCTTGTTTGAATCATTTTTTATTTAATCTTCTAGTCAAACAAAGTGTGATTTTTATTTTTTTTTCTTTAAAAAAATAATTTAAGTAAGTAGATTAGGGTAATTTGGATTTTAAATATTAGACATTAAGTAGTTTTTAAGTTTTTGTTGTTTAATTATTTATATATTAATTATTCTAAAATCACTGTTATTTTATAGGAAGCAGTCTCAGATTCGGAACGGTCTCAGATTTAAATGCCTAAGGGTACCGAAAACAAGCGCGAGAAATAAACAGTGTAGTCTAAGCAGGTTGCCTGCTTTTTCTCGCGTTTTGTTTTCTGAGTCTGAATCTGAATCTGAATCAGGAGTGCACTCTGGCCGTACCCTTCGACTACACTGTTTATTTCTCGCGCTTGTTTTCGGAATCTGAATCTGAATCTGAATCTGAATCTGAGTGCACTCTGGCCGTACCCTAAGATTGTATCACGACACAACAGCCTTTTCTTCCGCCGTCACATAGTGCTAAATCGCATGCCTAGACCAACTGCGGTGACCGAGGAATTAGAAATTCCAAGCGATCTCGAAGTAATCTGGCCTAGTGATGCTTGACGGCTGTTTTCCAGTTATTAGCTTCGTATGACTTCGTCTGGAAAATCGACTCACTTCAGCGTTTATGTGTGCCAACCTCGCGAACTATGCCAAATCATGCGGTTCACGTAAATTATTTTTAATAACTACGTGTGTGTCACAAGAAAATTGTTATTTTTCATGCTTACATAGCATAATATTTCTATGAATAAGTAAGGTTGACGATACGTTCATTCATACAGTTTTTCAATTTTTGTTACAACAAACCGAACACTTAACTATAAGTACTAATATTATAAAGCTGCATAGTTTGTATAAACATACAAACGAGCGAGTTTGAACGAGCTAATCTCAGAAAGTACAAGTCCGATTTGAATAATTCTTTTTGTGTTGGATACTGCATATAGCGAGGAAGGATATAGGTTATATAACAACGCTACGACTAGTAGGAGCGGAACATCAATTAAAAATGTGCAAAAACGGGAAAAAAGGATTCCATATGTAAGCTTCCGTTGCGTGCGTGTGTAAACGGTAAAATTTACACAAAAATCATGTATGACGGAAATGATCCCCTTTAAAATTTCTGTAAAAAAAGTCCGTAACAGCATATGTATATCTTTTAAGGGTGACCCACTATTACCTTTTTCTTTTAATTTATGCGGGTAAAACCACAGGGCACCTCTTGTTAAATATATATTCATAGTTTGGTTAAAAAGGGCATCTAACTTATATAGGGAGCCACTAAAACAATTCAACAGTTTTCAAAGGACGGTAAGTTTAGTTTAGTTTAGTTTTTCAGGGCGGTTTCCGCACTTAGTCCTAATTATTGGACCATTGTGCGTATCTCATAAACATTCCCGCTTACTCCAGCCAGCCTATATCGGTCCAGAAGGAAAGCAGCCTTGATAGACTGCTGCAAGCTTCCGGAAACGATTCTGGTGACTGGAGAAGTCGTGCCCGTTGGTCGGCCACACTCCTGCATTCCATGATGACATGCTGTGGCGTTTCTTCTGCCTCCATGCATCCTCTGCATAGGGGGCTGTCTGTAACTCCTATAGTATATAGGTGTTTGTTTAGGGGACAATGACCAGTCAGGGATCCTATAATCTTGCGAAGTTTGTCCCTGTTTAGTCTGGTAAGGGTGCGGGCAAAACTTTTATTTACCGCCGGAACCGCGTTTTTCGTTTGCCGGCATCCTTCACCTGTTTTCCACTCCATCAAGTGTGATTTATGAGTTATTTCACGCAGCCACGTTTTAATTTGGGCCTGAGGTATGGGCAGCAAAGGCTCCGGACCATACATCTTTGTGTCTGCTCTCCTCTTAGCCAGTTCGTCTGCTGCGTCGTTTCCAATTGAGCTGCTGTGTCCTTTTATCCATTGCAGAGTTACCGTGTTGTTAACCGCAATGGATTGAAGTGCCTTGTGGCACTCCATTACTAGGACAGAGTTTATTGTGTTGCTACGTAGGGCTTGAAGCACGGATGCACTGTCAGAGATGATCTTGATGTTATACTCTCTGATATCTCTGGCTGCAACCGCCTGTGCCGCTCTGGTAATACCAATACATTCCGCCTGGAAGATTGTACTTTGTTTGCCTAAGGTTGTAGATATTTTAATATTCAGGTCGTTTGAGAAGACACCGGCTCCAGTGCCACTGTTGGTTTTGGAGCCATCCGTGTATATCCTAACTTCCCCGGCGCCGGAGTAATCTGCCTTTTCCGCGGTAAGTTGGATGTTGTATCTTCGATTAAAGACGTGTTGACTTAATATTCTATCCATAGGTGCCTCCAGGAGTGGGATCTCCTTCGTGCGCTTTTGTAGAATATTGGAGTGTGTTGTTACAGTATTTAATCTCCATAATCCTAGAGACTTTAGTCTCAAGGCTGCTGCTTTCGCCTCTTCTTGTATGACCAGGTCCAATGGTCTTAAATTCATGAGGTACTCTAATGCAGCCGATGGAGTTGTTCTCATGCATCCAGTTGCAGTTACGCTCGCCAAGCGATGTAGACTTTGGAGTTTGGATTTCACTGTGGTCAGTTGGGTCCTGGGCCACCATACAACTGAACCATAGGTTATAGAGGGCCTGATGACTGCTGTGTATAACCAAAGGGTGATCTTTGGACTTAGACCCCACTTTTTACCAACTAGTCTTCTACACTGATTAAAAGCTATGCAGGCCTTCTTTGTTTTTAAATCAATATGACTCGCCCAATTCAGTTTGATATCAAGGATTACGCCCAAATATTTCACTTGTGTTGATAGGGAGAGTTTGGTATTAAACAGTTTTGGTAACTGTAGTTCAGGTAGCTTCCTTTTGTTGGTGAAAAGGACTAGCTCTGTCTTGTTCGGGTTTACTGACAAGTAATGTTCGTCACACCATTTCTCCACAATCTGAAGGGCTGAACGCATAACCTTGCAAAGGACATTTTCAGCGTTCCCATTTATCAGAATTGTTAGGTCGTCCGCATAACCAATAGTAGTGTATCCTCTGTCATTCAGACTCCGTATGAGACTGTCCACTACTATGTTCCAGAGAAGTGGTGATAGGACTCCCCCTTGTGGGCATCCTCTGACTACCTTCGCACGCGTGGTAGCGTTCCCCACTATCTGAACCGCCCTTTTGCCAACCAGTTCGGTGATCCAACCTCTGGTGACTTGGTCCACCTTGAGTTTTCTTAGGGCGTGGTTAATGCTGTTGTGCATCGTTTTATCAAACGCACCTTCTATGTCTATGAAGGCTGCCAGTGTTGAGATTTTATTTGTGATTGCCGACTCTATTTTGTGGACTACTGAATGCAGTGCCGACTCTGTTGATCTGCCTTTCCTGTATGCATGTTGTTGAGGGTGCAGCGGAGCCTTACTTAGTGCTCCATCTCTAAGGTGTCGGTCTACTAGTCTTTCCAATGTTTTTAAGAGAAAAGAGGTTAGGCTTATTGGTCTGAAGGATTTGGCTTGTGTGTAGTCGTCCTTGCCTGGTTTCGGTAAGAAGACTACTTTTGCCTCCCTCCATGGTTTTGGTATGTACTTGAAGGCTAGGCAGGCCCTAAAGATAGGTTGTAGGTATCTAATTGCCTGACCTAGTTGCCATTGTAGTAGCGCCGGGAATATACCATCTAGTCCCGCTGACTTAAATGGTTGAAAGCTTTTTAGAGCCCATTCTATCTTTTCCGCCGTTACTATTGTTTTTGCCAGGTCCCATTCCTGGGTTGTTGGTGCATTGTGGTGCTCAGTCGTCCACTCCAGGCCTGGCGCCAGTTGGCATCCTGGGAAGTGGGTTTCCAGTAGCACCGCATTGGCTTCTTCTTCTGTTTGTGTATAAGTGCCGTCTTCCCTTTTCAGAGATCCAAGGAGGTTGGAGTTGTCCTTGGACAGAACTTTCTTGAGTCTGGCAGCTTGATTTGTTGAATTGACACTACTACAGAAACCGCGCCATCCTTCTCTACTCCGGAATCTGATCCGCTTCTTGTAGTGTTTTTGTGCTATTTTATATCTGTCCCAGTCCTCATTGGTTCTGGTGTTTTTCGCTCGATTGAAAAGTGTCCTGAGTTCCTTACGTAGTTTCTCAAGTTCTGGCCCCCACCAGGAACTTTTACCCAGGCCTTTCGGTACGATGGTAGGACACGTCAGTTCGTAGCTTTTAAGAAGCGGTGAAGTGAAGAACTGTACGTTTGTTTCTATGTTGCTTATGTCAGGGATTTCATCGTGTATTTGCATCTCGCTTAGTGTTTTATTTATTAGTTCTACGTACTTTGCTATATCTGTTTTTCGGGGGTTGCGATATGGAACAGGGTCTGTTTGTCTGTATTGTAATTGGAAACATATCCTGCGGTGGTCTGCAAAGGAGGGTTCGTTTGACACGTGCCATCCTTCGATTAGATTGGCCACCGCGTGTGTCGCTAGTGTTATATCTATAATGGTTTGGTACCTAGAGCTAACAAATGTGGGCTCCGTCCCAATGTTCATGATGTTAAGGTTGGTTTGGAATAAGTATTCAGTTAATAACTCACCCCTTTTGTTTGTGTCCTTACTTCCCCACAGTGAGTGATGTGCGTTGCAGTCTGCCGCTACAATCAGCTCCCATTTGTGGTCCTCGCAGTGTCGTACCAGCTCGGTCAGCTCCCTCGGAGGAATTTCCCCCTCATTCGGCATGTAGACTGAAGCTATACCAGTGTAGTGTGCCTACATAGTATAATTTGTTATTTTGTATAATTTAAATAATTGTTTTTTATATAATTTATGTTAGTTTAAAATATATATTGTAATTTTATATATAATGTATATAATTAAATTGTAATATAAAAATATCATGTTTAAATATGTTAATATTATATTGTAAAGTAAAATATATATTTTGGTCGACATGCGGACAAACATATTTCGCGTGCGCATACATATTCTTCTGCGCGAACGCAGGCAGCGGCCGCTTGAATCTAACCGGTCTCAGTGGGCGGGGCCTCCGCACCACTTGTTCCTGCGCGGCCGCGGCAGTCAGATCTTAGCCTCTGCTTTGTACGCTTGTCGCTTGTTCTTTCACTGTACCTAACGATCTCGACTACTTATCTACGTCTTGCTAAGCTTGAATGCAAACTGTTAAGCTAGTAGTAATAGTTAATGCGCTGTTTTTTTATCTCCGTACTTACTCATTGTGCACCTTCCATCTGGCATCAATAGTGCTTATATATTAATTGGGATCATATTGTGTAAACAATAAACCGTGAGTATTGTGAACTTTGTTGCACTCATTTTACAACACCTAGAAACTCACGCATCATCCTATAACTGGTGACCCCTATTGAGCACATCATGAGTAATACGGAGAATACGACCGTTGGTGAGCATTTGAATATGGCAAGCGACGTAAACCGAGTGAGTGTGAGAATACCTCCGTTTTACCCAGAGAAACCGGCGTTGTGGTTTGCACAACTGGAAAGTCAATTTTATCTGGCGAGTATTACGACAGACACTACGAAATTTCACTACGCGATCAGCCAGCTGGATCCGGTCTACGCGTCAGAGGTGGAAGACATAATATCGGCACCGGCAGGACCCAACAAATATGAGCGTCTAAAAGCGGAGCTGATCAAACGATTGTCTGCGTCGAGGGAGAAAAAGGTGAAGCAGCTCCTAGTTCACGAGGAACTTGGTGACAGGAAACCTTCCCAGTTCCTTCGCCACCTCCAACACCTAGCAGGCCCTGATGTCCCAGAGGAATTTCTGAAGACCATCTGGACGAGTCGATTACCCAGCAGCACGCAATCCATTATTGCGTCCCAATCAAAGGCGTCCCTGGAAGAAGTAGCGGAGCTGGCGGACAGAGTGCACGACATCTTCCCTCCCAATCCCCAAGTCGCAGCCGCATCGGTTCGACCTGGAAGTTCCACCGAGCTGTCCAGCCAGATTGCGGAACTCACACGGCAGGTCCAGTCGCTGCAGTCTAAGGTCGAGAGGATGTCACGGCCCCGGTCTCGAGGAAGATTTACCGTGAATAGCCGATCCCGTGAAAATTCTCGGTCTACCCGCTCCCAGTCGAACTATAGGAAATTTCCGTTGTGCTGGTATCATGCCAAATTTGGGAGTAAGGCAAGTAAGTGCGTGAAACCCTGTGATTTTTCGGGAAAAGCTTAGGGCAGACGGTTATGGCGACCGACGCCTGTCCAAATACCGGTCGCTTATTTGTAACAGACGTTCGTACCAAAGTACAATTTTTAGTAGATACTGGCAGTGACATTTGTGTTTTCCCCAGAAAATTAGTCAGCAAGCATAGTCAAAAAACCAATTTTGAACTTTGCGCAGCAAACGGTTCAATAATAAATACTTACGGTTACGCAAATTTTGTTTTGAACATAGGCTTGCGCCGTGACTATGCTTGGCGATTTATTATTGCAGACGTAACGCGGGCGATAATAGGGGTTGATTTTCTGTCCCATTATAATTTAATTGTTGACGTTCGGAATAAACGCTTAGTAGATGCTAATACTACGCTTTGCACCTCGGCTTTGCTTGCTAAAACAGCTAATATTTTTTCAGTTAAGGTAGCATCTGGTGATACT
Organism: Chilo suppressalis; assembly: GCA_902850365.2. Classification (NCBI taxonomy): domain Eukaryota; kingdom Metazoa; phylum Arthropoda; class Insecta; order Lepidoptera; family Crambidae; genus Chilo; species Chilo suppressalis. Next base: position 10,786,533 of record OU963897.1, on the reverse strand, counting down.
AATTATCATCGCATACTAGCTGAGTATCCCGACATCACTCGCCCTTCTGGCTTGCATAACACCACAAAACACAACACCGTACACCACATACGCACAACACCTGGACCGCCTGTAGCTTGTTCTCCTCGTCGATTGGCACCTGATCGGCTTAAAATTGCTAAGGCCGAGTTCGAGGCCATGTTGCAGATTGGCACCTGTCGTCCTTCAGAGTCTGCGTGGTCTTCTCCCCTACACCTGGCACCGAAGAAAGGCGACGGCTGGCGACCATGCGGTGACTACCGGATGCTGAACGCCAGGACCATCCCGGACAGGTACTCCATTCGACATATCCAGGACTTTGATTACAACCTCTCCGGTTGCACGGTCTTTTCAACCCTGGACCTAGTGAAGGCCTATAATCAGGTTCCCATAAACCCCAGCGATATCGAGAAGACCGCTATCACAACGCCGTTCGGCTTATACGAATTTCCGTATATGACATTCGGACTTCGTAATGCCGGACAGACGTTTCAGCGCTTCGTCGATGAGATGCTGCGAGGGCTCGACTTCACCTACGCGTATACTGATGACATCTTGGTCTACTCAAAAGACCAGAAGACCCACGAAGACCATCTTCGCCAAGTGTTCCACCGGTTGAAACAGTACGGTATGGTCATCAACACGACTAAATGTACGTTCGGTGCCTCTGAGGTTACTTTCCTGGGCTATCACGTGTCTGCTGCAGGTGTCAAACCACCACTAGACAGGGTGACGGCTATTAAGAGCTTTCCCGTCCCCAAAACTGTTAGAGAGTTACGTAGGTTTCTTGGCATGGTGAATTTTTACCGCAGGTTCATCCCCCACGCAGCTCAACATCAGGCACCCTTGAACGCTCTCCTAGTCGGGTCAGTAAAAGGTTCCCACCCCGTATATCTGTCTGCTGCTGAAGTGAGCGCATTTGAAGCATGCAAAGACGACCTGTCTCAAGCGACAATGCTGGTGCATCCGGATTGCAAGGAAAAGTTGGCCTTGGTCACGGACGCATCTGATACCGCAATTGGTGCAGTACTGCAGCAGTCTAAAGGTGACGATTGGCAGCCGCTTGGATTCTTCTCGCGTAAGTTGTCACCATCTCAGACCAAATATTCGCCATACGATCGCGAGCTCTTGGCCATATATGAGGCTATTAAGCACTTTCGGCATATGATCGAGGCGCGGGATTTCGTGATTTACACTGATCACAAGCCCCTTACATTCGCTTTTCACTCTCGAAAAGAGAATTGTTCACCGAGGCAGTTTCGGCATTTAGACTTTATAGCCCAATTTTCCACTGACATCAGGCATATCTCAGGCAAAGATAACGTGGTGGCCGATACACATTCTCGTGTCGATGAAATTGTACAGCCTATCGACATGGAGAAGTTAGCCACCATGCAAAGTTTGGACACTGAACTACTTATGCTTTTAAACTCGGACAACACTTCTCTTTGCCTTGAGAAAGTGAAACTGCCTGGTACGAACCTGGAGCTATTTTGTGATGTAGGGGGTAACAAAAAGCGTCCGTATGTCTCAAAAGACATGCGCCGCCAAGTGTTTGATAGCCTCCATTCATTAAGTCACCCAGGTGCAAGGGCTTCAGTCAAGTTGGTCAGTGATCGCTTCGTATGGCCTGGTATCCGACGCGACTGCAAGGAGTGGGCACGCGCCTGCTTAGCTTGCCAGAGATCCAAGATCACACGGCATGTCTCGTCACCTGTTGGCAGTTACAGCCTACCATCCGCCAGGTTCAAGCACATACACATAGACCTGGTTGGACCACTGCCAATTTCCCAAGGGTTCAGATACTGTCTCACAGCCGTTGATCGTTTCACGCGATGGCCAGAGGCAATACCCTTGCAAGATATAACAGCAGAGACGGTCGCGAAAGCACTGCTCAGTGGATGGATTTCCCGGTTTGGTTGCCCCACGAAAATTGTCACTGATCGTGGTAGGCAATTTGAGTCAGAACTCTTTAAGTGCTTATCAGATATTGCTGGATTTCAGCACCGACGAACCACTGCCTATCATCCGTCATGCAACGGACTAGTGGAAAGGTTCCATAGGCAACTGAAAGCTGCCATAACCTGCCACTCTAGCAGCAATTGGGTCGAGGCTCTTCCCCTGGTTTTGTTGGGTGTTCGCAGCACCTACAAAGAAGACCTGAAATCATCTTCCGCTGAATTGGTTTATGGTGAACCATTGCGCCTACCAGGAGATTTTTTCCAACCAGACGAGGAAAGAACTGTAGATATGTCGGATTATGTGGCACGTCTTCACTTGTTCGCAAGACAGCTGCAACCATCCCCAGCTTCACGTCATGGTTCCCAGAAGTCTCCTTTCATCTTTAAAGATCTTGCCACGGCTTCTCACGTCTTCCGGCTGCCTCAAACCAGCGTACACAGGACCACATGAGGTTCTAGAACGAGGTGATAAGGTGTTTAAACTCGCAATAAATGGTAAGCTGGTCACCGTGTCAATCGACCGAGTAAAACCTGCATACATACTGCGCGATCCAGACACCATCACTCGCACACCTCATCTTCCACAAACATCACATTCGGACTCACCCACACTTAACACTACACATAACAACTTACCTGATTCGGTACATACTCCAACTAAAACTACCCGTTCTGGTCGTAGGGTTAGGTTCCCAGACTATTATCACCCGTAGGACGGTCTCTGGAGGGGGGTGGTGTAGTGTGCCTACATAGTATAATTTGTTATTTTGTATAATTTAAATAATTGTTTTTTATATAATTTATGTTAGTTTAAAATATATATTGTAATTTCATATAAAGTATATAATTAAATTGTAATATAAAAATATCATGTTTAAATATGTTAATATTATATTGTAAAGTAAAATATATATTTTGGTCGACATGCGGACAAACATATTTCGCGTGCGCATACATATTCTTCTGCGCGAACGCAGGCAGCGGCCGCTTGAATCTAACCGGTCTCAGTGGGCGGGGCCTCCGCACCACTTGTTCCTGCGCGGCCGCGGCAGTCAGATCTTAGCCTCTGCTTTGTACGCTTGTCGCTTGTTCTTTCACTGTACCTAACGATCTCGACTACTTATCTACGTCTTGCTAAGCTTGAATGCAAACTGTTAAGCTAGTAGTAATAGTTAATGCGCTGTTTTTTTATCTCCGTACTTACTCATTGTGCACCTTCCATCTGGCATCAATAGTGCTTATATATTAATTGGGATCATATTGTGTAAACAATAAACCGTGAGTATTGTGAACTTTGTTGCACTCATTTTACAACACCTAGAAACTCACGCATCATCCTATACCAGGACTGTTTGGTTATCTGTGGGGATCGTCACAGCTGTGAGGTCTCTAGAACAGAATTGGTTAAGCATGGTTGTTTTTATAGACTTGGGTGTAAAAATACATGTCCTTGGTTTATCGACAGATGTGTTTAAAAGTAACTTACCACCGATGTTGTTCAGACCGCAGATTCTATTATTTCTGATCCAGGGTTCCTGAATCAGGGCGACGGTCATGTTGTTTGTCTCCAGCACTCTGCGTAGTGTGGCCGCCGCTATCTGCTTGTGCTGGAGATTGGTCTGGATTATAGTAATGGTGCTACTAGGGACTGCGAAGGACGCTATCTTCGTCGCTAACGCTGTCCTCAGAGCTCAGGTCTGCTTCCTCTTCCATCGCGCTCGGACCCGGTTGGGGAGCTGAGGTGGTGGGTGTCGGGATCGCAGCGCCTTCCTGCTCTGTAGTAGCACTCGGTGTTGCTACTGTCGGGTCAACCACTGTTGCTTCGTCTGTCGCGAAAAAGCATATATATCCGCTGCCAGACATGTGTGCAACACGGCGTTCCCTGTCCAGTATTGTTGGTTTTTGGTCTTCGGGGATTCCAAGTATCAGGTGGACCACCTTCTCCTTAGAGCTGCTGTCCGGTTTGTCATCCACGGTCATGTCGTAGCACTGCCAGGACTCGACCTTGTACCAGGGGTTCTGGGCACAAAGGAGTTTCTGCAGTGTGGCAGACTCAGTGATGCGGGTGTGGAGAAGAAGCCCAGCTCTGAGTTTCTTCTTCACATCCGACAGCCTAATGACCGTCAATGTGGTGTTCGGTATGGGTGACGGGATGGTTTTCACCATTTGTTCAAGCCACTTGAGTGCGTTCTCATCCTCACACCACATCACTAGCACCCCGTCCGAAAGGAAGGGTCGCCCGCGGAAAGCTGGAGCCTGCGCATCTGGAGACTGCGGAGCCAGAACTGCCTGCAGGATCCCATCGTCGATGGTCTCCTTCAGCTGTTCCGCCTGCTCAGCCGAGAGGTCCCTCGGCGGGACGGTGGTGACCGCTACTCTCAGATGCGATTTACTCGCATCTGCGTAGCTCACCGTCCGCTTCGTCTTCGCGTCGGTTTTCGCGCGTTTGGCATCCCCCCTTGGAGACTGCGTGTCGTCCAGGCGTGGCCGCTTCGTAGAAGCTGCCTCGCCCGATCCACACGCAGTCCCAGGCTGCTCCTTTTCAGGAGCAGTGGGAGCCTCCGCAGCGATCCGCCCACCACGATCACCCCTCGGTTTCGGTCTCCGTCGTGGTTGTTTGTGTGTGTTTGTTTTGTCGGCCCCCTGTATTTCTACAGGCTCGCGCTGTGTTTCCACTGCTGCGGTGACCGACTGTGTGCTGTCTGTTTTGGTTTTGGGCTGCAGGGCTTCCCTTCTCACGCGCCTGTTGGGGCGACTGCGTTCTGTTCGGCCCTGCGAACCTTTGTTTGCGTGTTTGTGGGTGGCCGCCACATTAGCAGACTTCCCTTTGCAGGGGCGCTTATGGGCGGTCACAGTCCACTGTGTAAGTGTGGGTGTTGTGTTGCTTGTTGAGCTTGTTGTAGCTGAAGTTATGGCCTCAGCTAGGCCAGACAGGTCCAGGCTTGTGCCCTTCCCTGAGCGCTGGTTGTCCCCCCCAGAATACGCGGGACAGACCAAGCTAGGCTTGGTGAGGGATTCCTCGCTAGTCGCGATACCCTCCTGGGGTACTGTGATCTCTTTATCAGCACTCATTGTAATGTTTGGGGCTTTGGCGGGAAATGCCAAATAACGCACACGACTCCTGCCCAAGGGTGTGTGGTACAATGTTTTAGGGGGTATTTAGTGCCCCTAGGCCATGTGAGCCCGGGTGTGGATATGCGCCGCCACGGTTCGGCTATGCGGGATTTTGTGGTCCGGCCAGAGGTTTCTGTTACGTCAATTACAGAAGGTATTTGACCAATAACGGGCGGCAACCTCGTGAAGGATAATCCTCTGGCCTTGATTAGGGGATCCTTGCGACTTGCGCTACTCCCTAACCCGTTCGCCAAACCCAGTATCGGACAGATACTGAGAGTAGGTGATCATCAAGCAAGTTTCTTGCTTGACCATCCCCCGCCCCAAAGGACGGTAAATTAGTAATTGTCCTTTGAAAACTGTTGAATTTACGAAGGGCCTTCGTCAAATTATGGAAAAGTTACCATCAATTAGAAAGTTAGGTCTTACATGTTGCAAACACTCGCATACTCGCATAATAATAATAATAATAAATGTTTATTGAATTTGCATGAATGCAAAATTTACGTCTCCAATCATTTAATTAACGATTTCCATTAAATTTAAATTATGTTTTAATTTTAATAATAATTTGAAATTAATCGAATAATTTAATTCAAAAACCGTGGGTAAATATGTTTCGGGTTCTTAATCAAATTTTTAATAAGCATCTACTTACAGCCCTGTGCTGTCGACCAACTTTTCCAATTTTCGTCTAAATTTATAGCAGAATTCTCTTTGTTATGTAAGCAACAACTTGTACTGCCGGACGGACGCTGACTTATGTTCGTATTTGAAAATCTCGGCTTGGTTGACCTATATTTTATATATGTAGGTACATAACATTAACATACTTCATTTAAGTGGTTGAGATTGTGAAGTTTGTTGGATATTTTTAGATCAGTCAAAGAATTTGTTTTTACAACCAAGTCGATTCCCTTCAATTTTATTTTCGTGCAAAAACTAGCCTAATGTCCCTGCTCTGAGGCCTTCCTTATCTTTATAGCAAAATTAATCAAAATCGATTCAGTGGTGGTGGTGGTTTAAAAGAAATCAGTTATGATATTAATGAGTGACATTGCACCGGTGGATGGGAGAGGATCATGCATACTTTTTAGGTTTAGGCTGAGGGCGGTCTAGATGCGGAGTGGATAGACTTCCCTCGCGATCGTGACCCATTGTCTGAAACTCGAACAATCTAGTAATAGAAAACACAGAATAAATCTATATTTAAAAAAATATTAAACCAAATACTTTTATAAATAGTCGTTTTATTTGGTACAGCAGTTCGCAATATTGGACTTGCAGTGCCATCCCTTTAATTTTCGAGATATTTTAAGCAAAATTTTGTCCCTTAATTTGGTACCCATATTTTATAAGAGCATTAAATATTACTAGTCCACCATCTTGGATGTTCGGCAATGTTTAATTTAATTTTGACATCACACCACCAACATTGCATTGCATCATCCAAAATAAATGGTAGGTGGGTGGAAGATATATGCTTCAAACTTGCGTTGAAACATGCCATCATTTTTAAAAAAATATCACTATCTTTTATTACGTTTTTCGACATCCTTTAAAATCCAGACTACACTTGTTCTATTTGGATTTGACCTTAGATTGACCTTGAAATAGGTTTCATCAATCATGAGGTTTAAGAATTCCAAACTAAATAACATGAATAAATGGAGGTTTGGACTAATCATCGCACAATACAAGAGTTTAAACACAGTTTAACGCACAATGTATGAGTAGGTAGTTGTCAAATGCACATTGTTCGAAAGAAAATATATACCAAGCATATGGAACATGAGCAATTATTTCTTTTTTTTTGTTGATTGCTAAATTGTAGGTGGAGGCTGTAATCTATAAAACATTGCCTTTTTTCCTTATTATTGAGATAAATATAATTCCACAACACTTGCGATAACAGTAAAATTATTATTATTGTAAATATTATCAGAGGGTACTTGTAAGTTGGTAAGCACGGACGTTGGGTGCCATTTTGACGTTTAACCCCACTTGAGACTATTTGAGGCGACATCACTCGAGCTCACTCTTTTAGATCTTTTTCGGTCATTACGTAGTACAGTGCGGAGCTCTCTCTCTCCCTGTGGTAACATAAAGTGACAATATTTGGCAAAGGTGGTTTGTGAAGCACAATAAGGATCAAGTAAGTCCAAATAAAAAGTAAATACTAGACGCTATGCTAACCTAAAATTAATTATCGCGGTTACGGCTGCAAAATATTATTCGTTCATAAGACAAAACATTAATTATCAAATAAATATTTATCCCTGACATTGTTGTTTTATTGATTGTTTGTTAACATAATTATTTACAAAACAGTCCCTGCGATGTTGGCGAAATTGTTAAAAGTGCGGTAATATGACTTAACTATCTGCTCGGAAAACTAGCAACATTTTGTATTTTCCTTTCAGTCTAGTATAAAAGACCGGAATAAAACAAATGAATACATGCGTATTTTTTTTTCACACTCATACGCATACGCGTTGATGTACGCGTACACTGTATTTCATACGATATTGTTTTCACAATTATTAGCAGGTTGTGCTTACAACTTAGTGCGAAATAAATGTGACTAAGAAGAGTTTTGTAATATTCCCTGACTGGAAATTATACAATGTCCCACAAGTATTTACTATCGTTTGCACGGTTTATCCACCAAATTCTCAAAAGTGAGAGAAAAATAAAACTCAATGAGAGCATGTACTTACCACTACTTATTTGTAAGAAAACTCCTTCAGTAACCAGCAACTTATTTATTCAACTTCAGATTAGCAAATTAAAAAAAAGTTATTGTATAGTTATAATTACAGATGACACGTTGGTATAAATAGACGGCCATCACCAGAATGCTCTGTCAACTCCGCATGCTTCGCCATAGTTCCCGTCAAAGTGAAGAAAGTAGCGATCAAAATTTTCCCTGCGCTCCTCGATCGCTTCACTTTCGTAGGCGTTGGTTCATTTTGAAACATCCAAACTGTCGACTGACGCTTTGTTTTTGGATCGTATTGATAAATCCAGGATTCGTCACCTGTCACAATATCGTAAACGCGCCGTGACGAGCTTGCATCCAATTTTTGTATCATATCACTGCACCAATCCACACGGGCCTGCTTCTGAGCTTCGGTGAGGTTGTGCGGCACCCAGCGGGAAACTACCCTCCTTACGCAAAGGTGCTCGTGCAAAATCTTGTGAACACCACCTGAACCAATCTGCAGAGTATACTGAATCACTGCGTAAGTAATTCGTCTGTTTTCTTGAATTATTTTTTTTACTGCCAGCACATTATCTTGGTGATAGCCGTCCAAGGCCGACCACTCCTTTGTTCATCCCCCAAAGTAAGACGACCGCGTTTGAACTCGCTACACCAGCGGTAGATGGTTGCTTTTGAAGGTCCTTCATCCACAAAAGCAGTTCGAAATCGATCAAATGACTCATCAGGTTTTAATCCACATTTAAAATCGTAAAAAATCATAGCACGAAAATGTTCACGATGCAGATCTATTTTTTAATGAGACAAGATAAATTTAATTGTGTCTCGTAAAAATGCGGAGGGAAATTTGAAAATCGAACAGTGATATTTTTACTTTAAAATAATCGAAGTTTTCAAAATAATTACAAGTGGCCAGTGTCTTATACATAAAAACTTTGTTTCGCAAAGCTTTCTAAGGCCTGGTATTACTTTTACTTCGAGTTATTTCCCAGTTTGTAGCGGAGCGTATTACAAAACCATGTACTTTTACGCCAGCGAGTAAGTGAGAATGTTTCGCCCGCGGCCGGATATAACTGTCTCCGCCAGTTGCCAGCCAAAGCCAGAAGCCACCCCTCATACAGATAGCTTATATACTAAGAAGCAACTTTATCTGGTTATTACGTTTAAACTCGTTTCTTTGCAAGTTTCATCTTCTGTACTCTTACGATCATTCACACAAAGCCATACTAATATAATAAATACGAAAGCCAAATAGACAAATACGAAGTATATCTGTCTATTTGGCTGTCTGTCTGTTATCTCTTCATGCTTTAACCACTGAACCGATTCAGATGATGTTTGGCGATATAGGAAATCATCTTTTAAGGGGGTAAAAGGGAAGGAGGAAGTTTGTATGGGAAACCAATTAATCCACACAGACGAAGTCGTGGGCACCCACTAGTAATATTATAAAGCTGTAAAGTTTATTTGTTTGCTTGATTGCATGCACTAATCTTCGGAGCTAAAGGTCCGCTTTAAAAAAATACTGTGTTGAATAGTCCATTAATAGAGGAAAGTGACGGAATTAATCAATAAAAGCGCGCGACAGCATCTATTATCTAATAGACAAGTCCGTCCGTCCGTCCGTGGTGCTGTTTCAGCGGCCAAACCGTAAGAGATAGATATAGAGAATGTTTAAGTTATAAGTTAAGAATAGTCTGATAAGACTACAAACCGGATGTGAGTAACGTAGCACTTCCGGTTTTCGAGAAATCACGTGATTTCTATTTCAAACGAAACCACACTTTTTTTTTTTGGTGAACATTTGGTTCACTGGTTTGCTAGTGTCTAACTAATCTTTTAGGATGAACTGACCTCAAATTAACGCGGGTGAAACCGCAGGGCACAGCTGGTACAATATAATACACAATATTTTATTGAAAACACCACAACACAGAACAGAAATTAGAATTAGGGGAAATTACAATTGTAAAAAAAGAATGCTTCAATGGGCGGTCTTATCGCTAAAAGCGATTTCTTTCAGACAACCTTTAGCAATAAAAAAAGTTCACCTGTTTTCTTTTAATCTAAGCCTGTTTCATTCCTAACAATGTGGGTAACACGGTCTAAGTTAGGAGATAAATATCCAATTAAAGGCCGACTTTACATACGTCAATATTTTTTTTAAGTATTATTAAAACTCATTGCCTGCTTTATAACTTCAACAAGCATCAAACTTAATAAACGTCTTTCTTTGCCGCCGACGAAGACGTAGAGGATTCACCAAAACAAAAATAATGGGGTACAGTAGTATGTGCCCTATTCATGCAAATCTAATATATAAAATTCTCGTGTCACGGTGTGCGTAATTGAACTACTCCGAAACGGCTCGACCGATTTTCGTTAAATTTTATATGCATATTCAGTAGGTCTGAGAATCGGACAACATCTATTTTACATCCCCCTAAATGTTAAGGGTAAATATTTAATTTTTTTTTTGTTTTTGACAGATTTTTTGTTTTTCTTTTCTTATGATAAATCATTCAAAAATACATACAACCCCAAATTTTCACCCTTCTACCACCAACCCCTATTTTTTATGGCGGTACGAAGTTCGCTGGGACAGCTAGTAACTATATATAATATACAATTAGAAGTTCAATTAATGCGTATAGCGATTAACGCTTATAGTAGCGACGTTAAGCGATGAACGTAAGTATAAAGCGGCTTATTTCATTAGCCTCTTGTCTTGATCCCAGTGTGAGAGCAAACATAACTTTGTACTTCATTGGAGGGTTAAAAACCATTAAATAAATAATAAATAAATAAATAAATATTACCAACACTCACACCAATTAGCCTAGCCCCAAAGTAAGCACTGTAAGACTTGTGTTATGGGATACTAGGGTAACGGATAGAATACATATATTGTACATATATAAGTATATTTATATAGAAATACATTTTAAACATCCATAACTGGAGTACAAATGCTCGTATTCATCACACAAACATCTGCCCCCCCCCCCCCCCGGGATTCGAACCCGGGACCTCTCGAGTCGGCGACACCATTAAACCCGGCGTACAAACCACTAGACCACGGAGGTCGTCAAATTAGTCCGTTTTGATGAAATTCACATTTATGACTATTTATTTGTGTACAGGTGTACATAAATTATTATTATTGGGACATTTTAATCACAAAAGCTCTCAAGTAAGCAAAGATTTCAGAGAATTTTCATTATTCGTTATGTAAGTAAATAATCCTCAATTCCTTATCTCTAGTAGGGTTAGCTATAGTGTAAGTAGTAGTAATATAAATTAATTATTTCACGTTCCAGGAAAGCACCAGATGAAAATGCAGTGGAACACAGCTCGAGTAAGAAACCGTGATGCGTACGAAGATTGATGTAAAAATTTTCTTTAATCAATAAATTTTAGCCCATTAACGATATTGGGCTTTAAATCTTTTTTTTATCTTACTCTGGTATACCTACCAGTTGTCTTACAATAACTTTATAGAAAACTCTTATTTGGTCGAAATCTATCCTTTTCCTTACTGTGTTATAAGCAAAATCTGTTTGTTTCCAAAATAATTATCATAAATTTATCAGCAAATTTTTATATTTCACTAGCTGTCCCAGCGAACCTCGTACCGGCATTAAAAATGTAGTGGTTAGTAGTTAGGTTGGTGGTAGAAGGGTGAAAATTTAGGGTTGTATGTATTAATGTATGATGTATCATAAATTCATAAAGAAAAACCAAAAAAAAATGTTCAAAAAAAAAATTAAGGGTGGACGTTTAACATTTAGGGGGATGAAAAATAGATGTTGTCCGATTCTCAGACCTACTGAATCTGCATATAAAATTTCACGAAAATCGGTGGGGCTGTTTCGGAGTACTTCAATTACGCACACCGTACCACGAGAATTTTATATATTAGATGTAGCTAGCAGAAAAGCAACAGTTGAAAACAGAGCGGTGTGCAGTGTGCAATTTGGCGTGAGAAATTCTGGCGGACGGCGGGCGGTTTAGTAAGGACCAGTGTTGCCAACTTACTGACCACTGTGTAAGCGCTCTTTTAATTACGTTTTCAACTTTCGGAACGATACGGTTAAGAAAATTTAATAATATATCATTTACCTATACCCGTTCAAAAAGTATTTTACAAAATGATTAGTGTGCATGAAAACATAGAATTAAGTAATAAATATTACGAACCACTTAGAAAGTTATGTCAAAAAACTGTTCACGTAATATCATCAAAAAGTGTTTCACTTAAGTTTTTCAATACACAAATTGTTTAAGTACTAGGGACTAGGTCAATTAAAATAAAACTATGTCATACCTACCTCATATAAAATCATGCAACAACATTTTGAGACACGCAACACAAGATTTAAATAATAATAAAAGCTCTTGTATATCGGTACTGTTCTCTGTACTCTACTGTACTCTGGTATAATATGGACAGAAAATTTTACTGTAAAAAAAAACTACTCGGTCCAGGTTTTTGCCAGGATTCGAACCCGGACCTTCCGCTTGGTTAGTGTGACCGCCTAGATAGCGGAAGATGCGAATTCGAATTTCATCTGGAACCTGGACAGAGGATTTCTTTTTCTGGTAAAACTTTCTTGTGGTAATTATTATACGTTTTCTCAAGATAGAATTTATTTTTCCATCACATTAAGCATTAAGCCATTTTATCATTCAAAGATTCCTTGTATTTGGAATTGGACGATTTCCGTGGTCGAGTGGTTTGTAGGCCGGGTTTCAAGGTGTCGTCTACTCGAGATGATTACAAGCATTTGTACACCAGTCCTGGATGTTTAATATGTATTTCTATGTAAATATACTTATATATGTATTCTATTCGTTACCCTAGTATCCCATAACACAAGCCTACAGTGCTAACTTTGGGGCTAGGCTAATTGGTGTGAGTGCTGGAAATATTTATTATTATTGATTAAATGCTTGATCAACGTTTAGATGCCAAATTCGAATCAATTGACTTAATGTAAATGTTTTTTTGAAGTAATAAAACACTAGGCGTCAGTAGATAGCTCTGAAACCGGCCAATTTTAGTGGGAATCTCTTTAGGTTGACAACTCTACAGCGGACAGCTAAACAACAAACTGTGGTGTGTGCTCATTGATAGCTCACACAATTTGTAGCTCACGTAGTTTGCTGTGGAATAAAAAATACAAAAAAAAAGGTTTCCACATGAAGAACTCATATTTTTTGTTGATTCAGTTATTTGATATTGCTAAATAACGAATACAAACGTTTTACAGTTTATTAACAGACAATTCATATTTAAATACATTACTCACATCTGTACTTAGAAACGTCAAATTAATTTTATGCTATATTTAGTTACGTGTTGACTCATTCTATTGTTATTACAAATAATGTAACGGCATTAAATTAATCTTAAAAATTCATTGCCTTCTCTGTTAATTCCTGTGAGCTTTTTGACTCTTTAAACCTCAGACTAATAACGCCTTAAGCAATTCAAAAAAAGTTGCACGGCTAAGGTTTAAGGCACGGGAGAGATTGTTTGGTTTGTTAAAAATCTCTACAATCCGCCGCCTCAGATGAGGCGAGTGGAGATTTTTCTGTGATATTTTCTTTCAATTTATTAATATTAATGAATTTCCCTCATGTTATAACCACATTAAGGGGTTGAGCGTTAGTTTTAGGCTGGCAGGATGGGAATGGTAGAAGTTGAAGCTGCACTTTTTTCTGCCGCATCAAATAACATTTAACGTCAGATAAGGTGGGCTTAATTTCCTGAGCATATTATAGAAAAAAAAATACATCATCGTTATTTGAAATTTTCTATACATGTAAGCGTACCAATCCAAATAGTAGAAATAAATCTAAGTATTAAAAAAATATATAACATCTCAATATCACAAGTTTTCATATGAAAGTTAAAACGAATACAAAATAGTACACAGATATTTTGTCAGAACATCCTCCTGTCAGAATTATTATGCACATATTTGCCCACTGGATTTCTGTTCGCATTCCTTGTACATTATTCAGATGAACGTTGGAAAGGAGGCGATGTAATAATAGCAAGTCATCATTTAGACCATTATGTTAATCCGTTGCGAAGTTTTTAAGATAATGGGAGTTACTTAGAGGCAAACATTGCGCTTAGGGCAATTTGGATATACTGTTTATTTATTAAAATGGAAAAGATGAATAGCTCGCCTACGCAAAGGAAAGTTTTGAGGGCAGAACCCTGAAAAATACGTAAGTATAATGAATTGCATTGATAAACTGTATATTATGAAAGTGGAAGAAAGTTTCTACTGTATTTCACTTAAAGGCTTTCGAAATGTTTGTTTATTGATTTTGAATGAGATTAAGATATAAACATAAAGAAAATTGTTAATTATAATATCACACACACTATCCCAATATTACAGGTAACATAACAAATAAGTAAAAATGGTTCTATTATATTTGCACATTATGGTAATAAATGTTTAATTACGTCACATTTTTTTTTCAAGTTTTTAACATTAATATCGACACACTTACATACACGCACACACATACATACAGGCAAATACTTTGCGTAGCGCCACAGTAGCGAGCCGAGCTATACATTGCGTACTGGGGAAAAAATGTATTTTTTTACTTATAAATATTTTTTTTTCCCCACGTATAATATTTTGTAATATTACTTGTTTGGGTGTGCAGAATGCGTAGTCATTTGTCATAGGATTTTTATACCCTGTATTGTAAAAAGAGTCGTTCGAAATATCAAATATTACACACATGAATCCAATCCACAAAATGGCTTTGATGAAGACCCCAAAGAAGCAGAGGTTTGCCTGCATTGAAATTTTCCTGAATGGATCATCGTGTCACTTGTTATTAAGTAAAAAAAAGTGTGGCACTCGGGGACAGCCGCGGTAAAGCTATTGCATAGAACAATTTATCAACTTATGCAATTATAATTATTTATTTCTTTTGTTTATGCAGTATTTATTTTCTTTGATATTAATTCAAGTTTTTTCTTTGATATTAATAAATGGCGAGACAAGCCTTATGATATTTTATTGGGCAAGCACAGCAAACAACAGCATTACCCGGCGCCAAAAAACTTCCACAAGCTCCAAAGTTTACCATCTTTATTACAAAAATTTAAATTATAATTATAAAGTCTAAATAAAAGGGAGACAAATAAAAATAAGAACAGGAGCTGGGGTCTAAAAAAATATATAAAAAGAGGAAAAAAAATATAATAAAAAATAAAAATTACGAGTGCGGGATTTGAACCGACAACCGCGGTGATGCGTCGAACGTTGGTCCTGTGGTGAAAATTTAGCACACTGCGCCGTTTCGATCGATACTGGTAAGGTGAAAATTGTGTTCATATGCACTGTTGTCAGGTTATTTTCGTTACGGAATTTCTTGATCCGGTCGCCGCGCTGAAAGCGCGTGATAAAATTTGTGCAGTAGCTTAAAAAAAAACTTGACGTTCTCTTTGTTTTTTTGGTGATATTTCGGATTTTTGACAAAAAATTAAATATTTCTAAATATTTACAAATACCTATATGAAATAAACTTGGCTGAATGCTGAACCAAGCATTAAATAAAATTACACTAAAATAGCAGAGCTACAGGTACATTCAACCAAATAATTTTACCTCAATATTACCATTACGTCTGTGTTGTTATGTATTTGTGTCTACACCAAGAAAAAAAGAAGATAGATTTTGTCAGTTGTATAATGTCATCAATAATAATTATTTGTGATTAATATAGGGCAATCATCATCGTTTTTGGCGTTTTGATCTGGTGAAAGTGTAATTAATTTAAAATTATTCTACATACATATTAGTTTTGCTTTTTGGTACTTGATAAAAGTAATTAGTTGATAAGACGAAGAGTAAGTTAAGTAAGAGTAGTTTAAGTAGGAAATAAGAATAAAAACCGGTTAAGTGCAAGTCGCATTCACGCTCGAAGGGTTTCGTACCATTATCTATACATCATTTAGACACTGCATTATAATATCGAGCAAAAAACGACAAAAAACCACATCTTTTTTTATATGGGAGCCCCGCCATAAATATTTATTTTATATTAATTTCTATAAACATTTTATTAGTTTTCCTGTAATCTACAAGCAAAGAGCTACCTTTTATTTTTGTAGACGCAGTTCTTTCAGAGATTGTAGTGGGGACAAGTAAATTTTTATCTATTTTCTTAATTAATTTTTAAACTATTCATTTTATATTAGTATAAAAATATGTTAGAAACCTTCACATTGTGCTCTTTCATTTGATTTATGACACTTGTGTGGCATACTATTTTTCTTTTATTTTCTAGTTCATCTCTTAAATGTAACCCCCTTAATCAGCATTTATTATTTATTTTATTCGTCCGTGTTTGGTTCACACACCTGAGTATGTACCAAATTTCAACTTGATTGGTCCAACAATTTTCGAGCATATAGACTGTGAAAGACAGACAATCAGACTACCGAGTGATTCTAAAAGGGTTCTGTTTTTGTCAATATTATTTTTTATAATTTGTCCCAGATCCAATATGTGTTTATAGTTACAAATAATAATATAAAGTTAAAATTACTCTAGGTAATACATATAGGTAATATCAAATATGATTCTCATGTTTCATAATTATACATTACATGAAAAGGTTTTGAAATCCTGCTACTTTCAGCTTCTTTTTTTAAATTTATCTGGAATAAAGTATTTTTTATTTATTTCTGTTAGAATTATATAAGCGGCACACAATTGAATTTCTTGCTTACTCTCTGAGTGCATACCAAGATTTTATTAAATATGGGTCACTTCTGCAGCATTTATATACTTTCGGTTGTATAAAAAAAATCACAGCTGTTCAGAATGATATAAATTGCAGACTGATTCAGAAATATTTGCTGATCATAAGTAGCTGCTCAACTAGCTATTTTGGCCAACCAATTAAATTTTTTTGTTAGCAAAAATAGGGATTATGACTATTTTTTTTTCTTCGTTCATCAGGTAGATTATCAAAATGTATTGGACACGTATTCTTTTGTCACATAATATAAACATTGCAGAGATATATTGATTTGAAAAGTCGCAGGACGTCACGTTTTGGAACAATTTTCACTTAAAAGTGACGTTACGAACCCTACTTCCAAACTTTGACGCGCTTTATCTTTGTAATTTTTTAGTTGACTGCCCAAAGAAAAAATACGTGTACATTATTTTTTGATCATCTAACTGACGGATTAATTAGAATTTCGTTTACCCCGTCGTCACCCCAATTTGATTACTTAGCTAAACGTTTAAATAACACTTATAAATGTGAAAGTTTGCATGTTTTTTTGTAACTCAATTATTTAAAAACCTCCGAACGGATTTCGATAAAATTTAGTGTGAATTTAGATAATGCCCTGGATAGAGACAAAATATACTTTTTATCCAGGAAAAATGTTAAGTACCTGTGGGATTCTCAAAAAAATAAAGTTAACGCGGACGAAGTCGTGGGTGACCGCTTGTATATAATAAATTCTGAAAAGGGACAACACATATATTTTAATTATATAATCAGTTTTCATTACAAATATTTCAGTACTTGTAAATAAATACAATCAACTATACAGCGTTCAATAAATAAATCTAAGCTGATATATTTTACAGAAAGTTTATTTCAACGTGTAATGGTTCAATTACACTTGGTCGTTATCCCGAAAACGATTGCCAATGGAATTCGGGTAAACGACTAAGTTGTCGTGTAGCGACAAAATAAGTACAAAACATAAATAGGTAGGAAAGAAAAAAAAAGAAAGGAGAACAACAGGAAAAGGTTATAGAGTATATATTTACAAGATCAACAAAATACACATATTTACAGAAAACAAAGAATATAAAAAATAGGGTTATGGGTAAGGCCGCCATTTTTTGCTGATTTTGAAAACTGTTTTCTCCGCGGTTAGTATTTTGAAAAGTATTATAGATATCGGATTTTCGATGACGGCTTTGGATTAAGCAACAAAGTGACTAATAAACAAAAAATATATTTCGAATGAAATCTGAAAAAAGGTGGTAAAATTACACAAAAACTATCCGCCGAGGTAGAAGTGCACTTTAACTATCATAGTAGCAAAAAGTATGTCAGTTTTTGAGACATGGCTGATATTTTAAGAATACTTATGTTAATAGCTATCCGTGCTTTTAATTAAGCAACGTTTATCCTAAGAATTTCCTTGAAAATGATTTCAAATAAGTTTTCGTCAAAAACTGTACTTATACGCCACTTTGTCAACGCCACCTATTCTCCATGTTCTATTAAACTTTAGGAATCGGTGAAGTTCAAATCGGGAAGTGGCAACACTGAGTTTCTGTAATCTGTGGACAGCGGCTTGACGAGCGGCTATATTTTTGACAGTTGACATGTGAACGTCTGGTGAAGTTTGTGTACACAATTTTTTCAAGGTAAGATTTTTGTGCATAAAAAAGTAAGTTTGATTGTTACACGAAAAACAAATAGTGCATCATGTTAGTAGAAGTGAAAGCCATGTTTGGAGCTATAATGCAACTCAAATCATACTTTATTTACAGAGATATAAGTGGTTTTCTCATCGCGACGATAGCGTAGAAGTAGAAATACGCCACCATTTTGGTACTTCAACGCCAACGGTAGCGTAGATATTCGTCACCTCCTCTACGCCACCAAATAAAGGTAGGTATCCACTCGTTTTTATTATACTAACTTTTTACCTGACTGCCGAAGAAGGGAGGGTAATGTTTTTCGAGAGTGTATGTATGTATACTAACTAAACCCATTCGTGTAATTTCAGCTTGTATTTCTTAGGCTGCAAGGCATAGATCACGGTAACATAATGGTCAGTGCATCTGCCCGGATAGCGGAGGGTGCAGTTTCGAGTCCCGTCTGCTGCCTGGACCGCGTGGATTTTTTTTAGTAAAAATTTTCTTTAGATTTAAAACTAGGTTTTAAATCTAATTAATTTTAAATAAATGCTTTAAAAAATAAAAATATAATAAATGTCTAGTTGATTATAAAATTGTTGATGTTTTTATTTACTTAGATATAGGGAACTACTTCTTATTCTAAATTCAACGAGCTGGTCCATTAGTGGGGGTCCATTATTAAATTGTGTTCATTTTTAGATGTCCATATTTGGTGCATGTTCATCACTGGATGTCCATTAGATGATTTTCCTTGTCCATTACTAGCTTAAAAAACGAACGGCAAGCACAGCTGGTAGGCGCGCCGAAGCAGCTGGAAGCCGGACAATGCAGCTGGCGATAGGAGTCCGTAGATGAAGAAGGATATAGAGTGGTTAGCAGTTCAGTAAACCAGGACGTTATATAGCTAAAGGATGCCGTACGGCTTTGTGTTCTTTGCTTGAGTCCCGGGGCAGCCAGCCCTGGGACAAGGCCTTTTAGTGATTTAGAGAGGCTCGGTAGTGAGCCAACAAAAGTAACGTTGGCAACTTTTGCCGTAGAAATGCTTGTAGGGTCAGAGCAGCTCGGTCTTTTATAGGTCCGGAAACATTTAAATTTAGAGAAGGTTCGAATTGAACTAAAAAGAAATAAAATAGGTTTTAATTCTGTGAAGATTGGTTAGGCATGGAGTCCAACAGAAAAAGTATCCATGTCATGGCAACGGTGAAAAACTTGTCTGTCAGCCAAATTATAACCATAAACAAAACTAATGAAAAACAAAGGAAAATATGAGAATAAATAAATTACAACTATATATGTATAGTTATATATGTATATATAAAGCGTCTAGCACTCTGTAATAGCTATTTTAGTAGTTGGGATTCTGATACGTATTTACAAAATGATAAATAGTGTGCAATATCATTGAAATTGTGCGTTTCTAGTAATGAAAAAGATAAATAATGATAGTATGCTGAAATTGATGACCATATGGATGACAAGATGTGTAAAATGGAACCTATAATTGCCAGAAGAAAAGATGTCCCTGAGGTACATTACAAATTGTAAATGAACGGAGTCGAGTACGTCCGTATTCGGGTTGTTTTCGTGGTTAAGCGACATCTTTTCCAGCCCGTATTCCAGTGTAAATATTGCTTCGGGTACCCGAATTCGAGTAATGACTTTCGTGTATCCCAATACGGGCTAACGACCAAGTGTAATCGAGCCATAAGACTAGTGTTAGGATGACGCCGAGTCGTGTAGATCATTAAATACATAGTTGCATTTCTTTTATTACTGCTGGGATATCACTTTGCGACTGTCTACGACTGTTCATTGAATAATGATGCACTATACTAACGCGTATGCCATCTACACAAACATTTAAGAACACAAAGACGTTGAGTAGTTCGTTCTAATATTTTGAATACCGCATTCTTATCAGCTCCATATTTTAGTTACCAATTTTACTATCTGCTACTTATAGTGAAATATCTATTGCAGAGTATGTGAGAGCCGCTTTGGAATGGTGACATTGAATGACAAATATCTACAAGCTTGAACATTAAGCTCCTATATGCACTATTGTACCTACATATAGAAGCTCAATGTATATTATTATATTACGTAGTATATTATGTGGCCACGAAATATGCAAATAAAAGGTGTTCTAGGAATTTAAAAAAAAATTTTTTAGAAGAATTTTAAGGATGTCATACGTAAAGTATCATGAACTGTTTTGAAATGTTGCGAATTCCAACGCACACTAAAATGGTCAAATTGCAATTAACATCGCCGCAAAAATATACCTAGCAGGCGATCCGCCCCAGTGCGTTGCGATGCGACCTGGTGCGACCCGCCTGAAGTGTGTGACAGTTCCCACCGCACTATTAGCGAGCATTTAAGATACCAGAGACATTTAGTTGTTGCTTTAATGTTTCTACATTATTTCCTAATCAACCGTGAAACAAAATTTTACATTTCAACTCCAAACGAGAGTTCTCTGGGGTAGAATTTCAAATGAACATCCACCTCCATATTTCCGGTCACAGCTTTGTACCTTTGAGCTTGGCTTATTTAATGAATCAATCAGGACAGATCCTAAAATAAATATAAAGACTCCATAGCGTATGTGTGATGGAGCAGTGTTGTAAATAATAGATTAAAACAGTATATTTCAGTTTCAATATTAAAACATATAAGTTAGGAAACAAAAAGTTAAAAAAATGTTTGTTTCCTGCTGATTTTGCTTGTTTCTATTTGCTATCTCTGTCAGAAAACTTTGATTGTGTTTATCAATACTAATAATTAAAAAAATGGTATACGACAAAAAATCTAGCGTTTTAGTATAAATTTCTTTAGAGGTGAAAAGGAGAAACTGCTGAAGCATCACATTTTATATCCAAATATATTAATTACTAATTTTGTTTTCACTGAAGTGGCAATGAATGAGAAAGATTAAATAAAACTAGTTTTTACGGGTTAATGCACGAAACTTTATTTATTTATTGACGTTTCGTAGCCTTTACAAGCTTCGTCGTCAGAATTAAACTTTTATTTAATTTGTCGAGCTACCTTCGAAAGACTTTTATTGAGCGTTTGGTTATTTCATTGTTCGATTTTTAAGTTTCATTGTCTATGTATGAATTTATTATTTAATTTACTTAATAAAGTATTTTATTTCAAATTCTTTTTTGTAATTTTGAGTTTATTTATTTGACCCTAACTACCGTAAACTACCACCGTTTCCAAAATTGGGAGACCTTTATGAGAAGAACCGGCGAAACAAACTCAAGAGAGGCTTTTTATCTTCTTCTTATGTTAAATTATGCAAACAAAAAGAACTAATAGTATCTGATGGTCTTGCAGTGTGTGCTCGGGGTTGGGATTTTATCTCCTGTATAATAGGTTCCCAAGCTGGTGGTATATACCAACCATCTTCCCTATTGAAATTTGGATATTTTTTAATCTCAATAGCCTCGCGCATCATTCGAGGAACGAACCGCCGCTCAGCTGCAAGGATCTGTGGTCTATCAAATCTAATGTAGTGGTTTGGTCCCCCTTATGCATGAGAAAGATTAAAATATGTTTTGTGTATTATTTTTTGAGCTCTAAATGATAAACATTGAAATAAATTCCCTCCACTGGTTTTACCGCCCAGAGATTTTAATGTATAACGTTCACTTCACACGAAACCCTCATATCAAAAGGTATTGTATTGAGAGTACCACACCGACAAAATGAGAACAACTGTGTTAGTTTTGTTTACAAAAGCTTTGAAACCAATTCAAAACTAAACGTAAAACATTGAAAACTAAAAAGGTAACGTGAAGTTATAAGTACTATGGTGAATTTCTAAAAAATAGTGAGCAGCTACGAGAACTAAGTTTTTATAAAAGGTATGCTCGATTAGTGAAATCTTAAGTTAATGTGATCGACAGATGTATGCAGTTTTTACGCTGCTCTGTGCATTAATAAAGGACTATCAGGAAGCTGTTTGTAATAACCCACGGGTATCGATTTGACGAATAATATGTTATCATTGCAAATAAGCGAACCCATAAAAGTTATCTGGCATGTCATAGCAGTACGTGACTGAGTTTTCTGATATCCGAAATAAAAATGTATCTTCTGAAACCGTTACTTAATTTGCGCCTATTCTCATAATATTTTCACGGGAACTGAATGATTTGTCTAAATAATTATATTTTTATAAGAAAATCGAATCGTTATCTATGTTTATCCTATTCTTACTACTTAAGTTTTTAAAAATCCTTTAGTCCAAATCTATTGCAGAGGTAATGCAAAATAACTATCGGAAAGTTATTTCGAAATAATTACATAATTTTAAATATTTAATCAATAAATTATTTGTAGTTCACGGTGCAAAAATATAAGCAAAAATTGGATAAAGTTTGTTGTTGGAATGTTAAGATTGTATACAATATTCGAGGAATACAATAAATAATTAGTTTATCGACGTACTTGGCTGATTTTCAATTATATTATTTGAATAAGGGCATCTTGCATAATAAATATATTATTATAATTATAAATGTGCCCTTTACATAAAAAGACTTTACATTACAATATTTTTAAGAGTGCTCTTTATTAAGCCTGACCTTAAAATATGATAAATTGTGAAAATAGTGAACTACAACCAAATTAGTTTTTTAAAAACGCAAATGAAACTTACATACGGATAAGCTGTATGTACTTACCCATGTACTAACCTGTCTTGAAAAGATGATAAAAACTTAACTCGCCAATACTGTAAGTTAACTCGCTACTGTACTTATCGAAGTGTAAATCAGCATTTATGTTTCATATTTAGCCGGGGCTCCACGGCAGGGGTCTCCCGGGGTATCACGGGGACCCCGCAGACGTGCGCAGGTAGGCCCGCGCGTTGGGGTTGAGTACGCGGCCTAATGCCCACCGTACCGCCCCCCGTCCGCTGCGGAGGGCTACTTGGGCGTGCCCGTGTAGCTCCCTCCGCCGCCCCCCTCTTTGCAGGACAGAACTACAAGGGGGGGCTGCCGTCACGAGGTCCGTCGGTGGCCGGCACAGCCAACGCCATGCCGGTCAGCGAGGGACCCCCCGGGTAGGGTCATGGGACGGGCGCAGCCAGGGCGCGACGCCCGTTGGAACCTAACTTTATTATTTAACTACATGAACCTAGGAGTTATGCTACGTTAAGAAAATACATACAAAAAGTGTCAAGTTCGCCTCACAGCGAGACAAATAGCGTCTGAGCATATAGCCGCCAATTTATGTGTCAAATCAGCTTTGAGAGCCTTTGGTAGCAAAGGAGCCTCAATTTCGTTGTAGTCTAACATATAGGTAACTCAAATTGAAAATTACTTTTTTTTCAGGTCATGTGTCAAAAGATATAGAATAGATCGATACTTTGGTCAAAGCTAAATCCATTAGAGCCGATCATGGACGAAGGATTTCGCTAATACTTGGTCCATGGTACCGAGTGTAAGTGAGCCTTTAAAGCTGGATCGCGTTTACGTGGTTGCAATTTTTCAAACTTTAATATCGATAATTCAACTACTATATAAAGCTTCTATCTTTTTACATTCGCAAGAAAGTCGAAACGCTTATTCCTCCAAGATTATAAAATTGACGGCGGGATCACCATCAGCACTAATTTTGGAAGTCGTAAAAATTTTCAGCATTTTGTGAGTATCCGAGTAAAAAATATCATGTATCTACAAGATTGTACTAGGACACAAGACATTACAGCAAATTATGTCAGGTTCTGTGAGGTTTTGAAAAAACTAACTTCCGAGATTATCTACCCTAGTTGTTAGTTTATTTTGAAATGTATATATAGTAATTAAAGGTCCCTTGTCGCCATGTTTCTCAAAACTTACATGTCTACACGTTCATAAGTTACTCTCTACAGGAAGTTTTTAAAGTTCATGTAAATTACGTTTATCAAAAGGAATTACAGTGCTTCTAAAATTGAACGCTTGTAGACCCTAATTCTAATGCAACAATCAAAACGGAATAATGTATTATTTTCCGCCTCTTTCAGGTTCCTTAATGTTTCGTTATGTTCGTCCGCAGCTTAGATCAGAGATTCGCTGTTATTTGGAATGGATGAATTAGTCGTAAAATGGATTTAAAAATGTCCTTTTTTTTAATGCAACTACATGTAAAGTGGGATATAAATTCTTTTTCATAATCTTTGGATACGTGTTGAAACATATAAGGGAATCAAAGAATTCCTAATTAGTTATTAAAGAATCCGTTTGTGAAAATTAAACTTTGTAATGAAAATGTTACTTATATTTCAATTTCTTTCTAAATGGCAAATTCTTAAATTAATGCTATGATTTTCAGCTTAAAGTCGAAATCTTAAGTCAAAGGGATAGATCATTTCCATATGACCACATTCGTTCTATATGTTTTGGGTTCCCTAACCACTCCCTAACATTCTGATAGTATTATGAAAATTTGTAAGTTTTTCTTGAACAAAATCACGAATACAATCGTAAAAATACTTGTGATGAAACTTTAATCGCCATTTACATGTGTACTTTTGATAAACACATACTTGTCATAATGATTTTCTTTACAGGCAAATTGGTTGAAATGCCAGGCTTGTAAGCTTCGATGAACAGGGCACTGGACTAAAACTGATCTGTCACTTTTGTTTGCTAAAAAGAAGACACACAACATTATGTTTAAACCAATAATTTTAGTCCACGTTTTGGAATAAAGCGGCTTGAGTTTTTTCTAGTGAAATAATTAATGAGAACGTTAGATCCTCTAAAGTGATGGATCAATCCCTTCGGTGGAAGTTCCATTATTCGGGGTTAATTCCCTCAGTAAATTAATATTCTGTATCTCTAATATCAAATCGAGCGACGCTTCCGTTCCGCTATGAGAAATAAGTAACGGTGTAACTCATTGAGTGCCTTTCATCCTTGTAGAACGAAGATTGATGAGGACGGATGAAATCACAACTGCTCTATGATAAAACGCAAGTGGGAGTGTCTGTATAGACAGACACGACTATATATCATCACCGGACCACTACGAATCCTTTGCATTCACAAAATAGTATAATGCACGTGCCCCCGAAATGACGTGAGACGAAAACAAAAACGGCGACTTATGTATGCAAGGTTGATCCCGGCTATTCCGTTATGAAAAGAAAATAGTTTCCTGAGAAACATTGCCGGCAGACGGGTTGATATTTACATTACCATTTGTGGAATGCGTTTATAAACTGGGTCGGGTTTATCATCATTTCTGTTAATAAAGAATTTATGTAATGTAGTTATATTACAAAATAACAGTTACATTTCTGAAATACTCTTTTGTGGAAAAAACAACTACGTAAACTTTTTATCTAGATATATTAAATATTATACATTTCACGCAAAATTAATAATTAATAAAAAGAATTCAATTAAGTATGGGGTTGAAAATCCCATAAAAGTTATCTACCTTTGAATTAAGTTGTTCCGTAGACAGTTTTTTGAAAGAGGATAGGGACCACATTTTATCTCCAGGATTAAGAGTAGGTATCCTATTTCTTATAACGTGGATTAGGAAACTCTTTGAACAGGCACAAAGTATGGTTAATTACCTTTTTAATTATTCCCGAAGTTTAGTTTTTAAAACATTTTTCCTCACTTTCTATAGAATTAATTCGAGATGATTAGTTGGAACCCACATAATTCATGTTTCCTGTAACGTGTGTATAGAAAATATTATAATCCGGAATCTAAAGTGGATCTGTAACATAAATAATAAGACATAGATTTTATTCGTTAATAGCATTTCATTAAATATAAAATATACTACATTTAGAAACTGTACCGTTTGTTCTCACTCTTGACAAAATGTGTATATAATAGTGTTTAATTTGTCCCTATTATTATTCCAAGATCCACATTAGGACCTAAAACAACAGACCTCTTGATAAAGTGGCTTTATACGGACGTTTGTTGACAGATCCCGCGAAGTTTATTTATAATCGATACTATAGGCTAAACGGTAAGTGTGCCTTTACATTGCATCGCGGCAGCACACGTTGCAATAATATTATGTCAACTGCACCGCGATCTCATATGGATCTGAGATTGACATAATAAACTGAGTCAAGCTGTTCACAATGGTAGGTTTTGTGGGTATTCGTAATGCGTACAGCTTCATACCAACTCTATACAAACAATTATTTGAGTAGGTATGCAGAATTTAATGTTACTTTTGTTTATCTGAAATTCATTTGTTGTTGTTTAGAATAACGGCCGCAATAAGGTAACTATCAGCTTGAGTAAAGTTGATGGTGTTCAATATTTGCAACAACAAATAGGAGATTATGCGACTTTAAAAAGAGTTAAATTAAACCGACGTCTCTGAATACGGTTTTATAAACACATAGATATAATGCAATAATTTAGCTTGTAAGCTTTTGGAGTTATTAATTTTTATTTGAAGAGAAATAATATTTGATACGTTTTTTATTACACAATAGAGAACAGGGAACGAAGAACAGCCTTCTGTGTACATTTTACCCTTATTTTTTGTGGTTGAATGGCCTGACTTTTATTTGTTCTGAACTCAAACAAATTCTTTGTGAGAAGCGTAATCTTTGGGGTAAGCAAACAAGAAAGGTTTTTCATATATAAAAAATAAACTTAACCGATGGCCCTAAAGTTGTTTCATACGTTGTTAAAGTAAAGAGACAGTAGTCAGAGTAATTTAATTTATATGTAGGAATGTTATTAAATTATTTTCATTGTATTATTTTAATAACAATATTAGATTTGTTATGTAAATTTAAATTCTTGAGTGAATTTCTTTAACAGTATTGAAACCAAAAAAAAATTGAAAAAAATCAAGTAGGGTCAAGTGTCGACAGTGTAACTTATAAGTGTAACCGGCCATTTGACATTTGATGACAGTCACCTAAAATGGCGGCATAGCAATTAACAAACAAACTTGGCCCTAAATATCCAGTTTCTTTGTAGGTAATAGAGAATATGCATCTAATTCAAATAAGTCTTGTTTTATTTCTATATAAACTCTATTATTTTAAGTTGTGCCTGCATCAATATTAGTTTATATAATTTCATTTCGAGCAAAAAATTTTTGATGTGATCGTGCGAAAAGCTTATGGGAAATTCAAATATTTGAATCCGTGAATTTTGAGTTACTCGAGAAACTTATAAATTGTGTAAATAAAGATGTGCGTACAATTATAAACAGTAAACTTACTATAAAGAGTATCGTCAACAAAATATCCTAAGGGAACACAAAATCGAGCCGGCATAGTCAGTTCGGCAGTATTTGTCGAACAACAAAGCCGACCCGAAGTAATTACAGCGCTTGTTCAGCTGCATTCGAGTCGACACATCATTCACATATGAAACGGAAAAGCCGACCCGAACAACTACTACGTTACGTTCAGCTCCAATCGGTTCGGTTTTCATTCGGACGTCGTCACTCGGTTTTCAATCTTCACTGTCACGATTTTGAAGGCCACATTACATGGAGCACCTTTCGCACCCAAAGCCTTAGGGGTGTTCGTAGTAAAGAGCCGGTAATAACAACAAAACTTGCGTGTCTCTGATAACTGAAAAGTAGTAATCTGTTCTGTTTGCATGGTGGAGAAGGCCGCACGACGGGGTAGAAAATAGGAATAGAAAAAGTTATTCGAGCACGTCGGCCGTTGATGAGGGATGTTACGTGAACCCTCCAGTGACTCCTATTTAAACGACAGACGATTTGGAGGCGACCATAAGAAATAGCCGTTTTTATAAATTGCAAAAATAACGAGACCTTGAAATACTCGAGCGCGTCAGATTATTATACAGTCGCTTCACCTTGATGCCCTTAATGTTCTGAACAATAATCTGACAATTATGTGGAAGAATTTCCTTAATCTGAAGTTTTTTTTATAATTCATATATTTTAATGAAATATATGAATTGAAAACAAAATAATACAATATTAAATATGTATGTACACGGGTAAAATAATATCCAATATTTAATAAACAGAAATAGCAATTATAAAGATTTTATTTTAGATGATTATATTCCAATAAAACAAGTTTCAACGGTATAGATGCACTGATTTATTTATTTATTGTAGTCTGAATTATTTTTTTATCATAAAATTACGTTATAATAACATAAAATTCAAAATCATACTTCAGACGACGAGGGATCGTAAAAGAATGTGAAACGTCATTAAATAAATAAATCAGTGCATCTTGATACACTGTTGAAACTTATTTTATTTATGTAATGGTGTGCGTTAAAACCTAAGAAACAAAGCAGTGAAATCATCTCATATTCGAACTCCGGTTCGACGTTTTCATCAACGTTTTGAGTATCTACAATAAAAAATGGTTATAATACTTAAATATTATTTTATTTATTTCATGGTATTATAAAATAATTTGAAAAAAATCGAACCCAAAGCTCGAGTATCCCCTAGAATATCAGGTAAGGATGACTTCCTCATATTTACATTTACACATAGTCCTCAGTGAACGCATGCGTCACACTCTATTAATGATTTTAGCTATTTCGGGTTGTGCAAATCGGCAAATTATGTTATTTCCGTGAAACATGACCAATTTCCTTCAAAATAAAAAAAAAATAACCGCGCTGGAGAATGTCCAGGTGACTTTTCTCTCCTCTCCAATTTCCTTAAGTCACGTTCAAATTGTCAGATTATTGAAATACGCACTTTTGCATTAACTTACCTTACTTTAATTTGACGCGTTCGAGTTTCTCAAACGATCGATTTTTTTACTAATCTGATCGCTGCCCAGGACATTCGACACTATATAAAGAGCTAAGGTATGGTATGGTGTACTTCACACGATGCAAGGTAGCTCCACTTATGCTCATCTGCCGCGCTCGAGTAAATCCCAAAATCTCCGCTTGGGCTCTCCTACTATTAAAATTGATAAGGTTTCATAAGCGCACAATTAGTGAGTTAACTTGGAGACATTTTACGAAATAAATAATTAAATAAAATATTGGGGTAATATAACCTAAATCATTGTCTGCATTAGCAAGTAACAAATTACCCCACCGCACCTGATGTTAAGTGTAAGTGACCAAAATACAAGTTTAATTACTTTAATTGGTAATAGAGGTAATGTTGAATAAAATATCATTATGCCCTGCTATAACTCCTTGTGTTCTTTAAATGTAAATAGAATAGTTATGTTCACATTTCCATATAGTCTAGAGTCTATCAAATGGAGAAAATAATATCCCACCAAAAACATTCTGAAAAAAACTAGCCAAGTCTCGATGGAGCTGCTTGTTTATCTCTAAAAAGTAATGAAATCTAGACAAAGTCGTGCCAAGTCTAAGGTTCCTTACTGCGATTTCTTTATTATTATAGTTAATGCTGTGTGACTTGGCCGTTGAATGGTACACAAGGGTACAAAACCACGTGATACATAACACTATTGCACCAATCCGTCGCCAGAACCGCTACCCATTGACGATGGAAAATTGGCACTTGGAAAACGTTGATTGAATAACCAGTCAAAAAAAGGCTTGATAAAGTTGCGTTTACACGTAATGTTGCTTGTACGAATGCATCGGTGTAATGGTGTCATGTAGCACCTGGTTTTGTACCCTTGTGTACCCTTCAACGGCTAAGTCACACAACATTAACTATACTAATAAAGAAATCGCAGTAAGGAACCTTAGACTTGGCATGACTTTGTCTAGATTTCATTACATTTTAGAGATAAACAAGCAGCTCCATCGAGACTTGGCTAGTTTTTTACAGAATGTTTTTGTGGGATTTCACTTCTTTTTGTAGAAACGTGGGGATATTGATTTATTTTATTAGATTTTCTTATTAGGCACATTTTTTTTCTTTTTTGGAGTAGTCTTTTTATTATTACAAATCTTTCTTTTCTTTTTTTCCGGTTCTGATTCTTGAACAGTTTTTCGCATTGCCCATTCGCGTTCTTTATTTATTCTTTTAGACGGTTTAATTTCTGAAAGATCGGCGCGGTATTTACGCCTAAGCCAGTTGTATTCGGTGATCGCTGAAGCTTGAGCTTTTATACTCTTGAAGTCAACATTTATGAGGTGCACCCCATGAAGATTGGTTACTCGTGAAAGCGCCACTTAGGCTAGGCCACAAGAGAATATGGAGTTGCCAATGTCCATGAGGGCATTTTTTAGACTTAGACCTTGTTATCACCGTCACTCTTAGTCCAATGCAATGTATTTGACCAAATTTTGAGGGAAATTAATATTTTAGTGTAATTTGTTTATTTAATTTGTGTCTACTCGACGTAGAATAAAGTTAATCGTTCGACTATTTTTTCTTGTAAACTCGTAAGTATAAGTATAAAAGCCAGTATAGTGTTATCCAGAGTTTTCCTTTAATTTTATTTATATGCGTATTAAAAGTAGAAGGGAGGCATTCACCCAGCAGTGGGACGCTATAGGCTAGAATAAATTAAAAGATGTGTCCTACTACGCTGGATTTTTGCAAGGACAGTCGATTTTTTTGTGTACCAATAGTAGAAGGGGGCATTACCATATCTCTAATACAGCTGAGATCAGCTGAGGGTTCTTCATCAGATACTTCAGACCTTCGATTTTTGACATCAAATGAAGCGGTCCACCAAGTTTAATATGTTTTGTTAAGGCGGTATGTCGATCTCTTCTAATAGTTTGGTTGAGCTCTTGTGTTTTCTAATCAGGGTCACCCGGTACTCCTAGTTTTTATAGTTTTCCCTTTATGTGGCCATTAAACCCTAACTCTGTAACAAATTTCAGCTCACTAAGTTTATGGGAAGTACTAGTTCTATTCTGATGATCATGAGTGAGTGAGTGTCATAAATGCGAAACTTTGCTTTCGCTTAACTTCGGAACTAAATGACCTACGGACTTGAAATTTTGGGTTTTAAGTATGTTATTATAGCTTACTGGATGACGAAAATTTCTGCGTTCAAGTCTTATCCAGAGGTTCTCAAATAGACGCCTGAAAATGGTTCCTGTAAAGGATGGTACGGCAGCGTTTACTTCGCGCTCGACTTGGCGGTTAGGTATAGACTAAATTTGACATTTAGTACCATGTCTCAGTATAGTAATCAAATAGTACATTGAATAGATATTAATAAATTAATATATAATTTTAAAATGACAAGAGATAAATATTATCTTTCGTATTACAATCAGAGACAAATAGCTTTTTCGCTATAATTTTATTTTACACACATAGCCAAAAACTTGGCTGCCAATACTGCTTCTATTAAGCAGCATAATTATATGGAACGGACTTCGGAATTTGTTCCAAATGCTGATATTAATTGTAATTTAAATTAGTTCATAAGACAAAAGAGGAGCTCTCTAGCTACAGCATGACCAAGGAAAAGTCTAAATATTGTTCACCAAAATATACAAGGCTCTTCTAGTAAAGACCTAGAACTATGCTTATTTTTAATTCCACAAATATTAGCATATTATGTGTATTACAGAGCACTGTCTCAGATATTATGAAATAGTTACGGGCTTAGATAATTATACAGTTTCGAGTAGTTTTTGTAGAAAATCGGCTATCAGGGGAGGCTCTTTCATAGTCTTCCAGAACGATCTTACTCGTAAATACAAAGAACGTACAGATATTGTTTCACTTTCAGTTGAACGTAATATTGAACTACGAGTATCTTGTGTGGAACTTGAAGAAATTATCATAATATGTGTATATCGAACCCCGTCTGGGAATTATACACAATTTGAGTCTGCTATAGAAGACGCTTTCAATATAGTATGTAGATGTAATAAAGTGGTTGTTATCTGTGGTGTTTTCAATATTAACACTTAAGTTAAATGTCCATTAGTGAGTAGGTTTCTAAACTTATTTTAATCATATAACTTAGAGCAAACCTTCTTTGAGCCAACCCGCATCACACATGCATCAGCAACCTATCAACCTATTTGGATAATATTTTTTAGTAATAGAAATGTTTTTATAAATCAATAATAAATTGTATTAATTCTGATCATAGTGGCCAATTAGCCGCTCTTGAACACCATCATCCTTCACACAAACATGACCTAACTTATAGACCACTTACACAAACGGGTATAAATAAATTTAAAGATAGTGTTTATCATAAAATATCGTAGGTACTTACCAGTTTGTAATAATAATAATATTTTGTATGAATATTTATTCAATTTAATTAAAGACGAATTTAATAAAATATTCAACGCAAATCAATGAAATGCTATAGCTCTAAAAAGAAATTTAGTGACTGGGCCACACCTGGTATTTACAAAAGTAGAAATAATTTGTATCAATTATATGCTCTCAAAGCAACCCAGGTGAGGTTGCTTCCTATCCTAAGTTTATAGAATATGTCATAAACTATTTAAATTTTTATCTAAAAGATTAGTCTTTCAGATAATAAAAAAAAGATAACCTGGAATACAATTAATAATGAAACTGAAAGAAATAAATTTAATGAACACACATATTCTTTAAAAACATAACAATACGGCGGAAAATGTGCCGCTGCAGCCATCTTCACCTTGCCTGCCTGGACCCAATCCCCAAAACTGCGGAGCCCACTAGCAGCTGGTGTAGTATTAGTATAGTGTCCTTACATTATACTACACCAGCTGCTAGTGGGCTCCGCAGCTTTGGGGACTGGGTCGGAATTTGATTGGAATTTGAGCGGAAAATCCGCTGTGCCCTGCCTCTCTTGACTTTAATGGGTTCTATAATTATTTTCTAGTATCTGCCCGGTTTGCGGAAGGCACAGGTTCGAGTACTGTCGGATACCTGAACGGAGTGGAATTTTTACTAGTATTATTTTCTTAATATTTATAAACCAAGCAGATTAATGCTTAAGATGAAAATATACCTATTAAACTTTTAAAATTTTCTTCAGACTCGTTTGGAAGAAATCCATAAAAATTCATTGGAATACCAAAGTAATCTCTTTATATTTAGTGTTGGGTAAAGGAACAGTATGGGTGTTAATATAGGAAACATTAGCCTCGGATATGACTATACATACACCTTGGGTGTGTAATATAAAAGACAACGCTACACCCACGTGCCACGTTACAAACAGCATAATGATTACTTCATTACTACGCTACATGACACATATTTTCCATGTAATTTATGCAATCTTTACAATTCAAAGGATATTTGATATTAATCAAGTTTAAAATGAAAAAGCAGCGATGCATCACCTATCGGGTACAGTTGTACGTTAAGTTTTCAGCAAATTTCAATTTTTCGTAAGAAAATTCTACAAAGTGCCTATTAAAAATCTTTAAAAAGCTAGGATATAATCTGTAAAGTATGATAGGCAAGGCATGATATTGCAATATACCTATGTAGATAGATATAAAAAAAAACTGGACAAGTGTGAATCGGACTCTCCTACCGAGGGTTCCGTACAAATTTGTAGGTACGCAATATAAAACCGGTGAGGGCAAATGTTATTATGATGAATACAAGCATTTGCCCTTTTGTCATGGATGTTTATATATATTTATAGATATTTGTTTCGTAGGTTTTCACGCACATCACTCATTAAATAAAACTAGTTTTTACGTCAATAAATAAATAAAGTTTCGTGCATTAACCCGTAAAAACTAGTTTTATTATATTTATAGATATAAAATATGCTTATATATGTATTATATATACCCTAGCATCCCATAACACAAGCCTTACAATGCTTACTTTGGGGCTAGGCTATTATTGGTGTGAGTGAAGGAAATATGTAATTATTTTTATAAGCGCCCGTACATTTCTTTAAAGTTAACTTTCCTTAAAAGTTTGATTTTTTTTCAGCTTCAAGGGAATGTAGATCTGACTACCTGTATGGTTGAAATTTCAATTCGATCAAGGGTCTTGACAGCCAACAAAGCGATATTACAAGGGTTCCTTTTTTTCTTTTCAGGTACGATACCCTAAATATAGGCGATATCAATAGAGTTTTAGGTTCCTTTCTGATGACGCACGTGAACTCAAATAAAATTGTAGACTATATTTTGCAGGATAGATACCTACTGTATTGAGGATTGACTGAGGCAATATATTACATTGACGAAATATTGCTATCATTTCCGTGTCAGAGGCTGCTGGATAGATCTTGTTCTATGATAATATTGTATGATGTGGTGCGTAAGAAAAGCTGATTTCATTTCTGTTTAGGAGCTTACAGTAACTAGGTCCTATATAAACATTGAAAGGCTAAACAAAATTTATAAATAGGTACTTATGTACTACTAATTTTTGTCAAGTAATATGTACATAAGTACCAGAATTGCGTTACGTATCAAAGGATTTTTTAATTCTTTTTTTTATATGGTTTCTACTTGTTGCTGGCCACCCAGCAACCTTACAAAATTGTTCAATTTTTAAACACGATTTAAAATGGATCGGGAATAACAAAAAACTCGAAGTATCTATTCATTTTATAATATATTAACAAGATTTCTAATGATATTATGTTTTGTCGCTGCCGGAAACCGACTACCACTTTTGAACCATCTTTGCTGCAAGTTGTTTGCTGTTTTACCTAAAGAATTTAGTGAAGTGCTAGTTTTGGACTTGTTGTGTTTTATCGACAGTTATTTAATACATAAATCGAAAGATTGGATTATGTTAGTGTTACGACCAAAAGGCGTGAGCAGAGCCATCATAGCGAGCGTTCCGCGGCAGCAGCCGGCGAAGCACCAGAAAAAGCCCCCCCATTTCCCAGAACTTGAAACACTGGATCAAATGCAAACACTTTTTGGAGTTGAGTTCAGTTCTATTCTTTGAGTCCCTTTTCAGAAAATAAAACCTATAGTAGTTTAATTTAATTTTAGTGATTGTGAGTTTTTTTTATTTTGAAACCCTATACATTTATCTGATGATTTAAATATTATTGACCAGTAAATCGTAATTTATATTTAGATTAGCGTTTTGATATTATTTTGGAGAAAGAGCTACTATTTATGGAACTAATCTATATATATAAAACTCAAAGGTGACTGACTGACAGTGTGATCTATCAACGTACAGCCCAAACCACTGGACGGATCGGGCTGAAATTTGGCATGCAGGTAGATGTTATGACGTAGGCATCCGTAGCAAGGATATTGATCAATACTACCCCCAAGGGGATAAAATAGGGAATGAAAGTTTGTATGAAACTTAGTCAATTTTAAACCGATCAGGCTGAGACTTTGCATGCAGGTATAAGAAGAATCATATATGAATGTCATTGTGTATAATACAAGCCAGAGAATAAAAACTGTAGTCTACACTTCAGTTCTAGACCGAAGCGAAGCGAGGCTTTTTCAATCACTTAATATATAATACTAGCGGCCCGCTAGTATTATATATTAAGTGATTGAAAAAGCAATTAATAATGTTGTATAGAAAGAGTTGACTGTATACAAAAGAGATGAAATTATGGAAAGTAACCCTGGTTGGACAAATCCCGCAATAAGTATTGAGTACAGATCGGATAATCGGAAGCATATTTACCTAAAATTAAGATGTTGGCTATTATGAAAAGAACTTTTTTACCGAAAAATCCAGCGATTCCGAGAAATTCTAATTTAAGTGTATACTCCGTGAGATCTTATAAACCCAGTTAGACACAAATGACAGTTGTCCTGTGTGTTTAACAAAATTGTTTTGAAGATGCCCTTAATGAACAAATAAATTTATTTTCATCTTTGCTTTCTTATCAACCACACCAACTTTTCTCTTACACCTCCCGTACACAAATACTCGAATTGAAAATTTAACTTTATCTAATCATACATTCGATTAGTTATGCGATCCCGAAATACCGAGATTTTATTGTTAATAACAATATCATGAAAAGCCGCTACCATAATTTTTTAGCCAAAAAATAACTTTAGGTAAATATGCATCCGATTATCCGATCTTCCGTAATGAGAGTCTCACCAAAACTTCGGTAGCAGACGGATTCCCAAACTGCAATCTAAAGTTCAGAGCTTCAAGAAGGTGACGCACAGCAGAGCACACCACACGACACTATTTGTAGTTTCACTTCAAGGTTTGATTTTAATGTTTTAGGATAATTCGGATAATAAACGCACGGCGTTCTTTTTTCAAAATAAAATGCAGTTTTTTTTTATAATTTAGGCAAATTATTTGCATGCGTAGGTAAGGTAGGTATCCAAATATCGACATAATTCGTACAGTCAAAACTTATATAAATTGTAATTTACACAACACCTATAGGTACTTGCTTGTGGATTGTATAGATACTTGCACAATCTTAGTCTACCTATCTTATACAATAAGTATGAAACATCAAGCAGTTACATGCTTTAAAAATAATAAAAATTATAAGTATGAAATATTTATTATTTAGTTATCTAAAGGGTAGATGATTAAAATCTTTGGATATTTGTTAGGCACTCATCTAATCTAGCTTAATGAGTCTGGACAGTCAATTTGGGTCCGTAATAAATTGTTAAGAAAAAGTCGATATAAGCTACGTACGTCATGCGAGGCTTAGATGGCTGGCACGTTAAACCTACACATGATTTGAAATAGTTTTACTTATAATCGTATTTCGTTTGTTACGATATAAGTGACAAGTGGCAAAACCTTGGCAAACGTAGTCTGCAAATCACACTGCAAAACTTCATAGTTTTAAATTGATGTTTGTAAAATGTATTTACATTCATTCACCATAGCTGAAGCGGAACATATTTTTTGTGATTATCTTAGTACTACTTTTTTGCAAGTCTGCGAGCAGGCTAATCACGTACCTTTCTGCTAACACTTCCCTATAGCATCTTTTGAACTATGTATTGAATAAATAAATTATCTGTATTGGATTGGATAGTACGTATGTTAGAAATATTATGCTTGATTGAATAGGAAAAATCACACCAGCACCAGCCTCAACAACTTTCTGAAACTAAGTATTTGTTGCGTAGCGTAACGAAATATTTATTCGTTTATTCTTTAACTTTCCAAGAGGAGAACACAAATTGGAAGTTTTTTGAGCTATTGCATAGCTTTTATCGCGGAATAATAATAATCAAGAAATTCCGTAACGAAAATAAACCTTACACCCCCTACTCCGACCGGCTCCGACCACACACACTCCCCCGAATCTCAAGTTAACACCACCAATCCAAATAAATTGCACCCGCGAATATTAAATATCAGCACCCATGGATCCCAAGTTAGCACCTGTTAACTTCAATCAATAGCAACCGCGAATCCTCAGCATCCGGGAATCCACATCACCCACGAATCCTCAGCACCCGCGAATCTTCAGCACCCGCGAATCTTCAGCACCCGCGATTCTTCAGCACCCGCGAATCTTCAGCAACCGCGAATCTTGACCCTCCCAATCTATAGGTATCTATCATCTATGTACAACAGTGAATAGCTGTACGCGTAAAATTTGTGTATAAAGTGTTTATAACTGCATAAGTTCATAAAAAATGCTATGCAATAGGTTACCGTGGCCGTACCCGAGTGCCACACGTTTTTTTTCTTAATTTATGTATGGGGTAGGTGACCGTAATTCGTTCTGAAGCCTACCACTGTGCCTTGTGTGTTGATACCACTATACGGGCGACGCTAGCGCCAATGAAACGGTACTTAGATTTGAACCCCAGGTGCGTGCGTAAGCAGCTATTAATCAACACTCAAGCTTTTTCCATTAAATCAAGTGTAAGGAATCTTTCTTCGGAAGATATTGTGACTCTTCTGACCTATGGACTCATACGCGTGATAATTCATCGGCAATAATTTCCCTAGTGCGTTGATGAACCCCGTTCTGCAGCCTAGCCCTCGCTACCCTTGGCGGTGTAAGGAGCGATTAAGTCGTCAAACCCCGGATTTTTGTCACACAGTATTATATGATATATTATTTTAAACTTTCATGGTCACTTACGTTGTATCTATTAACGGGATTGTTACCATGTACCTTGTTTTTTTAAGAGTCTTCTATATTTCGGCAATGTTATGAGCGCCATGATCACGAAGTAACTGAAGTAATTGCGGATAAATGTTATTGGCAGACATATCGGTCTACCCTCTGACGTCGTCTTTAGTAAAAGTAGCACTCGATACCCCCTTTTTTTCGATGACGGGGAGAAAAATGCATTATATTCACAATTACCAACGCCGCGTTGGTAACAAACCCTCACGACGCAGGAAATTGCGTGGTGCATTCCGCAAGCGGCGAGCAGCCCGAGGCCCGCCAGTTGGTGCAGTTATACTTTGACTTTGGTTGGGTTGGTTTGACGTATGCCACGCTTGCATGAGTATACAAGCGTCACATATGTCAAACCAACCCGTCCCCCACCGGCAGCCCGGTCCTCGCTCCCTCGGTCCCGCTTTAGCCGATCATGGACTTTTCCGTTCACAGTGTCACCTTACTAGTCTCACGGACCGCAGTCCGAGCGGCTAGCCAGCCGACCTGCTCCCGTACCTACCAGGTAAATCAACACCCCGATCTACCCCTTATCCTCCAGGCGTAACTGCGGGATCCAGTTATGAGACGCCGTTTGTTGCACCTGGGTTGCTACCCCCTCGCCCGCTCGATACCTCTACACTACCACTGGTCACATTCTTACTATTCACTCGCACCTGTTCCCGACACACAATAAATACTCACAGTATCGGATCGCAGAACGACACTTTATTAGATTTTTGCGGTTTTTGCACATACGAATCAAACGTGAGGATGGGTTTAAATTTGTTTTGTGTCTGGAATCCAGTGGTTGGAATGGAATATGTCTGCTAATAACATCTACACGCAATTACTTCAGTTACTCCGTGATCATGGCGCTTGCAACAGTGCCAAAATATCGGAGACTCATAAAAAACAAGGTACACGGTAATAATCCCGTTAATAAGTATTAAGTATTATTATATGGGCTGGAAAAATAACAATTCATCGTCATCAATCTATGAATGTCCCCTTTACTTGGGCTGGAGCACAGCCTTCCCTATAGATAGTATGAAGACAATTAGCAATGACCCACCACGTGGCGGGGAGCGACGGCTTATCGTGCCTTCCAAAAGATTTTACGTTAAAAGGGTGGCAAACAAGCGTATGGCCTGATGGTAAGCGGCCTTCAATAGCCTATAGACACTTGTGATACCAAAAATATATCAATCTTCCACCAATTATTGCAAAACTTGCTTAACGTGGGAGTTAATTGCAGATAGAACGCGCTAATCACTGCACCATTAAAGCTCTGCCAGCCCCGTTAAGATTTATAGGAAAATACCAAACAAAATTCATGTTTGCATGACGAAAATAAACGCGTTTTGTGGACGCGCCGAGACTAAAGTAGGTACGAAAGTAAAACATTTCACTCGGAGATACTCAATTAATTAATTAATTATAAAACCGGAGCTTGTTTGGGAAAGTGATTGCTCCAAACGGGGAAGAAGATTGATGTTTTATTTTGATATTGAGGGTGCGGAATATTACTGTCCAGACTATTTAATTGGTTCTGTGTTCAACTGTATATATATATACTAGTTGACCCAGCGAACTTCGTACCGCCCTAAAAAAATAGGGGTTGTCCAGCGGACAAAATTGTGAATCTAAACCATTCTCAGATCCCCTTGAACACACACAAAAAATTTCATCAAAATCGGTCCAGTCGTTTAAGAGAAGTTCAGTGACATACACACTCACAGGAGAATTATATATATAAAGATATTTATGTATGCTCACCGATTTCTCCGTCAATTGTGGACCGATTTTCAAAATTCTTTTTTTACAAGAACTTTCGAGGTGATCCCATTGGAACCAAGTGAGGATCTGATGGTGGAATTCGGGGAAATCGAGGGAAACCTTCAACTTTCAAAGGCACGCACGATGTTTTTTTATGCATGTTCACCGATTTCTCCGTCAATTGTGTTATTGTTTAGTTGAACGATGTAATTTCACTAAAATGGATGAAATATTTTTTTAAACAAAAAATAAAACTGACTTCAAAATCAAAATGGAACTAAAAAGTAAAAAATCATAGATTGAAACATTAAATAGATTTTCGTTTCTGATCGGTAATAATACGTCTTTCAATCTGACCCGCCAGACTTCCAAATCATGAACCAGATATAATTTTTTCCATTTTAGTTCCATTTTTGATTTTGAACATAGACATTTTTTTAAGCATACAACTAATATTATATTGTTAAAAAATATATTACTATTGTTGCTAATTGGACTCTCATACCTATGAAGCTTTAAATTGTAATTTAAATCTTCATATGAACCATATAGAGCTAAGATATACTCAATAAAATCCTCAAAAAATAGTAAATGGTCATTTAAAAACTACAATTGGTAAACTGAAGGGTAGGTCAGGATTACCAATTGTATTATTTTTGTGAAGTACCCACTGGACCTTCATAATTGGACCTTACCTACAAAAAGTACCCTTTCCACCTCCGATCAAGAACATGAGGATGATTTATATTTTTTGAATGAATCAAAAAATATAATTCATCTTCCTGTTCTCATTATTATTATTTTTTAAATATGAACCATTAAATACAGCTTTACAGCGCAACGAATTCAGTACATAAATCACATTAGAGTTTGGCATTCCATTAGAGATAAGTGTAACAACACTGACCGGGGTTGGAGTAATGTTGGTCCCGCGGGTCAATTGCAGAATATTACTGGCTATTCGGCCTGGCCTCTATTACACAAAGGGACTCTCGAGACATCACTAAGATAGCTGCTCGTATGCCAGCTAACCACTTTTTTATCGATTGTACTTAGAACAATGGACGAACTGTCGCCAACGCGTTTATCAAAAACCGAGGAGAAATCTTCTTGAGCACTATAACTAGATTCTTTGTTCAAGGTGAATGAACGTAAATTTGTTAATATTTTTTATGGTTGGAAAATAAATTGTATTAAGTGCCTATAGTGCTCTATTATACTTACACAACCATTAAAGATGTTTCTAGTAAAATGAGTCAAAACTCATATTTGATAAAAAAAATAAAAACAGTCGTATTTATTGTAACTATTCAAGTTTTTCAAATCAATTCAATTCGTTTATTGCATATCCACAATGTACAAAAAGATGTTAAATATGACAAAATACGATCATTATGGACCCTGTCGGGCACGCAACTAAATGAGAGATAGAAGAGAGGAGTTACATTCAAATTATGTTAGTTTATAGATTGAAAGAGTTAGGTACTGAAGATCACTATAGTTAATTTATATATTATCTAAGTGAAGAAAAATTTATTTCATCTATATAAAAAATAATTAATAGGCCTAGGGGGCCTATAGGTGGGAGGAGGCGGTCCACCTTGCGTCGGTCGGCACCTCCATGGTCGTTCGACGCATCCGCCTCCTGGGACTGGAGGTGGCCCTCGAAAAGACGAGGGCCATGGCCTTCCACGGTCCCAGATGCAGGACCCCGCCGGGGCTTCGTGCCCGGGTAGAGGGGGTGTGGGTTCCGGTCGAGATGTATCTCAAGTATCTCGGCCTGACCCTAGACCCCCGATGGAGCTGGGAGGAGCACTTCAGGCTCCTCGCTCCCCGGCTGTGCGGCGTCGCAGCCGGACTCGGTCGCCTCCTCCCCAATGTGGAGAGGCCGAAGGCGAAGTGCCGTCGGCTTTATCACTCCGTGATAAAGTCGATGGCGCTGTACGGGGCCCCGGTCTGGGCGGAGTGCCTCTCGTCCCGCACGAGGGCCCTCCTGCGAAGACCGCAGAGGGTCATCGCGACCCGGGCCGTGCGGGCTTACCGCACGGTCAGCCACGGGGCTGCCTGCGTCCTAGCAGGTACGCTCCCGTGGGAGGTTGATGCCCTGGTACTATCCCAGGTGCATCAACACCGGGTCGCGGCGAGAGAGCGGGGCGAGCGACCCGTTCTAGAGGAGGTAGAACGGGTCCGCACC
Source organism: Chilo suppressalis (assembly GCA_902850365.2). NCBI lineage: Eukaryota > Metazoa > Arthropoda > Insecta > Lepidoptera > Crambidae > Chilo > Chilo suppressalis. The sequence goes on along the minus strand of OU963897.1, from coordinate 10,744,376 downwards.
GAGGCGCAGGGGGAGGCTCTGCGCCGATGGGTGGAGGCACTCGCCAACCCAGCCGCTGGCCACCGGACGATCGAGGCGATTCGTCCGGTGTTGGAGGAGTGGGTAGGGCGCCAGCGGGGCACCCTCACCTACCGCCTGGTGCAGGTACTGACCGGACATGGGTGTTTCGGTCACTACCTGCACCGAGTCGCCCGTCGGGAGGAGACGCCGCGGTGTCATCACTGCGCCTCTCCCGACGACACGGCCGAGCACACGTTGATCGTGTGCCCGGCCTGGCGAAATGAGCGCCGCGATCTGATCGCGGCGCTCGGCGGAGGAGGCCTCTCGCTGCCAAGTATGGTAAGAGCCATGCTTGGTAGCGAGAGAGCCTGGAGGGCTGCCGCCTCCTTCTGCGAATCTGTGATGGCGCAGAAGGAGGCAGCGGAGAGGGAGCGGGAGGAGGACGCTCTAGCCGCCCCTCTCCGGCGTAGACGGGTGGGCCGAAGAAGGCAGGCAGCGGTGACTGCCGGTCTTCGACGGCCCTAAGGTGGCCTGGGCGCGGCCTGACCAGCCGCGCGCCCTAGGTGCCGCTCCGGCATAGGCCACCACGTCTGGGGACTGCCTAGTACCCTAGCGCAGTCCCCCTGAGGCGCGTCGCCCGGTCCACTCGTTGGGCCGGGCCTGCCCGAGGGCGTGCTCGGAGATGTGGCGCACGCAGGTGCGTCGGCCCCGAGACGCCCCCATATGGGCGTAGGAGGGTACCGGGGGGTTTTAGTGGAGTAGGATCAGTGTGGCCTTCTGCACTGGTCCTGCTTGAGTAGGGTCGGCACTGTTTCCCGTGCCGGCGAGTCCCACACACGCCGTGCGCCTAGTCAGCGTCACGGTATGGTGCGTAACTGCATTTCCCCTCGTCACAAAAAAAAAAAAAAAAAAAGGGGGCCTATAGACTAGAAAAAAATATAATAAAATTTGTTAAATTTCAATAATATTTATGTATGTATGTTTGTGTGTATAATTGTATATGTCATTTATGTGTATCATTTTATTGTCATTTTGTACATGAAAGTCGCTATTTACTTAAGATTGTCATTCAAATAATAATTAATACTATAGTAGCATTTCTCGATTAATAACAGTTTTATTTTTTTTATAAATAGAATAGTTTCGTTCCTTAATGTCTCTGGTAAATAGTTATATATGATTATAGAAAAGTTAAAGGTAGTTGTTAAGTTTAGCTTGAGGCGTGAAGTTGGCAGTACTAATTTGTTTTTACATCGCAAGGAATACTTCATATGTAAAATCGCTCGTATGGTATATAAATGCCTATTTTTTAAAAAAAATGCATATTTCTAGTATGTATATACAAGGCAGGGGAATTATCTTATACTTTTGAAAGTACGGTCTACAGCTTTCGGTACTATCTATATTTGCAATAATACGGATTAGTTTTTTCTGCAATGTAAATAAAGTGGGTGCGTTTGTGCTATTTCCCCACAAGATGATGCTAGAGTTCAGCCAAAAATGCGCATATGCGTAGTAAGTAACAATTGCCGTTTCCACGTTAGTAGTCTATTTAACTTCATGAAGTACATAAGAAAACTGCATAACTAAGATTTTATTTTCCTTACATTTACTTTCCAATTAATATGCGTGTCTATGACTATACCTAATAAAGAAAATTCCTTAACACAATCTAAAGTTTTGCCCATGTAATTTACTGACAATTTTAATTCTTTCTTTTGATGTGGGTGGAAGGTCATTATTATTGTTTTCTTTTTTTTTATAGATAGGTCCGACAAATGACTCCACCCCACCTGATGTTAAGTGAAGGTGAAGTCCAGACGTGAAGATAGCTGATACAGCAGTTTTACCTGCCACACCAGCCATCCTCACCCTGCCGGCCTGCATGTTGCTTCTTCACGCCTCTTTTAAAGGATCCCAGGTTGTAAGAGGGAGGGAACACGTGAGCGGGCAGAGCATTCTATTTACGGATAGTGCGACAAAGAAATGAGTCACCAAATTTCTTTGTAAGCGTTGGAATTGTGGCCACAGTTAGACGATGACAACGTAGGCCAGCGCGCGTGGTCCTCTGAAGGAAAGGAGCAGGTGGGATAAGAGCCTCAGAACACTCGCCGTGGTACAGACGATAGAACGCGCTTAGTGACGCCACGTCACGGCGTAATTGAAGAGGCTCAAGGTGTTTAGTCACCTCCTCATCGCCTATGATGCGAATCGCGCGCCGCTGTAACCTATCCAAAGCATCGAGCAAGTACTTGGCGGAGCCATCCCAGAGGTGCGAGCAATATTCCACGCAGGACCGCACTTGCGTTTTGTACAACAAGCACAGTTGATCGGGCGTGAAAAAACGCCGCACCTTGTTCATGACTCCGAGTTTGCGTGAAGCTGTTTTGATCACGGTTTCGATGTAGTTCTTTGGATTCAGGTCTGAGCGAACTTCCATACCGAGCATGGAAAGTTGCTCTGTAGCGGTAGTGTTGTGCCCTGAAGAGAGGGAAGGGGAAGGAATGGCGATGTTTTTGCCGTGAAAGCGCAAGCCTGAGTTTTCTTAGCATTGAACTCAACCAAGTTCCTGGTACCCCATTCGGAAATGTGGTCCAAAGCCTGATTGAGTTCAATGACAAGATTCTCCCTTTTCACCTTGGTTACCGCCAGCCCAGTCGCTGCTTGTCCGAGATACCCCGCATGCACTGTACTATCGTCTGCATAGCAATGAATATTCCCAAGAGGAATTAAGTCATTGATATGCAGCAGAAAGAGAGTGGGGGATAGGACGGAGCCCTGGGGAACGCATTCACTGACATGAACCGCGAGCTGCTACCATCCGTAAGGACACGAATTCTACGCTCATGCAGGAAATCAGCTACCCAAGAACAGAACTGGGCTGGCAGACCGTAAGCCGGAAGCTTGGAGAGAAGGCTTTTGTGTCATACACTGTCGAACGCCTTGGCAATGTCAAGGCTGATAGCCAACGACTCGCCACGCTTGTCGATAGCCTCACCCCAGATATGAGTTAAGTACGCTAGAAGATCACCCGTCGATCGTTTCGGTCTAAAACCATATTGACGATCATTAATCAGGGAGTGATCCTCTAGGTAGCGGGTCAGATGGTTATTAAGGACCTTTTCTAGAACTTTACATAAAACTGAGGTGACTGCTATAGGCCGGTAGTTTGCCGGGTCTGAGCGATCCCCTTTTTTGGGCACCGGTTGCACTCTCCAAGCATCTCTCCAAGTCTCCGGCACACGCCCTAAAGAATACGAGCATTGGTACAAGCGCGTGAGCACGGAAGACAACTCCGCTGCACATTTTTTAAGTACTACTGCTGGGATGCCATCAGGTCCACTAGCTTTCCGGACGTCGAGTGATTGCAATTCGGCACGAACCTCGCGCTGCCTGATTTTAATATCAGGCATCGTTGTGCCTCAGTGAGGTAATGATGGTAGCAGTGCATTGCAATCATCGATTCGGGAGTTAGCCGCAAAGTGTTTTGCCAGTAAATCGGCTTTCTCCTGCAACTTATGGGCTAGTGTTCCGTCTGGGCATCTCAGAGGTGGCAGCGAGGGCTCGCAGAAGTTTTTTTGGACGGCCTTGGCCAGACGCCAGTAGCTACGGGAGCCCGTAGGATGCGTCATAAGTTCCTGGCCAACACGTGCAACGCGCTGGGCATCCGCTCTGATGTAAGCCTTCTTACAGGCCTTGGAAGCAAAATTGTAAGCTGCTTTGAGTGAATCGACCTCGAGATCCTTGAGAGCGCGGCCTCTGATCCAAGCACGATATGCCGCTTGCTTACGCGAAGCAGCTTCAGCACAGTCGTGATTGAACCAGAGGTTACGTGTGCCCTTACTGATGAGATCAGAATGAGGAATATAGTATTCCATACCCATTATAATCTCCTCAGTAATGGCAACGGCACTGGCCGATAGGTTCCTGTCACTGAAGCAGCGCTGCTTCCAAGGGACGGACGCAAAGTAGTCACGCATACCGTCCCAATCTGCCGACCCATAATGCCAGATACGGCGCTTGACCACTGCTGGACGCGGAGGCTTGGCCTGTGGTGCTTTGGCAGATATCAGGCAGTGGTCTGACGAGCCCAGGGGGGCTCTTACCACAACCTGATAGCCCTGTGGATGGGTCGTGAGCAGAAGGTTCAGTAAAGAAGGCGCTTGACTTGCTATATCTGGGATCCTGGTGGGCTGATCAACCAGTTGCTTCAAGTCAAGCGTGAGAGCGAATGCGTGAGCAGAGATCCCTGCATGGTCAGTTTTGGAAGAACTTAACCACAAATTGTGGTGAACAATAAAGTCCCCCAAAAACACCAATTCTGCTGCCCGACTAAGGTGCTCAAAAAGTCGAGTTGTCTCGACATCGCCGGTGTGGGATCTGTAGAGGCACACGTAAACTCTGGCGAGGGGGCCAGAGTCGACGTGTACCCCCAGCATGGAGAAGGAGGGATCTTCCAATCAGCGGAGACGGCGACAACAAACATCCGCCCAAACATACGGGCATACACCGGCTTTCGCTTTGAAGGACTCTTCAAGCACGTAGCCGGGATAATTAAGGTAGCCTGTGTCAGCAGGCGGAAGTATTTGTGTCTCCGTCAGGAATAACAATGCTGGCCGTGCTGTCTCAAGATGGTAGTGGACAGCGTTGAGGTTAGAGTGGAGTCCGCGTATGTTGCAGAACTCGACCTCAAACAGCGTTGAAGGCGTGGGGGTGTGCACCGCTGTACGTCCAAACTTTGTTTTAGGAGCTGCCATTATGGAAGTGAAAAAGAGACTTGAAAGCAGTGAGACATGTAAGTTTCGAAAGTACTTTTCATATTTTTTGGTAACTAATTTCATTCTGAATTTTATCGTCTATCGACTTATGCCCCTTTAGCATAGCCACCGAAACGGGATATGGTAAATCGCTTTATCCATAGATGAATGATTGGTCTCGCTGCGAGACCAATCATTAATCTATGGCTTTATCATATCCCGTTTCGGTGGTCATGCTAGAGGGGATGGTCCTTATTAATATCAATATTGCATTATTTATCTAATTTTATCTCAAAAGGAGTGATTTCAATAACGATGACTCATTTTAATGCAAATATAATAATAATAAAAAAATAATTTAAGCTGTCGTGGGCGCTTCTGTTTAGATTTGTTTTGTATAGATACAGATAAGTGCACACATGAAGTCAGACCAGTTGCGAATCATTGCGAATGAATTAGAGCGTACTCGGCTATTTGACCGCAATGAAATGAGTGCATCCACTCGTAAACAATCCGACTGGATATGACACTGAGTGGTGGACAATAGCAAAAATTATGAAATTGTGCGAAATTCGCCAATACAATCCAAGTGTAGTCTGAGCACCTATTGGCGCTAACATAGTGAAGTTGTATTTAAAGTTATACGTACACGTAGGAAAAATAAATGTAGGTGTAATAATTATGTGAAAATAAGAATTCGCTTATCATTCATGCTAACAGATTTAGGTCGAAATACTGTCTTCCCATCTTTTCAAATGGTCTTCTGTGGTTGTTTTCAAATAATGCTTTAACTGTAGCCGTAGTTATAAAAAAGTTTGATATTTCTTTTCAAACTTAATCATTACACAGAAGTTTAGTTTACATGGATAAATATGTGAATAAAATACAGATCAAAATGAAATAAAATATTAGATTTGGTGTAAAAATAAATTCAAAAAGAAAGTAATATGGTAACTAGGTATAATGGTTTTGCTAGAAAATAGTGAAAATCCAAATGAAAATTAGACTAAAAGTTGTACCTGCCAGAAAAATACAATACTATTTGTAGGAATTGAAATAAGGGTTAGTGAATCGAAGACGTCATATCGACGAGCAATTAGTAGAACGGAATAAAAATGGGTTTCTGATTGGTTGTTTTCTTGTGTGATCCGCTAAAAGCTTAGCTTTTGCTATGGTTAATTTTGTTTGGTTTGGTATGAAAACGAATGTATACTACACATTTGTATAATTATTTAATTTAATGAATCTGAATGAGAGGAACTCGATGGCACAAGGTTAGCTCATTCGGCCCACGATCATGTAAGTAGAGCAACTTTCCCAATGGTCGATTTATTGGATGGATGGCCATATGCTTATAATCTCGAGTTCCTCTGCGTTTCAAATGGAAAGTTAAGCCGTTGGTCGTGGCTTCATCTGCACTCGTCAACACCCACCAATCCGAACTGGATCCGCGTGGTGACTCACGGCACAGTCTCCTTATTTCATCCATAGGAAAGGCCTGCCCCTGCAATGGTGACATTAATAGGCTGATGATGATGATGAACGAATCTTATTTGAACTTTGTGAAGCATCAAATAAAGTGACAAGTTGTCTCATAAATAAAGTCAAAAACTTCAATTTTCCCAACAAACGTAGAAAAGCACAAACATTATCTATTTTAAATGCGAAGCAGATAAGCTCCTTATTCGTTTCGTGAATGCGATACGAGGTACATCGTTTAGACTCGGATAATCTTTTAGCAGATGGCACACGATACAAACATTTCTAAGTCAATGCAAAGAGTCATATTTCTATTTATTTTATTTAAAAGTTTATAATGTACATTTATGGATCTCAAACATTTTAAAATGTATGACTTATAAAGCAAGGTTTTCGGTGCCGTCAACCAACATACATATAGTGCAGTTATGAAATATAATATTTGTTTAAAAAATGACGTTTTTTTTTTGTACATCTATGATTACTTCACACAGAATGTGATGAAATGTGAAATAAGGTACTTAAAAACTGTGTATTTCTGGAAATGAACAATTCGTTTTAGTATAATAAAAATATTATTTTTTATTAAAATGACCCGGAAGCAACTAATTCACGATTTGTCTATAATACTCCACTTGAGAAGAGGAAATTACAGATTGTGATTAATTATAATTAATAACGAATCTATAAAATTTATTCCCATTACATCAAAATACAAATTTTTATATAAATCCAAAGAAATTTATGAGTTAATTCAAATAACATTTTTATATAATACGAATAAAAACCCATGCATATAAGACCATGCATCAGTTTGAGTTTGTAATAAATATAACTTTGAGCAAATCAAAGTCGTAAATAATTTATCAATGTATGTAATAAAGTAAACATAATTAGAGAAAAATAAAACAGCATAATATGTATCGGTATTCGTGATCGCACGTGGTAAGAATCATGATATTAAAATAAACATTGCGTGATACAGATGCTGAAACCAAACGATAATATTTTATGGAAATATGTACATCAATAAATAACTTAACCATCCATAGGCATTCATTTTCGTCCTTGAAGTATGTAGGTACACATAGTGTGCAATGCATTAATTAGATAGTCCAAGTACGCTATTGCATCTCCAAAAGAATTAATAACAACCTGAAAGCTTTTGCAAACTTATGCCGGGTGTTTGTTTCTACACCCTCTGCAATAGATCAGAAACATTAAAATCCTTAAAAACCACGAAAGTAATTGGATTTTTTTAGTGTGGCTGTGACTGAACTTTAATAATTTAAGAAAATACCATACTACAATACCATTAAGTGAGTGTACTGAAATTAGTTGTACTGGGCAAATAAAAGTAATATACTGAAAAAGCAAATCAAAATTTATTGAAAATACTGGATCCTAAACAATTAATATTGTTAATAATCACAAATTTAATGTCTGTCAAATTAAACTTCGCGAATTCTCTCCGGATATCTGCCCGGGATGTGATCTGGATTGTTAGGGTTGTATTCCCAAATGAGATACTCGGGCTCATTGAGATACAGTGGTGGTATTTCGTCACTTGGTTCCGTTTCCTGACCAAGTAAGCTTTTGTTTCTTTCCAAAATTTCATTCACCTTAGTCTGTGTTTCATCAGAAATATCTAAAACAATTTGTCAAAATAAAATGTACATTACCAATATGTTTGGAATATAGGTTGAACAAAATACCTACAAATTATTAAAAAAAATACAAAAATAAATCTACTGTTGTGCTACTTATTGTGCAGAATGTGATAAGAGTGGTAGAGCTAAGCAAATTTAACGTTTGAATTGAAACACCCGTCAGAGTAGAAGCAAGAAAGTAGCTCTGGTATCGTAAGCTAGTCTGTAGGCTATGATGGCCGCATACAAACTACCAGGGCATATTTAGTTTGCCATTCTTTTACATTAAAATTACATGCCCTTTTTATTGTATAATCGATTCTTTACAGATAATATTTGTTACTTACGGGTTCTACGTAAATCTAGTTTCAAAATCTTTTTGTTTTGTTCGAGTGCCTTGATAAGAGTTTTTTCTGCTTCTCCGGATAAGTCATTAGCCGCCATATCTAATCTGGTTAAACCTCTGTTTAGGCTAAGTAGGCCAGCCATCTATAATTGTACACTTGTGTAGTAAAACAATTTTCAATACATAAACAAATTTAGTAAAAATATATCGCCCAATTACCTTTTCAGCGGATGCGCCTTTAAATCCGCAAGAATTGACGATTAGCGTTTGGGGTTTCTCCTTACAACGAACAAAAGCTGCAGCAAATGTCGTTGCACATTCAAGAGACATAGGATTCAGACTAAAATCTTTAAATAAATATAATAATTATATGGTTTGAGTCATTATATATGTGTTATGTAGAAAAAGTCAAGAAAATTATATACGAAACTTTACCTATCAATTCTATTGGGGCTGCAGGTTTCATTTGTAAAGCATATGCAATTCCTTGCACACCGACTTCCTTGAATCTGTTGTTTGCTATTCGGACTCTTTTTACATTCTTATGTATAAAAATAAAACCACCCAAAGCTTTCATGCCGTAGTCACCTATCTTACAATGATTGAAATCCAATTCTTCTATACTTTCTTTCTTCACTAAATTTTGCAAAATAAGTTTTACCTTGGAACAATCTAAATTACTTCTGTTAATTCTAAAAGTTCTGAGATTTTTTAAATCCTCGACACCTCGGCAAAGTGATTCGCAGTCGGCCATTGAAAATTCAAAGAATCTGGTTTGATAATTGTCTTGCTGATCATTTAATCCAAATACTAACGAGATCTCTTGCAGGTTATATAATTTTGCTAGTACGGGCTCCAAAGGAATGTGGTCGTACACTTTTGGCACACTAAAAACACATGTGTCTTCTACAATATCTTCATAAGGAACTGGTGGGGTAGGCTGCCTAGCCATTTGCAACTGATTAAGACCTAGTTCGTAAATATATGGGCTCACCTGAAATTAATTAATTATTAAATTTAAATTGAAATTTCCTATATGACTGATATAGCTAAAGCATAATATTGTATTATATAACCAGCTGAGCTAATTCAACAGCATCTTCCTCAATGAAAACATCACAGTTAACATTTTCTAAGTAATCTTGTAAACAAGCCGATAAAAACTTTCCTTTCCAAAATGTTACTCCAAGTTCTAAACGTGATGGAAATTTGGTTGCAAAAGACCTCTTCCAATATTGCTCGTTCTGAAAATGGGTTTGTTTATCAGTCATATCCTAGCAACGCTAAACTGCTAAGCCATAAATGGTTGTGTATTTACTTTGATGTAAGGCACGCTACATTTCAGGGGTATATCCGCAGGATATAAGTCCATAAGCATGTCCACATCTTTTTGCAAAATTTTATGAAGTGGATTGATTTTATGGAAAGCTCTGGATAGCGCAAGAGCAGAAAAGTAAGTTAAAGGTGCAGGAGTAACATCGTCATCCCATTGAAAGTTTTCCGCTACTATTTTACGGTTGGCCTCAGCCAATGAGTTTTTCATCACATTGGTCGTCACGTACGCTTGTTGTGTATTTTGAGGAACGATATAGGGTATCTTCATGGTGTTTTTATTTCTTGTCTGTCTTGTGTTTTAAAAACTTTTATGCGTTTTAGTAAAAATAATTTGATTATTTTCAAACCTTGATACTAAGAAAATGACGTTGTCTGTCAGTGATTACAGGTTCAAAGTGGGTGAACAAAAAGATGTGTTCTAAAAAGTATATAATTTTTTTCGAAATATTATTTTCAATATTATGTAAAAAGTTTGACACATTTATCAAATTAATATTTTATAACGATATTACACGATTCCCCAAAAATATTTTGTAGAAACTATTGTGACAGTACATGTCAAAATCCTAACAAAGCGTTTCAAAATATTCCATTAATGGTATATTAATGAGCTATTAGTAATAATTTCATCAAAGTTCAGTTCTACTTCCACGTCTTTGTGTTGATCTGGCATTGTCCACTGAGCGAACCGCATTACGTCAACAATATCTTCGTATCGTCGGTCGTTTTCGTGTGTTATCGGCTACGCTCGGATCATAATAACAACGCTAAGCATGCACGTGCGTTCACTCAGCTCAACTCTACCTACTCCGGCACCGGCATTCATTTGTTGTTATATCAAGAGGCGCGCGCTCCACAGTGCACACGAAAACATTGTGAAGTTTTTACTAAATAAAAATATAAATAATAATGAATTCGGACAACAAAAACCAGCCGAAAAACCAAAACAACTCACAATATTCGAGCTACAATCCATGGAATTTATTATTTACGTCGAGAACGCGTACGGAGAGTGAAAACAGCGCAAGTTCAACGAGCTCCCAAAATTTTCAAACAGGTTAGTCCTACTATAAACAACTTTTTTTTAAGAAATCTAATGATTTAACGGAATTGTGTTTAACATAATATCTTGTAGTCTTTTTATAAATTAATCGTAGTTTACATTCCATGTTTGCGCTTTGACAACAAATCTGCTCTCCATTCTACAGTTGTTTATTTTTTTTTATATAAGTATGTAATCGGGCGAATTTACGAAAACGATTTCAATACTTAAATGTTTTGATTAAGAATCTTTGCATTGCAAAGCTTGCAGTATTATCCATCAAGTTAAATTAAAACCGAATTCATTTCCATAATGGTAAGGAAATGAAGTACACAAACTCATGCTCGTGTTTATTTATAGACGTTAACGTTTTCACAGTTCGACTACAAGTTCGACAAAGTTAATACTTCATGATTTAAACTGCTTAATCGAGATGCTCAGTCAACTTATTTAAAAGTGTGTGAACAGTGTACACTTACATTTACTGTACTGTAGTGGTATTTATAGTGAGCAGGTAATTTAAAGAAGAAAATATATTTAAAACTTGTTTCAATTGCAACTAGTTAACCATGAAATTGTAACTAATCACAAAAGACTTGTTATTAAACGCGTGTGGTGGACTAGTTTGACGACAATAATATTAAAAATAACATTGTATTAATCCGATGGCATGGTAAATACACATATAAAATTAAAATAATGACAACTTTAATAAAATTAAGTCTTTGCTGGGCTAAAATGGAGCTATGCTTTACAAAGTAAATGATTGTTAACTTATAAAAAAAACCTATACCCGCAGATATTATCATCATCAGCCTAATTGATATCCTCACTGCTGGGGCACAGGCCTTCCCTATGGATGAAAAAGGGAGATTGGACAATGACCCACCACGCGGGCCCAGTTCGGATCGGTGGGTGCTAGCTAATTACTGCAGATGCAGCTGGGACCAACGGCTTAACGTATTTTCACGGAAGAGCTGGAGATGATGAGCTTTTGATCACCTATCCCATGAACGACCAATGCGAAAGTTGCTTTACTTTCACCATCGGAGAATTAAACAATAAAACTTTGTAAATTTGAATAATAGAGACAATAGTAATAGATAATTCAGTTTAGTGTTATTTGGTACTAAGTTAGTATTTTTAAACTTTGCTCAGGCGCGTTCACCTTGAATTCCAATTTTAACGTCAACACATTTGTCAAAACGTATTGCAATGACACATTACTTTGTAAACATTTATCATGAAGTATTTTTTCAAACGCGTACTGCCAATTATTCGGTTATTTAGCGAGGACTATGAAACATAAACTCAAATAATAATAAATAGGTATTCATTCCATTCCATTCATTCCAACAGGAAAACAAATGCCTTTGCGGTCATCATCCTTAATAAAACCGTAAAAATGTAATAATTCAATAAACATTTTATTGAATTATGTTTTTATTTATTTTTAAGCATTTAACTGCTAGATGTTTAAATCTAAAGAAAAGTCAGTGCATTCGCCCGGATTGCGAAGGGTGCGGGTTCTAGTCCCGTCTACTGCCTGGTCCGCGTGGATTTTTTTCTAGTAAACTTTTCTTTAGATTTTATTGAATTATTACACACTATCAATTGGTATTCTGCAAATACTGTTCCCATGATTTTATTATTGATGCGGGGATACAAATCACTCTAGGCATATGAAAATACGTAGAAATGTTTCAGAAATGGATGTAAAGAACTCGAATATCGGTGTTGATACACTGAAACCACTCTGGTTTTTTTTTTTATTTAAAAAGTAATGCCAAATATACCTTTCATTGCAGCATTTTTCAAAGTTAATTGTGTATGCGCATATTTATACATTGAATGTTTTGTGTATGCATACGCTGTATTTTATTTATGGTAATCTTTACAAAATAATGCTTTACAGACTCAGGTACTTACATAAAAATCACATGTTCTTTGTCAGAAAATCCTTGTGACTTGACTATCGCAGGACTGATTTGGCTAAAATATTCGAAGTAGACTGAAAGAAGTTTCGTGGAAAAAAGATTTTAGAAAATGGTCCCAGTTACTGAGGAATATTTTAATCTAAGAACATATTTTGTTTTGACGAAATTTATATACACTTAACCAATCAATGAAAATCAAACGAGCTATATATTTATCTTGTACACAGTATTGATTATGTTTTCCTAAGTTCAAAGATAGAAATACATCGATGAATAATATTAACATTTGAATGGAAAATCTACATGAGTTAGAGTATTTTTTAAAAGGTTACTTCTTCAGACGATGTTCCTGGAAAAAAGGAATCAGTTAAATTTGAATTGAAGACAAAAAATTACTCTTGTGTTGTATTGTTATACTAGTGGCCCGCCCTCGCTTTGCTTCGGTGTAGAACTGTAGTGTACACTTAAGTTCTTGTTATTACCACACTACCAGTAGCAGCGGATCATTGATGAAAAATGTTGCAAAAACTGGTAAAAATATTCCATTTATGAGATTCCGTTGCGAGCGCTGGGTAAACTGTTAAAGTTTTACAAAAATCATGTATGGCGGAATTCTTCCCCTTTTAAAGTTCTGTAAAAAAGTCCACAGAGCCTATGCCCATATTTTTAGTTTATCTCACTATAAACCTTTTTCTTTAAATTAACGCGGGTGAAACCGCAGGGGACGTCTACTTGGGACATATGTAATTCTTAGACATACGGTATCGCGGACTTTTTTGTAGATAGTGGTATCCTCTATTAAAAAAACTTTAGTATATCACTGTGCCCTATTGTCAATAACTTCCGCAACGTACGCGATATAATGCATTTTTTTTGGAATTTTTACACATTATCGAAGTTTTCATACGGAACCCTAACTTTTTGAAAATACACTATCTATAGCCTATATTAATCAGTGATAATGTAGCATTCAAATTACAACAGAATTTTTAAAATCGATCCATTACTTTTAGAGCCAATTCTTTACAAACATACTTACATACAAATCTTTCCTGTTTATAATTTTATTGTTATATTTGGACAGATAATTCTGTTTCCGTACAAAATTTGACAGAATGTTAACTTGAGAATTATTTATTTATTTATTTGACGGGAACTAATGACAGGCACGATAGAGTCGACAAACTTATTGATTCCACGACATAATACAGTTATTTCTGATCTTTAATGGCGTACTTTTGTTTTGATGTAAATTAAAATCATGTTACAACACAGAAATTCTCTATGTGCATGTTTATTTATTTATTAGTAGCTTTTCAGAAAATTCTTATTTTTTTTTCTTCAATTATATTTTGTTAGTCAGTGTATAATAAACTTAAGTATTCAATAATTGTGTATGTTATAAAAGGCTATGTTTTTCCAGGATCCCAGTACGGTTCACTTAAAAGGCAAACCAGCAAGAATAACGAAGAATATTTATGGATGATGTAAGTAAAGTAGCTTACTTTGTAATTACAAGTCTTTACAAACCACAATTGATTCAATACTACTCTCCAACGATAAACACTATCGAATACTGGTAATACTAAGGTAACTCAACATTGACAATGCTTCACGTTTTTTGCACAAAAGTTTCACATAACTGACATCTCATCATCATCAGCCTTTTAATGTCCCCACTGCTGGAATAGAGAGATTGGGCCATAGCCCACCACGAGTGCCGAGTGAGGAATGGCGGGTGCTAACGACTGCAGATGCAGCCGGGACCAACGGCTTAACGTGCCTTCCGAAGCACGGACTGACATCTACTCAAATTATGTAACAAATACTGAAAACCTCATAGGTACTCAAAGATCAAAAAATCTCAATAGGCGCCTAGTTACTTAATTAGGTGGTAACGAATATTTTAATATCAACAGAAAAATAATTATGAAAAATAAGTGTGTATATTTTATATAAAAATAAAGATATTTTAGAGGAAAACCGTAAAAAAATATTGACTACTTCCAAGTAGTCAATATTTTTTTACGGTTAAGGTTATCTGATATCACAACTCAAATATTATATTTCTAATGTGAATAATAATCTAACTACTTTTAGTCCTTGATGTGATACTTTTTTACGTGACTGAAACAGCTAAAAATAAAACATTACAAAAATAAATTAATTTTTATGAAAGACAGTTTAATACATATACAGGGACTTTGAAAATCTCACAAGTTGTCAAACATGTGGCTTTAAATGAAACATTGTAAATGAAAATTGCTTCATTAAAAAGCTTGCTAAAGATGACATATTGTTTATTTTATAGTTATGTAAAGAAATTGATAGAATAAACTATGTAATCAACTTAAGCTTAACTCAAAAATTTATGGAAGTACTTACTCCATGCGTCTATTTGAATGTTAAGCAAGGCGGGTGGCCTTAAATGTACCAAATAAAAAGACTGGTAGAGAATGTAATATGGCCTTAAAACCGCCATTTGTTGTAAAACCATAAAGAGTAAATAAATATATAAAATAAGATCGACTGTTTTACCTTAGTCCACCGTGGACAACCCGTAAGATCACGCATAAAATGTTATATTGTTATATATCATTCAGTTTTCCTTTGTGAGTCGATCATTTGTGCGGTTAACTAACCGTTAAAATTATTGAAAATAACTCTACTACCACTAATTTTCTTTGAATCGAAAAAACAAGGTCGAGTTCTTTCGATACACACGTAAATACACACATCAAAAGTGTCTAGGGATCAACATATATTTTTGCAATAACTTTTCTCCTGATTGATATTAATTAAAATTTTCTTTAAGGATTCATCAAATAAAGTGTTTTCGTTTGTCACAGTAACGATAAACCAAGTCACCTTTGCATTAATAAAGAAATTTGCCATTTTCCTAATAAAGGGATTTTTGACATTTGAACCACTAACACAAAAGTTCGAAAAAAAGACTGAAATAACAGTTTTCTCTAA
Source organism: Chilo suppressalis (assembly GCA_902850365.2). Lineage (NCBI taxonomy): Eukaryota > Metazoa > Arthropoda > Insecta > Lepidoptera > Crambidae > Chilo > Chilo suppressalis. The sequence continues at coordinate 10,728,855 of OU963897.1, read as the reverse complement.
AATTTTATTGGGTAACTTAAACAATTAATAATCCGTATTTCTATCGCGAACACTAACAACACAAGAACATCGGTTTGGCATACTCAAAATGAGTTCATCCAAATCACGCTGTGGAATGGCCGCCCATGTTCGTTGCAACAACAAAAAAAGGTCTTCTTGCGACTGGATACCCTCCATATTCGGCTGAGCTCTTCTCTGTAGCATATCCCATGCATGCTCAATCGGGTTCAAGTCTGGCGACTGAGCAGGCCAGGGCAGGACATTGATGTTAGCTGCGGCGAGAGTCTGTCTTACAACTCTTGCGGTGTGCGGTCGTGCATTATCATGCATTAACTGAAATAAGGGACCGATTTGCACTTGTAGAGGAACGATGACGTCTGATACAATCGTCTCAGCATAAATTTGAGCGTTGAGGTTGCCTCTGATCCAAATCAACTCAGTTCTTCCGCCGATCCAAATACCCGCCCATACCATGATGGTTCCACCACTATAAGGATGGACTTCCTGGCAGGATTTTAATCGCTGTTGGCGTCCAGGGGTTCTCCAGTGTCGTATACGTCTTGTATCCGGTCTCATACTAAAACGAGACTAATCAGAAAAGCACACGAAACGCCATTGTTCTTCTGCCCAATTTCTGTGTTCAAGAGCCCATTGATATCGAATCCTACGATTGTGCATTCCTATAGGTGGTACCCGTAGCGGTCTTCGGGAATGAAGGTTCACTTCATGCAAGCGGTTTCTGACTGTTTGGTCGCTAATTAAGTTCCCTGAAGAGTGATGAAGCCTCACGGCTAACATCATGGCGGTTATTGTTGGAGCTCTTCGAGTTAAGATTTGAATGTATCGGTCTTGTCTCCGTGTGGTGCAGCGATACCGTCCTCCATGGCGCTCAGCCACGGTACCAGTGCTTCGGTATCGTGTCCAAAGTCGACTGATAACACTCTGACTTGTATTCAGAGCTAAAGCCACAGTACGTTGCCGGGAACCAGCTTCTATCATTCCCACGGCTCTGAGCATTTCTTCCCTGCTTAAATGACGTCGCCGCTCCATAATAACGTTGGTTTTAATCAGTAGTAGGGAAACAGTAGCACTCATAGATGAATGATTGGTCTCGCTTCACTCCACTAGATACCGCGCTATCAAAAAACAACAGCACCGTTTATGCGGCAACTCATTATTGTAGTGTGTGTATGTCACTTTGCAAGGACGGTGTCGTATGTCAAAAAAAGTGTAGACAGCTGCTCAACTGCTACCCCAGTAATAGGGAAAATATTTTATGCTGTTGTCGACCCACACTAACAATACCACTTACAAAATCCGTACATGATATATGTATATATATATCATTTTTAGTATTTTTATTTTTTTTGCAAATATACGTGATGCACGGAAGCGCGAATCCTATATTTTTATCGCGCTTGCATTATAGTTAGTTTCTTTATTTTTATCCCACCTGTCAATAGATAGTTACAAATTCTTATAAGTGCCTCCGTGCTCCGAGTGGTATGTATGTACGCCAGTTTTGATGGTGTCGGCCTTCATAGGTCATAGGTACCGGGAGCTAGGCTAATAGATGTGAGATTTTCGATATATATAAATATTTATATTTATGATACATTTAGTATCTTTATAACTCTAAAGAATAAAGTTTATTAACAAAAATAAAAAAATACATGCGAAATGTAATGGAGTCATATTTGTATAAACTTCTCCACTTATAGTCGAATTAAATTGATTTGATGTATGGCACCATAAACATGACTTGAGTCGAAATCCAAATATCTTTTAGAACCCGTCCCGATGATTTTTTTCATGACATCAATTACTATTTTTTTATATATTAAATTTGATTTTATGTGCGAAACTTTACCTATATTTTGTATTATGGATTCTGAAATCAAGCATAAAATACATCTTCAGAGGCATATGATAACCCACCTCTATCTTTTAACATCACAAATTTATGAAACCAACAATGATTTTTAGCAGTTAAATTATCAATACAATGAAAGCATTTCAATTTTTTTGTTATGACCTTGACAACAAAACCGGCTACGTATCTAACAAACATGGTTTTTAAAAATCGACATGTATGGCACATCCAAGAATTCTGTGATCTCGTCAAAATTATCCTTAACTTTTTCTCGTGCATTCAATAATACTAAATCTTCTTCTTCGAAACGTTCCCACATGAAAACGAAATTTATTGGAATTTTCTAGAAAAACTAAATAATTTGCAAGATAAAGAAGGCCTCCATTTAGCTAATAAAATAATGAAACGTCATTTAGAATTTCGCAATAATATAATGCAGGTAAAGTTTGCTTCAAATTATTATTAGTTTCCTTTATTATTACCCGCACCATAAGCTATCCCTGAGGCCCAAGCACGAGTTTTTGACAGCTGCTTAACGCTAACGTATCGCATCGTCAAAGTTTCTATGAAAAAAACTAAGCAGCGCCACTGACACCATGTATAAACTAGCTTTTTCCATACAAAATTTGTCCATAACGCTACTTTACGAAGCTGTCAAAATCTCGTACTTGGGCCTCTGTGCTCAATTTCATTCAATTAATTTCAACAATTTTTCCAAAATTGTGATGTTTTAACTTATCCCACCCGATTTATTTTCAAATATTTTCGATTCACTGACACGAATAGTTTGTATTTCATAAAAAGGTCAAATGAAATTGGTCATATATATTCATATTATAAAAATCTCAACCATAGGGACTTTTATATTGCGTACTTGGCAACACTAAATGACGTTTATTTTTCATGAAATTTTACATCGAAATTTAGAAATTATAAGATACTTACTGATGGTATGTGATCCCAGTGTCCTTTTTATTTTTTGAACTATTATTCTTACAATGTTTCACAACACAAACTGACTTTTTGCTGCGGATTGTGCTCTAAATTGATTAAAATATGCAGGACTGACACCTAAAGCGCAGCTGTCAATGTGACTGACACGGCAAAGGCTCGGGTATGCCGATTTCGGCATAGTATTTGTTGCCGCATTAAACAAGTACGCCGGCGGTATCTAGTCGAGTGAAGCGAGACTAATCATTCATCTATGGTAGCACTAATAATGTCTTCAATGCGTTGTATGTTTTTATAGGGAAAATATTGACAGCTGATTTTCATCTTTTACTCGAATTTGATTCACAGTTCCTGATTCAAATTATGAAATGCACCAAAAAGGATCCATATAAATTTATAAAATCATAAATTTATTACAAAGCCACATCTCAATCTCAAGAAATCCGCATAAAAATGCTTGATCCCTAGACACTTTTGATGTGTGTATATTTACTCATAATAGAAAGCGGCTGAAAGTATTTACGTAGGTTGTAATATCGAATCAATTGTTTTATTTCGACAATCGCAAAGTTATATTTATTACGTTTTATCCATTACAGTTCCCCGTCTCCATAAGACAGTTATTTCATGCGACATACAACGATGATAGAATATTTATATTTAATGGTGAGCAAAGTGACTGTGCGTGCTGATAGTTTATCAATTCTTCCCTTTTACAAAACTAATTCATTTAACATTGGTTTTGCGGCATCACATTTTAATAATTACAGAGTTATGGTAATTTGTCGAGAAATAATACTGGCCCTTCTCAACCATGTTTTACAAAATAAAACCTTGTATTTTGTGAAATTACTGTGCATGTTTCTCTTCAACCTAGAGTTCCAACTTAATGGTATGACCACAATAGTCGCGTAAATGATATAACTGCGTATAATACCCAGTTTATGTTACACGAGTTAATGTAATGTTAGTATGGGTTGTTATGTATATAATTACTTTGGAAATAACATGATACATTGACACATATTCCACGAACATTAAAAAATCTAAATATAAAATCACTTATTCAGTCTAGGCTTTGTTACAAGCACTTGTGAAAGTCGAGATGCTACCGGTTCCCAAAACTACGGCGGGAGACCTTGTACTGAGAAGAACCGGCAAGAAACTCAGCGAGGGCTGTTTTTTTCATCCTGCATTATTATATATAGAGTCGTCAAGTTAAAAATTACTTCAGAGATAATTCTGAAGTCACCTTCCATTACATACTTTAGATTTAGAATATAGCTATATACAATAAGTTTTATAGTGAGTTTTACATTTTTACTAGGTATATAGGAAGCGGCTTAAGATACAACATTATTGTTATGAAATGTACCATTACATTACAAGAAACACTATGTCCATGCATTACGATCATTAAGATCATCAACTTTATAATAGCCCTTACTCATAAGAATATTCTTGATCTAAGAATTAAATTTAGTCGGAGGTAGCGCAATCAGATCTTGGGGAAGTTTTTTAAACAATGCAATACTACAACCTATAAATAAACCTCTTGATTTTTGGAGTCTTAAACAATAACGTACCAAATACCTATACCATAAATAAAGTACCTAAATAGACTTTGCGAGATCTGAGCAAATACTTTTTTTTTATTGCCCGAGAACTATGTATCAAGAGAGTCAAGACTTGAAGTGTGGAGACTTAAAGCCCACTTATCAATTTGACATTATCGTATTATGGGCTAAATCTAGTTGTAGTTAAATTGAGATTTAGAAAACTTGCTGCAAGTGGATCTGAATAACTAATTAAACAGAGAATTTAATAATAATAATAATAAAAACTCTTTATTTTACACCACAAAAAAAATATATATAAAACATACGTAATGGCTGCTTAAAGTGTAAAAATGGGCGGTCTTATCGCTAAGAGCGATCTCTTCCAGACAACCTTGGGATGGAGAGGACAAGAAAGAAGCTGGAAAGACGGCGGTGTAATTAACTGCAATAATACGCGAGAAAATCTATGTACAAACCGAGTATATAAAACAAATAAACACATATAAATACATAGATATACATAAATACACTCATATATACATAGGTATATATATATATATATATATATACATACTAAAAAATACATAAGTATGTACCATATATAAGTCTAGTTCTTTGAGAGGAAATAAATAGAATAGAAGAGCTATAAGGACAAATAGTGAGATTTTAGAAGGTTTTTGAATCTGTGCAGAGATTCTGCACGTCTAATGGAAACTGGAAGCGAATTCCATAGGCGAACAGCTTGCACTGCGAATGAGCGGCCATAAAAAGTTGTTCCGTGCACAGGTGTAATCAGAGCAAAATTTTCTGATGACCTTAGGGACAATGTGTTAGAGGTGTGAAGGAAGTTAAAACATTCCTTAAGATAGCGCGGGGTCAAAGGATTAAACAGTACGTTATAGAGAAGAATAAGGATATGAGTATTTCGGCGAAAGCGAATAGGCAGCCACTTGAGCTGTGAACGAAATTGAGAAACATGATCATATTTGCGCAGGCCAAATATGAATCGTATACAGAAATTCTGAAGCCGCTCAAGTTTATCAAGCTGGGCCTCCGTGAGATCTAGATAGCAGACGTCAGCATAATCAAGAATAGGAAGCAAGAGTGTCTGAGCTAAGGTAATTTTGGTGGTAGTGGGTAGGAAATTACGCAGTCTCTTTAAAGAAGCTGCGGAAGCAAACAGTTTACGACTGAGCACTTGCATCTGGGGTCCCCAACTCATGCAGCTGTCGAAAGTTAAACCTAAGTTTTTCACTGAGGTGCTAAATGGAATATTGGTGCCCGCAAGATGGACTTTGGGGAGTGATTGCCAGTCAACTCTAGTGATCATCCTGGAACTTCCAATTACTATAGTGTTTGTTTTAGAAGGATTAACGTCCAGCCCAAAAGATTTACTCCATTCCAAAATAATGTTCAAGTCACTATTAGTGGCCAACACTGCATCACCAAGTTGACCAACGGGAGCTTGTTGATAAATCTGGAGGTCATCTGCATATAGGTGGTAGGAAGAAGAAATATTATTAGAAATAGAATTGATCAATACAGCGAAGAGTAGAGGAGATAAGACGCCGCCTTGTGGAACGCCAGCAGTCGTGTCACACCAAGAAGAAAACATCTCGTCGAGGCGGACTCGTTGCCTGCGCCTATACAGATAACTGTGAAACCACTCAATCGCCGATGGAGATACGTTAAGTGAGCGTAACAATGCCAAAAGAATTTCAAAGTTGACAGTATTAAAGGCATTGCTAAAGTCCAACAGTGTTAATACCGTAAGGAAACCGTGGTCCATCCCAAGACGTATGTCATCTGTGACTTTAAGTAAGGTAGTAGTAGTACTATGCCCTGGACGGAAACCGGACTGAAGAGGATTGAAGAGATCGTGGCGAGAAAGGAATATATTAAATTGATTAAGAACAAGGCGCTCAAGTGCCTTAGATAGAAAAGGAAGAATGGAAATGGGGTGAAAATCAGCGACAGATTGAGGATTTGATTTTTTTGGCAATGGGATAATTTGAACTTGCTTCCAAGCCGATGGAAAAACAGCGTTAAGAATAGAATTGTTAAAAAGGAAAGTAAGCACAGGAAGAATTATATCTAAGATTGGTATTAACATGTTGCGACTTATACTGTCATTCCCCACAGCATTGGATGAGATAGAAAGCACACTCTTCTTAACGTCACATTCAGAGAATTGAGTAAAAGTAAAAGGAGAGTAGTCTGGAACTGGTAAAGAAGAAAGATAATTTAAAGTGTTAGTCTTGTCTGAGTCACTTAGACTAGAAGAAGATGAAAAGTGAAGGTTTAAGGAGTTGACGTTAATGCTACTGGGAACAGATTCTTGTCGGGGCTTACCAATTCCAAGTGACTTAAGAAAATTCCAGACTTTAGCAGGATCTTTATTATCTACTGAGACGTGAATATGGCGACGTAAAGCATCCCTACACACCAAGTTGCAGTAGTTACGGGCTCTAACGTAGTTAGCTTTATTGGAGTCAGTCGGTCGGCGTTTATACTTGCTTTTGGCGATATCCTTCTTGTGCATTAATGCTCTGATGTCGTTCGTGAGCCAAGGCGCTGGTAGGTGTTTTAGCTTAATGGGACGAAAAGGGGCATGTTTATCGTAAAGTTCAGTGATAATTTGATTAAAGTTCTCGACCTGTTCGTCCACAGACACCGCATCAGTTACCAATGTCCAATCAGTACTAAGGGCGTCGCTTAAGAGTGCTTCCTTATCCATATCACCAAAATTCCGCTGAAGAATAACTTTGGGCTTAATTTTAGGAGGCCGAATTTTGTAGGACAAGAAAATTAAGTCATGGTGAGTGAATGAGAAGGCATCTGCCGAACATTGACCATGCTTCATAATACGATGAGGAGAAGACACAATTATTAGGTCAAGAAGTGAGGGAGTAGTGTTTGGAAAGTGATGAGTAGCGCTAAGGGGGAGAATATGTAGGTTACAAGAATTAATAATGGATTGAAGAGAAGATGTACGAGAGTCATTTTTTAAAAGACAAGTATTGAAATCGCCCATGATCAAAGTGTGGCTGTAAGAGGGAACCAAATCACCCAGGAGTTGTTCAAAAGAACTGAAATAGTTGACATTTAAAGAAGGGCTGTAATAGACTCCGAGAAGAATTTTGGTATGCGAGAGGATCACCTCGACAAATAAATGTTCACCGGCATCATTTGGAGGAGGCTGTGTGGAGGAGCTAATTATAGTGTAAGGAATTTGGGAACGTAAATAAATAGCAACTCCACCACCTCGGGAGCCCGTGCGATCATTGCGTAGCAGATTGAAGCCAGGCAAAGCATAGGAGGAAGAGGGTAGCGTAGGTTTAAGCCAGGATTCGGAGACTAGAACAGCATGAAGATTTTTGTGGTCAAGAGACGCCAGCATATCAGTGTAATGAGCCGGAATACTTTGGGCATTTATATGAACAACGTTAAAATTTTTAGGTACATCAGAAAATTCGTTGTCAAGGCAATCAGAAAGGGAAGGTATACTAAAAAAACTAGAGTCAGTGCAGTTGCTAGCAGGAGACAAAGATTGAAAAGAGTTTCCATCACTATCAATTTCAGAACTAGACATTAAATATATAATAGAAATATATAATATCAATATACAATATAAATAATATAAGTTGATAACGTAAAAATATTCAAATACCTAACTTTAATTATTATGCTCCACCTTAAATTTAGACTTTATTAATGGTAGATACTGCGCTGGAATATAATTGTGTGAGTAACACTTTTAATTGTATGTTATTATGTTAAAAGTATGAAGCAATGTTTATACTGCACCTCTCTGTTAAGGATGCGCATTGCGCAGTGACAGTTATGTCTCATATCGAAAAATGCTACTGAAAACATTTGTATGATGATCTAATCTAATGCTCATTCAACAAAACGTGGGTAATGCAACTCATTTGTTAATCGTTTCCGATTAATCAATAAGTCAATTTCTGCTTAAGTATTTGATTTTCTCGTAAAGGCTTGAAATAGAAAAAGGAGTGATTTATAAGTAAGTACCACTAATATTAAATGTTAAGGTAATATTGTCGTAGTCAATAATGTATATATTGTACTACGTCCGTCGATAGCATTCGTTTTCTAAATAACAGACAGATAAGTTCGCACAAGTGTCAAACATGATAGTGTTAAGTGTATTTATAAACATAAACGATTGCGGTACATGAACTCTACAGATATTGCTTGCAGAACGTTTGTTCTATTTTGTGGAATATAATTGATAATTAAAGCGATATCGCTTAAATTAACTAAATGATGAAAAACAAACATGTACCTTTTATTTATGAACCGTTTCTATTGCAAATCCTTCAGCAACTAAAAACTCCAGCTGTTATAAGCGTTTTTATATAAACTCTTCCGGAGTCCACGCAAACCATGCACAAAATGCAGGATGCTCTGAAGTATTTTCTTAGGCTGGCCAATGTTTATTCGTCATGGAATAACAACACGTTGACTCAACATTGCACCGCAATACTTGGCCCAAGTAAGAACCCATTGATAAATTAGCTGTCTAATAGGGGTGACGACGGGGTAAAGTAAACGAAATTCTATTTAATCCGTCAGTTAGATTATCAAAAAATAATGGGCACGTATTTTCTCTTTGGTCAATCAAACAAAAAATTACTAAGATTAAGCGCGTCTCATTTTGGGAGTGGGGGCTCTGGGCGTTACTATTAAGTAATTTTTTTACCAAATCGTGACGTCATAGGAAATCTTAAATCAATATATAGAAAAAATACGTGTCAAAAGTATTTGACTGATAATCTACCTGATATACGAAGAAAAAAAAATAGTCGTCATCCCTTTTATTCATAGATAATTCCAAGTTATAATTTAAGTTGAACGAACAATATTGAGTTTAGTGTTTCTGAATAACAAGAATACTCGTATACTTGCATAGAAAAATTTACTCGCAAAAATCCACTCGGTCGAGGTATCGGACGGGAAAAATTTGTTTCTAATAAAATTTTCTTAAGTTTATAATTATAGCAGTTAAACGTTTAGATTTAAAAATAATATACATATTTAAAAATACAGTTTAAAGTAAATAGATAAAACAACTGCAAATGGGGAGCAAATGTTCGTATTCATAATAAAAACATCTATTGACATTAAAATTAATTTGCACTGGGTACCTAACTGGGTAACCTAATTCAACTGAAAAATATTAAAAATGGCGTACAGTTTTATTTTAAGTACCGAGGTATGACTATCTAAAGTTTTCCTTATTCCGATAGTCCACAATATTTAGCTCGACAATATTATTTTTTAAGTGGCACAAGGAGATACCACACTAGCGATGATTGCAAAAGGCACATTAGCAATAATGGCAGCTGTAGAAGGTCGACCGCTGCATGACGCTCCGCTGCTGGAATCATATCTGTCTCTCATCATACCAGTGTGAGTAAACGAGATGGAGATGGGTGTTTCCTTGCGAGCCGATGGTGTCGAAACCATCGGTTGCGTGCGCGAGCGCAGCAGCAGCGTGCGCGCGCTCTCGCGAAACAGTTCTTGTTTGGACCACACTCCAGTACACTGCGGCCTTTGTAAAAAGTGACAGTGATGCTTGTATATACTATTATTATGGAGCACGTGTTCGCGTTGCCGGGATAACGACCGACAGAACGTGCCCGCTCCGGTTAGTAGTTTGTTTACATTTTGAATTCATCCCAAAACGGTGTATTCCTACACCAGGTGGGAAATATACTAAAGAAACGTGACGTTTTCTTGCGTTATTTTTATTAAATGAAGGCTGAAGTTACGGTTTATTTTGCATCGAAAGTGGTAACATCTAACACCTATTAATGTAAGTTAAATTTATCGTGGTGAGTTCAGCAGATGCGCAGTGTTTTTGTTAGTCAACGTTTTTATCACAGTCAATGTCATCGAAACCGGTCTGTGTCTACTCAACGTAAACCAAACAAACTATAACAAATGAGATGAGAATGCTCATTGAATAAATCGAAGTGGATGTGTGCTTAAACGTAGTGATATATTTGTTCTTTGTAGTCGTCCGTCCATTTTGTGAAGTTAAACAAAACCAAGTTAGTAAAGTACACTGTGTTCGCAAGGTAAGCCACTATTACATTGCCGTGAGATCGGGGGGCCAACTCTTAAACATTCATAACGTTTGAATGATTTCGTTACAATTATAACGAATTTGATTAATTATTAGTGTCATCATAGTTTGAAGAAAGACTAGGATAGACCCATATTATCTACTGTTTATGATCAAGTTACTCACCGCGGTTATAAGAATTTTGATTTGTTAAAAACATAATTTTGTTTGTAAATACAAATGTGTCATACATACTTCTAGAAAGAAAATTTACATACAACGAACAAACATTGTTGTTACATTTACAAACCATTCGGCATTGCGATGACACACTGGATGATAGATACGGAGTAATAATTGAAATCGTCCAGGAGTCTCGATCTAAAACACCGAACTTATCTTAATAAATTTATTGCAAATAATGCTTTTACATGTAGCTGTAAAAGTATTTGTCTGAACAGTCAATTTGTGTCTCCTGTCTTGGTTGAATATGTTACTTCTCATTTAAACTTGTTTCTATAGCCATAGTATTAAATGGAGTGTTACATACCTACCTACGGATACATATTATGTATGTGATCATTGTGTTTCAGTACCTAAGTTATCATGTACCTAAATGGTATATTGTGATCTTGGATTCATAACATTAATATAGTTTTTAATTTGAGGTACGAGTAAATTAAACACAGTAAACAGTTTGTCTGGTACATTCCGTTGATAATAATTACCACTCATAAATAATTCTCCTCAAATAATAAACGAGTTATGGCCTTGTTATATTAGTTACAACTATCAATTTACTGAATATAACAAAGGTAATTTTAGACATCCTTTCTGAATATGTACCTACCTCAAAATTGTATAATAATATAATCATTTATTCCAATTTGTTAGCTTAGTTAACTTAATAACAATTTTCAACTCTAGTAGCTTACACTCAGTTTAATAATATAGCATTCGTTGCCGAACTAGGTTAGGAAACCTATATTTCAGCATCCGATGCCATTAACAATTATAAATCATATTTTTAAAAGAATCATAAATCATAGACTGGACATTATTAATTCTATTATCTATCTCTTAATCTATCCTTTTTTAATAACATTTTTTATAATCGTGCCAAGTTTTTTGTAGCTTTGTTAAAAACAACAAGTTTGTAATTAGGTACCGGCAGAAAATGTTGTAGTTTGGTCCTAAATTATTATTATGATTTGGTAGTTTATGTATTTGAAGTTTATTGTTATTATCTAAATTGGTTGCCACTCGTTGGCAAATGTATTTATACACCAGAGAGCACTGTAATAAAATGACTATACAAATATTAAAATGAACAAAACTGTAATTGCTTCGTTAAAACCTTTAATTAAATACTTTCTCTACATTGCTGTATAGCGCTAACTAAAAGTACAAAATGTATGTACTGTAAAATCTTTAAAAACTACGAGACTTACTTACAATGCAAACTATGTATCGAACATATAGAAAGACCTAAATTGAAATTCATGTTTACGAATATCTTTTTGTAAATATAAAAATCGAGCAGTTTCATACCTAAAATAATAATAATCATAAGTTGAATATATCTATGAGAAGAGAATGTCGTTTAAATGGCAATTGAGCAAGCTTTGAAGGCAAGCGTGTTTATTTTTGACATTCATTCAGATAAGGAAACGATATTGTAGAAATTCAATATGATGCTACGTATACTTATATACATATTTATTTCATCTTATCAATTACATAAACTTTGTAAAATCTTCCTTTTATTTATTTAAATATTGTGGATGTTATGGGCTAGTTATAAAAATAAAAAAGTGAGCCGTTGGGGGAGACTGGCAGATGTGAAACACGCACACTTGTTAATTTAAAAAAAACAATCGAGTATCGTGAACACTCAGTTGGAACGTAGTTAAAAATAAATATAAGTACGTACACAAATACATACATACGCTTCGCCACAGCTTACGGTCGTGATGGAAAATCGTGAAGAAAAAAATATATACTTATACTTTTTTTGCCTAGCCCCATCCACCAATAGGCCATTTGACCGTATGAAAAATGAAGTTCCAATTTAGGCATGTGTATTTATTTATCGTGAATATTGGGAGCGATTTCACTATACTGTCAAAAGAAATTGTTGATATTTTTACAAAAAATAATGAAATAGGAAAATATTATTTAATCTTCTTTAGTTTCCACTTTTATATGGACTCACATATCGTATGAAAGTTTTCAAAAAATTTACAAAAACACCTATTCCGTATCGTGCGATAAGGAACTTCCTTCCAAAAACTGAAAAAGTAGGATCAAACCGATTGTTTTTCTTTGCTGCAATCTCTTTTGCACGCCTCACAACGCGTAAGCGTGTGGGAGTGCTTTACTTTCGATAGGCCGCTATGTGACGATTTTACAATATAAAATCACTCTTATCTCCCAAGTTATACACTAAATCAATAAAAAAAGTTTTTTTTTAAAACTAGACAATTTAATATGTATAGTTTTCAAAAATAAGTTAAAAAATTATTAGTACTGCTATCCGTTGGTCACTTGTTCGTCTGCACGTTTTAGAAAAATATACGCAATTAATTGTAATAAATCCTTTTGAATTAATTTATACTTATACTGAGGATGAACCCTATTTTTTGTAACTCGAACAACGGATCTTTTAAGAATGCTGATAAAATTACCCTACGTTTTATAAGCTAAATTTTTAAGCTCGTAGTTATTTGTCCGTCACACTCGTCGCAAAAGATGAGTGATATTTCATTTTGTAGAATCCTATCAATTCTACATTGCTGTTACTTAAAATGTAATCTCTCGTTTTTGTGTTCCAAACGGGCATTGTCTTTTTTGCAATCGCGGTCTATCTTGCCGAGCCCTCAATACCAGAATAAACACAGAAGTCTCAAGGGCACATTATCAAAATAATCTTTATATTGCTGGCTTCCTTATCTTAGTTAATTTTATTAATATACCTACCTATATACTATCGAAATTCAGTGACTCACTTATTTACTTAGAGATTTGGCACAGCGGAATTGACGCTGGAAATAGGATCGTTCTGGGGTAGTAATCTTCTTCTAGGATGACTGCAGACACGTTTTGTAATACTTGTTTTAACAATAGCTACTTTTGACAATACTCTTTTCGCCAAATTACTATACCTACTATCGATTTAAATTTTATTTATATCATGACGATTCGTATCCTCTTCTAGATCCGTGGTTTTGTGACCTTATAATTGTTACGTGCTGAAAAATATTTAGTTTTATTATGTTATATCCCTGGAATAAATTCTAAGGTCACCAGAACTTCACGAGATACAAGCCATATACATAGTAAATTAGGGATAGAAGTATAGGGCTGGGGTTTGCAACGCTCAGTGATAACAATAGTACTATATAGGAGTCTAAGTTATTATGACTTTTTACTTTTTCGAATAGTACCTTACAGGCACCATGGAATCGTATGCCAAAAAAACGGAGACCTGCATTTCATAAATAGCAGACTTATAAAATAATTTGTTTATATTACCTTGAATAGGAATGTATGCCAATTACACCTGACTGTGTACAAATTCTAAACTTATTAGTATACGTAGATAATAATCTTGTCCTTGGTTAACATTACTTTTTCTTATTCTTTATTTTTGACATACAACAAATGAATAAGTAAAATTTAATCGATATCTAATTATTTCGATTAGCTTAAAAATAAAGATTTTTGAAGTGAAAACTTCTTTGGCGGCGTTGTACACTTTTTTTTGTATGGGTAAAAAATGTTAAACTGGCTTCAGTTTAAACACTTGGGCTGATCGTATCATGACACACAATAAAATTGGAAAGGTTGTTGACTTTCAATATATTGGACGAAACATAGTAGTCGGTATCTAGGACGTCTACGTGGCAGCTTTATTGCGAAGAAAATGCATTTTTTTACAATAGATGTCTCTAGGTGCTCTTAAATGTGATTCATGTAAGTTGATTTCTTTCCAATAGATGTCGCTAAGTGCGCTTAAACGTGATTCATGTAAGTTGATTTTTCTGAGAGATAACCTTTTTTGATGTAATTAATATAAATTGTCATATTTGTGTACGATAGCGCAATAAATAAATATTGTTTTCTACCACATTCATAATAATACTTTTATACTGATAATTAAAGCAAATCGTGCAAAATTATTTCCTAACCATTCCAAAATATCAAAAATGCACAGCTATGCTATATATATTCAAGTTTTCACTTCTGCCGGCACTCCCGCAGTGCAACCCGTCGTTTTTTTTAATCAATAATTACTATGAATACATAAATAAATAAATATGTTCGATTATTATGATGAATAACAATATAGTTCAACCAAAAGGTTGTTAAAAAATTTAACTGGTACATACTTATTCCGGTAACAAGTAAAACTTCTGCGTTTATTGATATTCTTTTAGGTCAAAACATCAATTTTAAGCATTGTGATGCGGGATACGACCTTCATTCCTCAAACTCGATTCCAATATTAAACTTCGGACAATACCAACCACATTTAAATATTGCTACGTAATCAAAGCCTTTTCAAAATGAAATCGAACCCAGAGACGTGGTTTCCAAAGGCGGATTAACGATTGGTATGTACTTGTACCCTTGGTATTGAAAGTATTCATAGTCAGCAGTAACCATTTACAATGAAAAATATCAGAAAAATCAGCACGTTTGCCTGCGTTAACAAAAAAACTGGCCAAGCGCGAATCTGGCCTCGCTCTATTAAGGTTCAGTAAAATCATTTGTTTGTTTTCGTTACAACTTAAAAAGTACATTATGAATCGGCGTTTTCAAAATTTATTGTAAATACAGCGCATAGGACATCAAATACCATGTCACATTCCTTACTAGTTTAGAGTTTGAGATAAACCCTGTAACAAATATTTAATTGAATTTTTAACTAAATATTCGGCTTTGGGTAAGCATTCCACATAAAATACTAAAATTTCAGTTCTGTATCTCATTCCGTTTACGACCTAGGGACCCGTATTAAACGAACAAACTGACAGACAGGCGACAGAGTGACAGCTTTGGGGTTCCATTATTAGGACCCTTAAAAACGCCTCGGAGAATCACGCTACTTTATTTATGAAACAATATCTTGCTTGACCTTCTATGGGTTTAAAAATTAGAAATAGTAGGTACGTATTTGGCAGATATAGGTACTTTTTCGTGTACATGTCACGTATCTATTAAATACGAGAATGGATCGTCGCCAAACGTCCCGCGACGACACGTGAGGAAGTGTACATTCTCTCTCTAGTTCCGCAAATTGCTTGGCTGTTGTTCATCAAATTTGTTATTGCTTTCCACGTTCGTTATACGTATTGTAGCTACACCCTCAGATGATTTATCTGTTGTGTTCGTAATAAGATTAGCACCTTAATTAGGGATTAATGTTTTGGACATTCATGTTGACAAAGAAATATGGCAAGTACGAGGTGGACGAATGAAACGAAGGTTTCGTGTCATGTAAAATACACTCCGTTGATCAATATTTACTAACAACATTAAAACCTAAGAGTAAATATTTGAAAAAAATACAAGAACTCAACTTCCATTAAGTGTAAGCTTAAATAAATAAATAAATATTTGCAACACTCACACCAATTAGCCTAGCACAAAGTAAGCACTGTAAGGCTTGTGTTATGGAATGCTAGGGTAATGGATATAATACATATACAGTATATATATAAGTATATTTATTTAGATATACATATTAAACATCCATGACTGGAGTACAAATGCTCGTGTTCATCATACAAACATCTGGCCCCACCGGGATTTGAACCCGGGACCTCTCGGGTTGGCGACACCATGAAACCCGGCGTACAAACCACTCGGCCACGAAGGTCGTCAAAAGAAAAAAAGAAAAGAAGTTAATAACTCTACTAGATAGGAACCAGCACCCTTCCCTCTATCTATCCGAACGAATGTACTACCAACTTTATTTAGATATAAAAATGTAATAGGTACTACTAAGATAAAAATATAATAATAAACCATCTATTACTTTGTTCTAGTATTCAAATACAGCTTGAACGTGTAATAAATTATGAAACAATCAGTTGATAACGGTGTTCTTGAGACGGTATTAAAATAACAGGATACGAATATTGTTAAAAACATACAGTCGATCGCAATAATAATAATAGCAGTCAGATTACACAGATAGGTACTATTACGACAAACTTATTTATCAACAATCAGATAAATACTACTTAGTACCTACTTAACTTATCAATAACGTAATACCTACTTTTTTATTTATCTAATCACCATGTCTTCAGTAATATTTTATTTTTGCTTTTTTGTTTGTATGTGTACGTACTTATGAGATTGTTGGTAGAGAAACTCGTTACATATTTTGCTACGGTATTTCCCAAAGCGGTTTTATTTATCTGATTTCATGAATTTTATACATCGATTAATTGATTATGATTATATGTTGAAAATAAATAAAATAAAATAAAATAAATATTTCCAACACTCACACCAATTAGCCTAGCCCCAAAGTAAGCACTATAAGGCTTGTGTTATGGGATACTAGGGTAACGGATAGAATACATATATAAGTATATTTATATAGAAATACATATTAAACATCCATGACTGGAGTACAAATGCTCGTGTTCATCACACAAACATCTACCCCCACCGGGATTCGAACCCGGGACCTCTCGAGTCGGCGACGCCATGAAACCCGGCGTACAAACCACTCGGCCACGGAGGTCATCGAAAATAAATGCTTAAAAAGTACTTAATTCATCACTCAAATTAATTCATCGTAGAAAATCAAAGATGCTCCTGGAATTATTATCTATGTAGATGAATACTTTAATGCAAACTTATACGAGTTTACAAAATGCTTAAAATTCTTTGAAAATATACTTATAGACATTTCCCTCTAATCTGATACTCTACTTTTTATTCTTGCAATTCAGCAGGACCCGGCTTTGTAGGGAGTCCCGTATTCGCTATACATATTTTTTTTTTTCTCTTGAAAGATTCAGGGAAGGTAAAACTCGAAACCACACCATTCGCTATCTGGGCGAATGCACTGACCATTATGCTACCGCTGCCCTGATGGCCTTGTCAATTTTTCTCTAGCATTTCTTATGCTGCAAGCCAGTGCCATCTCTTCGCATTGTAGGTAACCCAAAATATCAACAGAATATTTTTACAAGTATTAAACATTTGACAGAAGAAATACCATCTGCTACCTGGTCCACGTAGATTTTTTCTAGTGTAATATTCTGTAGGTACTTATCAGTTTATAAAAAGAGTTCAAAGGCAGACTAGATCAGTGGCATTGGATTTTGTCACTTTATATAAGTATTGCTTCACAAAAATATCTTACCTAACAAGCTTTTCATTGTAAAGGACTCCTTTTGGGAGACGGGATAATGAAGTGGTTCCCCTGACATGAAATTCTATGGGGGAAAATTTAACTACTACTCGGGGTAAAACTCATGTGGTAACCTTTGATTATTTACTCTCTAGATTGAGCGTCGCCTTGTAAACTCTATCTATCCATCTCAGCAATGCAAAGCAAAAATTTTAACATGAAAATCTGTAATTGACGTGCGTATCGCTCAGCATTACATTGAATACTAAGTGACGAGAATCGTCTTAGAGTCCAGCATTAGGCTCATATTTTTTTCAACGTCATCTGCGCCACACTCTATCTACGAGTAAATAATTAAAGGTCGTACCGTTATTTCTTAGGAGCAATAAATGGAATTATTTATGTCCTATCATGTTTAACTGATACATTACTAATTCATAGCACAGCAGTGAGCTCGTTCGAGTTACGGTTGCTAAGGTTAGGTTAATGCTCCAAATATAATTCTGTCAAATGAAGACGTATGTGTGTTTAGGGATTTACAGAAAATGGGAACTGATCGCTTTG
Source organism: Chilo suppressalis (assembly GCA_902850365.2). Lineage (NCBI taxonomy): Eukaryota > Metazoa > Arthropoda > Insecta > Lepidoptera > Crambidae > Chilo > Chilo suppressalis. The sequence continues at coordinate 10,710,436 of OU963897.1, read as the reverse complement.
TGTAAGAAACATAAATTTATTGGTAACCGATAATCTGTTAGTTTTTTCTTGGTTATTTTATAACAGATCCTAAAAATGCACCTAGGAATATTACCATCCCGCACCCAACGCCTAATTAAATTACTTATATTTATCGGGTGAGGATGACAATTTGGGCATTAAAGATACCCATAAAATATTGTGTAGCGCTCTTTATAATGATTGAACATTATAAGCTATATGCTGCAGTAAAAAAATATTACCAAATCACGGTCACAAACTTTTACCGTGCAAAAAAGTTTTTACAAATCTGCTTTTTATCTATGGTATTAAATTAATTACTCATAAAATAAATAACAAGTATAAAATCTAAGCAAAAACTTAAATCTAAGCAAAAACTTAATGTCTAAAAATATAAAATCTAACCTTAATACATACTTTAATAAATTTATACTTTACAAAATATATTAATCTAATAAATACGTATGATATTTATTAAGGGTACATATGAATATTTCTTGTTTTTTGTTGCATTATTAGAGAAATTCATTAATCGTTTATAAAAAAAAAATTCATAATGTGGATTCACCGTAATTATTATAAAAAGAACAAATAACATACAAGATTTAAACATTATATTCCTATAAATAGCCTTTTCAACGTAATTCAGTAACAAACAATCATAAATATACTTCCACAGATAACTATTATGCTGGAATGTACACTACTTCATACTCAAGGTTACATGTAAAATACATGCATAACTTCTAACGCATTTATTACTTAAGTTATTTATTGTTCGCATTAATGAAATTATGCAAAAAAATATTTTTGCTTAACCTGACCTAATCTGTAAATGGTACCTTTGATACGCTCAATTTAAAAAATATAATCAAAATTAAAAAAAATATGGGTTTCCTTCTTTGAGCGTACGTTTGGAGATGTAAATTCTACCTTACAGATAACGGCATTGGGTTGAAGCAGCCGTATAGATATTTGACCATTCTATAGCATGTTAAGTCCAGAGGCTGTATATTTAAAATCATGCCTTTTTTCTGAAATGACTTGGGTTCCCAATATGAAAGACGAGGCATAGAGAGGGAGTCAGGGTAGGTAACACATGAGTCATTCACCTTTCTAGATTTTCTAAACATTTTCCACCAGAGGGCGACTATAGGTACTCATTACTATGTTATTTGATACAGTTGATAACATTATTAATTGTTCAATATGGTTAACTCACATCTTGATCAAAGACGGATCAACGCTTTGTGTGAACATCAGATCAATGGTTTGATTACATTAGAGCAGACTAGTTTGGTCACATTAATTTGTCCTTCAGATGACTGCGAATTTCTATTTAGTTTATCATAAAAACGTCATAAAACTTAACATGAGCAAGTTAACTTAAGAGGTTATCAATAAACTACATTATTATATAAATTAAAGTAAATTCACGTCATATCATGTCCATTGTGACTTGTGAAATGAAAAGTCATTTTAGCCGAGCTGTTTGAACGAAACGAAATATTTTTCGTTTGTACAAGACCCAGTTAACTTATCCACGATTAATGTAAGGTATGTGCGAAAAGGATTTTCTCGCAAATATAGCTGATGTAAGGCGGAGACATGTGACGCTTCATTTTCTTTGTATCGTTTTAATCTCAAACGTGACCAATTAAACAGCTAACTTATACAAAATGACAATACAAAGTCTTTACTTGGACTTTACTTGGACGACCTCCGTGGCCGAGTGGTTTGTACGCCGGGTTTCATGGCTGTCGCCGACTCGAGAGGTCCCGGGTTCGAATCCCGGTGGGGGCAGATGTTTGTGTGATGAATACGAGCATTTGTACTCCAGTCATGGATGTTTAATATGTATTTATATAAATATACTTATATATGTACAGTATATGTATTCTATCCGTTACCCTAGCATCTCATAACACAAGCCTTATAGTGCTTACTTTGGGGCTAGGCTAATTGGTGTGAGTGTCGGAAATATTTATTTATTTATTTATTTATTTACTTTTACCAAAAAATAATATAAGAAAATGATAAAAATAGTAAGTACCTTTTTACGGAATTACAGAAAGCACAGTAGAAAATTAAATTTTTATTAAATTTAATTATAGTTTCATATTTGAATGCCAAATTGGGATCATTTTTTTTAATGTTACAGATGTTAATGATATTATTGTACCCACTAACGTCGTTTTGATTATTTCGATTAGAATTTAGAGATTTATCGGAGACGGATATCGTAACAAGGTTTCTTCCTAATTAATTGAATATCTAATACATTTTTCTTTTATTTAAAATAATCATCTTTATTCGTGATAATTTGTAATGATTAGTTGATACTTCTAGCGGATTGACTAAACACATAAATATACAAATTTATCTTCTCCGACAGAGACTAATTAAAAACTTGATTGGGGGTTTAAGAAATATCTGTAAATGCTAAGATTATTTTGTGATATAGATGGTTAAAAATACCTCCAATAAAAGATAATCTATAATGTGTCGCAATTACGAAACAAGTGCCAGATAGCAACGGACGGTTATCACTTATTTATTATAAACATAGTAGCCTGTGATGACTCTTCGCCATTACCGATAAAGTGGAAACAAGTACCATTAAGCTGAGACATATAATATAAATTTATGATATAGCAATGTCTATTCATTTAACACTTGCATCTGAGTATATTAATAGGCATGTACCCAACCACAATGTAACCAGTTTACGATGTGCAAACAGAGTTGTTTTGTAGACATAAACTCAATAAAAGACGTTCAGAGAACAATTATTATAAATTAATAATTATATATTTTCGCTACCGTTGATTTCTTAGATTTGCACTCTTGAATTGGGCTCCAAATGTTCTACCTGGATCAAAATACCTGTAGCTTACTCACCTACTTCGAACAAATACATTTGTCGAGTATATTGGTACGTTATACCCATTGCATGTTGTTCTATTAGGAGAAAGTTCGTTTCTAGTTCGGAACTTAGATTTTATAGTAAGAGCTACTATCTAATATTTGTTTTTATTAGGTACGTATAAAAGTAGGTAGTATCTTTATTCCTACGAATAACTCGAAAATCGTAGATATCAGTTAAAAATAACTAAAGTTTATTTTATCAATGTTTTAATTCTTTTTCATGAAATCAGTGAGGAAAACGAGATAAGTAGTGCAGTTCAAGCGTTAGGTCATGTTGACAATAATTATGTTTATATTAATAATTATTCTCTCAAACCAACTGACAAAAGCACGAATGAAAAACTAGCACGAACCAGTATCGAATTCGTAACGTTTGCAAGTCCGAAATGTCAATGTCGAGCAGCAAGCAAGCAGCGCCATAACGGACGTAACAAGAACTAAAAATCAGTTCACATTTGACAATGACATTTGGTCCTCGCAAACGATACGAATTAGATATTGGTTCGCGCTAAGGGTACAGATCGCATTTGCGTAAATGAGAAATTGTATAGCATTTGCGGGATGTCATAACTTAATATCATGAAAAACAATGAAAATTTTGAAAAAATAACTGCTTAAGGTCTATCAAAACCCTAGAATACGAAACAAAATTCCATTCAAAATAATTTAGTAAATATTAACATAGGTCTACACAACGACAAAGCTTTTAAGTAAAATGTACGTAGGTATACCGAAGCTCAAAAAAGTAATTACCTACGCGTTTCGTCCTTAAAAATGAACTTAGAACTTAACATAGAGACTCAGTAATATTTACTACAGAACAATTCTATTCTTGTTCAATATAAGGCGTTTCTTGTAACCCACATCAAAAAAAAATCTGATGACAAAAAACTAGTTTACATTAACTTTAATATCTTAGCGTTAATCTTAGGTCAAATTAACCTACGTACTTTTTCTTATTTTGTTCTTTACAATTCACCGATATATTAGCACTATGATCAATTTACATGCGATTTGATTTTCTATTAAAATCATTATGTGTAACTTGTACTAATACACATAATATTTAATAGGTAACTCTCCGGAGTTTCTGAAGTCAATGAAGATGAAGTAGCTTTAAAATCTTGTACAGTCAAGATGGTTACACATGTTGTACGTATTTTAGACACGAAAATTATCGAATTATATTTACTGATGAGTCTGTAAAAGTAGAAACAGTGCCTATAGTCAATGTCTCAGTTCCTCTAATTGCAATGTTCATATAGTATGGTGTTACAATCGAATGGACTTTTATCTCTTCAATTGAACCAATTAAGCCCTAAGTACCAATTGCATCGTGACACTCTATTATAATAAGTACTGTGTAAGACCAATGACACACACAATTAATTTTAGTCTTACTTTGTATCAAAGTAGAGCATATTAATTGTATTTTGGACTATGAGCGGAAAGCTGTTAATCAGCTTTTAACTTTCCTGTGCAGATAGTAAAAGTTTACCCTAATGGATAGAACAGTTTCAGTAATAATTTTATTTAATAGTCTGTCAACCGTATCACTTATGTTTCCGTTTTCATTCTTTAATGATCTGTCCATTTCGAAAGGAAGGATAACACCCTATGTATGTAATTAGTGTTCTATGACGTACAGGCATCGCTTTTAAAGCGTATATTGTCAATAAAGGTAACGAGTGTCGTATTGATCTTCTACATCAAAGTCAGTGTAATGTAACGGAAATTGCGAAGGATCTCTTTTTACTTCACCGGTTGAGCGAAACAGTCTGAACGAGCTATTCCACAATATTGTCCACTTGTCGCAAAACCTCTGTTATAAACGTTACTTTGTCTTGTTTCAGGTGGCGTTCCTAGTTGCACGGACACCGAAAGCAGAGCTCGATCTTACCGAAAACCGCAATTCAAACAGTGTTAGTTTTATTATAAACTGTGAGAGATTTTGTTTATAATGAACGGTTTTGTAATGCGCGTGGAAGAACTGTGAAATACCAAGGGACGATGATGTTGGAACACGTCGCGTTTGTACCCACGTGGTTCCTGATGGCTTGGCTTGGCGCCTGTATATTGTTCAGCCCCTTTGCAATATTTTTTGTGGTATGTTTGCCGCAATTGCCGCTTCTAGTCGTAAGAAGGGCTTGCCATATTCCGTTCGAGTATATATGATGTGAGTCGTGTGCTTCCAAGCATATCGTACGTATGATGAGGGATTAGATTTAAAGGTTATCGTGTATATTAATTGTAGTATTATGTAAATATTTTGATGCTAATCGATATAAATAAAGGCATATTTTATACCTACACCGTGTTATTTATTTGATATCTCATTGCAATAATTCATTTTTATTTCCCTACTAGGGTACCACCGCTTAAGATAAGCTATCTAAATCAAAATGAAAATTTATAAGAATTTTGTTCATATATAACATTTCACATTGACTTAGATAAGAACAGAAAATATAAGTGGTTACCTACAATATGTAATTTCTGAAGCTGTGTTAAAGCTTTTAAATATCCGTTAGACTAAATTATAATATTGGCAGGTGGTTACTGATATAGCACAACGTGTCAACGTTTTATCATGAAATAAATCCTAAGCACAGGCCTATCTTAAAGATCTACCCATATATCGGTCCTGAGTTGTCCACATCCATACACTCCCGCAACCTACACCAAATCGGTTCATCAACATCAGCCTATTAATGTCGTCACTAATGGGGCATATGCCTTCCTTTCGGATGGGATAGCCAGACTGTACCATGACCCATTACGGGCCCAATGCGGATTCTAACAACTGCAGATGCAACCGGAACTAACGGCTTAACATGCCTTGTAAAGCGCGGGGGACCGAGAGATAATAAGTTTTGGTCACCCATAACTGGTGTGACAGAACATCTTCTACGATTGCAGGCCGAAGACTCCAAGGGCGCTTGTTCACGAGACGATGTCTACCCGGGCCCAGGTATGGTTTCAAACTGAGTCTACGACTGCTCGTCAGTTAGGTATGGAACACTATGGAGGTTTGCCGCTAGCGATGATTTTGAGACGGTACTAACGCACTAACCTCGTGCTCGTGTAGAAATCGTGCCTAGACCCGGCAGAAAACCGGTAGTTAACAAGCGCCCAAATGCTCTGCGCCATCCTCTTGGCTCACCTCTAATATTCTAAGGCCCGTATTATAAAAAGATTCTCTGATCAACACTTAGTTGTCATTCTGTAATACGAGCCTTAATCTGTGCACGTCGCAAAAAAGACTATAGTTTATATTTCGAAATAAGTCACAAACCTTATCTAACATTTAGTATATTATGAAAACATTATTATCACTTAACATTTAATTGGGTCCATATACATTATAATAATGTTTATACTTAACAAGTGCTAAGCCGCGCCGTAGGTCAATGATGTTTATTATAATTCAAGATTCCAATCATTAAAGATAAAAATATTGTGTCTGTCTTATATATATAATTCATCTAATAACATTGACGCTATTAATTTATTCCAGCGAAATAACTGTTGGAATATGAAATCCGAGCTCATTATTCTAAGGAAGGTGTACCATTAAATTTACGACAACCTGACAAAGGACGTCGTTAATTGCCACGTGCCTTTAAATTTTTGAATAGACAAGTACTTACGTTTTTTTTATGAAATATCGTAGCCTATTTCTTTAATATTCACAAACAAACAAGACATGAGCATTGGGCAAGATTGCTCTAATCACAAAAATGGATGTTCGTATTTGCTTTATATAATTTGACAACAGTATATCAATTACCATGCTCTGGACACACTGCTGTAGAATTTACAAATAGCAAATACTAATATCTACCTATGTGAAGTACCAGCATTAGACTACAGTACTTGTATGCCACTAAAATGGAATCATGATCGAATATGTCGATCAAAGCTCCTAAACAATTTTTTTTTTTTTATATTACTAGGTAGGCAAATGACTCTACCCCACCTGATGTTAAGTGGTGATAAAGTCCAAACGCGAAGATAGCTGGTACAGCAGTTATTAACTGCTTCACCAACCATCCTCACCTTGCCGGCCCGCAAAAATGCTTCTTCACGCCTCTCTTAAAGGACCCCAGATTATAGGAAGGAGGGAACACGTGCGCGGGTAAAGAATTCCACTTACGAATAGTACGACAAAGAAATGAGTCGCCAAATTTCTTTGTTCGTGTAGGAATAGTGGCCACAGTAAGTCGATGGCAACGTAGGCCAGCGCGCGTGGTCCTCTGAAGAAAAGGTGATGGAGGGATAAGCAAGAATAGCTCCTCAGAACACTCGCCGTGGTATATTCGGTAGAATGCGCTTAATGATGCCACATCACGGCGTAATTGTAGAGACTCGAGTTTCTTAGTTGCCTCTTCATCGCCAATGATGCGGGCAGCGCGCCGCTGCAACCTATCCAAGGCATCGAGTAAGTACTTTGCGGAGTCATCCCAGAGGTGCGAGCAATATTCCACGCAGGACCGCACTTGTGTTTTGTACAACAAGCACAGTTGATCGGGCGTGAAAAAACGCCGCACCTTGTTCAGGACTCCGAGTTTGCGTGAAGCTGTTTTGATCAACGTTTCGATGTAGTCCTTTGGATTCAGGTCTGAGCGAACTTCCATACCGAGCATGGTAATATTGCTCTGTAGCGCCAGTGTTGTGCCCTGAAGAGAGGGAAGGGGAAGGAATGGCGATGTTTTTGCCGTGAAAGCGCAAGCCTGAGTTTTCTTGGCATTGAACTCAACCAAGTTCCTAGTACCCCATTCGGAAATGTGGTCTAAAGCCCGATTGAGCTCAACGACAAGATTCTCTCGTTTCTCCATGGTTTCTACCTGTCCAGCCGCCGCGTGTCCAAAGTATCTCGCATGCACTGTGCTATCGTCTGCATAGCAATGAATATTCGCAAGTGGAATCAAATCATTGATATGCAGCAGAAAGAGTGTGGGGGATAGAACGGAACCCTGAGGAACACCGGCATTCACTGACATGAACTGCGAACTACATCCGTCCGTAAGGACACGAATTCTACGCTCATGCAGGAAGTCAGCTACCCAGGCGCAGAGCTGAGCAGGCAGACCGTATGCAGGAAGCTTGAAGAGAAGGCTCTTGTGCCAGACCCTGTCAAAAGCCTTGGCCATGTCAAGGCTAATAGCCAGAGACTCTCCCCGCTTGTCTATAGCTTCACCCCAGATGTGTGTCACGTACGCTAGAAGGTCACCCGTCGATCGATTCGGCCTAAATCCGTATTGACGATCGTGAATTAGAGAGTAATCTTCTAGGTAGCGGGTCAGATGGTTGTTAAGGACCCTTTCTAAGACTTTACACAACACTGAGGTGACAGCTATCGGCCGATAGTTGGCCGGGTCTGAGCGGTCCCCTTTTTTGGGCACCGGTTGCACATTGGCGTCTCTCCAAGCTTCCGGCACACGCCCCAAAGAGTAAGAGAGTTGGTACAGTCGCGTAAGCACGGGAGACAACTCCGCTGCACAATGTTTTAGAACAACTGCTGGGATGCCATCGGGTCCACTAGCTTTCCGGACGTCGAGTGATTGCAATTCCGCACGAACATCACGCTGCCTGATTTTAATGTCAGGCATCGTAGTGCCACAATGAGGTAGTGTAGGTGGCAGTGCATTGCAATCACTGATTCGGGAGTTAGCCGCAAAGAGCTTTGCCAACAAATCGGCTTTCTCTTGCGGCTCATGAGCTAGTGACCCATCTGGACATCGCAGAGGTGGCAGCGAGGGCTGGCAAAAGTTGTGTTGCACGGCCTTAGCCAAACGCCAAAAACTACGGGAGCCCGTAGGGTGCGTTAACAATTCGTGGCCAGTACGTGCTACACGTTGGGCATCCGCTCTGATGTAAGCCTTCTTACAAGACTTGGAAGCACTATAATAGGCAGCTTTCAATGAGTTAACCCCGGGATCCTTAAGAGCGCGGCCTCTGATCCAAGCGCGATATGCCGCCTGCTTACGAGAAACAGCATCGGCACAATCGCGATTGAACCAGCGGTTACGTGTGCCCTTACTGATGAGATCAGAATGTGGAATGTAATACTCCATTCCCATTACGATCTCCTCAGTAATGGCAACGGCACTGGATGATAGGTCCTTTTCATTGAAGCAGCGCTGCTTCCAAGGGACAGACGCAAAGTAATCGCGCATACCATCCCAATCTGCCGACCCATAGTGCCAGACCCTGCGTTTGACCACCAATGGTCGAGGGGTTTTGGCCTGTGGCACCTTGACAGATATCAGGCAATGGTCTGATGTACCCAGTGGGGCTCGAACCACAATCTGATACTCCTGCGGATGGGTCGTAAGCAGAAGGTCTAGTAAAGAAGGCGCTTGACTTGCTATATCTGGGATCCTGGTGGGCTGATCAACCAGTTGTGTCAGGTCGTGCGTGAGAGCGAATGCATGGGCAGAGATCCCTGCATGGTCAGTTTTGGAAGAGCCAAGCCACAAACCGTGGTGGGCGTTAAAGTCTCCCAAAAACACCAGTTCTGCGTTGGGAAATTGCGCCTGGGCATCATCTGCTACCCTACTGAGGTGGTCAAACAGTCGAGTTGTCTCAGCGTCGCCGGTGTGAGATCTGTAGAGGCACACGTAGACTCTGGCCAAAGGACCAGAGTCTACATGTACCGCCAACATGGAAAAGGAGGGGTCTTCCAGGCAGCTCAAACGGCGACAACAAACATCCGCCCGAACATACAGGCATACGCCGGCTTTTGCTTTGAAGGATTCTTCAAGCGCGTAGCCGGGATATTTAAGGTAGCCTGTGTCAGCGGGCGGAAGTATTTGTGTCTCCGTGAGAAACAATAGTGCTGGCCGTGCTGTCTCAAGATGGTGGTGGACAGCATTGAGGTTAGAGTGGAGTCCGCGTATATTACAGAACTCAACCTCAAACAGCGCGGAAGGCGTGGGGGTGTGCACCGCTGTACAACCAAACTTTATTTTACGGGCTGCCATCATGAGAAAAAAGTTGAGAGACGTGAATCGAGTGGAGTTAGTCGCGACAAAGACAGGCAAATATATGGAGGCACGTTTTCCCGAGTAACTGCCTGCGAAAGAGATACGCCGACCCAACGGACGGAAGGGCCCCCGCACCCTCCCGGGAGTGGCCGCCGGGACCCCACGCCCCGGTCACCAACCGGCACGACGGTCCACCCCGAGATTATGCGTGACATGATAGGGCAGCCTCACGAACTGGTTAGGAACGCTCGGGCCCCTGTACTGTGCCACGGGCGGCCAGCGGGACAGCCGTTTCTACGGGTCTCCCTGGCCGGTGGGTCGATGCAGTCCTCCCGGCATCGGTTCGACGGATGCCTCCACTGGACCGAATCTGTCGCGGCAATCTCCACTCGAGCTCTGGTTGTACGCTGGCTGATCCCGAAACGCGCGTGAAGCACTTCACGGGTTTTTCACCATGCGTACGGTGGTAACAAACCAGGCGGGTGTTAGGCACCCTACCACCAGGAGAGCAGATGGAAGCTCTGATATCCCTCAGTCGCTTCTTACGACACCCGCGGGAAGTGAAGGGGCGGTGAGTGGTATTCTTTCTCCGTCACCGCACGGAATAAATAAAGAATAAACCACAAATCACAACAGTAAAAGGTGAGGAATAAACATAAACACTTACCCCCTTATTAGTAAATGAAGATTAAGCTTTGATTAGTTACTCCATGGTTTGTCTTTGTCCACTGAACGAAAAATGATAATTGAGTGATATGCATAAAACACGGCGTAACTAGTCTAAACTTATTCCTCGTCTATATATATAAAAATGAAACCCGTTTTCCGTTGTCACGACATAACATGAAAACGGCTTGACCGATTTGGCTGATTTTTTTTTTGTAGTTTTCTAATACTCTGTACAAGGTTCTTACGGAAAAAAAAATGGTTGCCTGTAAAGTCGGTTTTACGGGCGAAGATTTTACGTGACAACGTCTTTTTCTCGGTAGAATATTTATTGATATGAATATAATTAAATTGCACAATAGGAACAAGGAATTGAATGAAAATAAGAATTGCACAAATTTTAACTATAGAAATATATTTTGTTTACTAAAACATTGTACATGTAAACTTAAACTTAACACGAGAGACTCATCGTAACGTTACCGAGCGTTACACTTTTTCATAAGTGACTCCCAGCCGCAACCTAATTTAAGACGTTGTCACGTCAAAAAATATAAAGAAAATCTCTCAGAAATATTGAAAAATATAACGTAACGAATGTCAACGTCATTCAATTTAAAACAAATAATCTGTGGTAATCTGTGACACCACATCGATAACCGCGCTAACAAAATGACGGTTCAAATTGAATAGGTACTCATCACAGACATAGATAGTACTCATACATAAGATAGGTCAGCTATACAAAATAAAGTAGTGCATCAAAGCTACGCTAAGGCGGTACGAAGTTCGCCGGGTCAGCTAGTTTATTAATAAATAAGAGGGTAATAGGCCAAGGTACACACAACTTATAATTTTTTGTTGAAATAATTGTTATTATCATTTTCTTTGCTTTGGTAACAGTTTTAAAGTAACACTTTAACAAGCAATACAAAAATAAAATTGTATTTGCGTCTCAAAGTTCGATCATCAACAGGCTTATCATGAAATCAACTCAAGAGGTGATTATACCTACAGTCTGTAAATTCGCGGGAATTCTGAGTGATGTCAAACATCATTATCATAAAAAAAAAACATATCAATTATTGCCCTTGCATTTAAATTGCTTATCTTTAACAGATATTAACGCATAATTTAATATCTTGATACGATATATATTCGATATCGGCAGTAACTATTGTGTTTATTTCAGTTATGTTAAAATATTATGTTAAGTGCTCATAGGATAGCTACCTGTTTATAATTTTTATTTTTAAGCATGCAACTGCTCCATGTTTATATCTAAAGAAAATATTACCAGATAAAACTCCACGGGGACTCATCGCTATCCGGGCGAATGCACTGACCCTTACGCTACCGTGGCCCTGATGGCCCTGTCGAATTCTTTCTAGCATTTCTTAAGCTGCAAGGCAGCGCCATCTCATCGCATTGTAGGGAACCCACAATGTCAAATGAATACCTTTGCAAGTATTGAACACACCTAATGTTTGTTATTTTTCAGCCATCCGCCCACTAAATCTATTATTAACAACAGATCCGGCAATGTTATCGAATGTGCTGTTTATTTAATAAAATTTATCATAATACCTATGAGGTTTAAATTAATCGGTGATAGAACACCCCCATTTAGTATTCTATCCATTCCTATACCGTATGATGTCATATTTGATTAATTTAGAACTAGCTAAGTTGTCTGTTTGAAACAAAGTAACGGATTACAAGCATCAATAATTTTTCAAAACTACATAGGCATTTATGTAGTTTTGAAAACTGATTGATGCTGGTACGTTGGTAGACTATCTGCGGAAAAAACAGTAGACATATTCTTAGTATGAATACCAATTGGCCCATACAATTATATAGTCAAGAGACCGTAAAAGAAAAGTAAAACCCAACTGACGAGACCGACGCAAGAATGACTGACAAAAGGCAAGCTTACTCTTAAGTAGAATTTACGTTCCGAACGAAAATTGCGCCTGTTTAAATGTCTTGCATTTTTACCGGTGCTAACCTACTAATACTGGCTAGCTGTAACTTGGGACTTTACAAAAGAAACCATCACAAAGCTCAAAATAGCTCAGAGGGCAATTGAATGAAAACTGGTAGGAGTCACACTGAGTGACAGAAAAAAAAACGATTGGTTGAAAGAGAAGAGATGGGTCACATTATTACACGAATTAAGCATGTGTCAATTGTATGGCCATAGAAAAGCAAATCATATAATAGAGACCGTGAGCTGAAAAACGCTCTAAAGGAAGAACAAAAAAGCGTTAATGCTACAATATAAAAAAACAGCTACAGTGAAATGGATCAAGAAAACCCAAAACCTAGACAAATGGCACAAATGGTAAAAGCCTACACCCAAATTGGAATAAATGGCTAGGAAGAAGAAGAATTTTGTAATATCAAAATAAACCTTTGAAATTATTTAAAATGTCATTTTTAACACACCAATTAGGCTAGCCCCAAAGTAAGCAGTGTTAGGTTTGTGTTATGGGATGCTAGGGTAACGGATAGAATACATATACTGAATATATATAGGTATATTTTATCTAGAATAACTGAGGTACAAATGCAATTCATCATACTAATATTTGCCCACACCGGGATTCGAACCCTTAGTCGGCGACGCCATGAAACCCGGCGTATATGGGTACCACTCGGTCACGGAGGTCGTCTCATCTAATTGAAAGGTATCATGATAGGTATTGAAGTAGACTAGATGGCAGTGAATATTGTGGGTGTACTGTACTCTTAGAATCAATATTCGATGTAACTTAACGGCACCAGTTGGACTGATGACATCAAGCGAGTCGGGGGACCCACTGGATGCGGAAAGCGCAGGATCGTTGTATACGGAAATCCCTTGAATATGCCTATGTCTAGCAGTGGTTCATGATGATGATGATGATGTTGATTTATAACTAATAAGATACTTATATGGAGAGTCAACAGGATGGATTTGATAATCTTTTTTGTTATTTGTGATAACTACAAAATATAAACAATCTTTTTGGTACTACCTACTTATAATGCGTCACTATTCTAGGAATGAATGTTATTTCTGCAAAATAAACAAATATCTACATACCGAGAAAAACATGGGACGAGACAAGAGTGACTACTTAAATTAAAGAGATAGATAGTGTAGTACATATATATTAATGTCTTTGACTTAAATAGTCTTTAGGAAATATTTTTGACGAGGTTAAGAACGACGGCTGACTTACTTACCATCAGTATAACTAATACGCAACTTACGTTATTTTACAATTCTATGACAAGACGAGACGAGACGAAACGAGACAATTGCTTTTTCTGAAACGTCTTCACTGTTTCCTGTCTGAACTTTTTGAGTATCTGGTTTAGTTAATATATAACTACAATCACTATTATTAAATACCTAAATGGGTCCCTCAAAGAGATTTTATATTTGCCACCAAAACAACATCATAAACGATAATATTATTGTTGGAAATCATAGTTGTTTTATTTACTAGGTTTTCAATATTTGTGATTTGGGCATTGCCATCTACTGGATTGAGCTTGAACGCTGACGCTTACCTTAAAGTAAGAACCTACCTATAAAAATAAACATAAGCTTATGACATAAATAAGATAAATAAATATTTCCAACATTCACACCAATTAGCCTAGCCCCAAAGTTAGCACTGTAGCCTTGTGTTATGGGATACCAGGGTAACTGATAGAATACATATACTGATACATATATAAGTATATTTATAAATAAATACATAATAAACGTCCATGACTGGAGTTCAAATGCTGAGAATGAGTTGTATTCATCACACAAACATCTGCCCCCACGGGAATTCGAACCCAGGACCTCTCGAGTTGTCGACACCTTGAAACCCGGCGTATAAAACACTCGGCCACGGAGGTCGTCATAAATTTCTGATTCTATTTCTTGTTAATAAAATTTAACCTGAGCATTCGGGTTGGTAAAAATGGAATTATCTCCACTTAACTTTGCCTCTGATAGAATAACTCGGGCCATGGACTTATAAAAAAAGGCGGACAGAGCCCCGGTAAACAATAAACTGTGTCGCTCAGAGTCGGCCAGGTCGCTGTACGTACAAGCCGGCACGCACACATTCACACAATAGTCAGCCACTACGCGTGCAAACGTCTAATCAGCCGACACGTTACGTGGAGATAAAAAATAAGCTAAACAAGATATCTTGCTTGTAAAAAGGTGTAAAAACCGTAGTGACCGAAAGAAAAAAAAACCAGGAATCACGTTTCATAGGTAAATGAATAATTGAATCACTTTTTCAAGTTTAGAAATCGAAATCAATTTTAATTCTAGGGACAAAATGATTAGCCTAAAGCCCAGTGTTGCCAATGTTCATGTAACCATATTACCTAAAATATGGGAAATTGGGTTGACATTACCTTCAATCTATTAATTATTATTCTTTTTTATCAGATTTCCTAAAGAAAATGTAGTATGGAGAAATTACTGGAAAATGAATGATTTCCAAACAAATATGTGGTAGTGTCATTTTTAGTCTTCAATTGAAGCTCAAGACTTATATACAACTAAAGGAGGACTCCGGCGTGTTATTACGTATGCATTACCTCAAAAGGTTGATTAAAATTTTTAACCGACTTCGAAAAGAAAGAGGTTCGCAATGCGTCATATTTGTTTTTTTTTATTGTTGTTCGCGCAGATCTCCGAGATTCGTGGACCGTTTATGATGATTCTTTTTTTGTTTTAATCAGTTTACTAGCAAGATGGCTGCATATTAATTTACTGGAGATCTGATGAGTACTTTCGGGGGAAAACAATGGAACACCTCAATTACAAACAGTACTCAATGGGTGTTAGTTTATTTTAAGAAATATGAAAGAGAATGCAGGCCAGGCCATCTATATTTAGTTGATTTACCCAATATTGAGAAAATTCGATACATTCTAGAATTTCTAATGAGTCCCGACTGTTAAAGTAACTTTGTTCCTTATTAAACAGAATTCTAGACTACTGGACTTGTTTTTTTTCTTTTAGTACATTTTTTTTATTTTCGACATTTTAATTTCATTATTTTTTGATTACACGAGTTGTATATTTTCTAAATATTATTTTAAAACCCTTCACTTTTATACCTCGCTTGACGGGTTTTAAAAATACTTATCCTTTTTTTTTCAAAATATTTCATTATGGCGCATAAAATCTGTTATTTTGATTTTTTGAAATTTTAATATACCAAGTGCCACTCACACAATTACGACAAATCAAATGACACCTCGCATGTCAAAATCCGTCAAGACGTTCAGGCTGTAGGGCGTGCCAAATTATTGGACATACATACATACATGCATACATATGCTCGAAAAAAATTATCCTCCGCAGTCGGGCAAAAAGTAAAATTTTGAACAATCAAAATATTTTCATGTTTTTACTGTGTAAAACATGTAACTTGGTAAAAAATTGGCTAAACTAGCAACCCTACAATTCACTCACTCATCAATAGCCGCCGCCATTACGGTGCCTCAGTATTGTCTTAGCCGAAACTCTGTCCGCCTTTTTTTATACGTCCATGACTCGGGCTAGATTTTAAATTTAAATAAATGTCAACGTTTATTACCTGGATTCATTTGTAAACATTGAAAAAATGGGCAAAAATTTAATTATAGTACCTACTTATTAGTTCATTGAATCACTCGCCTAATAACTTTGAAAACTTGTTTATAACACAACTCGAGACTGTATTTTAGTATCGAGCGACGCCATCTGTTAGCGATTTAGAGATTTAATATAACATCCAGCGAGGCTAATGGAAGTAATGCTTTTATTAAGGCACTCAGCGGTTTATTATGGTCTTCGTGGTATTGTCTAGATGACACTATTATTAAAAAGCCTGGTCTCAAGCAAAAGTTTTTTAAAACATTCAACAAAAACACATACCCAAATCTTTGTTTCCGAAATATGTCTCTACACACGCCGTCTCCTACTCACGTGGCGTGTCGTATACAAAATACACAGCACATAGATAGTTGGCTATGAGTACTCTGAAACGCGCTATCCTTACTCGTGGAAGGTACGCGTAGCTACAAGTATTTAAATGGCGTAGTCGGCTATAAGTGCCCCGGATTGCGCTATCTGTACGATGTACGTACTTTGTAAAAGGCTGCAACGGAATAAAATTTACTTGTTTTTTTATATTTTTATTGATGGCAGAACAACATCGGTCGGTTCTATAGAGAAACATGGCCGATGCGGCCAGGATGGGAGTTTAGGCATTCGTGTTCACAGCTTTTTTCTCTACCGGTATTCCCCCGCTGTTGGGCTTGTATTGGGCCAGTTCACGTAACAAAACTATTGCGCTCGGATAGGTATTTTACTAGACTGAGTCAAGTCGTGCGAGTGTATTTTACAGATCAAAAATAACAAAAATGTTCTGTAATTTGCTGTAAAACATATCTGAAACATCAAACTTACAAAAGGATGGTGTTTAACTTCACATATATATATAATAACAAATAAATAAATAAGTATTTCCTATTAAAGTTTAAGAAATTATGTACAGCATAGATCGTTTTCAATGATATTTTAATTGACAATAACAATAACGGTTGCCTAGCACTATTACTTCCTTAATAGTATTTACAGCTTTGGACAACTGTATTGTATAGTCATACTTAACATTTCTAACACTCACACCAATTAGCCTAGCCCCAAAGTAAGCACTGTAAGGCTTGTGTTATGGGATACTAGGCTAACGGATAGCATACATATATTGTACATATATAATTATATTTATATAGAAATACATATTAAACATCCATGACTGGAGTACAATGTTATTTCTATTAAAAGTTAAACACAAATTTCAAATTATTTTGTTTAAATCAAATGTGAGACTTGTTTGACAAAACAAAAAAATTGTCAGTACATATTTTGGATCCGTTATTAAAAAAATATTGTTATTAATATCGTTATTAAAAAAATGAGGAGCTTGATGGCGCAAGTGATTAGCGCGTTCGGCTGCGATCGTTGTACTTAAGCAACTTTCGCAGTGGTCGGTCATTGGATGGGTGTCCAAAAATTACTATCTCGAGCTGTTCCGTGCTTCGGAAGGCACGCTAAGCCGTTGGTCCCGGTTGCATCTGCAGTCGTTAACACCCACCAATCCGCTCGGGGTCCGCGTGGTGGATCATGACCCAAACTCCCTATTTAATCCATAGGGAAGGCCTGTGCCCCAGCAGTGGGGACATTAATAGGCTGGTGATGATGATGATGATTCAAAAAACGTGAATATTCCCTTTGAATGATTTAGTGTTGTAATCTACAGTGGAGGCATGTCAATAAATTTACAAACAACCAAAAACGTGTATGCATGGACGTACATATTTTTGTACGGTTTTAAGTTCATCACTATTTTTTATAATGTGGGTTCCATAATAATTGAGAGGCATATTCTAATTTTATTACGATGTAATAAGTGATTTCAAGAAGAAATAACCAAGTAAGATATAGAACAGAGACATTTTTTTCCCTTTTAATTGGATGGCCGTAACTTTTAATTTTAGGAAATCAAATATTTAACCCAAAATATGTCCTTGTAATAATATTATAATTTGATGAATTTCATTTCTGTCCTTGAAAAATTAGGTGTTGAAAATCTTTTCTTTTCCGTCCATCCATACCAAGTCATCCATAAGTACTAGTATGGAAAAATGTTTTTCTTTTCACATATACATACTATTAGTCGGAGTCTGTGCCATGCATGTCTGATATATCCGAGTTTAAAGTGGAAAAACTTACATTGGCATGGTACTGTCACCAAATATTGATTTGACTTTAAAATTACTTTAGACAGACGAAAATGTATTGTTTCTTAATTTTTTGGAGGTTTGTTTTTATGAAGTCGGTTTTAATTTTTTGTTATAAAAGTTTTTTATTCCTAGATTAACACATAGCTTCCTCTTTGTCCGGAAAGATTTTAGGTTTTCGTATATCTTTATACTCCAATTGACGTATTTTATGATTATCATTTGTGTAGAGCTCTTTACCGTACAATTATCCGGGAAAGATTTTTTAGAAAAAGGACGATTTAAAAGATGCAAAAAAAAACTCAACACGCTTTATTTTGTCGACAATTACATGAACATTTTAAAAGTTTTTTTCAGTTTGCTTTGAGACCTAAGACCTGATTAAGACGCTTTTTTGAAGTGTTCATTGAAAATTTGTGTAAGTATAATGAACACCAAAATTAATAAATGAAATGAATATTAAACAACACCTTTATTATTTTCTAAAAACAGTTGACACATCAGATACATTGTGACCATGACACCAGAAGGCTGACGATGAAAACAGGTTTGGTAACATCGAAGAATAGAAATTACACCTCGTTCATTGTTAGCAATTGGTTCACTAAAGGTTTTTGTATGAAGTATAATTCATTGATCGATCGCTGGCGGGCGTGACTTAAGCATTAAGTTAGTCAAGCAGATCTAAATAAATAAATTAAATGTATCGTTTAAGTTTTTTGTTTTTTTTCTCCACAGACATACCTAAGTCATATTTCAATGTTTTTCTAGTTCGACATGGCACAACAATTTAACACTGATATGAACACAGTGCAATTAGTTTTAATAACATCTGTGCCACGAGAATTTTTATCCTCTGAAGGAATTTACATTTCGCTACGATGTCGGTATTTTAATCTTTAAAAGTCCACAATTAACCTAAATTTCTTTTGAAATGTACACTATTTTCCGCTCCAATTAGATCACCCTTTTTCTAACCTCCGCCTTAACCTTTTGAGTTCTGACATTTTATTTCCCAAAACATAATAAAACAACCATATATTTGGGTCTGTATGCAGTTCTGGGGATAAGAAAAATATGAAAAAAATATGTAATTTTTCCTTCCGTTTATTCTTTATGTACTCACATGAGTACACCAGGACCCAGTCCTTCTGAGTACATAAAATAATGGTAGATCAAGGTGAGAATAAAATATATGATGTACTTAATCAACTTTACTTAATAAAAATATTATGGCAAATCATCGTTCATAAAGTAGGTAATTATAAGAAATCATAAAAGGACAATGTTTAAATTGGCCTAAGAACCAACACCAATTTGGCATTTATGATAATTCTTAATATATTTTTTGGAATAATTATCAGTATTTAGATTGCGACGGACACTTCCAGTTAAGTAAGCTAAATTAAAAAGTTAAAAAATAATCTGAGACAATAAATACCATTTTATGTGTATAATCTATGACAGCGCTGCAAACAAAACACTCTTTCTTTCTTATGCCGGCACTTTACTTGCTATTCGTATTTGCTATTTTAAAACATGACATCAGTCTGTCCTTTTCATTCCTTATTAAGCATGACAAGGACAAACTGTTGTCAAGTAAAGGGCCGGCATAAAACTCGATACTCTGTGGTTGTGGTGCAAGCAGGCAGTTTGCATTCGTAGTAACCTGTGGCATTTGTGCATTCCAAAGAGTAATATAATATACAAGAAAGTGCATTCTCGTTTCGGATTACCTGTTTATAGGTTGACCTATGTTTCATTGAATATTAAACATAACCTCAAAAAACATTTAGTTTTCCTAATAATTTATTTAAGTTCTCAGAAGTGTCCGTCAATAATCTTTGTTTTTACAGTCATTTACTTACGATTTCGAACCTAGAAAACAATATTTCATGATTGTTGGTTCTTAGGCTAACTATGTATGGACGCTGAACAATGTCCTTTGGTTTCCAATCAGTTAATTCACTATTTTATGAAGGAATTTCGTTCAATTTTCCATAACAAAGTCCACGTTTAATTCTGTATGCAGAGATCTTATGATGATGATGATGAAGGCTCTTTGAGAAATCACCTTGTCCACTTCCTTGTCCACTTCGGTGCTGTAGTGGTGGTATACTATTTTCAGCAGCTATAAATGATGGAGACCTATATGGTGCCTTTCTTGTATCGGTCTACGTGCAGATGTTCACTGTTGTTGTTACTTACGCTTTCGTAGTTTAATAAATAAATAAATCGTTGTTTGTTGTTTAAGAAGAAATATTCTTCGCCTTTTTATAGGCCATCCGATAAGATATAGCTTTTTGTATTTGGATGTTGTTTGAATGCCCGGAAAGTATAAAGAAATAATCTTTTCTTCTAAATAAATAATAATTTCTTCTCTGCCTCACCTGAGTACATAGAAATAAGTTACGATTGAGACCGGGTGTACTTGGATGAGGACCTAAGATTTAACGACATAGATAACCTTTTTGTTCCTTTAATTAATTTCCAAAGAAAAGGCTAATTACAATAGAAGGGACCTAATTTTATGTAATTATAATAAAATTTTATTGTGTAATAAGGTTTTAAGACGGATTAATTAAGATTATTTTGGGTGGCATTAATGCTTTGAGCATTGTTTCCCGGGTTCCACGGGATACTTCGGTATCATAAGCGTCTAAAGGCGTAACTTAAGAATGTGTGCCACCCTATTTACACAAATATAAATACTCCCGTCAGAGAAAGTACCATGATGATACATAGGTATAGCCATTTATTAAAATTCTACTGTAAAGGCACAATAGGTTTTGAGGATAAATGCCGATAAATCATGGCTTTGGGTGGTCATGCTAGGGAGGCAGATACGAGTATGGTGCAATAATTTCCAAGCCCTTCTCTATAAAAATCCGGTTAAGTTTGAGTCCCACTCGCACATCAAGAGTTCCGCCCCGTTCCGTTGTGGGTGTGCAAATAGTTCTTTCCTTACGTTTGCTTGCCAAGTAATAAATAATTAAGGTTATGATCGCAAACATTGCGTCGACTATAAAGTTTGATATATTTTCAAAACAACCTTTCATATTAATTTCAGCTTGATAGGCATTCCTGAGAAAAAGGGGCACAACAAATAGATTCTCGAAGTGCTTGAAATTTTCTTTTAAGATACGGAACCCTTAAAATTTATTTAATGGTTATAAATATTAAAAATACTAAATTTAATCAATTGGAGATTCATATTTATTTTAAGAAAACGTATTTAATTTATAAATCTAGTAATGACTGATTTATAAATTCCATACGTTTTCTTGTTCAAACTTCTTTTACAAAAAACGCAATCTCTACCTACGCCAACTATCATTTTAAAGATTTCATAAATGCTAGAACCAGTTTTTTTAACATTTGTACTTTGTACAAAGAAAGATAAACAAACTTTTCATACCTTTTTGCCCTGTTACTATTTTATGAACTAAGTATTTTTCGCAGTAATGAACTTTATTTTCCTGATGCATATGCGGAGCTATTGAATTAACTTTTAAACTATAAATTTAATCACTTATTTTTAATGGAAAGCAATACTAACATATTTTACTGTCATGTTTATGTCAATGTTGGATATAGATGATCATAATGTCTTCAATTAAGATATTCACATAGCATTATACCTATTTATTAATGAAGAAACACGAGAGGATATTTATTTTTAATGAGGGCATTCCAGTTTCAAAACGCTGGTTAAAAACTTTAAGGCTTCGCGGCCCGTCTTCACTTATAACCATAAAGTAGGTTAATACGTACATGGTTTAAATACATATTTGGCATCATTAGTCCTAAATCTGTCACAACTATATTTTATAGTAAAAACTTTCAGCAAATTATGTAAAAAATATAGGGACAAGAGCATATAGACAATAGATAACACATATTTCATTTAATCAGGTAAAAGCTTGGTATAGTCCACGTTATGAAAGTACATATAAAATCGATATTTTATTATACTAAATGAAATATAAATCGTCAAGTATTGGAAGTATCTATCAACATTATCACGATTGTGCCTTACTTTTCGCTATTGGTTTAAAAAACTGGATGGAACGTCAATACCGTTCTTCTTTATGTTACACTAAACGTTAAACACTTATTTTAGGAAACTGTGAATAATAAAGTTCTTTATCAAAATCTAATTTGAGTTATTCTGGTAAACCATCGAGACTCGAGACAATAATTATGCAAGAGGTTATATTGTATACAAAAAGAGCGACGCCGACAATTCAGGATAAACAAAATGAGTTTACTATATTTGTTCCAGTGAAAGATGAAAATAAAGCTAACTAGCTTAGAATCCTACTAATATTACAAATATTGAAGTTTGTATATTTGTGTTTTCAAATGTGATTGACATTTGTGTTACCGATTGATGATCACGCGAAAACAGCTGGACGAATTTGGATTAAATTAGGTACATATATAGTGTATTACCTGGTTTGAGACATAGGATACTTTTTAACCCGTAACATGTGAGGTTCTAATGGAATTTACAAAAAACTAAAGTTAACACGGACGAAGTCGCGGACAATCGCTAGTATAATATATAAACTTTAAAAACCGTTAAAAACTACTTTAAAAATATTTAGTTTTTTTACATACTTACTCATAGAAATGACCGTATTACAAATACTCGTTGTTTTTTGGACTATTTTTCTCAACAATTTAAGCCATAAGTAAAATGGGTAATTATATACATAATCATACATAAATTAGGCAGAGAGAAATAAAGGCCACATGGCTCAGTGCTTTCAATCTTACTTATCTTACATACACTTTCACTGAAACGAGTAGATCTTAACAATAAAGCTTTCAGACCGTATATGGTGATGATAAGAAACATAAAAACACATTACTGCCTGAAAAAGTTGTTTTATAACAAAAACACCAAAACAGTGGGCCACTCTAAACGGGTCTTGCCCGAATAGGGCCGATTATAAGTAAGAATAACTAAGAAGCTTATCAGTTTACTAGGACAAAGCACGGCCCGTTGCATTCGCCAGCAAGGACGCACGCAAAGAACTAAAATTGCTGGAAAGGACTCTTGTAAATAAACTTATAATGAAAAAAAAACTGAGCAAAATATGAAAAACTACATATTCCTATAAATGGTACAAAACATTTGATTTAAAAAACCACGATGAAAGTGCAACTTTTAAAATCAATAATAAAAAATCTCCTTCCTCGGGAGGAACCCGGGCCGCTCGCGTAGCAGATGAGTTTTCTTTTACTGAACCACTGATGCTTGTTGATAAAGTCTATTTTTTTTATATCAATCATATATTTTATGCGACAGGCTAAAGATGAATGAAAAATTGTAGCGATGCAATAAAAGTTTGACTTAAAAAAATGTGTGCTGGGGCTAATACACATAGTTAGGTTGGTTTTTAGTTTTAGTTTTATTGTTCTAGTATTTATATATATAGTAATTATGTAATTAGATTATGTATTTTTTATGTATCATACAGAAAGAGTACATTGTGTCTTTTTTAAATATTTATTTAAACTGTTAAAAATATTACCCCACTTCATAGAAAACCTTGAAGAGTTAACCCCTCATTTGTTTTAGATAGTCTCTTCATTAATTTTAGTTAGGTATTTTATATATACACATAGTAAAAGTGAAACTTTGACGGACAATCGCCTCTCACCGTGAGATATATCGTCGCTTCTCCTCCGCACGGCCGTAACGCTTTTCGTGACAGCAAAATCCTAATCCCATCTATATCGAAGTTTTACTTCAAAAACAAAAAACTCATGTCTAATTTAGGGGTACATTCATTCTAGTTTGAATAGTAATAATAAATATAGGTAGATCTAACTTGATTTCTAATATAGTAATAGGATTTGTGTTATTTTCTTGTCATTGCTTTTTGAAATGCATATTATAAATACACAAGCCGTCGTATTAATGTTTCTGAATCCAACTTTTATGCTTTTTGTTAATGGTTTCAGTTCTGTTCTCGGGCGCACTCGAATTACCCGTGTTGTCACTCAAGGACAGCTGGTCTCGAAGCTGTCCTGCTGGTTTATTATTACTTATTATTAGTTGGTAGTGAACCAACCACTATAATGTAAATTAATTAATTAATTCCAACTTACCACTTTTCTGATGGAAATTAGTCAATTAAACGTATTATATACCTATCACAGCAGCCCAGACATGAGGTAGTATGAAATTTTCTGTATTACTCGAAACGGTAATCGAAACCTCATTAAGGGCGACGACTTTAAATCTTTTTCAACAATGATAGGTATACCTTAAGGAAATCATATTACTGTGTCGCTTCCAGGCTGAATATATCTCTCGAGGCAGTCAACGTGCTCGTACGCAGCACCGCGCCGGCACTCCACCAGCATTCGCCGACACGCCAACATGGCCCCGCTACAGCCTCTGCAAGTGAGTCCACTGTCACATTCATTCATTTACATTGCACCGAAATCGCCTTATGCTAAACAAACAGCATTTTGCATCGACTCGTCGCTCTGTGGTCAGACCAGTTTTTGTGCCGACCTTATTTTAACTACCTCCGTTAAAATATCACAATGGGATAGTTAGGTATTTATCACTAAGCCCGCGTTAAGTAATCGATGGCTTATTGCTCGCAAAGTATAGATGTATTGATTACCTATCCATCAATTTCATTGAGTTAGCGAAGCAATCGGCCTTTGACGTTCCATTACGAACCAATGTTGTGAAACTACAACGATCATCATCTACTTCATCGTGTTGGTCTGCGTTGAGTTAGTGCAATTCACGTGACATTGTGTATTTTACTATCAACTCAGTGTCTTTCTTACCCTTTGTTATAAGTGTTAATTGTGTGTTTTGCTTGCCGTTAACTGTAGGTACAGTTTAGTCTTCGAATTGTTGAGTGAACTGTGATATAATAATGCGGTGTTTGATGTGGCCCCTAAGGTAAAGTCAATCACACATCAAGCTACCACAGTGTCATTAATATTCTCAATTAATCATAAATGGTAACTCAAGCAAGTTCAAGCTTATAATCAGTTGGAGAAATTATGCAGTTTTGGGTTACATGATCTGTGATTGTCTGTACCAAATTTTTTTGGTTTTCCATGTGAGATTCTAAATATTGATCACAGGTGTTGATTAATTTGTGTTATTTATGGGCGAAGTAAGCTTATTGGTTTAACCAATAATTTTACATCTCACCCTAATAAATATTGTTTTTCGTTCAAATTATATTTTTTCGCATTAGTTATTTACTTAGTCATCTATAGGCATTTCATTACCTTTTTTCCACTCTGTATAATCGCTTAAGTGTTGCTGTTTTGGTTATATTTACAGTATTCAGTTATAATAAAACTATACTGACTGTAAGGATACAATATATACGTAACCATCGCGCGCACAGTAACCATTGCACATAAAAATATTTTTCAAATATAATCAAACACTACCTATATCTTCCAATTAGATGTCAAAAATATTTGGTAAAAATAATTAATAATTGAAAGAGTAGAAGCATTTGTAATACATTTTTTTATGTTAGGAACAATAGATTCCGGAATTTCAGAACTTTTTCAAATTAAAATTCTAAGCATCAGTGCGCTAGTTACCCAACGGTTGTGCAAACTCTTTTTCCATTGAAACATGACAATAAAGGTTATTTGCACATACTTGTTTCATGCATGCTGTAAAAATGCATTCCAAACATGATACTACATTATTCAAATTAGCTAATTATGTCACATTAAATAATTCGTGTTTGAACAGCGTGACATGGTACTCAAAATCAAATCAACTTACTTACTTACATGGTTATTACACGGTAACAGATCTGTTGCCTTTAATTACAACTATGGAAATGGGGATCAATTTTTTTTTTCTTTTTGTGGCAAAGTGCGGTTTTGTGTTTTTCTTTTTATTTATGGATTCTGGTTGAAATGCAATTGGGAAGAGAAAAAAAGTCTTCGCTATTTTATGTCGGTTTTTCCATGAAAAGGTTTCTCAGTATAGATTTTTAATACAAAAGTGCAGCGCTTGAACTTTCGCTAAAATACTTTTTATTGCTAATACTTGGAGTCACTATTTTTTAATTCCGATTACAAGCTGGGAATATGTATCAAACATATGTTTTTCTTAGATCTGAATGTTGTTGATCGTTTATAACTGCACCAAAATAGTAATTGAAGATAAATTATCTGTAGAATCAAGGTAAAAAATAATTTGAAAAAAATAGTAATATTAATTTATAATATTATAACTTAAATAAGGCAAACCAAGAATTTAAAAAAAAACCTATGCATTTGGAACTACGGTCTGGCTTAAAAAACTTGTAATTTTTTTGTAATGCACTGAAATACTTTCTTTTAAATAGGATAAAGTCGAGAATGATACATTGTAAAAAGTTGGTTCAAGAGATGGAATACTAAATGCTTGCATGTACTCGTTTACACACAAAGGCTCTCACGAAACTTGCACTAATGCAACATTACAATTCTCGAAGCTTTATGCAAGCGCAGGGTGTACAAGTCTAGCCTTATGAGAAAAAAAAAACTCTCGTAGTCTAGTGTAGACAAATGAAAACTAAACATGATAGAACGCTAAAACTTCTTTTCGGTTGGTCAAACTTTTGTGAATTTACCAAAAAATTGGGCATTTAATTAATACTTTTTTATCATTAATGAAAACGATTTTTTTTTCATGACACTTGTTGCTTTTTAAAATTTTACAACTGAATAAATCAAATTCAATTTTCTAAAACCTTTTTACTATCAAATATTTTTGTACGAACATTTGAAAGAACCCTTTATAAGGATATTCTCTTAGTGTAACAAGTTTTCCCACGATATAAATTTGACATTTAGCCAACCCTAGCGGGGTCGTCGACATCGCTGGGCTACCTTCGCAGGGTCTCATGATGCGACAGCACGATGTTGTGCCATTTATCTTTCTTTCTCAAGCTATTTAAATATCAGAATTTACGCACGTATGCATGCTGCAGTGCAGTTGGCAATGACATTAAAATCGTTGACTCACTATTAATTTAATAAATAAACACTTTTCTCAACTTGTTTAAGTATAACCTGGCGCGGTATCTTCTAGAATGGAAAAAATGAGCTCTCATATAAATGCTTCCATTAATAAAACATCAAGTCTTCCAAAACTTTTATTTATTTATTTTTGTTATTTGCTAACAATAGATACAATAAATTTGGTTTCTACTGTCTACTTATAAAATATCGATTAATTACCAGACTTTGCAGGAAATTTCACCCCGAGGACTTCACAATTCATATAACTAATTGAAACTCATAATATTCAGGTAAACTTAAACTACAAAATTCTAAAATATTTAAGAAAAGTTGTTCGATTAGTTGCCAAAATCAACAAGTGAAAGTGACCTGAGGCGTAAAATTGTCTAAATTCAACTCCTATCGCGACGCCTTTGAATTTGTTATTTGATAGAACTAATTTGCACCATATAAAATATCATTAGAATTCCTAAGTGAAAGCATGAACCAATAATGAACCATGAACCATGGTGCATGGACGGGTAGGTATATTTATTTTTAGCAATTGACTAACTAACTAATGATAGCTTGGCTGGTGATTTATAACACGCTTATAAGAGGTTTTGAGAGACGATAAATTTGCATGTGCAGCTGAAGGAGCGTACTTAGTTCAAATTTTGAACGCAAATTTTAGCGCATTTTGGTACCAAAGCTTCCTCGTGAAGGTGTGGGAGAAGCAAAGGACAATGGGCAAAACGCACCCAGCTCCGCCAACAATGTAATTAGTATGAATCGATAGATCTATGAAAAACTAGCCTTTTTTATTATGACACCGTGAACAAATATCCTGGCAGTCAAAAGATATGACAAATGGGCATATTAAATATGCCCATGTAAAGTGAATTCACTTAAAATTTAAAAAGCTAATTATATTCACTTTATAGTGCCTTCATTTTATATTATTTGTAACCATTATAATATGCCATATCGTACTATACAACCAGATATAGATGACAAAGCCTGCCGACCATCCTGCGCTTGCACTTACTGAACCACCTCAAAACGGTTTACGGGGGTTGAAGGACTTGCAATTGTCGACTCGTATTACTTCGTTGTGATTGTGCGCTCCCGGTCACTTGATTGTTTTTTATCTAACACGCTTTGGACATTGGAACACGATTATCGGTTTTGTCAATTAGTATGGATGAACTGGACTCATGTTTTCTCCGAAGCGTGGACAAGTTTGTATGATTTGTGATCACTCCGTTTTACAAAGAAGGCAATTTACTGTAACGAACAGAATGTTTGACAGAAACAAAATCATGCGGGGATTTTTGGATAATTACTCTAGCGCGGCAGAATAACCCTTGCACCTTGTGGAGTACTCCCATAATACCTGAGCCCTCTATGTAGTCGAACTAAGTAATTAATTCCCTTATTTTATTAATGTTCGTTCGTTATAGGTATGTATTAACTTGTACTTATTTAACCAAAAATAACTAAAGAGCCCCGGGATGGAATTTGATGCGCTTTGTCACATATGATCATGACTATAATACCTTTCAAATAAATGTAGTTTAAGCCGTGGCGGACGTGGGTGCAGCGTCCATACATTTTTGCCCATTGTCCTTTAAAAACATGCTGTAAATAATATTCTAAAGCAAATCTTACATTTAGCTAGAATAATTGCTAAATATGATACTAATATTATCTGTTCCAGTACAAATAATAGGAAATTTTACCTTAACTTTTATATTGATAAACTAGCGGCCGCCCTCGACTTCGTACGCGTGGAGTTAGTTATAAATAAAGGTTCACTGCTCGTTCTCCGTAGGTGATAGCGTGATAATATGTAGCCTATAGGGTGACCCGACTTCTTAATAATATTCGAGCCAAATTAAGTAAATCCATGCAGTATGAGTTTATCCAGGACATACATACAGACAAACAGACAAAAATTCTAAAAACTAAATTTTTCGCTTCGGTATCGATTGTAGATCGCACCCCAAGTATTATTTAAAGAAAATATTCAATGTACAGTTTTGACTTTCCTACCATTTTATTATATGTATAGATTTAAGCGGAAATTGCACGAGTGATTAAATTATATCCATTCAATCCGCAAAATTAAATGGTATCTTGATTATTGATAAATATCACTAGGTTTATGAAGTCAAAGTTCAAACATTGATTTTATGCATTTCAAAATTATTGCTTGATTTGATCGCTGAAGGCCATTGCCGTGTAACGTAAATTAAGTATTCTTAAGCGCGACTCACATTAATTAAAGCCACTAATTATTTAATAAGTAAGTACATTGGATAGTATGTACCTACTTAGTTTCAATTGATATAATATTATGCGGGCTTCCGATTAAGGTTAAATACTCTTTTCTTTCTTTAATTTCATTAAAAATTAATTTACATATAAAGTTTGTAAGCTAATCTCTTTGCTACACGCCAAAAGTGTTATAACGATTTAAACATGTATTTAAATCTTGACAAAGAGAAATCTTAGAACGCATTGTAAACACACAAAATTTCTCAGAAATTTTACAACACGCACAAACTATGTCACGTTTACGGACACTCATTAACATAAAGGATACATTTTAATTTAAGTAATATTATTTTATTATAAACGTCGCGCATAAGCGTCAGTAGCACAGAGTTGTCCGATATTCTAATTTTAAATTTCAATAATGCCAACACGTAGTAATTAAAACCGGAAGTGTGTTAAGATAAATTTGATTATGCCGATCATTGGTTGGCAATCATTTGGCGAGCTATTAATTGTCCATTCCATTTCTTAGACCTTGAGAGTGGGCGTGATGGAGGAGTGTGGCATTGTGTTGGTCAGTTTCCGGATTGGACCTAGGGTTGCCAGAACGAGAAGTCTTAATGTCTAGATAACATTTTCAAATATCAGCATTTTGGGCTTGTATTTAACGGTTAGCGTGAAATTTTGAAAACTACACCACCTTGCTCGCACTTATAGTAAGTAAAGTGAATGCATGATTAGTGAACTAACCACACGGCTCGTGTACCAGTTTGATATAATTATTCTAGTGCAGGGTTAACGATACGTAGGTATATCATCATGCTCATGATATTATCATGATAAGTCGGGAGAATCCAAAAAAAATCTTACCATTATAGTATTTTTGAAGTTATACTTCTTTAGGCGCGTTATGAAAAAATGATGAGAGTGAAATTTTAGGA
The DNA here is from genome assembly GCA_902850365.2 of Chilo suppressalis. NCBI lineage: Eukaryota > Metazoa > Arthropoda > Insecta > Lepidoptera > Crambidae > Chilo > Chilo suppressalis. Next base: position 10,679,832 of record OU963897.1, on the reverse strand, counting down.
TGCGCGCGCATCACTGTAACACAAAAAATTAACAGCATGAAGTTGGTCGCTTTAGCGACCAACTTCATGCTGTTACTTTTGTGTTTACCGCACATTAAGAAAATCTACCAACAAAATAGAAATAGAATCTCTATTTTGTGGGTGCTAACGACTGCATTGTGAAGGCCTATCAAAAGTATTTATTAATCTGGAACAACGGAACCAAAGCGCGATTCAGGAGACTACAGCGCCATCTCTTGACCATTGGTGTAGTAGAACCAAAAACCACATCTTTATTTTTTGTAATAAAGTAACAAAAAGTATTTATTAATCTGGAACAACGGAACCAAAGCGCGATTCAGGAGACTACAGCGCCATCTCTTGACCATTGGTGTAGTAGAACCAAAAACCACATCTTTATTTTTTGTAATAAAGTAACAGTTATAGGTATTCATATTTATAATATTTATCCACATGTTTCTAGTTTGTATATTCGGAATACGTGTTTGAGTTTCATACAAGTGCAAATCACACATGTTCTAATAAATTATATTCAGTAGCAATTTTAATTGAATATTTTGATTATTTATTTATTTTTTCAAATTAAAACTGAACTTTATTGACTGTGTCCTTTTCCAGACTTCTTATTAATTTATTGTAATTAATTATTTGCATGCAATTAAAAACTAATTTTAAACTATGCCAAAGAAGGATAACTTCTCACGCGCCTACATAAGTACACGCACCCATTTTTTTGTTATAAGCAGAATTGTTACCATCTACCTTATTCTTTGCTTGTAACAGTGACGAAATATATTATGTTTTGCCAGCCACACGGACAGCTCGAAACAGCCATGATGGACTGCTTCATGCTGCTGCATAATGAATAACAGTCTTTTACGTACACACATGCATGGACCGCGCGAGCAGAAATAATTCACAATGCATTCGCAGCTTGAATCAGTCCCCCCTAAATACTTCTGCTGTCTGTGTATAGCGGGCAAAACATCATATTATTTTTTGTTAATATCGGCATTGCTACCATTTATCTTGTTTTTTCTAGTCACTGATATTTCGTTACTGTTACAAGCGCCATCATTACGGAGCAAAAAATAGGAAAATGGTAGCAATTCCGTTAATAACAAAAACACATTAATGACCTGATCATTATAGGTCAGGCACTGTCTGGATTCTCCCGATTTATCATGTAGGCCGGCTTGACCATGTTTACATATAGTAAAATGGTAGGAAAGTCAATACTGAACATTGAATATTTTTTTTAAATAATACGTGGGGTGTGATCTACAATCGATACCGAAGCCAAAAATATAGTTTTTAGAATTTTTGTCTGTTTGTCTGTATGTATGTCCGGGATAAACTCATAAAGTACTGCATGGATTAACTTCAAATTTGGCACGAATATTATTAAGAAGTCTATCACCTACGGGGAACGAGCAGTGAACCTTTATTTCTAACTATCTCAACGCGTACGAAGTCGCAGGCGGCCGCTAGTGAAAGAATAAAACGATTCCTAACCACCTGGAAACCCTAATTAAACCGGGGCTTGTGAGATCGAGCTGATAGTCTGTGGCGGCGGCGGCAGCGGCGCCGGCGGCCGCTGCCAACACAAGAACGATTGACGATTTCACGGCCCCTTGACCCAGGACCGGATTGAATGCTGAGAACAAACATTGACACGCGGTTGCAATGACCTTCCTTACTTATCTCAACGAAAATTTTAAACGCCTAATTCGCTGTTAAAAGAATGGAACTTGTACAATGCCAACGCAAACGATTCACTTAATGGGGAGCTAAATAAGAACCATGAGCTAAAATTATGCATTAGAACAGCTATACTCTAAGTGTGTTCCGCGGAACCCTAGGGTTCCGTGATACCTCTGTCGGGGTTCCGCAAGAATTTAGAAATAAAAAAATCAAAACACCTCTCTCTGGTCGCTCCGCGGCTGTGCGGACTCCGCGGCCGCGCGGAGACAAAACGCTATGAATGTTATTTATTTATTTATTTGTATTTGTATAAGCTTGTGTTACATTAGCTGGTACAATATCTCATAAGTTTGGTCTCAACAATTTTATACTTGTACAACGCGTTCGCTCTAAGTTTGCCGGTCTGTGGAATGCGCGTACCCTCCCCCACGTGACAACAAAACTTATAATGTGTCATAGTTTTACCCAAATATCTAACGTACACAATTTTTATTGTTACAATTAAATAAAAAATTTCGAACGTCATACACTCATACCTATCGCCAGCGGCAAACTTAAAACGAGCGGGTAGTATACTTGTAAGCGCTCAGTCTCTTTGATAAAAGCCGCCTCTGAATTAGACGCTATAGTTGTCAACTAGCGACTTTCGTCTCTAACTTCAAAGGATAAAGTCGATATTGTTTACAACGCTATTTTTAAATTTCTGTTTTTATTTTTGCTTTTTGTTTATCAAAGGTGCCGACTCGAGTATTTTCGAGAATATTTGAGATCGAGTCTAGGACTAAGTATAAAAGCGGCGATCGCGCGTTGGCGTCGTCAGTTGATGATTAGCGTTCGGAGCGATAAGTTACTACCTACTTACAAGCTCGCTAGCGAGAAACTGGTGTTCATTGTTTTACTGCCTGCTGTATTCTGTTGTCTCAGTTTTATACATTTCTTCCCTGTAGGTTCTAAATTTAGTCTCTTATACGCAGTAACGATTGTGCATTATTTAAACCCCACTATCCTGACTTGTAACATTATAAATAAAGAAGAATGGAACGTTGGCTTAAAGGTGTTAAACGTGTTCCAACAACATCTTCTAATGACGCTGAATGTTCAAAAGCAATGCGCGCGGAGAATTTAGCAATCACCGATCCAGAAGATGATGCCACGAGTGCCACGACGTCAAGCTCGACGGTTTCAAAGACGAAAAAAAGGAAGTATGATGAATCTTATATCAGTTTCGGATTTGTTGATTCCAACGGCTCACCTCTCTGCATGCTCTGTAGTAAACTGCTTCCTAATAGTTCCATGGCACCTGCCAAATTGCGTCGACATTTAGAAACCGTACACCCCGAGACTAAAGACAAGAATAAAGAATTTTTTGTTCGCAAAAAAGATCAGTTATTAGAAAGTCAAAAAAATATGATGCATGTAACACAAACTACCAACGAAAAGGCCACGGAGGCATCATACTTAGTTAGCTATCGCATTGCACAAGCAGGTGAAGCGCACACTATCGCTGAGAAATTAATAAAACCATGTGTATTAGACATAACAAAATGTATGCTTGATGAAAAATCTGCAAAGCATCTTTCTACTGTTCCGCTATCAAACGATACTGTTTCACGACGAATCCATGATCTGGCAAGCTACGTCAAACAAGAACTAGTTACACGTCTACAAAATACACGATTCGCTTTGCAAATGGACGAGTCGACTGATGTCGCTGGTTTGGCTATCCTGCTGGTTATTGTGAGATATCCATATAAAAGTTCTTTTGAAGAAGACATGCTTATGTGTTCATCGCTGCTTACAAACACTACCGGGGAAGAAATTTTTAATAAAATAAATATATTTTTTGAAGAACATAATCTCAGTTGGAACAATTGCATTGACATTTGTACAGATGGGGCCAAGGCGATGACAGGTAAAACAGCAGGAGCAGTGTCACGAATGAAAAATAAAGCGCCTAATTGTAGTTCCAGTCATTGTATTCTGCATAGACAAGCACTTGCGATGAAGCAAATGCCGTCTAATCTAAAATTAGTTATGGATGAAGCGGTAAAAATAATTAATTTTATCAAATCACGACCACTACAATCCCGATTGTTCTCATTATTGTGTGAAGATTATGGCAGCAAACATAAAACACTGCTGCTCCATACAGAAGTGCGATGGCTGTCTCGGGGAAAAACTTTAACAAGGCTATTTGAACTTAGAGCCGAGTTACAAATGTTTCTTTCAGCAGATACTTCTTTTAATTTGAAGGACCGTTTGTATGATAAAACTTGGTTGTTCCGATTGTCTTTTATGGCGGATATCTTTCAAAAACTTAACGAATTAAATTTATCATTGCAAGGTAAACAGACAACAGTGTTTCAGGCCTATAATAAAATAACTACTTTTAAAAGAAAATTAGATTTTTGGATCATTTGCATTGGTAAGAAAGAAATAGAAAGTTTTACGTTACTCACTGAGTTTGTTAGCGAAAACGACTCAGAAATGTTTGAAGATAATGTGTTTGAAGAATTGGTCCAATATCTCAGTTCGATGCGCGCATCTTTTGAAAAGTATTTTCCCGAAGAACACAATACAAAAATTAAAGTGAACTCCTGGATTCATAATCCTTTTTTACCCAACTTGGAAAAGCCTGAAAACATGTCAAATGAGATATATGAATCTCTTTTAGAAATGTCATCAGACACAAGTATGGAGTCATTGTTCAAAACGACGCCTCTTAATGATTTTTGGTGCAGAATCCAAGATGAATATGCAATGCTTGGCCAAATGGCTCTGGATATTCTTCTCCCGTTCCCAACTACATATTTGTGCGAAACAGGATTCTCTACCTACGCAGCCACGAAAACAAAATATCGCAATAGACTGGACGCCGAAGCTGATATGAGACTCCAACTTTCTTCCATCAAACCTGATATCAAGCAATTGATGAAAAATAAAAAACAGTTTCATACCTCCCACTAGTTAGATTTTTTCTTTTTTAATGTTTTCTATTATTGTCCTTACCAAGTGGTGAAGTAAATAATAATTAGTAACGGATACATTGTACTTTTATTATGCTGATTAATATAGAATACACTTATAAAAATAATTGTTTTATTGTAGGGTTCCATCAAGTATTTTGCTTCCCAAAAGGGTTCCGTCATTTAAAAAGTTTGAGAACCACTGCATTAGAATATTTATATAAGACCTTCACTTGTGTATTTTTTTGACGATTTATATTTATTTACCGCTCGAGCAGTCCTTTTACGTAAGATTTATAGTAAATTATGTGTACTTTACTTTAGCTTTGGCTTTATAAACTTACTTAGGGTGTATTACATACTATAGAAACATAATGAATCAGCAATCACCTGATTTTCAGCTTAGCAAAAAGTTTCTAAGTAAAAAGGTCGAGTAAATTAAATCTATTTTGCCATGGGCAAGGCCATCCGGATTTTGCTGTTTAGAAAAGACTTTCTTTTAGGCATATAAGTTGAATATCTCTTTATCCCGGAATTCCCAAGGGAATGGGAACTTCGAGGGTAAACCGCGGAACGCAGCTAGTAATAACATATTACAGCAGCTGAATATATTTTATATATATCCTTATTTCTCGACGTACAGATCGAATTAAAAAAAAATAACGTTTTTTTATAAATTTCAGTTTAGTTTATCTACGTCAAGCTTCAAAGCTGTCAAGCAAACCAAACTCGTTTTCCCATACAAACTTTGTACCCCTATATCAGCCAATTCACGGTGGAATATTCAAAAATCCTTTCTTTCTTCATGCCCACGTCATTTAAACAACCTATTTACTAAATATCATGTCTCTACGACCAAAAGTATAGGCGTGCGTTGACGCACTATTTAAAACTCCAATATGCTATTTCTTTGTTTATAAGGGTAGTTTAAAAAAAATTTAAACAGATAGCATTTTTATTTTAAACAGAGTAGGTGTGCCAAAGGACATTGTTCAGCGTCCATACATAGTTAGCCTAAGATCCAACAATCATGAAATATTAATTTCTAGGTTCAAAATCGTAAGTAAATGACTGTAAAAACAAAGATTATTGACGGACACTTCTGCGAACTTAAATTATTAGGAAAACTGGTAGGTTATGTTAAATATTCAATGAAACATAGGTCAACCTATGAATTTAGTATGAACTCAGTATGAAGTAAATTAATATTACAACTAATTCATTTTATTCGGAGCGATTTTAAAGAATAACTATTAGGAAAAACTTGGTTAGGTAGGAATCATGAATAAAATAAAAACTGTAGTTTTGCTTCTTATTTATTGACTATTTTATCATATTGTTTATTGTATTTATTTGTATATTGTGTAAATATGCAGCGTGAATGTGTATCAGGTGTTCTTGAATATTTTGGCAGTATGATCCTCTCAGGATGTTGTGGCACAGGTTCACTAGCACTTGGTAATAAGGGCTCTGCTCTTTGGTAACATCGATGGCATATTAGATAGCCGAAATAGTTAAATTAAAGGCAAAACAATCGCAAATAAACAAACACAACGGAAATCCGAAACGAGAATGCACTTTCCGGTATATTATACTACTCTTTGGAATGCACAAATGCCACAGATTACTACGAAAGCAAACTGCATGCACCACAACCACACAGTAACAAGTTTTATGCCGGCCCTTTACTTGACAACAGTTTGTCCTTGTCATGCTTAATAAGGAATGAAAAGGACAGACTGATGTCATGTTTTAAAATAGCAAATACGAATAGCCAAGTGAAGTGCCGGCATTAGGAAGAAAGAGTGTTTTGTTTGCAGCGCTGCCATAGATTAGACACATAAAATGGTATTTATTGTCTCAGATTATTTTTTAACTTTTTAATTTAGCTTACTTTTCTGGAAGTGTCCGTCACAATCTAAATACTGATAATTATCGCAAAAAATATACTAAGAATTATCATAAATGCCAAATTGGTGTTGGTTCTTAGGCCAATTTTAACATTGTCCTTTTAGTCAATCCTATTCACTTTTGGATGACTCCCACACTAACTTTGATACGAAATTTTGTAATTTTTTGTAAAAAAAACATGTAATGGGCTTAGTGTACATCTATTAAATAATGTTTATGCAAAATTTACGGTCAATAGGTCCAAGGGATAAGATTTTACGAACAAAGGGTTTTTGGCAAATTTCACGCTTAAGAGGCTGAATTTCAAAAAATCTCATTTTATTACTTGTCTATGCAATAATAGGAACCTACTGTCCAAATTTCATCATTCTAGGTCCAGCCGTTTCGACTGTGCGTTGATGAGTCAGTCTGACAGTGTACCCTTTTCTCTCTTTATAATAATGGTGTAGATTATCGATTTATTGAAAAAAGCCACTATAATTAATTTTACTGATGTAACGTTATTTTAGTCAAGTATATCTTTTGTTTCCTTCTTTCTAGTCTAGCTTCTATATTTAACTTTAAATTATCTGTCAGACTTATTCATTACTTACCACAGATATAGTAGAACTTTTAGATCGCACTGAGTACTGCTTCACTAAGAAGAGTGTAGCCATTACAAAATACTAACTTTTAATACTTTATTGTTATTGTTGGATTTATATTCAGAAACTAACCATTACACATTTCAGATTCTCGCATTGTTCTAAAGAGATAAAAGGTGCTTTGTAGGCATTATATTTATGACGCATAGATGAATAATAAATAAAACAAGTCCAATCGTTTGCCCATGCATTCCGATTATCGGTTGACATCTAGGATTGCGGAAGCAGTCTCGCAACTATTGTTATTTGTTACCTATTCAATTATCAAAATTAGTAATTATGTAACACTCTATAAATAATTTAAAAAGTTACTAGTAAATAACAAATAAATAAGGCTTTTTCCGCACTCACTGCTCTGCAGTGCTATTCTGTAAAATTTTCACGCGCGGATCTGATGTGGTTTTCGATACAAATCCGCGAATTATTTCAGAATAGCTGTGCTGCTTCAATATTGTTTTTTTTATTACTTAAAATATTCCTTGGTGCTGATAATGCGGCTAAACGGTTTTCGCCGTATTGTGAACCGTATCACAATGATAATCCCGCTAATCAAGCACACGCTTTATAAATAATTATTTATTTTAACTAAGCCAGTGTACCATAGTCAGAGCCCTCTTTCCCAGTGGGCACTTCGAGCAAGTGCCCAGGGCCCCGCGATCGATAGGGGCCCACTTCAGATCAAATACAAAGTCCCTAGGCCCCATTATTCTAATATGCCCGGGCCTCCAATAGGTCAAAGACGGCACTGGCCATAGTTCTGATTATTATCAGTAATATGGCATACTGGCTTAGTTAAAATTTTGCCAGTTTATCATAAGGCTAAATTTATTGTACTACATGGGTCGACAGTACATCGATACCATGACATAATGTAATGTACAAAAACACTCTCATAGCCATGGCTCAATGACACCACATTGGCATTGATCGGTTCTACGTTACTTTCCGGAAATAAATAATGACATATTACCAACAAACCTACAATAGTTTTCAAAACTACCATGTCCTTTGATTGACAGAATTTCATTATACATTTAGGTACGCGGAAAACTTAGCTTATTTGGCATACGGAACATAAAGTTCCGCTTTCCTTTCTGGAAATTGTAGTTTATATTCTACTAACTACCTACTAATATTAAGTTTGATATTTATATAATCATATTTACATCTATGTTTGTTATTCAATGGTCAAGTTAACGGGGTTTTTTAATTCAAAAGTCCACGCAGACGAAGTTACATGCTAAGTCCAATCTCAATATATTTCGTTATTCCAACATTTGTTGCATCTGTTTACTTCCCATCATTTAACGTGACAAAGACAAATAATAGTTTGTGTTGGAGAAACACTTGACCGTCGCCGACTACTCGAACAAAGATCCTCGCAACGTCCAAAACTTGCGGCAGCGCAGCGGTGTTATATTATTTAATCATTATGTCCGTTTGTTAGACACGCCCTGACCCAGCGCTTTGTTTCGCAAGTGAGCTATCGACGTGCGATTTAGACTCATGTGAACGTTAACTTGGACAATGTAAATATGCCTTGCACTCACAGGCATAAGGTCCAAAAGACACTGGGCAAGCGATAATTTTGTAGTTCACAAATCTGTCAAAAAGGAATGAGTTAAGTCTGACTGTGACGAGAATTTATCGGAGACGCACAGCTGTTGCCTGTTACGATCCTTAGATTGACATGTTTAAAAAATGTTGTCACAATACACAGAACATATTTTTACTTAGCTCTCCTACCTACTTACACCTAAATATGCTGCGCTTTAAAATCGATTCCCATGATACAATAATATAACACAACTTTTCCTTGACTCATACCGTAACTCCTAAAGATGGCACCACAGCCAACCAAACAGATATATACTAAAAATTCAGTTAGATGTTAAAATCAATTTGACATAGGTAATGCGCAGGCAAAAGTGCAACAAACGCGTATAAGGTATCAGCAAATACAGAATACTTAACCATTTTGTAATGCCAATTCCAAAAAATCTCCTAGGCGGGAAATCGGGTGGGAAATACTCATGGACGAGGCACAGCTGGCTGAAGTGTTATTGAAATTAAATAATAGTAATATAATAATATCTTTTATTTCGGTTAACAATAGATCCATAGTGGGTTAGTAACAAACAGGTTATACTTAAAAACTAATGTTAGTCAATAAACACATATGGCTTGAATAAATAAATATTTGACACACCGATGTCACCCCACGGTGCTGCCGCCTATATGATTGCATGCAGTCGTATCCAGCGAGCTAGCATAGGAGAGTCCCACCGTTCTGCCAGCGCCCTCAGGATGGTGTTGGGGTTGCCACGCACCCGCCCAAGTAGCGAGGCGCAATGCTTACGCATGATGGCCGCGAAACCATCTGTATATGCCTCGGCCAACATGCCGGAGGCACTGCAGTGACGCGGCAGCCTCATCAACACCCTGAACGCGTTATTATATTGTATTCGAAGGCCGCTATATACCCCCTGTGTATACTTCACCCACAGACCGCATGTATAAAAAGATTGGCAGAATGCTTTAGAGAGTGCTAAAAAAGCTATTTTAACCGGTTTGGTGCATTTTACGAATCTGCGGGCTAACATATTACAGCGGACAGACAGCGACCTCCGTTCCCTCTCATTATCACAATTGTCATTTAAATTATCCAGTGACCCAAGTACTTAAAGCGTTCAACTTTTTTCAACGGAAAGCCGCAGTGTTATTTGCGGAATATTAGTGCAACGAATGTGATCCGGCTTAAATATCATGATTTTGCTTTTACTTGCGTTGTACTTGAGCCCCTATGCTGTTACATATGACTCGCAAACACTTACTACTCGCTTAAACGCGCCGCCTGATGGACTCAACAATACCATATCATCTGCGTAGTTGATATTATTAATACATACGCCGTCAACGTGACAACCGATACCTGTACTGCCAACTACTTCAAGCAGCTTGTTCATGTAGAAATTGATCAACGTTGGCGAGCTTAATCCTCTCTGCCTTGCACCGCACTCCAGTCTATACTCATCTGAGAGAACACAAGACCATCTTACATTATTCTTTTGGTTACCATACCAGTGCTTAAAGAGTGATACATTTCCTCTGGGGTGTCAGTTTCTGATTTTATTTTATTCCAAAGAATGTCATAGGATATAAGGTCAAAAGCTTTAGATAAGTCAAGGTAGCAAGCATACACTGGTGTGTTTCATGCAATGTAGTAATAGACAGTCTGCTTGAGACAAAAGATGGCACTCTCAATGGAAAGGCCAGGTCTGAAGCCAAATTGCGAGTCGTTAAAAAGTGATATATGCTCCTCCAGGTGCCTAGCAGGCAGACCGTCCAGTATCTTCGCAATCACCGTAGCCAAGGAGATTGGTCTATAATTGGTTATATCTGCTAAATCTCCAGTTTTGTTCTTTGGTATAGGAACAATAATAGTTCGCATAAGATTTTCGGGTAGATAAGAATGCCCAATACAAAAATTAAAAAACAAGGATAACACTCTTGGCAGATGAACTCCTGCATGCTGCAGGTGCTCGATACTGAGGTTGTCTTGTCCCGGGGATTTGCCCCTCATCTCACCATACCCTTAATCACTTTTGAAACCTCCTTGGCTGTAAAGATAACACTACGTTTGAAAAATTTGGACTTATCCTAAAGTTTTTTTAAATACATTAGCAATGTCTAGGCGTATGACCATAAGGGCCTCTATTCCTCGAGAGCCTTCACTGACCCCGACCCCCAAAAATCCCTTCCCCCTGTTGACTCCGACCCCTAGGAAACCCCGGCCTCATGGGTGCCTCAGCCTCAGCAACCCTTACATCCGGCAGCTGAATTAGTGGTCCTGACGCCCTACTAATAGCCGGAATGCGACTAAGTTGAAGTTCCATAATAAGTCCTGCACACCCTGTCGGTCACTGCAGCCGATGTCGATGTACATTGTACAGAGTACACTCGTACACTTACTAAACATAATAAAATATAAGAAGATAAAAAAATAAATTACGGAAGTTGTTTAGGTACAGAACAAAATGTAAAATCATCAAAAAAAACTGTTAATAGATGGCGCTGGTTGATTTCTCATATTGCAGTATGATTCACATTAGTTTTTTGTATTATATAAAATAGGTCTTTTTTACCTATGAAATTGCCGTTCTTTTGTACTGGCTATTTCCTTTTTCGCTATGTATTCCAAACTCAAATTATTTTTCTCATTTAAGGAATTCTTTCTAAAAAATTAGTCATTTGTTTAATGGTTGGCGAACTTGCAACTTGCATTACAACAACAACGCCTACTTGCATTACGGAAGACACTACATCAAAGTGTTATTTTACTGCATGTTTTATTTATACATCATCATCATCAGCCTATTAATGTCCCCACTGCTGGGGCACAGGGAGTTTGGGCTATGACCCACCACGTGGGCCCAGTGCGGATTGGCGGGTGCTAACGACTGCAGAAGCAGGCGGAACCAATGGCTTAACGTGCCTTCCGAAGCACGGAGGAGCTCGAGATAGTAAATTTTTGGTCACCCGTCCAATGACCAATCACTGCGAAAGTTGCTTAACTTCAACGTTCGCAGCCGAACGCGCTAACCACTTGCGCCATCGAGCTCCTCATATATTTCTTATACAGTTAAATTGCAATTCGAAATTGCTTCATTGACTTGATTTTGAGTACGAGTGTAGTCCACTTGCGAAGATAGCTGATTTGTCAAGAAAATGTGCTACTTCAATCATCCGCACCTTACTAACCTTATGCGCACTTGTAAACGATCGGTTTTCTATACGTTTGTACCGTCACTTAGTGCTCTACCGTCACAATCTCCACCTTACAGAAGTTCACAGTAAAATAATAACACTACCTTTTGGTGGTGTTGTGTTTATGTCAGTGAGTAAGGTTCCAGGGCTCCACGGGATAGGGAAGTAGTTCAGGGTTCCAGGGCTCCACGGGATAGGGGAGTAGTTCAGGGTTCCAGGGCTCCATGGGATAGGTATCTGGATAAGTGGGTCAGGCAAGTGATAATTTTGGTATCGCGAGAGTCGCCACTTACCATCAGGCTATGCCCTTATTTGCCACCCTTTAAACATAAAATATCCATGATTTCAGTTGCTGTGCCTCTTCGTCATTGTGACGGCAGATCCAGCGCCCGGCAGAGTCCCGAAGGTGTACAACGCGCTCATCACCTCGAACCAGAACCTGGAGCCGAGCAAGGCCTACCCGGTCTACCAGCCTGTCCTTCATGACTTCGCGTTCCCCTTTCAGCCAGCAGTATTCTATGGAGATTATCCAATAGGCAATGTATGTATTTATATATTAGTTACCTTTAATTTGAATAAGTTAAGACTTTGAAATTCAAATTAAAATGGAATTCTTAAATAAAAAATACACTTTTTTGCTGGCAAGTATATAATGTAACTTACTACTATTTATTAAGCATAAGAAATCATAATGGAAGTAATTATATATTCGTGTAGTATCACATCTCGAATCCACTTACTCTTTTAACTTCAACTCCTTGAACCTAGGTGATGGTCAAACCCTGTGTTAATAATAGTAATGCACAACAACAAAGGGAGTTGTTATTGTGCATTACCATTATTAAAATAAAGTAAAAATATTTTGACTTCTGTTCCAGGGACTACAGCCCGTCCCTGCTGCGCCACGAAAAGACACAAATAATGTCCAGGATTCAAATAATGGACAGCCACAGCTCCCGCAGGCGCCAGAACAGCCCGCAGATGCTAAGGCCTCCCCTACAGAGAACCCTCCAGCCTCCACAGAAACCAGAAACGCGCCAACTGAAAGTGATAAGGCTACACCAGCACCACCTCTACCACCAAACACTGAATCACCGATCCCCCTCAATCAATTCGGTCTACCTTCGCAAGTTTTACCGCTGAACCGCATCGATCCAGCTTACAATGGTTTTAATCAACTCGGACCTTTCACGTACTCTTATCCAAGCTTCCGTCTCTATGACCCCTATGATCCCTTCAGTCTGAATCCTTTCGTTAATTTTCCACCGCTGTACCGGCCGTTGCCGAATCTTCTAGAAGCTGGAGCACCTGTGATACCTCAGGGTCCTCAGGTCGTTGCTAAAGCAGCCCCGAGTGAAGCTGCTGGACCCGCGACTGCTGCGCCTCAGTCAAATCAAACTCCGCCTCCTGAACCGAGCGATCTCAACCTTCTAAACTATCCCTCCAAAGACCCAGCGATACCCAACGTGCCACCACCGCCTCTGCCACAAGGAGGACTGAAGTCTGACAACTCGGAATAGTCTTACACTCATTTTCTATGATTAAGTATTCGCGGCACTGTATTCTTGATACAATTTTAATTATTGACAAATAGTTGGTTTTTGACTATAAAGTCGCTAAAACTGAGATAAGTAGATGTGATAATGTTCCTGGAGATTATATTTATTTAAACGTATTTTTTTTTTATATTTAAATAAACGAAGGTATTTCATAGTACAAATTGAATGATTTTATTCATCTTCACACTCATTTCATTCTAAATTATGATTTAAACAAATCTCTTGTGTCCTAATGATCGTCGACCGGAAATCTTCTTATGTGTACCGATATAAAGTTTGTAGAAGTACAAGTCCCACGTGATATCTGGTTTCATATCAATTGGGATATACCATTCAAAGAAGTGGTGATAGTAAATTATGCCTTCATAATGGTAGACGATACGGCATATACACATCGAGAACATCATTGGTTTATATCTCACTATATGGCCATACTTGGATTTAGCTCTTACATACACGCATGTTGGTTCTTGAGTAGTATTGAGCCAGCCCTAAAACAAAAGAGAACTGATTTTTTTTACAGTTTCTTAAAATATTTGGTATCATCCAATGAAGCAACCATGCAAGAAAAACGCCGGAATAGGTAATTGAGTGTTGTAATCTTGTGGTTAGTTTCGCGGTGTATCGTATGTCGCAGTCTGAATGATATGGCCATCATGTAATTGTTGCAAAACGCCTATCAATTACCCTCCAATTACCACCAAAGTTACATTTGTTTTAAGCTGAATTAAGTATAAATAACAAAAATAAGTCTTCTTGATAATTTTATTGCCAAAACGCACAAAAAAGAGAAGTTTAATATTTCGTCAGACATTACTGACGTTATATATTGAAGCCCTATTTTCCTTGGTCCCGCTAAATAAGATAATTAGAAAACGATTTTACCAAGTTCATCCTTATTTTTTAAAGTTTTCTAATTGGTAATTACTTAAAGATAAAGAAAGAAAAGACGAAAGTTTTACGGAAAAATAAAAATGTTACGCGGATCCAAAGTTATTAATATTTATCATTCCCAGCCTTCTAAGTTTCGTTCCTGCAACATGCACAAACTGACATCAAGAAAATTTTACAGATCGTGGTAACTTGATTGACCCGACTTGGCTGTCTGTACTTCCGTCGGTTTTTATGGCCGAAAGAGACTTGTGAAACGCGACGCCTTAATCAATTTAACCCACTTGTTACTACCGTTTGATATACGGATCATTATACAAACAAAAAAAACAATGTTGTTAGTTTCGAATTGTATTTTTTATATTACACGTTAGCTAAGGAGTCCCTTTGTCAGTCTTGACTGAAACTTGATTAGACATTTGAACTGTGTACGCTTTATTATTTCTGTCAATTTTATGACGAGTGTTTCAAGATGAGTACAGACATTAATATTCTTATTTTTTGAGTATTTCTCATCAAAATAAACAAGATAGCAGTATACTACTTATAAACAGATAGCAAGCTAATCTACTTTCTTATAATATCTGTCGGTAATTCAAATATTAAATTAGTGTTCCGTAAAAAGAACGCTAGTAATATGGGCTGTTGTATTTTGTTGTTTTAGGTAACGATTGAAAATACCTTAGATAGCTTTCGGCTCTGTCCGAACCCAGCGAAGACAGAATTCAGGCAACTTTTCATCTTACAAACTGCCTCTCATACAAGAAACTGAATGTTTCTTTCCATGCGAAGCCCCTTACACACAATCCTACGCCAAAATACCTGGGTTTCATACTAGATCGATCACAATCTGACACCATCTGTACCTACTGTACCCTTAGTACGAGTTTTACAATTACGAAAACTATGATAGTTTTCGTGAGCTCGCACTCGTACTAAGGGTACTGATTTTATTGTTTTCGTTTCAATACAAATACAACAGTGTTTAAATTCTATCAATAAATCATTTGTCTTCTTAAATTTTAAGTATATTTGGTTACTTTTTACCAAAATGGACATAGAAACATGATTTACAATTACGAAAACTATGATAGTTTTTGTGAGCTCAAACTCGTACTAAGGGCACTGGTGCAAAAGCGCATTCGCACCTCGGCTACAGTTTTGCGGACGTCTGCACTTTACATGATGTACTCCATTGCCAAATACTGCTTGCACCTTTTTGGAGCCGTAGTGCTCATACAATAAGACACACGGCTCAATGAAAGCATGCGAAATATCACTGGACTCATACTACCACCGGATCTACAAATATATAGTCTAGCGGCTTCTGAATAGGCGAAAGCCAAGTGCTAGACATGTCGATCCGAGAGACGTTGGAGCTCCCGCCCTTGGCTTGCTGTCTAGATTACTCATCTTGTCTGACATATGGCATGAAAATTCTTTCAGAATGAGAAAGACGTGGTGTTCTTCTTAAACAGCTTTTACCACTTCTATTAATATTTGTTACCCTTCCCAATGTAAGTCGGCAAGAATTGGATATTCAACGTACATAGTGGGTCAAACTGAACACATTTATACCGGTTATTGTTTCGAATTTAGAATGTAATTTTGGCAGATAGGAATGAACACATATTTTCAAATATTTATTCTAAAATATGTGATTATTCTTATTATTTAAATAAATGTAAAACTTACATTTAAAATACTTTCAGAAACTCGTGAATTAATGTCTCAAGTAAATTCTATAAATATGCGATAACTAGTAGTACACATTACTTAATAGTAATAGTAACTAGCGTTCCGTATATCAAACAGCATTTTCCCGCTTTGGGAGCGTTCAAGAATTACGTAACGCAATTGGGGGGGCAGGGGGGTCTTGTAAAACGTTACGATGCGTTA
Source organism: Chilo suppressalis (assembly GCA_902850365.2). Taxonomy (NCBI): domain Eukaryota; kingdom Metazoa; phylum Arthropoda; class Insecta; order Lepidoptera; family Crambidae; genus Chilo; species Chilo suppressalis. The sequence continues at coordinate 10,663,491 of OU963897.1, read as the reverse complement.
CTGAAGCGGGAGGGTTCGATCAACGCGTTACGTAACATTGTTTTTTATTTAAGTAAAAAAAACTAGGGTATAAAATCTCCCAAATATTTATAAATATAAAGGGATAAATCCCTTCTTGTTTGTGGTTTGCCAAAAGATTAAAAATTGCATTGCCAAAGTTTAAAGTAATAATATTATTTAATTGAAAGAGATTTTAAGTTTATAAAAAGCTGAAATAGGACAATGCATGAGAAGTACAACGGTGGATGAAGCCAAGAAGTGACAGAGCCAAGTCAGGAAAATGGCGTAATTAGATTTTAGACTCTACTAATCTTAACAAAAGAGTTTATTAGGACTTTGAAACAAAATTTTGAAGCAAATGTTTAGTAAATTATGTGTGATTATATATTAAACAAATATATGTATCAATTAAATACGCATGTATTATCAAGATCTTGGGCTACTCGCATCCAGCTCCTACCTTGCGCAAATCGTCACTCCATCGCGCCTGAAGACGTCCTACACTACGTTTGCCTAGACGCGGTCTCACAATGCCATTTCGGACTCGCAAACGATACGAATTCGATAATGGTTCGTGCTAGGGGTACAGTTGGGTGTTACGTAACGTTTATGGGGGGAGGGGTGGGGGTAGGAAAACGTTACGGCGCGTTACATGGGTAAAGGGGGGGTCAAATATCTTAAAAAAATGCGTTACGTAATACTTGAACGCTCCCTATTCCGTAACAGCTAGTTTTTTTTTACTATTTTTCGTGATTTAATTATGCTTTCCTTAGTATATGTTTAAAAAATCACAGAGATTCTGCGAAAAGGGTATATCCGTAACACGTGGGTTAATTGTGCTGGTCTTCTGGTCTTCTCCGTCTTGGCCTTTTCCAAATTTTACATCGCTCCATATTAGCAATTTCTTAATTTAAAAACAAACACCTAATTAAATATGTCAATCTAGCGACTCTTTCGCTGATTGACTTTTACAATCCACTTCACTAAAAATGAGAAGTATTCGCATTTCATTTTCTCAGTCCAGCATAGACGGCATGTGCTTTAGCGCCACCTTGTGACATTGTGTTGTGAATATTCACTGTAATTGTACGTGCGATAATGTCTAATAGACTCGGTAGATGTCTTCATTGGTATCACAAAGTCAACACAAAGTGCACAAGGTGGCGTTGGTTGTATATTGCCTGTGCCCATACAGATAATTTAAGCGGTTTTGCTGGTCGAATTAGAGCGCCCATCCGAAAAAGCAATCACCAAGCAAATAATACTACCTTTTGACGTTGACGATTGTGTTTCTATTGATGAGTAAGTTAACAGGTCTCCAGTTGGTAAGATCATGATAGCCAACGGTGCAAGTATTCTGATATTACAAGCGTCTATATGGTGGCCGAAACTGTCAGGCGGGCCATTACATTGTTTGTTTGCCATCCATTTTATATAAAAAATACAATTAAATATTATTCTTTATCCATTTCAGCACACTACCTACCCTTACAATGATATTCCCGCGAATATTATCGGAGATATATCTCTTCTTTTCCAACAAAATTTTATGTCTGGTGGCGCACCGTCCGAAAAAATATTCACTGTGTATAGTTAGATCTGCAAGAATAATCCAATATTATTTCAGGTAATAAATTGCCATAGTGTCGCATATGCAATTTACTAATGAGAAAATTACAATAAAAAAATATCATCTTATTGATTTCCAAGAACCTGGTGGTATTCAGGTGGGTTTTTAAAATGCATTCTATTGCGAACCTTGTGTATCGACGCCAATAGAGAGTTCTTATAAAATATATAAGTAATAAGAAAATATCACTTAAGTATATTTTTGTAGTGTCGCAAAACTTTCGGAGTACTCCACGTATTTTTCTCTCACGGAAAATTATTATCCTCATTGAAAACTCTTCGCTGACTACAGCCACTTGGTACTTTCAGATATATATTTGTTATTTACTTTCGGTAATAATAATTGACATTTGTCAAACAACGGTTAGCATAGTTGACAACAGATTATAATAAAATTACCTGCAATTATTAACAAACTAGCTGTGCCCCGCGGTGTTACCTTTATAAGGGGTATTTTCCCGCCGTAAAACGTAGTTTATGTGTTAATCCAGAGTGTCAGCTAACTCCATACCAAATTTTATTAAAATTGCTCCAGCCGTTTCGACGTGAAGAAGTAACAAACTTACACACACACACACACACTTACGCCTTTATAATATTAGTGTGATAAACCTAAGTATCCATGGAGGTTACATGACCCAAATAGTTACTGTTTTTTTTAAGTGTTACATTCTGTTGTTAGCTTTGACTATGGGCAATGTCTGTTATAATTATAATGCATAGTTAACATTACTTTAACATAGCTGTAATATGACATGCACTACCAACCTGAGGTTCGATCGATGTTAGTAAATATTACGCTATCCAGCGCTGTATAAGTTTGATAACTGCCCGCTACTCCGTCTGCAATTTCTAATTAGTGATTCGTAAAAAATAAATGTAGATAACAGTTTCGAAAATTTTATCGATGTAGTCAAAAACATTCTTACTCAATGTCAAGAAACAACATGTAAGACAAAAGTCACTAAACATATTGTTAAAGCAGCACCAACCAACTCACCTAATAATTCAACTTCTTAAAAACACAATGAAGTTGTTTTCATTGAATACTGTATTGTAATGGAAGTTATAGTAAACATCAATGGTATGTAAATATTTACTTTCTTAAATGTTAGTACGTTTAAGTTACATTTGATAAAATGCAACACACAAATCATTAATAAAATAATAATATGAAACTTCAAGAACGTAAAAAACTAAATACCAAGAATTATCTGAAAATTCTGTCAAACGCGTATAACGTAATAAACCCAATGAAAAGTTATTCTATTCGAATTATATAGTGTCTGTTGAGTGTCTGCCTGGAAATGGTTCTAACAGTAATAGTACGAGAGCCCACGACCAAAATTTTTGTCTCATAGCAATACGGCCAAAACCGCATCAAATCGATAGATACGATTATCTTGAACTCGAAAATACCAATATCAGACATTTTCCGCGTAGCGTTTGATCTGACCGAATTTTCAAAATTGTCAAAGAATTTTACCGAACTGCATCATAGCAATATGTCTGATTTGCAGACTGTAGTTGAATGATAGTTCTGAGATACCGGAAACATATTTTTCAGACGTTAGTGGTGTAGCGCAAACCCGTAAAATCACTTTAAAAAATTAAAAATGAGACAAAAAAAATGTCTCATAGCAATACGTCTGAAAATCTTTTTTATTAGTAAATTTTGGTTATTTGATGCGAACAAAACAATTTTCAGACGGAAATGTGAACGCATTAAATTTTGAGACCGTTTTGAAAGTGTTAACAAATTTTACCGATCGGTATCATAGCAATATGTCTGAAAATTGTTGGACATGATAAAATAAGTTGTCCACATGTGCAAAATTATATCAGACAAATTAAGTGTAGCAACTTCTCTATCAGACAACTTTTCGATACTCAGATATCATTTAAAAATCGTATTGAGGCATCTTGAATTTTCTGTTACAAACCAATGAATACGTTGCGACCCTGAATTTATTAGATGATAATTAACAAAGAATTTACCCGAAACCTGAAAGACATCTGTCATCTGTCAAAGTACATATAATAGACAAGGGAGATTCTTGAATATCTATGAAGGCTGTAAATTTAAAAAAACATTTAACAGAGGCGTCGGCCAGGCGACTCCGAAACGTTATTTTCGTTTTTGGGAGTATATGCTACACTTAAAGTGTCTGAAAACAGGTTTTTGATAATCATGGCAGCAATACGAAAAGTTGAAAAAAAAAAATTATCCGTATTGCTATGATACAGGTCGGCTAAATTTGTTGACATTTTCAAAAATGCGCTCAGGCTATATGCTACGCGCAAAATGTCTGAAAACAAACTTTTTCGTAATACAATTATAAAATCTATGTACATTTTCACTATCAGACGTATTGCTATAATACCGACTGTCTTTTTTTTTGACACAGCAGAAATGGCCTCCCACGCAGTTGCTACACTTTCGACCGTTACTATACACACCTAGTCGGGTTCAGAATCATACAATCTAACGATTTTATAGGGTTTTTGCCGTATTGCTATAAGACATGATTTTGGTCGTGGGCTCTCGTACTATAAACCGAAACCCAATAACATTGTTCCGTAGTGCTGTGATTCTAAATTTTTTTTTTTTCTAGTAAACTTTCCTTTAGATTTAAACATCTAGCAGTTAAATGCTTAAAAATAAATAAAAACATAACTAAATGAAATTTCCTGAAAAATAAAACTTATGATTGGTAACTTAACAATGCATATAACTTTTATGACGATAAGAAAATTTCAGGTAACTCGTGGATTATCTCAGTGCCCTTAGTACGAGTATGAGCTCAAGAAAACTATCATAGTTTTCGTAATTGTAAATCATGTTTCTATGTCCATTTTGGTGAAAAGTAACCAAATATACTTAAAATTTAAGAGGACAAATGATTTAATGATTGAATTTGAACACTGTTGTATTTGTATTGAAACGAAAACAATAAAATCAGTACCCTTAGTACCAGTGCACGCTCACGAAAACTATCATAGTTTTCGTAATTGTAAAACTCGTACTAAAGGTACTGAACTCTTTTTGAACTTGACTTCTCTGTTAATAATAATGCAGAGAGACAAAACAGCCCTTGATGAGTTAGTTTCTTGGCGATTCTTCTTACATAGTACAAGGTCTGCCGCCGTCGATTTACGAACCGATGGCGCAGTTTCTTGACATTCATAAGTGCTTGTAACAGTCTAAACAGACTTAACGATTTTTGAGTGTGAGTTTAAAAAAGTTGTAAGTAGTACTTGAAAGATTTTATGATTTATTTTCAAAAATCTACTTTAGGATAACAAGTGACTGTCTCTTTATTCTCCATGTTTGTAAATACCATAAAAATAAAAAACCCATGAATTAACGACTGTTGTGCGAATCAGGTTGTTTGTTAGCTTTATCAAAAGAACGGAAATAAAGCTATATGTCCAGCATGCATTCGCATGCGAGCATTGTCGACCGTATACCGCCTCATCAATCACGTTTGAATTTTACCCAAAAATATCACAGATGGTGTTAATGAGGTGTTTCAACTGATATATTCATATTCATTTATTGCCTTTTTGCTGTTTACATGCTGTTACAAAAAAATATATATGTTATGGACTTAGTGATTAATCGGGCATTATTCATAATGCCCAATGAGAGCGGGCAATGTGATTATAACCAATCTATTTATTGCATTGCCCGGGCATTATGAATAATGCCAAGTGCCTATTGGGCAGAGTGATGTAAAGCATGTTTAATACTTTCAAATGAATACTTAGTAAGATAGACCGAGCATTACAAGTAATGAAATCAATTATTGGGTAGAGTAATAATAAAAACATGTTTTATAGTTTAGTATTTATTTTTAAAATTTAAATAATCAGACTTCGGTTTTACTTCGATCAATTTACGAAGGGCTACATTTAAACCATAGTCTATAGTAGTTTCAATGCAGTTTGTATGAAAAATTCATTAAATCTGTTAAATGTTCAGAATTTATGGTTCCCTATTTTTTAGGATGCAAGGACTAGGGAAGTAAGAACTAGTACTTCTGCCTTATCTCCGGCGCTGCGGGAATAGCAGCCCCTCCGCCTTTGCGTGACAAAGTCACAAGCATCACTCCCCTTCACACCTTCGCCTTGTTGGTCGCCACCTCTGGCGGCGACCAGCCTCAGGCGCTACGGGTCGCACGATTCTTGCGGCTTTGTCACAGCAGGCGGGGGCTACTCTTCCTCCGCGCCTCCGAACTCTCAAAAAACACTCTAGGGGCATACCAAGACCACGGCGTGTCGGGGTTGACCAAGTCGGTTCTGAATAAAGGACTGTTGTAAAGACACATTTATGTACCTTTTTTCCAAATGTTGAGCCCGTACTATTTTTTATTTACCAAAATCTCAAAACAAACACAGAATGGCGAGACATCTGTCATTTTGACAATAGTATCAACTTTTTGAATTTATACTTACTGCCCGGTCCAAACGATAAATTCAAGCTATCTCAAACACTGACTTATTACATGGACCACGAGTCGTCCGGAATTATTAATAATGACCGGGCAATGTGATAAATAGGTGAGTTTAGATTGTAATCAATCACTTGGCCCGATATGGCTGTGCATTCTTCATACTGCCCTGGCATTTTGAATACTGCCCGCATTAATCACTTCGCCCATAACATATAGATCATTACAAACAAGAACCCAGTTAGGGTATTGCAATAATCCTAAACTAAATAGATAGAATATGTTTTTATTTATTTGTAAGCATTTAACTGCTAGATGTTTAAATCTAAAGAAAAGTTTACTAGATTTTTTTTTCTAGTAAAGTTTTCTTTAGATTTAAATAGATAGAATCTACAGTCATATTTATGAAATGTTCCAATATAACAAATTTTCAATCCTGTATAACATATTGTTAAAATTAATTAAATTGTCCAAAATTATATTTAGGATAATGTACCTATATTATTTATTTTTAAGGACCAAGTTAAATCGGGACCTCACAATGTAGGTATTCCATCTTGCAAACGATATGATGTCATATATTATATAGGTACTAATAATACAATAATAATAGGAATACTGATATGATGAATAAGGATTTTAAAGAAAAAAATGTGGATTGAGTAAAGAACATAACAATAGTTGAGTAAGTAAAAAATAATGAGTAGGATGAGGCGTCATAGGATGAATACGGAACAACTTGACATTACATTGAGTAGGCGGAGGAGTACCTACTTATGAATCCAGGTAGCTTTGTTTGCAACCGTGTCGACTCATTCATCAATTTGTTGCAACCTGCAAGCAGCACTTTAACATTATTTGTTTAGCTAAAAGCTCTAGGTTTCAAGTCGAGATAAGCTGCATGATACGGTATTTGTTGTCCATAATAATAAGCAGTAGTATTGTGGAATTAATGAACATGCCTGTCCCGTGATATTATCAATATCTATATCGTATCTGTCCCATGTTAATGATAATGACAAAGGCTGACATAAGTATCAGCTATACAGGATGCGCATGTCTCACTTCAGTAGTTTTTTTTTTGTTATCCTAAAACTCCTTTAAGTTTGTGACTAATTAAATTTCGACATATACTTACCATTTTTATCGGAGCCAACAGATACGATTACTTTTTATTATACGTAAAAGTCGGTTTTCATATAAAAAAAATATGTGCTTTCACAGAAGTTTTAATTCCGCATCTATTTACATCAAATAAATATTTTTAAAAGTCGAAAACCTACTGAAAATTTTATTTTGATTCATGTGTTATTTTAATAACTTTATTTATTTATACTTTATTGCAAAAATAAAAGCAAATGATATGGAGATAGTGCTCATGAACCAATCCCTTAAATGCAAGTTTGTCAGAAGCTTTACGTATATTGGGGTTAAGTCGTTCCAGAGTCGTACAGCCGTGACAGTAAAATAATAAGAGACGAATCCACAAGAGTGGACGGGAGTATGCAGAAGTAAGTTGTTCGTTGAACGGAGGACACAGTAATGAAAATCACACAGAAACTTAAATATGCTTTTTAAATCAGCGGTAAAATTTTCTGTCAGTTGAAAGGCTACATTTTTTATATTTTTTCAAATAATATAATAATAAAAGACACGCAATAGCAAAATAATTAATTATTTTCAAATCTACCAAAAATATATCAAGGCGTTTTCATTGCCAATCAATATTTGATGGGCCATAAAAATAAATGTCCCAATCCATACCACCGACCATGTCTTCTGGAATGTACCATTCATAATAAAAATACTTGTATCGCTTTTGCGAATGGCTGTACGTAATTCTTGGTACGCAAAACTGAAAATTATAGGCTGAGCTTCTCATTAAGTCGTACTCGTGTGAATTAGCCCTTAGAATAATGCAGGTCGGTATCCTGAGTACCTCGATCCAGCCCTGTAAAACAAAACTGTCGAATAAATTGAAAAATAAATACATTATTATGATAATAGGGATAATGTAGGTGTAAATTAAACGAAATTCTATTTAATCCTATAGATAGTGGATTTATTTTCTATTTTCGATCAAACAAAAATGTCAAAGATTAAGCGCCACAAAGTTTGGGAGTGGGCGGCGGGCTCGTGACGTCACTTTTAAGTAAGAAAAATACTAAAACGTGACGTCAAGCGACATATCAATACAATATCTCTGTAATGTTATGATTATGTAAATAAAAATAATAGGCGTCCACTACTTTTCGACAAATCTATCTGATAGACGAAGAAAATAAAGTTAGTCATGTTCCCATTCAACCTAAAAAGTATTTTTACAGCCTGGGAGAAGTGTCTTTTTATGAATTTCTTGCGCAATTTTTTTTTTATGGCGTTACGAAGTTCGCTGGGACAGCTAGTATAATAAATATAATTCTTTCCCACTCTTTCTCATTCCTTCTCCATTATAAACTTTTTTTATGCGAAATCTCAAACAATACTCCATGAATATAAATGAGCTTAAAACGTGTACAAAAGTTTTTCTTTCATCTACATACATCAAAGAAAGTTTAAGATCGCTTGCAAAAGCTGATATATTTTCAAAATTTAACTTAATCAAGAAAAAATGTTTACGTTATATCTTTTTTATTTAAAAATACACTCTCTGAAATTAAAAAAAATAAATATTTTAATTTTTTAGTAAAAGAAATTTAAAAATTCAATCCTAAGGCGATTATAACAGAACTTTGATAGAAATAAAAAGATAGTTTAACCAAACTTAAAAACCTTTTATTAATATATTGATTGTTTATCTGATACAAAATAACTCCTCTGGCTCGAACACATACGGAGGTCCTCCTGGGCATGCTGAGGATCAAGTTATCCAACATTTCTTGTGGTAACCTGTCCCATTCTTGCAGCAGCAGCAGTAGCTTCCCTGAGCTGCGGCACTGTCTGGGGTGGTGACTGCCGGTTCCAAACAGCTAGCTCAAGAGCATCCCACGCGTGCTCGGTTCCGTTTTAGTCAGGAGAGCCGGCAGGTCAGTCTAACCTTGTGATTTCGAATTCTCGGAGAGCAGCATTGACTCGTCGAGTTCGATGTGCGGGCGCATTATCGTCAACCAGTACAAATTGGTGCCCATAATTTACTCAGAAAGGTCTGACTATTCCATCAATAGCGACTGTTTTGTATCTGTCTGCCGTCATGAAGCCTTGATAAGGGATTAAAGGCGTTCTAGCCCCAATCATAATACCACCCCAAAATGACACTGACCGTGGCCGTTCTTTGCCTTTCAGAGTCTCCAGGTCTTCTCCAAACACGGACACGTCGGTTATCTGGATGAATACTGATTCGCGATTCATCAACGAGGAGGCAGTTTTGCCAAATTTGTTCCTCTTCGTCTTCTTCGTTTTGCCGGAGCCTAGCCCACTATAATCTCCGTCGCTGACATTCCCGTGAATTCAAAGGTGCTCGCCAAGACCTCCGTGCTCGTAATCCAGCCTTGTGTTAGCAATCTCGAATGGTCTGAGTGCTAACTTCAAGTAGTGTTGCCCAAATGCAAGAACAAGACGAGACTTAGCCAGTCTTGGTCTTGGTCTTGCGCCAATACACCTGGTCTTGGTCTTGGTCTTGGTCTTGCTCTCCCAGTCTTGGTCTTGGTCTTGGTCTTGCAGCAAGAGTCTTGCAAGTCTTGCAATTACCTATTAGACTATTGCTATTTATTAAAGTTTACATTAGATCTTAGAAAAACGTATTAGAATTGGAACATTGTGAGCTTGAATTAACATAGCCATAGTAAAGACCAATCAGATTAATAAATGTCTGAAGATTTGATAAGAAATTCGAAAAATCAACTGCCACATGGTTATCAACTGAGCTATATGCCGTTTTCCATGGGAGTAACTGTTTCTTAATAAACATTTACGCTTTATAAGCTTACATGTGCTAAACCATGTAAAAAACAAATTAATTACAATAACTTGACTTTATTTTAAAGATTTTTTATTTTATTAGTAGGTAGGTACGGTTTTTATATTATTTTATTACTTTTGTATTAGATTTTTTTACACGTTTCAAATATATTTAAAAGTGGCTACAATATTTATCAAACGGGTGATATTTGACTACTTTTTTGCTATTTTTTCTTGTAAAAACTAAGAAATTTAAGAAATATTTTGACTAAATGTACAATAATAGTACCTAAGTAATTAGTTTAAACCCATATAATCAATATTATAATATATACTTACTAGAATAGATTATTATGACATCTACTAGGTCATATCCTTACCATTATCTAATCATAATACTACTTGCGTGATCAGTATAATGTATTCGTTTCCATTCTAAGCACTCTGAAACTTATTTATTCTTTGGAACACCTGTACTCTAAAATTCGAAAATTGAAGTTCGTGTCGTACCGTCTCGCTCGCTCATATATTAAATAGTATTAGCGTGAGTGGGACGGCACGACACGAAATTAGAATTTTGCATGAGTGTACCTAGGCCCTGTGGCGGCAATCAAATAGTGTCAAATGTTGTGATTTCGGCGCGGCGGCAACGATTGTTGTATGTGATTTCAATAGAAGCCGCCGGCGCGTGTATCATCACCATTACTTCCGAAAAGCGGCAAATTCCTTTGAGAATTCAGTACAAAACCTCTGATGCCGCGTTATCAAAGTACCGATGGTTAAAACAAAACTATGCATGCACTCTGTTTGATTTTAATGGATATTTTTTTATTCGTTATGTACGTTTATGGTATTGGTAATGCGTATAGGTCCAGTTTTTCATATTCTTTGATACAGTTTATTGCGTCTCATAGAATTCCTAAGCGTACCTATACACCGAACTGTTATACCTAACTACTCCATAAAATAGCGCTAAGTCCTAGCTGCAAGACGCAAGAGTCTTACCGGATTAGTCTTGTTCTTGCTCAAGTCTTGCACGGTCAGTCTTGGTCTTGGTCTTGCTAAAAATACGCGGTCTTGTTCTTGGTCTTGGTCTTGCAAAAATGCAGGAACAAGACCAAGACTGCAAGACCAAGACTGAATTTGGGCAACACTAACTTCAAGTCCGGAGACGGCCCGTATTTCTGCTTTTAATTAAGTGGCGTTTATTGTTGGGTCGCGGGCTACCAGCAACTTGATGTAGCTCTTCTGAGCAGCTGTCAAAACAGTTGGGCGACCGCTGCGAGGTCGATGCCGTAGTACCTCTGCAACGTGGTTACTACAAGGTTACTACACAGGATTGGGATATGACAACTCTGCGTGATATTTCTCTCGTAGAATAGTCTTCTTCCCTCAAAGTTACAATTCTGACTGGTAAAATATCTGATAATCCTCGTGGCATTTTTTAAATCACAACTTTCCGTGAAAAAATATTTTAAATTTGATAATATTAACTAAGTCGGATTTCTGAATGAGTTTCAGCTTGGATTGCATGTCTTTTTTTATGGAAAAACAATTGAATTATTTTATTGTTTTACGTCCTCATTCTAATTTTAAAATTTAGAATCTTATCAGAAAAAGAAATTACAAAAAACTCTTCTGTAACACAAAAAACAATTTATTTTTCAAAGTGATCGCAAACTTTTTTTGATGTGTGTATGTTTTACTAACTAGAGACACTTCTTTTGCGGGGAAGAATTGGTTGCCTAATATACAAACTTCATCCCTTTAAAGGATGATTTCTTGGATAAAACTATCCTGTTTCCCAAGACTCAACCTATATACTCTATACCAAAACTTTTGTAGGATAAAAACTTTTTTTTTATAGCCAGGTAGGCAAATGACTCTACCCCAGCTGATGTTAAGTGGTCATAAAGTCCAAACACAGAGATAGCGGCTGCAGCATAAACTGCTACACCAACCATCCTCCCCTTGCCAGCCTGCAAAAATGCTTCTTCACGCCTCATAAAGGAACCCAGATTGTAGTAAAGGAGGAAACACGTACGCGGGTAAAGAATTCCACTTACAAATAGTACGACAAAGAAATGAGTTACCAAATTTCATTGTTCTTGTAAGAATAGTGGCCACAGTAAGTCGGTGGCAAAGTAGGCCAGCGCGCGTGGTTCTCTGAAGAAAAGGTGGTGGAGGGGTAAGGGAGAATAACTCTTCAGAACACTCGCCATAGTAATATTAACTACCCTGTTCAGGAAACAGGATAGTTTATATTACCGATTAGATAAAATTTGGTGTAATAGCCAAAATACCAAATTTTATCTTAATCGGTTCAGTAGTCTAACCGGGAAGAGATAACAGACTGATACACTTTAACAGACAGATATACAAATAATATTAGTATAGATGTCACTCACCCGAATTATAAGTTTGCCCAAAATTTCCATATGAGTTTTGTGGATGTGTGAATAAAACATCAGACCTTTGCCAGGCTTGCAGTGGCCAAAGTAGTACTCGCTGTGAACGTGTACTACAATCATAAAACACGTTTTTTGACTTATTTTAGACTCGGCGCACATGTACGGTTTTCTAATTCAGATTTGGAATCCTGTGTGCCTAGCGCAGACGTTTTGCAGTTTTAAGCGCATATTCTACCTGACTAAATTCAGACGTTCTAAATCATTCAGTACCTAATTCATTCAAGTGAAATATCATTTAGGAAGTTAGAATCCTAGTTATCATCCTAAATCGGATGTGGTGTGGCTTCTGACTGATTAAATCATTTAGTATTCTAATAAGAAAGCGATTTAGGAACGTGTGATAGGGTTAAGATGTTTCAGTCGCACCGCAGGCGTCACTTCGTGAGGACGTTATTTTGTCGACAATTACGAATTACGTGAGTGCGCGATGTCGGAGCAAAAGAAAAAGAAGTTATGAGTAACATAATCGAATTGTAATGTAACATATGCCGTATCTTTGGAACAGTAACGATAAAAATAATATTAGTATTCTTCTTCTTTCACCCACGTTTTTCGTTTTTTACTTTATTTTATTTTTATTAAACCAACAGACAGGCCTACGAAAAGATCGGTTTTTTGTTGGATTGGTAGGACTGGAGCCATTACGAAAAAGTCCGGATGAATTCGCAGCGCGCTTGCAACTGACTGAATCAGTAACTAAATTAGTCAAGTGTAATTAGAAGCTGCTAATTAGCTTTCTTTTTAGGATCCTAACTAGGACGTCTGAATTTAGTCAGGTGGAATACGCACTTTATATTAGTTGGAGTCCGAACCGAAAGCTAGATGTTTTTTATGTTCTTAAAAAATAAGAATAGTGTGCGCTTCGTTGATTTTGTATGTATGTAAGAACGTGCATTCAGGTTTCCGAATCGGAATTACTGATCAAGAAACCGAATCAGAAAACCGTACAAACCGTACTTATTTTTTCAGAATAGAAAATAACCTAAAATTCTATTCGGACTTATTTTAATAAAAAAATCGAAACGTCTGCGCTAGCCTCACGGAATTCTGAATCTGAATTCCTGATCAGGAAACCGAATCAAGAAAGCGTAGGTACATGTGCGCCCAGTCTTAGTCATGTATGCCTAGTGCTAGATGGAAGCAAAATATATTACCTACTTAAGTTACTTTTAACGTATGATTCCATGGACACTATCACTTGACTACACTATTAAACAGGTTTATTAGAACGTTTACAAATTTTAAATGGTCATTATCGGGAAATTAACTAGCATTGACGTTTGGGATGTTTATTGGCAGTAAGGTCAGTTAAACATGAAAAGGTGCCGAAACATAAATTCGATAGGAAAATTTAAATATTATTTTAATATTAAATATTTAAATAGTATTATGGTAATGTGTGTCTTTTGAATATGTCTTTTGATTTCAGTGAAATTACATTTTTTAGTCAGCATAATGTTCTTGTAGTAAGGGTTTATAAGTTTGATGTTTAGAGGCAAGGTAAGCAAATGGAGAATGTTTAAGTATAATCACTCAGTCGACAGGTTACAGTAACCATTTATTAAAAACTAGCAGCCACCCGCGACTTCATCCGCGTTAACTTTAGTTTTTTGAAAATCCCACAGTAACCTCACATTTTTCCGATATACAAAGTATAAAATATGTCTCCCTCCATGTCATAAACTATATGCTTACCAAATTTCATCCAAATCCATTTAGTGGTTTTTGTGTGATTGAGTAACAAACAAATAAACACAGAAACATACAAACATACAAACTTTCAGTGTATATCTAGGTTTTTCAGTAAAATCATTAATGCTGACCAATTATGCTACCGCGGCCCTCACGGACCGCGTCGAAATTCTTTCTAGCTATTCTTAAGCTGCAAGGCAGCGCCATCTCTTCGCACTATAGGTAAACCCACGGTGCGGGTTCGAGTCCCGTCTGCTGCCTGGTCCGCGTGGAATTTTTTCTATTTATATTTTCTTTAGATTTAAACATCAAGCAGTTACATGCTTTAAAAATAATAAAAAATATAAAAATCATTAGTGGTTAAGAAAGAGTATGAATTCGTAACTAGAAGAATAAATAAAATGTTAGGCTTACTTACATTGTGTTTTAGCAGTACCAATTAGAGTGTAATCGTTTAAACTTGTATAAAATTGCCAACCAAACGCAGGGATCACTGTAAAAGTAATTATAAGTATATATATATTAGCATTAATTTCCCTCAAAGTGCCTTACTCGGAGATATCAATGAGTTTTGAAGTGTGATTATACTTTCTCTGATAACAATACATTAAGACAAGACGTCAATTGATCAAGCATCAAATTTAATTAAAGTCTCTGGAAGTGGCAGGAAGATTTCAACTACCAATCTACCTTCCGTGATAAAATATACCTACTCAAATCAAAAACTCTAGATAATAAAAAAATATTTAGTTTTTAAAGTCATTAAAATATACTATACTGTTGTTTTTACTATTTTTATATGATTTAGTTTGTTTCTTAAGACACTTAATTTCAATGGTATTATGAAATTTTAATAATCTTTCATAAATAACTAACGGCGTTCCAATTATATCAGTGCAATAATGAAAAACAAATCGAAAAATTGCAACAACAAGATTTCATATATCAATCTCTGCATAAGTTCTAATCTAAGTAAAGCATACGTCTTTTGTGATCGGTTTGGTAGTGATTAATGACAACATTACTACGTAGTTGAAAGAAAAAGAACTTCTACCTAAAATAGTCGCTGACTACATATATATTTATAAAAGTATACGTAGAGTTAACTAGCAGAGTATCAAAAATGACAACTTGGTGCTTACTATAAATGGCATAGCAAGAATTTTAAGCAACAATTAACATTATATAAGTCTTAATTGTTTCCCAAAAACAAAAAAATATATTTTCATTTATATGAAATTACCTGAAAATCGAGAAGTAACTTTAAAATTTTTTTACTATCTACACGGGAAAGTTATGATCAGGGAAACATCAGTATTTCGTGAAAATTATATAAGATCACTTTGTAAACATTAAACGTAACTTAGAAATCGTTTACCTGTTAGTAGTATAGTAAGCAAATACTTCATTTTCTAAAGTAGATTTTTCTTTCGTATTTTTTGTACAAATGTCATGGAGTTGGACACACACTTTCGTACAGAAAATTACTAAGATATGTTACAATAAGTTGTATCTATAAATACTCTACACTATCACAACATAATCGCGATTCACTTTTTAGAAATGTAAACGGTTTTTTCATAACATCAACAAGTTATTAATAGAAAACATTAATGTGTAATCATTTGACGGAGTAAGAGAAACACATTATAATTTATATCACATTTTACCACTTTAATTTTCTTCCTCCTATAACTGAACTGGAATTGATTATACCAAGAAAAACATAACATGCAGTTTTATAATTTCCTTGATTCAAAATCTACTACTAATCCTGTTGCATATATTCTGGCTAACGAAAATCATGCATAATTCACGTATCTGTTATGTTGTGACGCTCATGTGAAAGATTTACAATAATTTTGAATGTTATCGGTACCTGGTACTTTACAATAGGCAAAGGCTCTTTTTTTTGTTTTTTTTCGGACTGACATAAAATATTTAAATGTAGACTAGGGAAATTCAGTTTTATTAGAATAAGCATTCGTATTTCAATTCTAAACAACATCAAATATACAGTGAATAAGTAAGTATTTCAATTAAAAATTTGCAACACCATGTATTTTCATAAAATAAAATATCACGGATGTAACCGTATCGATAAAAATCACAGTCGAAGGACAACCGTTGAACCTCATTGTATCAAACTAGAAATGTATGGATTACATATATTAGTTTTGCACTATACATATTTAAATATCGTGTTTAATATCGGATACAGCCTTCAGGTAAGAGAATATAAATAATATAATAATAAACATTTCGTGCTGAGTTAATTTTCCAAATACTGTTCAGATTCTGTATCACCAGGATTGCCCTGAAGAAACTACGGGATCTGGAATAAAAGTGACATGGCCCCAGAGCCCAACAGCAAGCAATGTACAATCGGAACCCCTTTGTTTTTTTAACGGCACATTGATAACAAGGAATTGCATAAATTATGAATGGCTTCCTAATATCAACCAGCTACAATCATGTGACAGGGCTGTCAAATATTTTAATTCTCAAAATTGCCCTCCTGGGTTCAATAAAGTGTCGGAGAACAATAACAAATATTGTTATCACATAAGCCAACCGTCAGTTTGGAAATATCCTTGTTTTGAAACTGGGGGTGCAACAGTAATAACTGATTTTACCAAAAATGAAATCAACGCATTAATAGATTCGCTTAATTTTTCTAATCATAAATTTTTATGGTTACCAGCCAAACGACAAAAAATGTTCGCTCCTGTTGTATGGCATACCCCTGGTCCAAACTGGGGGCAAACAGTAGAAGTAGATGAACGAATATCCTTTAGACCGAACCTGTTGAAAAACTGCTTGGTATTAGATGTTGGAAATAAAATCTTGAAAACAGAGATATGCCATGTGGAGTATGAGAGTTTATGTTTCTACGTAAACGATTTTAATTATCCTGCAAAATGTCCAGCTGGATATAATGCTTTTCGTCACATGCTTGATGATGGCAGATGTTTTGGAATAGAGCAATCTCATAGAAACTTGACATTTGAAGAGTTTCGACGTAGATGTAAAAAACCAATGGGAAATGGTGGTTTTAAAAATTTGAGAAAATTTATTTTTGCCAAAATAGCTGAAAATCATAATATGCCAAATTTTTCATGGTGTTGGTTTTCCTCATTTATTGAAAATAATGAGCATGACATTTCAAGTGTTACTGTTAATTTGCATGATTTTACAAGCATAGAAAACGAAACTAATTCTAATATGATGAGCATTATCAATAATTTTGGTACAGTAGGTTTATTACATACATCAGACACTTTATCATGTATGGCTTGTGAAGCTGATATCATCTATAGAGAGACTGAATTATTTTTTGAATACAATGCCTCAAAAAATAAAATTTATTTAACCGTTTACTTTCCCTCTGGTTTGTGGAAATATAATGATGATGATAGAGGTATACAGTGTTTTTCTGATGCTAAAGGATTCTTCAAAGTCATAGACGTATATGAAACATTACCTTTATTATCTGTTAAAACACTGAAATCAGAATCATCATCTGAAATGTACGTAGAAAAAACCATATTTGAAATTAGTCTTGTAACAGATAGATCCGCTAGTTATTGGTGTGAAGGTCACACAAAAAATTTCTCCCTAATTACAACAGAAAAAATTGTGGTAAATCCCCAAGGTAGGGAAGTTCATGTATTTTCCCTTGTTTTAGAAATGTTTGTATGTTTAGATGAAATAAACAACGTTGTCCAAATTAATTCGATTGGACTTACAGACAATTTAAATAAAATATTACAAGCTGAAAAAATTATAATTATGGATATACTAGATTACAATCTAAATGTCATGCAAGTACTACTGCATGTTCATGTATCCATAAATAACACGTATAAAGTAGAAGCGCTCAATTTACTGAGCACTTATAACAATCTGTTACAGAAAATAGAGTTAAATTTTCCAATTTATAACTACACTTTTATTAATATGTCAAGTTCAGTTTATTGTTTACCAACAATTTCAGAAGACTCTATAGCACTATACTGGGATTTGACTCCAGTTGGTCACATTGCAGCTCCTAAGCAATTTTGTTTACAAAGTAACGGCCTCCCTGTCAATAGACATTGCTTCGGGTCGTATTTACTCGGTAGTTTTTGGGGCGCAGTTATAGGTCAATGTGACAAAAGTTATGAACCCTCTTTCACAACAACATTGCTATTTAATTTCGTACAAGGAAAGTTGGGGAATGAGTATGTTTCTAACTTTCTTACAACTGGCTTACAAAAAGTTTTGGGTAACACGGACATATTAATTCCAGCTGATGTCTATTACTTATCTCTATCTTTTCAACAAGTTTTAAATATTGCTCATCGAAATGAAAGCTCTATTGAAACTGGAGATATTCAAAATTTTGCTTGGGCTATAGACAGAATTATGGTTGTAAATAAAAACAATTTACGTTTAGCTCAGACTCTCAATTCTACTAATGCTATATTGGACTCTATAAATGATATGATTGCAATGATAACACGGCAGAGTTTTACTTCAAAAACAAAAACAACAACTAAAAGTGATAATACTTACCAATTAGCTATTCAACCGCGATTCATTGTACAGATATCATATCCTGAAATAACAAATATTACAGGTTTGGCGGTAATTAATCCTGATAATTCTGATACATTCGATAAAATGAAAATTCAACCATTATACAAAAATATGACGCTCAATAAAGTGCTAAAAATTGAAAATTTAGAAGTGGCAACATGGTTTCCAAATGTTGTCTTGAATAATCTACAAAAAGAAGTTAATGACAACCAAACCATGCATATAGTAATAAATGTATTTTCCGAAGACGTAATATTTCAACAACTTAAAAATAATAGTTACGTAATAAATAGCCGGATAATTGAAATCGCCGTGCCGGGTTATTCAACAAATTCAGAGTTCGGAATACCCTTAATATTTCGCAATATCAGGCATATGCCTACAATAAAATCAAGTAAATGTGGTTTTTGGGATTTTCAAAGTGAAACTGGCGTTGCAGGAGTTTGGTCTGGTAGTGGCTGTGCGTTAATAGCAACCGAAAATAATATGTCTATCTGTGAGTGTTATCACTTAACGCACTTTGGCCAGTTGATAAATATAAATAGTGATAGGGGTTTGGAGGACTCTGTTTCTGGAGCTGGACACAAAAAAGTATTAAACATTATTACACTTATAGGAAGTGGGCTATCCCTTATAGGGATTATGGGTATTTGGATAACAGCATTAGTTTTTGATTTATGGAGGAAAAAAACGGGGACTAAGGTTTTATTGCAACTGTCGTCTGCTATTGCGTTACCTTTAATATTGATAGTTATTTTTAATGTAGATAACTCATTGGTTTTACAAGTACATGACATAAACGAAAACAAAAATCATGTGAAAATAATTTGCATAGTGTTGGGTGCAGTTTTTCACTATTCAGTATTAACCAATTTTATGTGGATGTTAATCACTGCTATTTTACAATTCCTTAGATATGTCAGGGTCTTGGGTGTATCAAGACCGTCTAAGTTTATGGTTAAACTTACATTAATAGGATGGGGCTTACCAAGTATACCGGTAATGATTGTTTTAATAATAGACAGAGAAAATTATATTCCTCGCGCGGTATCGCAACGTTCCATCTGTTACCCAAGTGGCATTTATATGCTTCTAGGTGTAGTATTACCTGTGTGTTTAATTTTAATTATTAACATTGTATTATTTATACTAGTTATCAAATCTATCTCCAAAAAATCTGATCTTCAAATTTCTGACAGAAGTTTAGTTTGTGCTCAGTTCCGCGTGTCAATATTTTTATTTTTCTTATTAGGATTAACTTGGGTATTTGGTATCATGTCATTTTCAGGTAGTGTTATATGTTCTTATATATTTTGCATAACATCTACTGTACAAGGATTTGTTTTGTTTATATATTTTGTTATATGTGATCCTACGACAAGAAATTTATGGATTACTGTAATGAAACCTCAATTTTTATCTTCGAGAAATAGTGTGACTACTATAAGTAGTGGGTGAATAATAATAATGGTCAAGTAAAATGTATCGTCATAATCCTTTCTTAAAAAGTTTTGTTTAAGCTGTCGATTGTGCGCCTTATTTAGCTTTAGGAATCTGGAAAACCCCCCTTTTGATTTCACGCTTAATTTAATTAATAAGGTTCCGATTTTAATATGTAAAGAAGGAAATGTGAAATGTATTTAACATAAAACATAAGTGTGCAGATTTAGAAATCATCACATAAATTAAAATTATTTTTAAACAAAAAAAATCATTTTTTAGTATCTCTCTCTCTATATATCTATATGAAAATAACACCCAGATTGATTAATTTTGCAAAAACTCTTTTATTGAATATTTCTGTAAGTGTACGTTTTAAGCGTAATGGATCACTTCGAATAAGGCTTTATTTACCTAATGTAAGAAATTGAAAATGTAATTTATATAGTTAAATTTATATTTATTTCTTATAATAGACACTTTTAAGAATTCATAAATGATGCAGTTTGCACAGAACAACAAAGTAAGATAATTTGAAACATTTTTAACCACGTTGCCAAAATTTCCATTCATCGTATAAATAAATAATTAATAAAAGTATATTCGTAGACATGTATAGTTGGTTCAACGTTTTGTTTTTTTTGCTACTTCGATAATAACTACAATTGGTGTCTGTTGATTAAGATTCTTCTGCTTCTGAGCAAAATGCATATTTGTGTTTGTAATAATGTGATGTAATCGGATGTTAACTTAATTTGAAATTCCAATAAATGTCTGTTTACCGAACTAGTCTTTCATTACCATTGCACACCCAGTAATCGTCTGAAAAAGACGCATACATTTGATAATGTACAGTACACATATCGTTACTATTTTAATTATTGGTAAGTTTGGTAAGGCCCAGTTACACCTAAGTTAAGGATTTATTCAAATTTAATAGCTAATCGTGCTTAAGCCTCAATATATTCTAATATATTATCTTATTATCTTTAAACAACTGACAAAGATAGAATTATGTATTAAACACGATTGCCTTATTTGAACTTTGGTAAAAGTAGGCCTTGATATCTTTTACGATTGTAAATGAAAAAAAAACATATTAATAATTTATTTTATATCTAGTTTCTGGAAGTAGAGGTTGGAGAGCAGTCCCAGCTAATGTAGCATCGTTTGCTCAGCGGAGGCAACTAGATGTTTCAGAGTTAAATGAACCTAATACAGATGAATATTTACCAAGAGGTAGGTAAATTCACTAAAGCGTAATCCCATTTACATTTTACAACAGATTCTTGGTAATTTGTTTCACTTTGCAAAATTATGGCTCAATTACACTTTGGTCGTTAGCCTGTATTCGAATCGATGCATAAAAGATATAACTCGAATTCGGGCAACCGAAGCAATATTTACACTAGAATATGGGCTGGAATATATAGGCCTATGCTCAGCAGTGGGCGTCGTACGGCTGACATGATGATGATGATGGACTGGAAGACGGTGTTGGGTAACCTAAACGCTACTGAATGCGGGCGTATTCGTCTCCGTTCATTTACACTTATTCCTTTACCCGAACTCCACTGGCAATCGTATTAGGACTAACGAACATGTGTAATTAAGCCATAAGAATCTGCAAAACATACTTAATCTTTTTCAATTAACACGAGGATGGCATGAGGAAGACTGAAAGGAGGCAGTTAAAGGATTTCTATAATAACTATTATACAGAAAGTGGTGTTGAGGTTCAAATCATCAAAGGATTCTCTCCTTTTAAAAAAACTAAATTAAATATACCTACCAAACTCCGGGGCGGCAGCCCGGCTGCAAGAGCTGGGAGGCATAAAGGCATACGTTACTGACCTATATTTTGATTTTACTAATTCTGGGGTGCAAATCGTAAAGCCCGGGGTGCTTTTATTGTAGATTTATATATGATAAATCTGGTCATGTATGTGGGATCTGTATTTTTAAGCATTACACTGATTTTCATTTTCTTTCTTTCTCTCTCATCTGATATAATTGACTATGTTTATAATTTCAGTTGCGCTGCACAGTGTATACAAGTTTGGTTGGTGCAGGCCTGATGCGGTGGCTAAAGTTTACCTGGCTCACACGGCTTCCATACATTTCCCTACTTTTTCATCAACACAAGGAAAGTATGTTTACGTAAGTACTTAAACGTTTTTTTTGGTCACTCGAACAATAACCTGTCGTAGATGAATTTATGGCCCTTTCCTGCGAGTGGAACGAACCCAAATGACTCTCTCAAACTCGTAAATATGAAGCTTGATATTTTTTTACTGATAAAAGTTAAGATGCGAAACTTTTTTGAAAGTCGAAAACTAATATACTTCGCTCCGCCCACCTATTTTTCGTAAATTCCCTCTCATCTCATTGTGCCATCGAGCGGCTCTATCATCTAATAGACCACATGTCACTAGATATGTTGCAAATTTCAAAGTACCCAAAGCACTTGTTCTATGAAAACCAGAATATTGATCAAAAAAGAAGCATGACGGCACAAAGTCCCGCCTGTTTGATTATCGGCTAGTGACATGGATGCTGGAGCACAGAACTTCCCAGAAAGAGAAGGGACTGTTCTGCGTGTGTGTGTTTGTATGTGTGTAATGTGCAGACCGAGTCAACAATGAGCTCAAGATTAGGAAAATTTTCCCTGTGTAACATTAAATCCTTGGTCATAACACACGATGACCAGACATTACAGAAATGGCTACTCTTCCATATACGCAGACTGTCACGCTTATCAATGGGCCATTGAGCTTTTCTTATTTAAATAATTTGTTTATAACTTTTGTTACAGCTTCTGCAAAATAAAGATTCAATCAGATTTCGATTGCAGTGCGTCGTTTTGAAAATAATGGTGCCAACCAAGTACTTGTTTAGAAGAAGTCGATTACCAATATACTACTGCCAGGGGTACGCTTACTACGTGATGTTCAACTATGTGCATAAAATAGAAGTTCACGAAATGTTCTTGAACACCAATTTGAACATGCCCGCTGATTTTATATTTGAATTTTACCACCCACCTACGTACGATAATTTGGCCAAAGAGATTTGGCATGAACCTATATTCGAGTGAATTAAAAAATTAGATTTAACGAGCAGCCATTTTTATTTAATTTAACTGTATACCACCTATATAATGTGAAATACCCTGTATCTATGTTATACACACAGCAATAAAATGTTTCTTCAAATTTAACAAACGCAAATAAACAAAATAACTTCAATTCAACTGCGCGATTCATAAATCTAAAGAAAATATTAACTAGAAAAAACTCCACTCTGGATATTCAACTCAATATCTGTGGAGTGAATTTTTTTCTAGAAAAACTTCTTCAAATGAAGTAACTGTTAATTTTATTATTATTTGTTATACAAGGGTCCAGTGTTTTTTTCGGACAATTACTTATATTGAATTTGAAACATGAACAATCGAAGGATTCCAGGTTTTTTTTATTTATTTATATTTCACACAAAAAAACACTTATAAACTATTTTTGCCAAACCACAATGCAGTTTGTCGGCAGCTGTTCCCATGGCACATATATTTTTCGCTTTCCCTATTAACAATTGTCCGTCTTATCTATTAATACTACACAACACTTAATTAATACCTAAACCTTACATGTTTCCGGTATAAAAAGTATCCTCTGTCTAAATCCATTTGTTAAACTATATATGCTTGCCAAATATAATAAAAATCCATTTAGTAGCTTTTGCGCGATTGAGTAAACTGTTTCGAAACTGTATACAAAGGTGGTGCTGTTGCACCACCTTAGTGAAACCCTGTTTATAAACAAATGTTATCCTAATGAATACGCAGCTTAACTTTTCTGCTGAGCGATATAGCAACATAGCAACTTTTCACCTCACTACAGCGAGAAAAAGGTTAGGTGTACAAAAAACAGCTGAAAAAAGAGGTTGGCGCGCTGACATGAAATAAGCTACGACATAACATCTTCACAGATAAAGAACAATAAACTGATAAATTCTATTCCACTCCACTAGTTATTTAATAAAATGAGCTTCGTAGAAATGTGATTCAAGTCATATTGCTGTGCTCACACTAGAGGTTACACTAGGTACCAGTTTCGGATTTATCCCTGTTTCAATAATTGTAAATATCTTTTGATGACGTCATACTAGTTCAAACTCTTAAGCACGGACAGCTGCAGGTCAAGTTACCCAAAACTGACAAGTTTTTCCAACTTTGAGCTTTAATTAACTTGATATAAGATTAAGATTTATTAAGAAAATTTGAGTTTTTATTTAAAATGTAGTTTTTTATTACTTTTTGACTGCCTTATAGGCATGCGTCCGATATATCAAAACGAATCCAAAATCCGATTTCAAACACAAAACGATACCGAACGATTTCTCAACAAGAAAATCCGATTTCAGAAATCTAACCGAACCAAAACCAGTGATCTAATACCACCACAAGTATCCAAATGTAAATCGGATTCGAAATTCATGCTATCTTTTTTACTCCGCTATGTAGCGATTGGTTAGAAAGAGAGAAAGTGAATTTCTTTGTCTCTTTCTTACCAATCATAACAAAGCGGAGTAAAAAAGATGGCGCAAATTTCGGAAGTCCGATTTCGGTTTGTTGTTTAAGGAAATCTGTTGCTCTTCTCTAAGGCGGGATTATTTATCACTGAAAAGAGGTGTCGTCTAAAAACATCAAAAGTCGAGCAACTTACATTTATGAACCCTAACCTGAAGGAATTAGGTTTGATTTTGTAAATGGTTTGAAAAATAATAAAAACAAACAGATAAATAAAATTCATCAAAAAAAATACTAAAAAGAATTTGTAAAAAGAAGTCATTGCCCGTTTTTTTAGCTAATAAAACCAATCTTAACGCAAACTAGTGAATTGGCTAAGTTAGGCACATCTGAAATCGGATATCTAAAAACGGATTTTGAAATCGATTTTGAAATCTGAAATGCGATATTTATCCGTTTGCGTTCAAAACCAAAAACGCCCATGTCTACTGCCTTACTCTGGGGAGTATTTTAAATCTGGTGCCCCGGGCCACTTACGATTTGAATTCGAAATCAAGTCAAAATATGGTCAGTGATGAATATGGCTTTTTTAGGGCTACTGCCGCCCCTCACTGCTCCTGTAGCCGCCCCTCACTGCTCCTGTAGCCGCCCCTGTGAGCCTGCTGCCCTTTTGGCCCAAGGGTAAATACATATGCCCCTGCCTGTACTTGGTCTATTGTTATGCTCTGTCAACGCTGCAAAGAAAGTGAGGGTAACCAACTCATTGCATTTTTTTTTATGTAAAAACGGTAGCAAACTACCATATTGCTATAAAGGAAGCGGCCGCCATGCCTATACACGCTTGCGATAACAAAGTATCCCTTGCACTGTCGACTATTCTTTCCCCAACCCCCTAAGCATTATAGCCCGGAAAGCTTACTCAGCGACAAAAACAGAAAGCTATTTCATTCTTTTGTAAGGTGGGAGCTCCAATTCGAGAGGAAAATCTTATATTCCCGACCGAATAATTTTAAGCTGTTTTATATACGTAATGGCTTCCTCTCATCTAACAGGACTAACATACTTTCTAAACAGATAATATTGGCCCAATACTATTACTAATCGAACTATTAACCGAAATGTCTCCGCTGGTGGGGCTCAGGTCGTCCCTGGACACTGATCAACAATGGGTTCAGAAAATACGTCTTCTCTTTTTCTTAACTTTAAGTTAATTACAACACAACGTAATGTGAGAATATTTACTTCCATAGCGCGCGCTTCTCAAAAATTTTCGGACAACAAATTTTTCGCACATCGTGTGCGTTGAGTCCGTGACATGTCGTCAGCGTACAGCATTTCACGACTTTTGTCTTTTCTTATGCGCAGACCACAACAGTTTTATGGCTGATGTCCGGTAATGGGAGAAAATTAAAACTTTTTGAAGAAAACTAGAACCGAATTCATACAAAACCACACAAAATTAAGAAATATTTTTTATTATCCTTTACACAAATCTGAAATACATTTTTAACTCAGATGACGGAAATACATGAACTAACTAAACCTTTTGTTCTGTAATCTGAGCATTTAAAGCAAAATTTGGGTTCCCAAGTAGACAACATTTCGGGTCGGTGCCATGCCAACAAACTTATAAATATCTTAGTTAGCGTTCACTACTTGGGTTAGCTGGCCACACTAGTTTTCCAAATTCAAAAGGACTTTATTTATACCATGACTAATCGGGAGTTTTATTCACGGTTATCGATGAATCCCTTTTTCGAGTGGCTATATGGCGAAAGCAAAGTAGGTAGATAGGTATTGTTGTTACTAAAAGAGCAATGTAGTCTCTTAATCAGACGTTGATGGATTCTTCGAGTGATTTGGTAACAAACACGGTGTTGTTTATTAATGCCATGACGTTAGTAAGCAGTAGCGATCTGAATCACAAAAACAATGAACGTTCTCCACGTAATCGTTACTGTGGCATTATGTAAGGATAGTTTTATTTTTAAAAAGGATGAAGAGACTCAATTTGCTTCTAAACCCATAAGAAAGACGGTTTTAGTATTGTTATTCCAAATTTTTTGAGTTATAAAATCATAAGACTAAAGGCAGTGGGGATTAGGGTAACAGGCATGTACAAAAGTGACAAATTCAATAACAGTTTATTGTGCAGAATATAATTAGAATAAAAGAATCATCATGCTTGTTCAACCTTAATGTAAATTTAAAATTATTTAAATTTTAAAACTTAATGTAAAACTGTATTTCGAGCTATAAGTATTTCTAGTGGCATTTAAATACTTAATTCAATGTAGCAAGTATTTTAGACTAAAACAGTTTCTGAAGTGTAAAGGTCTCGAAACGTCAAAAATAATGAAAATCTCTTACGAATCCTGAGTCGACTGGATTTTTTTTTAATAATATTATTTTTATAATGAAAAGTGATTAAATCGCGCTTATAGCCGTTCGAAAACTGCTTAATTAAATTATAAGTGTACTAGAAAACTTTAGAAATAAATGTTTTAGAATAAATTCTGATTTTCTTATTTTCAGTAACCAGAAGAAAATGCGTGAGTGTGATACGTGATTTTGCTACCTGCCATGACGATTTCAGTCTTAAACCAGCCGACGGAGTGCTTAAAGAACACACTTTCACATGGTTAGGTTTCGTGCAGTATATCCATGGTATGTTTGTCGGATTTCTTTGCCATCGTTCACTGAAATGTCACCGAATTTTCGTAAGCTGCTACTGCGGTTCAGATAAGAAGATTTAAATTTAACAGTGAAAGCGCTTAATACTTCTTACTCGTTTTGCGAACACGGAGCGTAAAAAGGGTGCGAAAAACAATAAAAACGCGCTTTATAACTGTTCAAATAGTATATCAATAAATGATTCATGTGCGATAAGAAATAAATAAACTTAACTTTCTTTACTTATAGGTATCTAAGTTATTAATAGAAAAACATAGTGATGATAAATGTGGTTTAAAAGAAAAACTCTTTGGTATTCATAGCATTCATTTCGAACCGAATCTGATTTGCACTGCCTTGCGTTTTACTGTTTTATATTAAGGCATACGAGCTGACCAGTAAGTGATCACTGTCGCCCAATAGACACCTGCAACACCAGGAGTAACACTAATGCGATGCCGTTGTTTATGAAGAAGTATCGCCCTTTTCTTCCCGGTTTCCGGGTCGTATTGGTCCGTCAACACTTGCCATCAATCAATCAATAACATCAATACATTGCCATCAATGGTGCCTAGATGTCAATCGATCAATATCAATACCTTCCTAAGTTGTGGGAACCTCGTAATGTTTTGACTGCCGTATATACTACTCCTCCACAGGACTGTTCATGGTACTCTTCAGCTATATTATACTCATGAATAATAACTTTGGAATATCCTTACTACAAACGAGATCGAATTAGTAAGCTTCTAACTCGAATTCGTAGCTTTATTTCTCCTAATTATAGCTTTCTGATTTGATGATGGGTTGGTTGAACCCAATTTTATGTATCGCTACCACGTCTACTAACTATCGGCATAATGCATATCTACTACGTGCTTGTAATAACTTTAGTGTACATTCGGAGCAGGTCAAATTAGATCTTTTTAACACTTAGGCTTCGTGCTAGGCGTATAATGTCTGTTTGTGTTTTATGAACAATGATGAAATTTGGTAAATATAATACTAATAATATTCTGTATTATTTGCAGTGAATGCTGGTGTATAAATAGTGCGTCATTAATAACTTAATTTGTTGTTATTTGCGAGGACCTATAATTGGCTATTTGTTATTACTATAGTTATTTTTTTGTTTTAAAATTAGCTGTTGGTCTTTCTAATAATATATAAATATAGTAGATTGTTAACCGAGGGTGGAAAGAATCAATTCCCGAGGTATTTAGACGCCCGAGCGCAGCGAGGGCGGCTATAGTCCGAGTAGGAATTGATTCTTTTACCCGAGTTAAACACTGTACTTTTCATTTCGAATATGAGGAAAATAAAACTAGTTGTTTAACAAAAATATTTATTCATAAATAGTTATATATATACCATAAAATTAGAAGTAGCTATTTAAAATTAATTATCATATTAGGACAATTACTGAAATTAAAAGTAACATTCTTGTTTGAAACTATGCTGTTTGATATAATATTACAAATTTGGCTGTTTTGGATATCTGTAAAAGTAGGACACTCTGTTATTTCATCAAACGATGGATTCCATGGCGGATACTCCCTGGAAGTTGTCTGCTGAGGCGAATTGTAGGAGCCTGTAGTTTGCTAGACAGTCCATTAAAATATGTAAGAAATACACTTTCGGAAAACGATTTTATATTCTTCTCTGCTCACCACTTTATAAAATCATTGTATGTATTTATATATCTCTTTTTTAACATTTCTGGCAAAATATTCTCTATAACACAATTTGCCTCGTCTTTAATTGAATCCGGTGTCAACATTTCTGAATTGCTTGAACTCATTTTTAATATTCAAAGTTGGATTGCTCTGTTTTACTTAAAATATTA
The DNA here is from genome assembly GCA_902850365.2 of Chilo suppressalis. NCBI lineage: Eukaryota > Metazoa > Arthropoda > Insecta > Lepidoptera > Crambidae > Chilo > Chilo suppressalis. Next base: position 10,634,280 of record OU963897.1, on the reverse strand, counting down.
TTATTACTATTTTTTTATTCCATCACATAACAGATGCATAACAGTTTAGTATCCCGCCAATTTATGTCGACTTTTTAAATTTAAATATGGAACAGCGTAATTGTTGCGGCTTATTCCGCTCAAAGAAGTTTGTGCTAAGTTCACACTGGCTGTTTAGAAACTCAAATGGCGGCAGCATTTTTTTTTACAAAAAACTTCACGCCTGACAGTAGTTCTATTTTTAAAGTTCATTCCGGCCCTTAGGCGGGGAGTAATTTGTATGAGTTTTTCCCTCTCTAGAGAGGGAAATACAAATTACTTCCCGCCTAAGGGCCGGAATGAACTTTAAAAATAGAACTACTGTCAGGTGTGAAGTTTTATGTAAAAAAAAAATATGATGCCATGTGAGTTTCTAAACAGCCAGTGTGAACTTAGCACAAACTTCTTTGAGCGGAATAAGCCGCAACAATTACGCTGTTCCATATTTAAATTTAAAAAGTCGACATAAATTGGCGGGATACTAAACTGTTATTTGACTGTGACGGAATAAAAAAATATCTTATAAGTAAAACAGAGCAATCTAAATTTAAATATTAAAAATGAGTTTAAGCGATTCAGAAATGTTGACACCGGATTCAATTAAAGACGAGGCAAATTGTGTTATAGAGAATCTTTTGCCAGAAATGTCAAAAGAGGATATATGAATACATACAATGATTTTATAAAGTGGCGAGCAGAGAAGAATATAAAATCGTTTTCCGAAAGTGTATTTCTTACATATTTTAATGGACTGTCTTCTTCACTTCTTCTTCAAACTTCCAGGGAGTATCCGCTATGGAATCCATCGTTTGATGAAATAACATAGTCTCCTACTTTTACAGATATCCAAAACAGCCAAATTTGTAATAGTATATCAAACAGCATAAACATTCCAAACAAGAATGTAATTTTAATTTCACTAATTGTCCTAATATGACAATTAATTTTAAATAGCTACTTCTAATTTTATTGTACCTATATATATACCTATTTATGAACAAATATTTTTGATAAACAACTAGTTTTATTTTCCTCATATTCGAAATGAAAAGTACAGTGTTTAACTCGGATAAAAGAATCAATTCCTACTCGGACTATAGCCGCCCTCGCTGCGCTCGGGCGTCTAAATACCTCGGGAATTGATTCTTTCCACCCTCGTTTAACAATCTACTATTTCACATCCCTGTATCAAATTACAGTAACAACGGGTCTGCCTCACCACAGCAAGGCGCCGAGGGTGGTTCTGATACAGAAGCAATTCGCACTCGCCACCGCCACTGATATGCTCCATTTGCCCAAAAATTATAAACTGTAACGTATATTGTTTTAAACTTTCATGTCACTAACATTATAGCTATTAATGGGATTGTTACCATGTACCTTGTTTTTTATGAGTCTCCGATATTTCGGCACTGTTGCAAGCGCCATGATCACGGAATAACTCAGTTACTGTTGCAAGCACCATGATGGCGCTTACAACAGTGCCGAAATAGCGGAGACTCGTAAATAACAAGGTACAACATGGTAACAAGCCCGTTAATAGATATAACGAAATATAATGAACTGCAACGTATTCCCGTATGCCAATATCAAACTGTTGTTCTATCATCATCAGCCTATTAATGCCCCCACTGCTGGGGCACAGGCCTTTCCTATGATTGGAATTGGGAGACTGGGCCGTGACCCACCATGCGGGCCCAGTGCGGATTGGTGGGTGCTAACGGCTGTAGATACAGCCGAGACCAATGGCTTAACGTAACTTTCGAAGCAAGGAGGAGCTCGAGATATAAAGTTTTTGGTCACCCATCCAATGATCGACCATTGCGAAAGTAGCTTAACTTCGACGATCGCACGCTGAACGCGTTTGCCATCTGCGCCATCGAGCTCCTCAATTGTTCTAAAGACTTTTTGTTGTTCTGTAGACTTCCTCAAAATGCTAATGAATCGTAATTTTTGTCACCAATAATGTGAATGTGCTACACATACTTCTAAAAAACTCTCGTAATATTAAACTACATGCTTACAAGTATTTTCACGTTAATAAGGACTTTTTTTAAGGAAAACGGATCTTTAATTTACGTGTCAGCAACTTCTTTGTATAACTACAACCATCCATATCTAAAGTTTCTATTACGAAACCAAAATAGAGCTTTAAATGCTCTTTTTTCTATTCCTCTTAACAAGTATATAGATATTTGTGTGGCGATACTCAATATTTTTTACATTTGTTAATTTCTGTTCTTTATTAAGTGGTCATGTAGTTTTTGGTGACTACGAGCGAGACGAAGAAGACTGTGGACTTACGAAACAGCAGTTGAAACTGGGTGTTAATTGCGCCAGAGCTTATATAGAGATGCCGATAATCGACATAACACCACATCCAGAGTTTTCCAGGTGATTGATAGCAAAGTTATAACAAAAAATACTTCTAAAGATATTTTTTTGAAATGAAAACTTCTTTAGCGGCGTTGTACACTTTTTTTTTTGTATGAGTAAAAAATGTTATACTCGCGTCATGACACGTGGGCTGATCGCATCACAGGCCAATTGTCCTTATCGTAAGACGAAAACAATAAAATTAGAAAGGTTGTTGACTTTCAATATATTGGACGAAACATAGTAATATTTTATTTTATCGTATCATAGAAGAAAGAAAGAAAGAAAGAAAACATTTAATTTTATAATAATAAGTCTGTATCTAGGACGTCCAGGTGGCAGTTTTATTGCGAAGAAAATGCATTTTTTTACAATAGATGTCGCTAGGTACGCTCAAATGAGAAATTCTGAGATAAACTTTTTAATGTAATATAAATAGTCATGTTTTTGTACGATTGCGCAATAAATAAATATCGTATTCTACCACATAAATGATAGTACTTTTATATTAATAATTAAAGAAATTCGTGCAAAATTATTCCCTAACCATTCCAACAAAAAATGCACAACGTTAATATTCAAGTTTTCACTTCTGCCGGCACTCCCGGAGTGCAACCCGTCGTTTTTTATTTTTGAAGTAATTTACTACTATATGTTTAAACCTAAAGAAAATTTCACTAGACAAAATTCTACTATTCTACCAGGCAGCAGACGGGTCTCAAACCCGCACCCACCGCTGTCCGGGCGGTGGACTGACCATTATGCCGCCGTTATGAGTATTATTATATTAGGGCCGCGGTAGCAAAATGGTCAGTGCATCCGCCCGGCTAGCGGAGGGTGCGGGTTCAAGTCCCGTCTGCTGCCTGGACCGCGTGGATTTTTTTCTAGTAAAACTTCTAAAGATAATCTTAGAAAAACATCCTCTCGGTCCGGGTTTCAGAAGGGATTAGAACCCGCATCTTCCGCTAATTCAGGCAGACGCACTAACCAATTATTCCTAGTACATTTTTTTCTAGTGAAATTTACTTTATATTCAAACATCTAGCAATTAAGCGCAACCATCTTTGGTTAAATGCTTAAAAAATATAAAAAAAGAACTTACTTATTCAATGTACTTTACTAAAGGGCAAAACAAAAAAATGGGTTTTAGTATTCTTCCTACCTTGTATGTTTCTTTGATGTGGTTTTAGTATACGAATTTTTGTTCCTATATTTAAAAGGCTTTGTGCCACTTCATCATTCGTTCATTTGCGTGCAATCGCGTGAAGAAAAAGCATTTACCATGGAACTCCGTTATTATACACATGATAATTCATAAATTAAACCAGATTAAGTATGAAAAGTCTAGTTAAAACGATCGCTAAAATGGCAGTCTCTCGCTTCGGCTATCTTCATTCTGGCCAAAACCCAATCACTGTGACAACTATTCAGGATGAAATAAACAGGGCCCTACCTAACGCCCTGAACAGGGCCAATAAAAACCAGACAATACTCCTGCACTGTCACCCGACACGCACTATGAGGACCGCGGTCCCCCTAGTGCATGCTGAGAGGGCGGTTGTGGTCGAGGCTCCCGTTTCCAAATGGCCGCGCACCCGCCAGGTGTTTGTCCGCGAACGGACCCACCCCGATGAAGATACCCCGGAGCATCAAGGGCATCGAGCGAGCCCCCCCCCCCCCTCCCCCCAGGACAGGCTCGCGGCTCTCGCAGGAGTGAGAGGGAGAGCGTAGTTCTCTCCGCCCCTCTCCTACCCATCTTGGCCCTAAGAAGGGAATTTTGAGCACCTACCTTCAGTGGCAGTGGACTTTATTACCACTTATCAGGTGGAGTAGAGTCATTTGCCTACCTAGCTCACAGAGAGTAAGCAAAAAATCGCTGTTTACGCAACTTATAACTTATTACGCTACATTATGAACAGCGTCCTTGTATCTAAATATGACTTATGTTAAAAAAACCTTTTTTTCAGGTTCGGAGTTGGAAACAGTTTGGCATTAGTCAAATTTCTTCGACCTATGAAATCACGTGAGATAGAATATTTCATTGAATTTTAAACTTTTTAATATTTAAACTTATATTAAAATTCTATATTATGATAAACAGTAACTTAAATTTATGTTTGTAAATTTATTTTTAGAATACATGTTGCCTGTGTGTCTACCTTCAGTAACGGAACGTATGAAGAAGCGAAGAAACAAAATAGTATACATGATTGATTACATTAGTAGTAAGTAAACATCACTATCAGAAAGATACGCATCGTATTCCTATGCTTTTGCTCTACGAAACCTGATCTTTATGTTCTTTATTTTTCATAAAGCTGTGCCGAGAGATTTTGATACGGAGAAAATGGGAAAAAAAACTTTTAAGTTGTATACCCACAAAGACTGCAGAAGACATCGTATGAAATCGGTAAATTACAGATTCTTTTTTTATTTAGTTTATCTAAATAAGAAACATATTAGTTAACATTAAGTACTTTATCATATTGTAAACTGCGAGTGATAGGGGGAAACTACATTCAATTTGAATTTAATATTTTGACTTTGTCGTTGAGTAACATTTTCTAAATCAAGGAGATTAAGAAAATAGGTAAAAAATAAAATCTCTTCACTATCATCACTATTTCAGCCGTATGGCGCCCACTGCTGAGCATAGGTCTCCCCCTAGTATCTCCACGCCTGTATGTCCTGCGCTATTCGCTTCCAGCAGCTTTCCGTGACCTTCTCTAAAATGTTCACAAATAGCGACACTACAATATTATATAATAATTTTAATAAATAATAATAATAATTTTAATAATTTTTTAACTAACTCTGATGACGAAAACAAAATTTATCTGACACGAAGACTTATCTCATTCCAGAGGTTAGGAAGTGAAGGCGTGACCCATGTCTTATGCAGCTCAGGTTGCGGGGTCCGGCCTGGCTCGCCCATCATAAGTCACTCCTCCGAAGGCACGTTCGAAGTGATCGGACTGACAGCAGGCGGCGCCGCCTGCTCCCGTCGCTCCATGCGTCACAGGCTGAACACGGAGCCACCACTCTACATAGACGTCTACCCTTACGTCACTTGGATTATCAACGTCATCACCGCACACATGCTGCCACGGCCCTATTCACATAACTTCAAATTAGTCGATGGTGGACCAAGTAAGTTTGTTATAGAGATTACCTACATTGACTTATTATTCATCGTATTATTGGATAAGTCCGAACACCGAGCCACCACTTTACATAGACCCTTACGTCGCTTGGATTATTAACGTCATCACCGCACACATGCTGCCACAGCCCTATTCACATAACTTCAAATTAGTCGATGGTGGACCAAGTCAGTTTGTTATAGAGATTACCTACATTGACTTATTATTCATCGTATTATTGAATAAGTCCGAACACCGAGCCACCACTTTACATAGACCCTTACGTCGCTTGGATTATTAACGTCATCACCGCATACATGCTGCCACGCCTTTATTCGCATAATTCAAATTTGTCGATGGTGAACCAAGTAAGTTGGATATTAAAATTATCTTGACTTGACTGACTATCTAGTATTGGATAAGTCAGGCGGTGAACACCGAGCCAACACTTTACATAGACGTCTACCCTTACGTCACTTGGCTTATAAACGTCATCACTGCACACACGCTGCCGCGTCCCTATTCGCATAACTTCAAATTAGTCGATGGTGAACCAAGTAAGTTGGATATTGAAATTACCTAGACTTATTATTCTTCCTAGTATTGGATAAGTCAAGCGGTGAACACCGAGCCAACACTTTACATAGACGTCTACCCTTACGTCACTTGGATAATAAACGATAATAAACACATGCTGCAGCGCTCCTATTCTCATAACTTCAAATTAGTCGATGGTGGACCAAGTATTTTGGATACAGAGATTAGCTTGACTTATTATTTTTCGTATAATTGTATCTATCCAGGCGGTGAACACTGATCCACCTCTTTACATAGACTCGTCTTTCGTCGCTTGGATTATTAATATCATCACCGCACCCGATTACGGATCTATAAAAGTTCATTCTTGGGGTACAGGTCATTTAAACCCTGCGAGCAGCTCCATTTCGTTTAAGTAAGAACTGCGCCGTTAGGTATACGTGCTAACTTCACAGCCGCCATTAAGTTGGAATCGCACTTCACTAATGCTTTGTAAAAGTTGTCTATTCTTCTCCTTATAAATAGGCATGGCAGTCAACGGAGGTAATTACTTGAGAGCCAGGAAACTCCAAAAGGCTGGATGGAAAGCTCGTACCTACGTGAGTGGCAATTATTGCTTCAAAAGCGGTAAAGCTCAAAGACACACAGCGTTCTTTTATTCCGAGCAGTTTGAAGTCAAAGCTAATCCACCTGCAAAACTGAACATCTTTATGAAGGTATGTCAACTGTTTTTTGGTCAATTACTCCCAACAACATCATAAAAAAAACATTATAATAGTTATATTTTTATTTTTTAAACAATTAACTGCTAGATGTTTAAATTGTGTTGGATGTACCACTTAAATCAATGCTTTGAATATCAAAAAATGGTGATCTCAACTAATGCTTTAACATATACTCCTTCTATAAATTTCTTGTCTTAGTCTCCTTTTATCAAAAGTCTTTCCTCTACATATAAATGCAATATAAGAACTTTGTCATCAGATATCGGCTGGCATCGAATGTACAATTACTTGCGCAAGAGTGCTCTTACCAAACAGATTATCCACCCCAGATATTCACGGTGTTGGAGGTTATAACATTTCCGTTGAATTTGACACCGAGTGGTTCCCTTACGCGTTCTATTTCTCACTGGGTCTCTCAGGCAAGAACACCACCGAAAAAGACTTTAACAAATGGATCGAGGAGAGAAAACCTGGTTTTTGGAAGAAATAAAGTCATTGGCACAAATACGAGTACTTATTTAATCGGTCGAAGTAAATAATAATTAAATAATTAGTTTCAATGAAGTTTTGGTTGCATATTTTTTATATTTACATCTATACTATTATATAAAGAGAGAAAAGGATACACTGACAGACTGACTCATCAACGCACAGCCGGAACGGCTAGACCTAGAAAGATGAAATTTGGACAGTAGGTTCCTATTATAGCCTAGACAAGTAATAAGATGGGATTTTTTTTAATTTAGTCTCTTAAGCGTGAAATTTGCAAAAACTTTTGTTCGTAAAATCTTATCCCTTGGACCTATTCACTGCAAATTTTATATAAACATTATTGATTAGATGAACACTAAGCCAGTTGCATAAAATTTTTACAACTATCCTCAAAAATTACAAAATTTCGTTTCCAAGTTTGAATGGGAGATCATCTAAAAGTCTATAAGATTGATTAAAATTTTGCACAACTACTCTGTATAAAATAAAATGCTATCTGTGTTTTCATTACAACAAAGATATAGCATGTTGAAGTTTTAAATAGTGTGTCAACGCACGCCAGCACTTTTGGTCGTAGAGACATGATATTTAGTAAATAGGTTGTTTAAATGACGTAGGCATCAAGCGAGAAAGGATTTTTGAATATTGCACAGTGAATTGATTGGTGATATAGGGGTACAAAGTTTGTATAGGAAAACGAGTTTGGCTAGCTCTACAGCTTTGAAACTTGGTTTAGATAAACTAAACTGTGTGTGTGTATTCGTGTTTCATATTTTTTTAAAATTTAATCTCTACGAGGGGAAATAAGGATGGCAAGTTATCTTTAAAATATATTCAGCAAAGCTCTAATATATTACTACTAGTTGCGCCCCGCACGGGAATGAGACTACGGGTGCCAAATCCTGTTTCTTAAACCACTTAACTGATTTTCAAAACAAAATCTTCAATTATTATAGCTATTAACGGGATTGTTACCATGTATCTTGTTTTTTATGAGTCTCCGATATTTCGGATTTTATATTTAAAACAAAATCTTCAATGTTTGAAACTGTAGAAGGATACTTACAACTTTTGTTCTGTTAATTCCACAGACACAGGATCTCCAAGGGTAATAGTATTTAATACACCCGGGTGAAGCCGGGACGGGTCGCTAGTAACTTAATAATTGAGGCATTGCAGCAGCTTTATGGTTATATTGTGTTCCTTAAAGTTAAGTCCAGACGAAGTGAAATATCACATTTTATACGTGTCTACAGCTATGAGATTTTGTTTTTATTTACAGTTTGAAGACTAGAAATGCAAGGAATGTCAAAGAACTTTAAAGTTAAATGTATTGGGATAGGGTACAATGACACTTAAGTTATCGGAATAAATTACTTTTAGCAATAGATCACTGCGAGAAATTACAGACTTGATTGATATATAATTCTATAAATATACACGCTTAATATTATTGTCTACTTAAATTCACAAGGTTTTATGTTACTCATAGAATCTTTTCTTAATTTTAACTTATGCTGATTCGACAGATATTGTGTCTTCATCGTTTAAGCCTTGATCTTGGTTCGAGGCACCTGGAAAGCTTGATGGTGGGGAAGGTGATGGTCCAGGGAATTGCGGAAATTGAGGGCTGGAAGGAAGCTGTGGGAAACCGGGTAAAGAACCTTGAGGGTATTGAGGGGTTTGTGGGAAAGAGGGAGAACCTCCTCCTATTTGGGGTATTTGAGGGAAATTTGGGAACGATGGTGGTGATGGTTGGGGTGCAGAAGGTTGTGATGCTGGGGCTTCAACGGCGGGTTGAGAGTCTTGCTGTTGCCCTTGTTGTTGTTGAGGGTATTCTGCGGAATCGACAACGGCACTGTCGGAGTCACTTGCTGGACTTTCTGGAGCACTCGGTGATGCTGGTCCACTAGGGTTTCCAGATGGGATTCCAGCGGGAATGCCAGACGGGTAGCTTGGTAGACTTCCGATTGGAAGCTCAGGAGCGAGTGGACTCAGTGATGGATACAGGACACTGCTCGATGGGAAGTAAGATGCACTGGTGATTGGATAGTAAGCTTGCTGAACAGGAGTAAAGCTGCTCACTTGTGGTATTCCGAACGCAAAATTGGGGTGGTATCCGAATGAGTACGGCACTGGTAACTGTGAAAAAAAACTGCATTTACCTCCGAAAATTTTTTTCTCACATTTTAGTCTGGAGTAAGCTAGGTACTACTTATACCAAATAACTGATATAATAGAAGCATAATAAAATATAAAAACATAGCTCATAGCATTTGTGCTCTTCATATAAATAAATGTTTATATTTCAAATCCAGGACTTTATTCAATTTTAATTATCTTAACCTTATTTATTTTATCTTACAATCCTCACAATACACTGTACTTAGCATAAAAGAGTGCAGCGTTTCGATTTAAACTATTGATATGATCTTGGAATACTAGCTATGTACTACCATGTATAATTATACCCGTAGTCCTAGGACAAGGACGATCGTACTCACCGAGTTTATGTACTGCGTGGTGGAGTACGCGACGGTATTCGTCTGCGGCGGTAAGACAGTCCTCAGTACTGGGGAGCTGATGATCCCGCCTGGCCAGGCCACCGAGCCACCGTACACACACCCCGCCACACACAGCAACACCGCCAGCACCTTACAGAGACGCCATTTCATTCAATTTATGGTCTAAATCATTTATTACATCCAGACAGTGGATCTGGTGCGCAAAATAGAAACGTATATCGGCTCAAGTTTTTAGTAGATGTGATTAATATTTCAATCTTGTTTCTAAGAAAGTAACCAGTGGTGTACCCTTGAAATTGGTAACAGCGCCACAGTGGACGTAACGAGAATAAAAAAGATACCATACAAAACTTCTTAATATTTGACGCGTATCGAGATCGAATTCAAGAAGAAGAATTCAAGAATTAGATGTTGATTCCTGAGGGTAGAGTAATGTTTAAAATGATATATAAACATTTGAATGACGAGTTCTAGACCGACTATAGTTTTTACTTTTGAAGTAGGCTTTCTGTTACCAACACTTGTAAATCGAACAACTAAGCTGACATAAATCAATTATGTAATGTCAGAAACGTTTTCATTATGTATGTGTATGATCCAAGTGATCATACTTATTGATAAAAAGCCTTAAAAACATATTATTAAAAATAACACTCCGCCTTTGCTAGATCAAGAATAAAAGATAAAATGCACAACACATTAGCTTCATTTCACCCGTAAAAAGAAACAGTATTTAAGATACAGTTTATGAATATAACTGTTATTTCGAATGTTCATAATTAATTAAAAAACGTAGAAAACGAAATACTTTGTTTTTTATATTACAAATTTATCAAACCAGCGTTCTTCCAGCCACGAATGAAGCTATTTCGTGCACTTTAATTAATTCAGAAATAACATCTAAGCTTTTATGACCGCTTTGGAAATATTACACTTCGTTATCCGAATCCACCACAATTTTTGCATAAAAACATATTAAAATTTGTTTTGAAACATATATTATGTTTAAACAAATTATCTAAAATATCACTATTACTTTTCACAACATCACTTAAACAACACACTACAAAAAGAAGAATCCAAACCAGATCTACAAGAAACTTTAGAACTTTTAGTGCTAAGAAATGCAAATTGCAACTAAGTATTATTTTAAGAATACATTATTAAGATTTCGAAGGTGCTTTACCTTCATGTCCGACACAGGATCTAGATCGGTATAATACACAACATTATTACGACGACGCCTTTTATATATCAAGTGTCTCTCCACCCACAACCGATGCAAGAAAGTAACTGGATATGCCTGCGACCAAACTAAAAAAATGTTCTGGAATCAGAATAAGTTAATGATTTCAAATAGATAAAATAACAATACACAGTGGGATATATAGCAAGTATTATATAATAAAGATAAAAATTAATGAAACATGTCTACTTAAATTCCATATTCGTGGGATAAGTGAAGCAAAAAAGTGCAACACTAGGGGACAGATAGATAATAGCAGCAACAATCTAAAAATGCTCTTCGAAGTAATGTTCTTTTGTTTTTCTACGAATTGGGATTATTCTATAGTATTTAAATATTAAGGAAAAAAAAATATGCAGGAACATTCAAAAAAGTTAATGAATTCCGCAACTATATACTTACGTGTATACTACATAACAAATTAAAATTCACCAACATCGCCTGCCTTGTATTTTATTTGAAGACAATTGCAATTTGTTTTCCTTTCTCTTCTCTACAATCTCCATCAGCTGTTATGTCTACATCTACATTTTTATTTAACTATAGGCAGTTATTTAAAAAGAAACATACACGACAAAAAAAAGAATGTCCTTAAAATTGTTTTGAATCGGAAAAATACGTTTTAAGTAACATATTATCAAACTATACAATTTATTGATATTTTTTTGGTAGCCGTAAAACAAAGAATCAAATACAAGCTAACAATTATTTATCAATATTTTTATATATTATTTTGCAAATAAATGTCTGAAATATCAATAAAATATATTGAAATCTATAGTTATTCGATATTAAGTTATGAAAAAGATAAAAAATCTCTATCGCAAATATGAAAAATATACTGTTCATATCCAGATATTATAGATCTTGAGCATGTCTCAATGAAGGTGGATCTAGTTCAACCTTCGATTTTAATAAATTTGTTTGTACCGATTTTCTTTCGCTTTAATTGATCACTCATCCAGAAAAATAACTACCATACCAGAACACAAGGTGCAACTGCTGACTGATTTTGTATGATAATCTTATTTAAATCTACATAGTTTAATACTGTTCAAGACGAGCACAGCATATCAATGCGCTATTAACTTAGGTTATTCTTTAAGAAAATAGGAATAAATGCAATAAATTACTAGTGCTCCGTTTTTATTAGCACGACCTTTGACAGATCCGTATTCGTATGGCAACCGTTAAAGTTTCTATTGAAACTAAGCAACGCACCTACCGGACGTAAGAACAAACTGAGTTTTTCAGAGAGACTTTGACATGGCGATACGAATACTTCGTCGCTAGTTGTTCGCGCTTGGGGTACTGAACTAAGAGAAGAAATAAATGCAATAAATACACGAAGTTAAGAGAAATGAGATATTAATGCGTCAACAGTTGTTTACACTTTAATCCTAACAGTATCTGCTTAAAAGAATTGCTGTGATACTGTTTTAACCTAGGCCAGTTATACAATCTCCAGTTTGGTTGGTATTGTGGTTGACATGATTATTTTTTAATTTCCCGTCCCACCTTTAGCCTGGGATCCTTTAAAAGAGGCGTGATGCAGGAATATGCAGGCTGGCCATGTGAGAATTGCTGGTGTAGCAAGTAGACGTGCTGAACCAGCTATATTTGCGTCTGAATTCCACCGTCACTTTACATCAGGTACGATGAGATCATTTTGTCTGACTTATATAGGTATATAAAAAACGCTTACCGGGATCTTAGAGATAAGGAGCTTTTAACATTAACCTATTGCTTTAACATTTGAAGCTTTTGCAGCTGGGCCAGTGAATAAGTAAGTCGTTTTATTTATATCTTCATAAACCTTATACAAGTTATTGATGAGCTTAATAAAACTAAAAACATATTATAAATTACTTAAGCTTATAATTAAAACACTGAAGCAAACTATTGAATTTTGTATTATTTTACCCACTAGTACCAAAGCTCTTGAATGACTTAAATCAAAACAAAATCATATTTACTATATTGACAAAGATGGTGTGAATTTTTAAAGAAAGAGAACTATTAAACAATATGATAATATGTGGCTCTAAGTTCTTTTAAATTAAGTTCGTTTGTCAATATACTTAGTTTTCAAATCATTATATAGCACAGCCGAAATCATATGACTTTTGCATTGATAATATTAAATACAGGGTTTATACCTATCTTCACCAATATTTAATTTTTACACGATATTGTAAGATACAGAAATCTATATTTCTTTAATAATTTGTTATAATTGAGTACAACAATGATATTAAATTCGTGAAAGGTTGCCGGTTTTTTATGTGAATCAAATATAAACGACCAAAATGAGTTTATATAAGCTGATTTGACGGAATTAAGATACCTAAATATTCTTGATTTCTATTACATTTATAAAAATAATAGTGGCACTATTTATTTTTTTCTTCTTGAAGGTGACATCGTGTGCTATCTGTATTATAATATATTTAAAACAAGACTTCTGTATAATATTGGATGATACTGCAATTGACATCTTCATAATAATTAAAGAAAAACAAATCTAATTTCATCCTAATTTAAATTGCTTTAAAAAATTTACTCTTGGCTATTTAATAGCCCTCAATAAAACTTCAGCTTCTGCAAGGCAATATTATCTCCCATTTTGCTTTTTTTTCACCTTGCTTTCCAAAAGACTAGGCTGATCTAGCAGACAAGCTGAAGAAATAGTTAAGGTTATAAAACACTTCTGCAAGAAAAAGACGGTTTGTTGAGGTGGAGAGATACCACCTCAAAAAACCGATAATGGCCATTTAGCCTGATCTTGAACTGGGGACTACCTTCCTTCTTCTTCTAGTTCGTTCTTACTCTTCGGTGGAGCTAACATCTGGCCAATTCTATCTTTAAAGAGAAGGACAACCGGTTTTGGAACTGATTCATGCCAAGGGCAGGTGCCTCCTACAGTATTTTTTACCCATAGGTTTCTTATCATCTGTACTATAACTCGAGCTAATTTTAATGTACCCATTTCAGCGGCCTCCTCGAATTTACCTGCAAAAATCCAAAATGTAACAATGGCCTTAACATGATTTCATTTATTCAATTGTATTACATATAACATACATTACACACAGCTACCGATTTTTTTTTTCTAGAGAGAGTGCTCTCCTATGTAAGATAAATATTTTCCCAGGCAAATACCGGTTTGTTATAATTTTTCTAATAAGTATTATCTTATCTGACATATTTAATGCTATCGCGCATTTGATTCTTTGTCTAGGAGAAAATTTAATAATCATGTTAATATAAAAGATATGCAGGAATTATATATAAAAAAACAAGCTAAAAAATAGGTTAAAAATTGGTGTGGTTTTATTAAACCACGATGCAAGTGAAACTTCCTCATCAGCTGAGAATTGAACCCAGGGCGACCGCTTAGCAGGCAAGCTTTCTACTACTAAACCACCGATGCTTGGTGACAAAATCATCGTTTATAATATTTAAAATGTAATGCGGCGTGCTAAAATAGAACGAAAAAAATGTTTGAAATAAAAGTTTCACTCAACAAAATATTTTCTTACCGGAGCTCTGTCTTTTCACCCGTCGCACATTGTGGGTTATAGTAGAATTAGCTACATTGATGGCAGCCTCACGATTTTCGGATTGCACTGCCTAATATAGAACAAGATTTAATAGGTATCATTGCTATGTTTTATTGTCCATGCATTTAACTACGCTACATTTTTATATGTAAGAATTTGGTTTAGAGTAAACGAACTTGCACTCATCATCTTCGTCATCCTACAAATATTATAAATGTGAAAGTTTGTATGTTTGGTACCCAATCACGCAAAAACTACTGAACGGATTTGAATGAAAATTGGTACGCATATAGTTATATAAAACCTTAATTTGTATGACCTGGATTGAGACATAGGATACTTTTCCTGTGGGGTTCTCAGAACTGGAAAAGGCGGACGTAGTCGCGTGTGGTCACTAGTAGGGGAATGCGTCGACTATAGTTGAATTATTATAATAATTTTTTACACCATATTATTCTATTAATACGAACCTTATCTATTCTAAATTCACCATCCACGAATACCGAAACTGAATCAATTCCATACATCACAAATAAAATATTAAATATCACTACAGATCTAACTATTCCAGAAAAAAATTCCATATTTGAATAATAAATCTAGTCTTCAAGTATAATAAACACAGCTATTTCTTCACACCGGGCAATTTATAGAACAATTAAAATGATCTTACAGCCAATTTATAACATACGCTTCTGTAAACAAATATTGTTAGAATGGTTGTGAAAATATTTACTTACACATCATAAATATTGTTCTCTACATAGCTAGAAAATGTTATTTTAGTGTGCAATCGTAAGTATTGGTTATATTCAAATGGTGAACATACGCTTTCTTCATACTGCAATATACTATTATACACCTTTGCGTTAGCATGTATGTATTAACTTTTTATGAAGTGTAAATTATTTATAGATGATAAATGATAAGGCAATAATATAACAACTTGATCAAAGTAAACAAAATGTAATTTTAATATATTCAGGAAAATAAAATGAAAGATATCAGAAAGAATGTCAGTTAAGGAAACACTGTCAGAAGTCATAGTGCTAATAGTTTAGGTAAATCATAGAGATGAAGAGGTTGATATACTATCTCTTCACAGTATTTTTTGTGGCAGATAAAGGTAGCTTTCCAATTACAGCATTATAGCGCATTATGCGGCATAATGCTTAACGTTGAGTGTTTCAACTACAGCAACGCTTCGCACAATCGAGCACTCTCAAAAGTAATGCTTTCGTGTGATGCGTGCTATCGTACCAACTCAGAGACAGAAAATTAACAAGTGTTTTTTCTTTAAGTTGGCATTGATCGAAATGTTTTATTTATATGTTATCGTTAGTAATATTATTTATTTTTGAAAAATTATTAAAACTTTCGTTTCATTATAGTTTTTTTTTAAATAATCAAAGTTAATTCAAACTGTGTTAAAAAATTAAATATAAATATGGATGAAGGTACAAACATGGCTTTTTTTTCAACACTGAACTTAGCGCACTCTGCTGGTGCATTTGAAAACTAATTCACGTTCCAATTAAGCATCAGCATAATTCGGCATTGTGCGCCACTGAGTCGCATTATGCTCTGTAATTGGGAAACCACCATAATCAGTTGCAAGTACTACTAAAATTATAAATTCATAAGTTCCTATTAGCAAAAAGGACCGAATAGATATGAATATTTGCATACGTATAGTTTTCTTCAGATATAAAAGTATAGCAGTTTAATCCTTAATATAAAATTTATCACCTGAATTAAGACAAAGATTGAAGATAGATGAATGATTGGTCTCGCTTCACATCGTACCAATCATTCATCTATGGACAAAACATACGAGCTATTCCAATAATTAAAGAGAAAAAAACTAACATATTAAGCTCGGGTCACGAGCTTGTCCGAGGCGAGGCGATTACGTTACGATTTCGATTAGTGTGCGTGCGAACTGCTTTAGTTGATATGGTGATAGTATGTGATGATATTGTTTATTCGGTAAATTTTCCCCAGGGATTTTGAAATTCGCAAAATTAGCTATGACAAAATCAAAGTCGATACATACACAGACTAAGTAGGTACATTATTACCGTAATTATGAAAGAAACGCAGAAAAAGACATTTATTATTGTGATTTAGTAATTAGATTTAAGTATGTAGTAACAATGAGAAGTAGCATCTAAATGCATTTTTTTTTAATTGCTTTTACAAAGTATTTTTTATATATTTTTTCTCCAGTAGATAGGCACACCTGCAATAACAGTTCACTTTCATAACGTATCTGCAGTAGTTTTTAGGCAACATCGGTACTCCAAAGAAGGTTGCTCTACATCTGTAACGACAATCAGTTGACATTTAAAATATAATGCTCCTCTGACATTTAGTAACGATAACGCCAGTCCACTTATCTATATTAGATATTTTCTTATATATTATTTCAAGAAATTAATAATTACCTACCTAACTTACTTAGCTCGTTATGTAATGAACCTATATCTTCATCCACCTTATTCCAAAACATGGGCTAAAGTTAGTCATGGTTTAAACCTAATTCTGTCTCTGTCTTCTTTTTAGCAAACAAAAGTGACAGCATCAGCTCAAAACCAGGTTTAACTTGTAGTCAACATTTTGTAATAATCTGAAAATTAAGTCGCGCAATGGTGTCGCTCAGTACTGACATTACAGTATTAAAACTTCTCTTACAAATTTAATAAACCAGGTGTTTTTGAAAGAATTAACTGTCGTCAAAATGTTTTCGAAATAAAATAAAGATTATGGAGATTGTGTTGTTACTATTTATTTACATAACACGCCGAAATAATGACCGAAAGTAAGAAATTCAAACATGGTCAAGTTAAGAGGATAAACAAAATGGCGATCGACCATATGTACTTTCAGTAGCGTAGACATAGTCGGTTAAATCAGGTTTATCGGCGTAGGACGTCCCACGACTTTGCTACTGGGGGGGTTTAGTTTTAACAGTGACAGTGAGTTTGTATTTGATACACACTCTGTATCTCAGCTATCATTAAAATTTCAATAAAAAAACGAGCGAGCCATTCAGTGGTCGCGTATGATGTGTAACATTTGAAACCTCACCTTATTTTAGTAAAAAAAGAAATAAAACCTACTACAAAAGGAATAAGCCATTTGAACATTATGTTCTAAAATCAAATCAATTAGCGCGCGCTTTCGCGACTTCCTGTTACACACTTCCGTCCCATTTCACGAAATCACTCCCACAAATTGCAGAAAAGCGAGAGGAAAGATGTTACACATCAAAAACTGCGGGGCTACTCCATGTTTTATTCCGAGTTCGATAATCAAAGTATGGTGCTGTGGATCAAGTAAATAAGCCATCGTGGTACTGGCCATTACCTAAATACAGAAAAAAAATGTTCAGCCGACAGTGGCTGTCATTTTCACCACTGTCAAAAATTCATATCAAAAACACTGTTTCATGTGAACATTGGTAATTAAAATCAAAATGAAATGCAGTATCTTTTTTGTAAAGACTATTTTATTCGTATAAGTCAATTTTATATTATTTGTGCCCAATGAATCAGAAATGTCAGGTGACTAATACATTTTTCTGACAAGACTGTTACATCTGAAGAAATGTGTGAATTATCTTTATTGTTCAATTAATAAAAGAGGTATCTTTTGTTTCAACAGCTACTGATTCATCGGTGCAAACTCAAGAATCCAAAAAGTCTAAAACAAAAAGTAAGCTCCAAGTTATTTACTGAACTTTATCTTAATAATACTAAAGTAGTATTTGTTATGAACAGCAATATTGTGTCAAACCGTGAAAATACCGAAATCAGCATTCTACTATGTAGATTCGCTTAAGAAACGGCTTAATTGTACAAAACGGATTTTCAGTCTAAAGCGAACCCTAAAATTTTCATAATTTACTCATTATTTTATTATACTTAATAACCTATAATTGCATTATAACAATATCATTTTATCACTTAAAAACTAATTTAATTAAAATTACATAATACGGACAGTTATCGATACCATATTCATCTCCCTAGTGCTTTAGGACCACATGTACATAGTGGTATACCGTGGTCTAACCAGGACAAATCGGTGGGACCACGGGCCCAAAAAAAATTGCTTCCCCAGACAGGAACTCCGACTAACCGAACATTATATAGTCTGGTAAGCCCTTTATCTTAATGGTATCTTTTTTTTCTTTTGAACATTAAATATTACTGCTTTAATTATGATTTCCATCCATTTGAATTGATCCTTAAAATGCCCATAAATTGAGACAACCAAATTTTTATTTATTTACGATTGGCAAAATTTTATATAAATTTTGATTTTATAACAAAGTTATCAATATCACTAATTCAGTCAGGACAGTATTATCCAAGATCGCGTCCAAAACAAAATAGTTGATGATATACTACAGTAAGTAAAGTATTTGTTATGCTAAGGCGTACGACAGTACTATTAACGAAAACGACTGAATCGCTCTCTTGTAAGGACAAAATTATATCTTTCTTATTTTTAGCTTTATGATATGGTCATAAGACATTATCACATCGGTAAGTGCACATAGCAACCAATATAATTACTTAAATTACACCTTTCTATAGTATAAACGAAACATATAACAAAACAAGTCGAGTGTAACTGGCTATCACTCTAGCACCCATGCGCTACGAATTGCACACGCGAGTATCGAACCAAGCTTTCGTCGAGAGAGCTCTGACGATTTTTGCTGACAGAAGGTTACAATGTTGTTGCTTAATATTACCAAGAATAGCGAGATCAAGAGTAAAAAACGTTGCCAATGAAAGTCTGTCAATCGTAGAAAAGATCGTTACTGATTATTATTTGTGAATGAGGGAGTAAGACTAGTTACTGTCTAAACTTGTACTGTGTAGGTTTCCCGACGCGCCGCCCCCGCATGCTTCGCATTTCCTTTCAGCCCGGGAACGATTAGTCGGCTGCCGGCCGCCGCGTGGCGCTGTGCACACACGCAGCTCGTTCCGCTTACATACCGCTCACATGGACACGACACTGTTTGTTTACAATATCGATAACCACAGGACACCACGCACGCACACACGTACGTCAAACCTTCGCTTTGTGTGGCTTTTTCCATTTTATTTTCTTTTGTAAATCAGACTCTCATGCCTTTACTAAAAGTAACCATAAACACGTAGTCATATTTTGGCCCACATTCGGCTATGCAGTTTCCGATATCGTTAGGCATTGCACGTCGAAAATACGTAACGAAGCTTTTGCTTGAGCATTTCCTTGACATTATCTACCTGTGATTAGGATGTGAAATGCTTTTCGTCTTTGATTACATTGAATAACAACACAAACTTATTAAATGAACATAAAATAAGTTGCAGTTTCAAGACACACAGTATTTATCAGTCGATCATCGGTCATCCAAAAAGTTCATTAACTCCATATTTGGCATAACCAAAAGTCCGGATACTGTGAGTGTATTCTCAAAAAGATCTGAGATTTGTAAACATTTAACTTGTTGGCTGTTCAGGATAGTTGTTATATAGTTATTATTGTTTTGTGTAGAGTATTGCATGGCGGACGACACGGCGACGGACTGCCTGTTCGAGCGGCTCCGGCTGCACCAGCAGCGTGCTCCAGACGCCACTGAGGTAGCCCGCGCGATCACCGCCCGCATCAACTCGCGGCTCACTTCACACGGTCAGTACTCACCTATACAACTACACTTGCTACACTTAAAGCTATGGTTGTCAATAAACCGGTTGGAAATCAATATCCGTGATTTGAAACCGTTATGTCCAATGAAAACTGTTTAAATCCAAATTATTTCATTTAACTTTAACATTTAAAACCGGTTTATTTACAAGCTATCTTTACGTTTATAGTCAATGAAAAGCTTTTGTTAATATTCGTCATTTTGTTTTTCTTGGCAAATAAATATTATTATGAACTTATGTTCAATTTTGATTATTAGTGAATGTTCAGAAATAATTTTAATTTAGTAAATAACAATAAATAGTTAATGAATGTATTATGTACAATATGAGTCTTTGTTGCTTCAAATAAATAAATATATAATAGGTATAGTAGGTAGGTATATATTATGTGTAAATCTATTCAAAACCATTTTGATGCAATAGAATGGTTAGCTATAAATAATATAAATATTTGCACAAAAATTGTTAAATACAGTGTGGAACTTGAATAGTTTTTAATTTTTATAACTCCTACTATTCAGTAGAACACAGATAATAAAAACAGACGGTGTCATGAGTATGAGTCTCGCTTATGCTTAAAATATCGAGTCAGTTGACGCTATCACGACTGTGATAAGAGATCAATTTTGTGACTAATATTTCACAGATAATAAATGATTCTAAATCCCACACCACCAATGTGAGTAATAGAAAAATCTGATATTGCAAAAATTTTTACAAAACATAATTTCTATCCATGATATCCATATCATATATTTTAAAATATCAGCTTTATTGACAATATCGATCAGAATAGCAAAAAATAATAAAAGACTTCATTTGTTGTTCGTAAATTATCAATAACGATGTGTCTTTCATAGACATAAACGAACTCTTTTTTTTTTCTTCTTTGGGGCTGGACGGGAATATTATAATAACAATATTTTTCTATTTATCGAGAGTATAGGAAATACGACGGACGATCTGACAACAAAGTGATCCTATAGGAATTAGGATTTTGGAATGAAGTTCTTTTTCGAACGGTTTAGCGGATGGAGGATTGGCGAAAATTTCCCGTCACATCCTATCGAAGCACCAACTGGCAGCTGGGCGGTTAGTAGATGGACAGCGAGGTGGGCGACCTCTGACGGTTTGGGTTGTGGACTTGCTTTAAAGAGTTTTGTTTGGTGAATGATGGACCGGGAGCCGTGTCGATGGACCGGGAGCGCCCGCACTGGGCACACTCGGCACTGGGCCCATTCTGCACTAGGCTTATTCCCTACTGGGCCCATTCCCACTGGGTCCATTCCACACGAGGCCCATTCAGCACTGGGACCATTTCACACACGAGAGATCGGGCCATGACTCGCCACGCGGGCCCAGAGCGGATTTGTGAGTGGTATATATATTTTTTTTATCATCATCTATTCGAAGAGAGCTACTTTGTTCTCTGTTTACTGGGACAAAAATGGTCCAGGGACCAAAATGGCGTTTTAATCCCTAGGAGCCAAAGGTGATTTGAATTTGGAATTTTGTTAGTAAAAGTTCCAATTACCAAAGAGAAAAATCAAGAACGTTTTATGAACAGGTCACAGTAAAGCCGCGCGTTCGCCAAATTAAATAAAAAAGTTTAGGAAAAAGCGCGAAATACATTACGCCTTCTTTTATTGAGAGTATTTCTCGTCGTGTAATGAGAATGAAAGTATGCTTAAAATCTGATAGTTTATCTACACTAATTTTGTAATATTCGAATTACGAATGTAAAGATGGTTTTATAAAGAAGACCTGTATAATCGTGGTACATACATGAAATTAAAATAAAACTAATAAAATAACAGTACCGCTAACTATATCGTAAAATAACTTTTTATACATTACAATACACTTTTATTTTTAATTAAAAGGACAATGGGCAAAACGCACCCAGCTCCGCCAACAATGTAATTAGTATGAATCGATAGATCTATGAAAAACTAGCCTTTTTATTATGGCACCAAAAAAAAATAACCTGGGGGTCAAAAGATATACACCTGGGTATGTTCTATATTAGGGGTTAAGGTTTCCGCACATAGTCCTTATAGACGACCTTTGTGTGTAAGTCATGGGGACCGGTTACACACGGGCATATTTAAATAGCTCCTTATAGAGAAGCTCGATGGCGCAGGTGGTTAGCGCGTTCGGTTGCGATCGTTGAAGTTAAGCAACTTCCGCAGTGGTCGGTCATTGGATGGGTGACCAAAAACATCTATCTCGAGTTCCTCCGTGCTTCGGAAGGCACGTTAAGCCGTTGGTCCCGGCTGCATCTGCAGTCGTTAGCACCCGTCAATCCGCACTGGGCCCGCGTGGTGGGTCATGGCCCAATCTCCCTATTTCATCCATAGGGAAGGCCTGTGCCCCAGCAGTGGGGACATTAATAGGCTGATGATGATGATATTTAAATAGCTAAAGAAATTCATTCAATATCAATAGTACATTCGATTTATAATATTAGCAATAATAAGTGAGTGAATCATATCTTACTGTACAACCAGATACAAAATACTAAACAACAAAGCCTACCGACTATCCTGCTTGTTTGCTGCTTGCACTTATTGAGACTCCTCAAAACGTCTAACAGGGTATGGGGGTTGAAGGATGTGATATTGCAGTTGCCGTTGCAACTAGTCTACTCGTATGCAGTCCTATGTCTTACATTTTGTGCGCTCCCTGTTATTTCATTGATATTTAACTAACACGCTTTAGAAATAGGAACACGATTATCATCGCGTACGTCATTATAATCGTACGAGCTAATAAAAAATCTATGGATCAATTTAAATGCTCGTACTCAGCACACAAACATCTGCCCCCACCAGGATTCGAACCCGGGACCTCTCGAGCCAGCGACACCATGAAACCCGGCGTTCGTAAAATTGTTCGTAAATTATCAATAACGATGTGTCTTTCATAGACATAAACGAACTCCTTTTTTTTTCTTCTTTGGGACTGGACGGGAATATTATAATAACAATATTTTTCTATTTATCGAGAGTATAGGAAATACGACGGACGATCTGACAACAAAGTGATCCTATAGGAATTAGGATTTTGGAATGAAGTTCTTTTTCGAACGGTTTAGCGGATGGAGGATAGGCGAAAATTTTCCGTCACAACCTATCGAAGCACCAACTGGCAGCTGGGCGGTTAGTAGATGGACAGCGAGGTGGGCGACCTCTGACGGTTTGGGTTGTGGACTTGCTTTAAAGAGTTTTGTTTGGTGAATGATGGACCGGGAGCCGTGTCGATGGACCGGGAGCGCCCGCACTGGGCACACTCGGCACTGGGCCCATTCTGCACTAGGCTTATTCCCTACTGGGCCCATTCCCACTGGGTCCATTCCACACCAGGCCCATTCAGCACTGGGACCATTTCACACACGAGAGATCGGGCCATGACTCGCCACGCGGGCCCAGAGCGGATTTGTGAGTGGTATATATATTTTTTTTATCATCATCTATTCGAAGAGAGCTACTTTGTTCTCTGTTTACTGGGACAAAAATGGTCCAGGGACCAAAATGGCGTTTTAATCCCTAGGAGCCAAAGGTGATTTGAATTTGGAATTTTGTTAGTAAAAGTTCCAATTACCAAAGAGAAAAATCAAGAACGTTTTATGAACAGGTCACAGTAAAGCCGCGCGTTCGCCAAATTAAATAAAAAAGTTTAGGAAAAAGCGCGAAATACATTACGCCTTCTTTTATTGAGAGTATTTCTCGTCGTGTAATGAGAATGAAAGTATGCTTAAAATCTGATAGTTTATCTACACTCATTTTGTAATATTCGAATTACGAATGTAAAGATTGGTTTTATAAAGAAGACCTGTATAATCGTGGTACATACATGAAATTAAAATATAACTAATAAAATAACAGTACCGCTAACTATATCGTAAAATAACTTTTTATACATTACAATACACTTTTATTTTTAATTAAAATTTAATCTATTAGGCTGAATTTGAAAAAAGAAACGTACGCATTTGTAGTTTGAACTTAATTTCCCACGCTTCCTATAAAGTTTTCTGCCGATCGTGTTTTGTTTTCGTAATTTCAGAAAAGCTTTGTAAAATACTTGTTTGTTACCTAGCTACTTTTTTTTAATTTCAATGCTTCCTATGAGTGCAGATAAAAAAGTGTGTGCAACTGCATATAATTTAGGTATTAAAACACTCGAGTCAACCTATTATCGATACGAAACACTCTCGTGTTTTAATACCCCTTCTTCTTTGACAGTCGCGTAAACTATTATTATCTACAAAATTCTGCTCTGGATTAAAAAAACGCTCTCGCCTTCGTTCCACGACACTCACGCATTTTTTTTTCTTTTCAGATAAGAAACCTTAAAATTTTTATCATACTAATACATAGTTTATTTATACCTATTTTAAACTTACTTACGTACGTCCGCACACTCGAAAATTATTTTTATTGCTTCCATAATTCATGTATGGGGCCTTCCTCACCGGGTCGGTCCGGGTTCGTTTCGTTTTCGTTTCTGTACAGAATCTATACAGATTCATATCGAGCGAGTAGACACCTCTCTCTAGCGTGTGCTACCGAGTGCCGAACCATTAGATTCACTCGTCCCGTCATCGCGTCACTACCGCAAACAAAACCGTAGCAAAACGAAACAATACTGCACCAAAATCGAGCCGGTCAAGAATTGGTTCTCAGTAAAAAAAATCTGCATAGGTATTTTATAAGATGCAACCTTACATACGATCACATTTGTTCTTATTTCTGTCAAATTTTAAATATCTAAATACTGGCTGCTTCTACAGACACAGTGACATTTTGCCGTGTAATGGTGTAATACATATCAAACTAATGTCTAAAATGGCCACCGAATCCGGAAATGAGAGTTTATTTTACAGAATCGCTCTACTGTACACATTTGGTACAGAAACGAAAACGAATCGAGTATGCAACGAAACAGTGGGGAAAACATCTGAGTCATTTAGGGTCTGATTCTATTGTTATCGCAAAAAAAGTATCTGAAGGCCTACTCTAATTCAACAAAAAACGAAATTTCGATCTAAACTTCGCACTTTTCTTATTACGTTTCTTAAGTTTATCGTTCAAATTAAGTATTACCTTAAATTATCGAAATTAAAATTTCATTTAAACTTTGTTATCGAAAGTTCGTTTCGGGGAAAGAGAATAGACCCCCTGTAGTCAAACTTGAAAATTTATTGAAGTCTCTGAAAATGGTCGTTTGAAACAGAACAAAAATCACTAAGGTCTATTTAACTAGATAGCTCTCTAAAGTTACTAAAATTATGCTTAACAAAATGAGGAACTATGATATTAATTTCCACTTTGCATGCCGTCGTCATTGACACGTCCACGTTATTTGGATACCACGTTCCTCGAGATGCCTAGTCAACTGACATTAAGCATTGCATGCCAAATCTGAATACCAGAAACATCTGTAGTATGCTGTACACTATACATAATCATATTGTGTAGATATTATTCTAATGGAGCATTGTACATTTTTTTTTAAATAATTATGATATAATATTTAAACAGATTTCCACAGGGTAGGAAGGAGGAATCAATCGATGTAAAAGCGAGACAACACCAGACAGTTTTTAATACAGTGTATGGTTGTCATAATAAAATGAATAAGGTATTAAAAAGATCAATTTATCTTCTATTGCAATCTGAGCAGTTTTTCATTTAAATACGAATACATTCGAGTTCTTAAACATACATTTTATTTAAATAACAATGTTTACTACGGTCCATCTTGAGCTTGCATACAGTACAGCTCGTATAAAAGTATTAAAAGAATACCTTCAGCGGAGCGAGAGTACAAGAATAATAAATATCTTATGTTGTTGTTATCGGATTAAATTAAATTTCATCGTAATTTCTGCAAATCGCAAAGAGCGCTAAACTTCCCTATTTATAGCGCGGCAGCAACTCGCGTTGACAATTCGATTCTGCCCGTTTGCATTTAAATGGCATTTTGCAAATTATGAACGACTAACTGAGACAGTTTCAAGGACCTTTACAACTAAGGAGATTCGTAAATTTCGGCTACGAACTTCAAAATCACAAGTAATCGGAGTTTCTACGTTGACTTATTTAACATTAACGGTGTTAAATACTGCAAAAATGTTAGACACTATTTTAAACATGTTTAGGCAATTTTACAAGTTTTTTTTTTCTTAAACACACGTTTGACTAACCTTTTTGGCGTAATCGGGTAAATGTTTTAGGCGATAATGAATATATCTAGTGGTTTTTCATTACTACTACTCTCCTCACTAAACAGTGGTTTCTAAAAAGAATCTCCCTAAGCTTCAATATACTTTTACGTGCTTATTAAATGAAAGCTTTATGGGGGCGATAACTGGCTTTATACAATTTTGAATAGTATTTTCAGCAAATTCAAGATTTGTTACGGTACACGAGTTTGACTGTTGTATTTACAAATTTATTGGTTTTCTGTTTGCGACACGTCTAGGTTGATTGTATGTTCATTATAATCTCTCTTGTATTAATTTAAGTAGGTAAACGGAAGACGAAAGGAACCAAATAATTCCAACACTTCTTTTCACAATCTATTTATTTAATCCTAAAAATATAAAAGAAGAAATTAAAAGATTAAAATATCCTTACGACAATTGTTGTATAACTTTGAGAATAAGTACTATACATGATATTTTTATTTCATAATTTACATTCCCTTTACCATACTAATTAGATGTAAATTTGTATTTCTTACTTAATTATGCAAAAACTACTCAACAGATTTGAATGAAATTTGATGTGCATATAGTTTATGACTTGGACAGAGACGTAGGATACTCTTTATCCCGGTAAAATGAATGAAAAAACTAAAATTTATGCGGGCGGTCGCTAGTATAATACAAAAAATATTCAATGCCGAAAAATAGTATAATGTGTCTAACAAATGTTAAAAATAGCCACTTTACACGGGCATTTTTAATACGCTATTTGGGAACTCTTGGTATGACGTCACAGTCCATAGCAACAAAACAAATAAGTCCACAGTTAGGTTAGGTGCGCGTGCACTACGCACAGGTCTCGTTGACTTTAACATATTATGCTTTGAACAGGGCGCTTGTTTGTTGATTTGTTGTTTATGTACTTCTTAGTCACACACCCTATGTGGCGTGTCAGATATTCGAATTTCTCACAAGTTTTTCGCAGCATTCGTTCATTTCGCAATAGTTAATTTCTTGCTCAAAAAGAAATTTTATTCAATAATATTAAATAACAACAAATGATTGAACAATACAAAAGTAATAGAGTTTAGAGTTTATGATAAAACATTGTATTTGCAATCCAAGATTTTTTTCAGTTTGAGACCATTTTTAAGAAAAATATATATAATTTTATATGGAAATAAACACATTTTGGTGAAAAGTTTTTTTTATTAATTATTATTAACAGGATGGGTGAACAAAAATCTTCCATCTCGAGTTTCTCCGTGCTTCGGAAGGCACGTTAAGCCGTTGGTCCCGGCTGCATCTGCAGTCGTTAGCACCTGCCAATCCCATCGATTCACAACTAAAACAAGTGTTTTGTCTCTTTTTGAGTACGAATTAATAAGTCCACACACCGCAATCCGTGTTTGTTGCCTTTCAATCAGAGTTCGGCAGTTTTGTTAAACTGTTACTTGTTGCGCTGTCGTTTGCACATAATGATTATTTCACTTTGTTTGTAAGCCGTTAGTTCACCGACTCAAATAATAATATTCTTGTGGTTTCGGTACCGGTCATGGCAACTCTCGTTTGGCACGTTGCCCACCATTACTCTTGACAGCATCTCTCATTAGCCGACGAAGAATACGAGAAAGTGATAATTGTACCAGCCTGTTCCTGAGACATGGAACCATGTATGCTACAGTTTGCGTAACCGGTGTTATGCGTCTGCCAAAAGTTTTTCTTCAATTTCTTTGAACGCGATGTCGTAATAAAGTTTTGTTCAAACAATTCGTTTTAGGTGACTTCTCAATGGTGGCCCGCCCACGTTCTTACGAGAAGTATTGACAAAATCCTTATTTCTTTCTGACTCAATGTGTATCAGTACTGAATGTTTGACGTGTAAATCTTCATGCGTTTTGTGAAAATTTTCGCTATCGAACTGCTCCATTTTTAAAGACCTTTTTTTGCAGTATTAAATTGCCAACTGTTTCATTATTGTAAAATATCTCATAATCATCTCAATAAAGTCAACTTATTTTTACCACATAAATTTTAACCCTCAACAATTAAATCTGAGCTTAAATCAATAAATGACACTGTTTTGTTTCGTGTCGAAAAGTGATATTGAACTTTGTGACACAAAAGAAAAGTGGCTTTTTGCGTGACTCTAGCAAATTAATAGCTTTTTTAGACTCTCCATAACTTGGTCCCGGTAAACCATTGCTCTATTAGCATCTGTTTTGGGTACTTTTACTTCATTTATCAACCTCCATTTTGGCGTATCCGTGATCCATTAATTGCCGATAGTTTGATTAAGAACTTTCAACTCCTTTGTGTTTTAATAAAGCAGACTTTTGATGTGGAACATTTATTTAACGGCAGGTTTGAGAGTGGCTGCTAGGTTGCAACGCACAATAGTAAATATCTACAACCCTACAAGCTTGCAGAGAATGTTCAAGGACTCCCTTTGCATTTACGAAGAGAGTCCTTGAAAATTTGTAAGAGCTCTGTTAGTCTAATAGTCATTCAAAGAGAGCAACAAGCAAAGATTGCGATTTGATTCCAAGGCTCCAACATATTTTTAGTTTATGACAAAAAATGTCATTTATTGATATTAGTATTTATTTTTTGTATTTTCCTTCATTTATTTTACATAACATTCCTGTAGTTATTTTTAAATTTGTAAGTTTCGATGTTCTTCTTCTCCGCAATGTCTCACTATTTGTCATTTGAAAGCGCTTGATAACGCGGTGTACTACTGCCCTTTAGATAAAATATTTTTATTAAAATTTTTCTTCTTAAAAAAACTTGTTTTATTTTTTAATGGTAATTCAAATTTCGCGTTTTATTCACTTGGTCTAATAATAATTTTCCATTGTTTAGTTTTATTATTATATAAATTTACCTTAATTTGAACCTTTAACCGGCAAAAGTGAAAACTTGAATATTAACGTTGTGCATTTTTGATATTTTGGAATGGATACAGAATAATTTTGCACAAATTTCTTTAATTATCAGTATAAAAGTACTATCATTTATCTGGTAGAATACAATATTTATTTATTGCGCAAACATCACAATATGTTACATTAAAAGTTTATCTCTCAGAAAAATCAACTTACATGAATCATATTTAAGCGCATCATTTATTGTAAAAGCGACATCTATTGTAAAAAAATGGATTTTCTTCGCAACAAAGCTGCCATCTGGACGTCTTAGTTAGAGACTTATTATTATAATACGATAAAATAAAATATTACTATGTTTCGTCCAATATATGGAAAATCAACAACCTTTCCAATTTTATTGTTTTCGTCTTTCGAATTGTCGATCAGGCCACGTGTCCTGTCCTGACGCGAGTATAACATTTTTTACCCATTACAAAGAAAGTGTACAACACCTAAACGCTAATGAAATTTTCACTTCAAAAATCCCACTAATCAATCCACAAACCCATTGCTATTAACTGCGTTATTCTTGGAAACCTATTAGTCCAGTCAAATTACGGAATCAAATAAACATGAGCGAACACAGTTTGGGGATTTTGAGGATCGTTAGGGGGGTGCATCCTGAGCTTAAGTTCCAATTTGAGGGGCTGTACTGAGGTCAGCTCAAAGTCATTTCGATGCAAACGCGTTTAATTTGATATCTCGAGAAATATCAGTGTTAGCCAAAAAATTATAGAGACCTTTTTTCTTCTAAATGAATTTTGTTAAAAAATTTATTAACTTTTTTATTTAAAACTTTTTTTTGTAACATCAATATTTTTTAAGTTATTACTCCCGCAAGGCAAAAATTTCATTTTTTTCCCTATTTTTCGTCGTTTTCTCCCCAAACATTCAATTTTATTGAATTTTACCGATCATCAACGTGTATATCTTTTAATTATGCACAATTTTGTTCTTCAACTTTTTTCTGTAACTTCAATACCTTCGGAGTTATGTATTATTTTACCGAGCGAAATCCACGCCACTGTCGCAATATAAAAGGGTAAATCGATTAAACTATTTAAAAATTGGGTATTTAATTTGGGTAAATTTATGGGTTTGTTTGGGTAACAAGTAAATTAACAATTAAAACTGTTTCACACATTTATTGATACAAAAAATAGGTTATAAAATTCGGAAAATTAAGCACCCGAGGTCTAATAATGCCGAAGGTATTGAAGTTACAGAAAAAAGTTTAAGAACAAAATTGTGCATAATTAAAAGATATACACGTTGATGATCGGTAAAATTCAATAAAATTGAATGTTTGGGGAGAAAACGACGAAAAATAGGGAAAAAAATGAAATTTTTGCCTTGCGGGAGTAATAACTTAAAAAATATTGATGTTACAAAAAAAAGTTTTAAATAAAAAAGTTAATAAATTTCATTTAGAAGAAAAAAGGTTTCTATAATTTTTTGGCTAACACTGATATTTCTCGAGATATCGAATTAAACGCGTTTGCATCGAAATGACCTTGAGCTGACCTCAGTACAGCCCCTCAAATTGGAACTTAAGCTCAGGATGCACCCCCCTATCGGTCCTCAAAATCCCCAAACTGTGCTCGCTCATGTTTTTTTAGCCCTTTTTTTCCGTAATTTGACTGGACTATATCCTTATTCTCACTTGTTTAAAAACAAAGCGCAAATATTGTTAGTGTGTTACATCTATAATTTCTTAAAAGAGAAAAGAAAACATATTTATTTCATTTAAACATTCTGTTTTAAAAACTGAAACTGTTTATACTGTAACGTTTTTAAAATATGGAACGCTTTGTTAGCTGTTTTGTTAATATATTTATCAATACTGCTCACACAAGTCGACACCGACGCAAACGATTACACATGTTTTCATTGAAATTTGAAGTTGAAAAGTTGTTTGAAGTAAAATTACTTCATTTGATTGAAATATAAAATTAGCCCACTCGTCTCGTTTCGATAACTAAATAGTTAGAAATAAATCCAATATACCTACTCGGTGGAATTAACATACACACATCAAAAAAAGTTTGAGATGACTTGCAAAAATATTTTCAAAATTAAACTTAATCAAGAGAAAATGTTTACGTTATATCTTTTTTTATTTAAAAATACACTTTCTAAAATTAAAAAAATAAATAAATTTCATTTTTAGTATAAAAAATTTAATAATTCAATCCTAAGGCGATTGTAATAGAACTTAAAAACCTTTTATTAATAAATTGTTCTTTATCTAATACAAAATAACTCCTCCTCTGGCTCGAACACATGCGCAGATCCTCCTGGGCATGCTGAGGATCAAGTTATTCAGCATTTCTTGTGGTAACCTGTCCCATTCATGAACAGCAGCTTCCCTGAGTTGCGGCACTGTCTGGGGTGGTGACTGCCGGTTCCAAACAGCTCGCTTAAGAGCATCCCACGCGTGCTCTATTGGGTTTAAGTCAGGAGAGCCGGTCGAAATCACAGTCTAACCTTGTGATTTCATATTATATTTGTCTTCTTCGTTTTGCTGGAGCCTAGCCCACTGTAATCTCCGTCGCTGATGTTCTCGTGAATTCAAAGGTGCTCGCCAAGACCTTCGTGCTCGTAATCCAGCCTTGTGTATGCAAATCCGAATGGTCTGAGTGCTAACTTCAAGTCCGGAATCGGCCCGTATTTCTGCTTTTAATTTAGTGGCGTTTATTGTTGGGTCGTGGGCTACCAGCAACCTGATGTAGCGCTTCTGAGCAGCTGTCAAAACAGTTGAGCAACCGCTGCGGGGTCGATCAGCTAAATTACCCATGCCGTGGTACCTCTGCAACGTGGTTACTACACGGGATTGGGATATGGCAACTCTGCGTGCTATTTCTCTCGTAGAATAGCCTTCTTCCCTCAAAGTTACAATTCTGTCTCGTAAAACATCATGAGGATTACCTCATAGCATTTTTTAAATCACAACTTTCCGTGAAAAAATTTACTTATTTCTACTTTACTATTAATTACTATTTTTCTACGATAAAGTTCACTTTAACTGAATAAGATGGTTAGATGTACATAGTAGTTATTGATTCATAATAACGCTTTTATTCTATTCCATCTACATATTTCTCGCTGAATCATCCTTCTTTTCTTAGCGGAAAGCATGTATTTAATGACAAACCCTCAATTTTATATATTTATATTATGTACTAGCTGATCCAGCGAACTTCATACCGTAATAAAAATATGGCTTGGTGATAGAAGGGTGAAAATTTACGGTTTTATAGATTTTTTAATGCCGAATTACGTCCTATTCTCAGACCTACTAATTTAATGAGAATCAGTCAAGCCTCTTCGGAGTAGTTTTGTCACAAACACTTTGACATGAGAATTTTATATATTAGATGTCTATATTTTACACGAGAAAGTTAGCAGCTGACACAGTCAATATTATATTTAATGATATCATTTAAAACACAGACACATCATGCTCATTCTTAATAACTTTGTTCAATTTATTTTAAAAGTGTTTCTTTCATCCCACTCAACTCAATTTCCCCTTACACTAAATATTTCATGAAACTTCAAATGTAAGAAACAGGTGATGCTTTCTGTCTTTGAATATATATATTATAAATAATTTGGAGGGCGTAATCGCTATAACAACAACCACAATGTAACAGAAATAGTTTATGGATACATAAGTATTTACATATTTTCGTCTTTCAGTAACACAGACAGTGGCCTGCCTCAATTTTACCCGACTGCGCACGTTAGCAGTTCGAAGGTTTAAAATATATATGTATGTATTTTACTTTGTAGCACACTACAGAGCAAACGCGTGGACCGATTTTGATGATTCATTCGATTTGTCTTAATCATGAGAGTACTACTAAAGAGATGATAGTAATAGAAATTCAATATGGGGTCAATTAGGCGTCATATTATGAGAAAGAAGAAAAAATAAGTTGTCGAAATATGTCGAGGGGCATTGTCTAGAATATTGAAAATCATGTTTAGGTTTCTTACAAGTTTTTATTTTGACTGTTTAGGATCTTAACCATTTAAAGTGTGAATGGCTTCCGCGACTTCAGAGTTCGGAGTCATCACGATGTGAATTCAGGACGCAAATTCATAGCATTTCACAACACTAGTGTGGAGCCGGCAATAAATATGAATTGAGATACTTTAAAATTTTCTTGGCGCCCACTCCGTAACTGTAAAAAGGTCAAGTTCTAACCTTAATGGGTATATTCACCGGACAGCCAAGGGTAAGCGAATCAACACAAATCGGTACTATCTGTCTTCAATGATATTTCCGTCTCGCTCACAGGCACAACATTTTCATTGCTATTTCATTTCGTGTAAAACCATTTCCAAGATTCTTGGTCAATTTAACTACTTCATGTAATAAAATTCCTCAATTCAGCTATCGTTGAGGGAAACATAGAATATTCTATCTCCGCAACAGATTTTGTCACAGATTACACTGTTGCGTAGAATATTAAACTACATAAATAACTCATCAAAAGTGCCAAAAAAGCAAGTCAATTATTTCAATAAACAAATTAGTTAATAAGTAATTTCCAAATCAAGTTTTTCAGACCATTTTTCGCTATAATTCCCTTTCATTATAAGTTCTCAACTTACCTACCCCTACATGTGTGAAAAATTAAAAATAACTATTTTTTTGCAAATTCTGTGAAATTAACTTAAATTAACCGCCTTTATTTGTCTTTGAACTAATTATAAAACTTCAATTTTGGATTCTTTAGCAATAGTCTACTATTTTTATATTTACACAGGAGTTAAAATAAAGATGCCATGAACGGCGGTAATATTTTACCGTAAACAAGTAAAATGAAAAAGTAATCTAAGGTGTTCGCTACAGTTGGATCGCGTGCCGTGCTAATATATTGCCCAGTTTGGTGCATTGGGCCCTCGGCCAAACCTGCCGCTCGCTACCGTGCCGCCTCGCAGAGTGTTACCATTAATTTCTATAGGGCAATGATTGGTTGGTTCGTGGGATCTGATAACGCCAAGGCTTCTGCCACCCTTCGTTTAATACTGTATGGCGATATGCAAACACTTCCCGTAATGACACCCTGTATCAGTTCGTGACTGGCGCTAAGTTTAAAAGGGTCGAATGTCGAGTTGAATGAAGTCGATTTTCATTAGTGGAAGAACTACGAAAGGTCGTGACCTGGCTGAGCAAACTTACTCGCAAGTAAATTATTGAACTAAACTACAAGTAGGTATAATATAAAGCTAACGGTCCTAATAAACTGCCCACGATTAACGATAAGCTTACTAAAACTAGCCCACTTTTTGTTCATCATTTGAAAAATCAAAATAATTTCATTTAAGTCCACTTGCAAAAATGTTACAAAATCTCAATATAACTAAAACAAGATTTAGCTCATACAATAATGTCAAATCTCAGCATTTTGTATGGTCCGCGCAGACGAGGGACTTTTTTCTGCGGAGCACAAAAGTCCCTTAATCGTGACAAAATGTCCGCCGAGCACCTGTCACGGACTCGGCGCTCACGATGTGCGAACATTTGTTGCCCGAAAATTTTGTGAAGCGCGAATATTGTCAGATT
The DNA here is from genome assembly GCA_902850365.2 of Chilo suppressalis. Taxonomy (NCBI): domain Eukaryota; kingdom Metazoa; phylum Arthropoda; class Insecta; order Lepidoptera; family Crambidae; genus Chilo; species Chilo suppressalis. The sequence continues at coordinate 10,599,225 of OU963897.1, read as the reverse complement.
ATGTTGTGTTGTAATTAACATAAAGTTTAAGAAAAAGAGAAAACATTTTATAAATAATATTTCTTTAAAACGGATCGCGCGCGCATCGCGGACTAAAGTTCGCTGCGTGCGTTGCTACGACTAGTCACATGAGTTCCATTTTTTTCAGGGACACCCCCGTACTTTGATGCAGTCCAGTCTCTCGGTGATCTCGGTTGTTCGGGATACTTTTTGTACACGCTACTTTTATAACCTCGTGTGCCTTACTCTATGCATTTAAGCGTAAGCGATCTATTTTGGCGGACAAATATGTCCGCTGACAAAATTCCGTTACGTTTGCGCAGGCCTTTATAGGGCTGACCCTATAAATGGCCGGTAATTTTTGAGAGCAAAATAATTTCTGAACATAATGAAACCCATACCAAAAGGAAGAGTTTACGTTTAGGGAATAGAGTAATATAAAAGTTATAGATCTTTTAATTACCTACAATTTTACTATTTTCATTGTTTTTTATTTTTTTTCGGTAGGAGTTGTAGTTTTCCCCAAATTCGCGCTAAACCATTTTCCTTCATTAAAAGTTCGAGAATAATGACGCTGTTTTTGCATTTTCTAAGAAACATTTCCATACTAATGTATATTTTTTGTATATCACCAGAAAGAAGACATTCCAAGAACAAAAAGCGCAGCAACTTTTTGAGCTTTTTTAGAGAGAACGGGAGATTTTTCCGATTACAGATAAGGTTACTTTTTCAATATCATATCAAAATAAAAAGAAAAAATAACTACTTTCCATTAAAAAAAATAAAAATAAAGTAGTAGTAATAGTTGAAAAGTATACGGACAATTGACAATTGTAATAAAATGCGTGTCGTTTTTATGACATAATTATATCAGTGACATATGTCGTGTTGGTGTAATAGACCTCTGAATATTTTTAATAATCTCGCAAAAAACGTCGAGTAAAATTCAAATTAAGAATGGTTTGTTATAGACATAGTTTTTATTGACATCATAATCAGCCAGTGCCCAATAAAAAAACTGTAGTGGAAAAAAATCTGACAACTCTGTAACTTTATTCTCATTATATTTATGATCATGTTCTTAATACCTATGTACAAGTAGGTACGTGATATCTTAATAGTAATGATGGATTAAAGAAATATTATATTCGACTTGTTATTTTACTTACCCATTAGTAAAATTACATCTCATAAATTAGTTAATAAAATGTGTATATCGACATACGACTAATAAAAAATATTATACAGCTGTGATTAAATCGTTTACACTAGGCCCGGTCTATTTTTGCGCGCGCGCATTAATCAAGAACCACCTTGACATTGGCCCGACCACGGCGCGGCTGGCCGCGTCTGGTAAACTTGTAACTTCTCAAACTAATATACCATAAGGAATGCTATGGATTGAATTGATTGAAATTAAAATAAAAAAATATTAAACATTGATTATACCATCATTATTAAATTCTAAGAAAGAAAGAAAGAAAAATGATAAAATCACTTAATTTTTCTCGTACAATTTTCTTTACATTTATAAATGTAGCAGTTAAATGCTTAAAATCAAAATCATCATCATCAGCCTATTAATGTCCTCACTGCTGGGGCACAGGCCTTCCCTATGGATGGAATAGGGAGATTGGGCCATGACCTACCACGCGGGCCCAGTGCGGATTGGCGGGTGCTAACGACTGCAGTTGCAGCCGGGACTAACGGCTTAACGTGCCTTCCGAAGCACGGAGGAGCTCGAGATAGTAAATTTTTGGTCAACCATCCAATGACCGACCATGCGAAAGTTACTTAACTTCAACGATCGCAACCGAACGCGAGAACCACTTGCGCCATCGAGCTCCTCAAAAATAAAAATATAATATTATACATAGAAAAGACATATTTTATTTTACCCGTTTCCCCCGAAACCCTGTTATTCTTAAAAAGCCTAAGTACAAGCAACATGAAAAAGGTTTCGTTTGCTCCAAACTGATTCGACAAAACAACAGACCCAGTACCTCAAAGACGATGAAGTCAAGTGTGGCTAACTTGCCTTTATGTTGTAATGATTGCTAAAGTCTGATAATGTTTGTGTTTGCTAAAGAAGTTTGACAAAAGAAATCCCCATAACACTCTCATTAACCATAACTCCTTCCATAAATCATGGACTTTAAATATTCTTGAAAGTAACACCTAGACCTGCATTATTTTTTGACAAAATTAACTAAACTAAAAGGCCTCTGATATCAGTTCTTTATTTCAGCGCCATACGGTCATTACCATTGTAATTAATGACGATTAAGTGATAAAATTCCTGCCAGCGGCAATCGATTGAATCTTTTGATATGCCAATCTATAGACAGATTCTGATTCATACCTCAGTTCTATATTTTGTTTTTATACAAGGCGCAGCAAATTACCCCACCCCCACCTGGTGTTAAGTGTAAGTATAGTCCAGTCTCGAAGATAGATGATACGGCAGAGAGTGTACCACTCCAGCCATCCTCGGCTTGCCGGCCTGAACCCAACAACTACCCCGCGGCACCCTGGACTGGAATTCTACTCACACACATATTAATTAGTCTATTGCATTTTTTTTTATTTCCTCTACGCTGTTGCGCTTGCATACCAATGTACACAAAGCAGTTTGAATGGCAGCCAAAAATCGACACGTTTTATTAGGAATGTATGCATCCTTGTTCTTCCGCTCAAGGAAGTCATTACAGGTTTTACCCTTCCGATTTCGAAACGAAACAGAAGCAATTTTTGCTTCGAAGTCTGAAACTAATATTATAAAATAAGCTTAACTTATAACATTATTATGAAAATAACTAGACTTTAAGTTGATACTAAGCTGCAGATTTTAAAAGACGACGACAAAACGCTCGAGAGACGCTAGTGTGGGGGTTCTCTAACATTTTATTCGGATTTAAACGTTTGTGTCATCCGTTGAATACTTTGTGTAGGGTCTTAAGTTTTCAATGCGTGCTAAAATGTTTTCAAGTATTATTTATTTATTTGTTGTTATTGATGGCATTCGTAGTCTACAACAACTTCTGTTTATTAGTTACCAACAGTAACACAAACATTTTTGTAGTTAATTACAAACGCGAAGTGATCTATAATTCCACTATCGTGTCAATCTTGGTTTTGTATAATTTATCTGGCAGTGAACGCAGGGACATGTTTACAATTTTGACTTTGGCAGTGTTTCCAATGCTATGACGATTTTTACGAGTACGCATCTCCGACTAGCAGTTGTAGCCATAAATCATATTAATTCACATAGAAACACTCCCTACGCGCATTCGTAAATTGTAATGCTCTTTTTAATCTTTTGAAGAGTGTAATGTTTACAATTTATTAATGTAGTTTACGGCGGTGCACTGCAACTTTATTTTTTAGTAAAAGACAAAAATGACATATTTTTTTTGCAAGTTTATCAGTTGTTATCAAAAACGCAACCCACTCCAATCACTCTATTCACTCACCTGAAACTTATTTCGCTATCCCATGGAACCTAACAGCAAGAACATAAATTATACATGTCTCAAGATCCATTTCTAATTTTGACTTTGCCCTGCTGCCCTTCCTAAATTATTTTGATTTCGTAATGTCTACCAAAGATTTTGTTATAAATTGTTCCAACAGTTGTGCTGAAGCATTTAATAATATCGTTATCATATTCCCACGCTTGGCAGTCGAGCTTATTTTTGTCCTTCTCTTTTATTTAATCTATAACTAATTATGGTGACACAGATTTGCTTCATTCATAAAACAGCCCACACCGTTCAGAAGCACTTGACAGATCTCGCTGGAAACAAACGTGCTTAGAAAATCTTTCACACAAAGATAAAGTCAGAAAGATAAAATTGGTAATACGTAGACGCTAGTAGTCTTTAAATTCTCAATAAAACATTGCCTATGTTGTCAAAAACTTCACGCTCAAACCAACAAAAATTAGTCAAAAGTCCCCACAGAATGTATATCCTGGTCTCCTAGTGAATAGGGGTGATGACGGGGTACAGTAAACGAAATTCTATTTAGTCCGTCAGTTAGATGATAAAAAAATAATGGACACGTATTTTTTCTTTGGGCAATCAACCAAAAAATGACGAAAGTTATAGCACGTCAAAGTTTTTGAGTAGGGGCTCGTGACGTCACTTTTAAGTGAAAATTTTACCAAAACGTGACGTCATGCGACTTTTCAAATCAATATATCTCTGCAATGTTTATATTATGTGAAAAAAGAAAAAATACGTGTCCAATACTTTTTGATAATCTACCTGACAAACGAAGAAAAAAAAAATAGTCATCATCCCTATTATTACATATCTCTGAATATAATGATACGTACCCACCAAATACTCAGACAATTCGAATTTTAAACATAGTTGAGGTCTACGAATGATTGTTTTTAATTTATCCTGAAAATTGGAAGCTACATAAAAGCTAGTTTACAAAATCATTTCAGAAGGCCTTCATGAAAGTTTTAAGTTATAAATGGACTGCTACCCTTATAATGTTTTAGTAGCAACCGTTTTTCCACAGCTGTTTACCAGCAACAATTTTATTGATGCAACAACCTTGAGAACATCTGACTGAAAGCTGTACTATACCGCGTTTGTTTCTTTGGATGTTGCTAGCTCCGTCTAAAGATACGTCATTTGGCGTAGATTCATGTAAAAATCATTATTCCAAACGAAAATGAAAATAATGAGTTTTTCAAAATTTAATTAACAAAATACACACTTCATACGACATTGTTGAGTAGATAGGGTGTCGTCAACCAAAAAAAATAAAACAGAAACTGTTTTCTGATTTTACCATCATTTTGACCCAAAAGTTATGGAAGTGTATTTGATACTAAGATATCAAATTCGACTTAAGAGTCGAAAAGTCGAATATTTATCTGTAGGAAGGTAAATTAAACTAAATCATTGCATTACTATACCATTGTTCCTAATATCGCAGTAACTTCCCATCTTATCGATATTAGCATCGAGGTTGTATTCATTCATATGTAGTTACAAAATTGCGAACGAATAATAGCATCGTTTTACAAGGCCTAAGCATGCAACCTGCAACATCGTTCTATTGATGTAAAGTGACAGCCCTTGTTTAAAGTTTTGTTGACGTAGCGACACCGCGCGTGGCGCGTTGGCTGGGTGCCAGCTAAACACGACCAAGACCAACAGTCAATACCGACGTAATATTATAATTGTCAACTACAAATGAATTCCTATTTCCCTTCATCACACCATAGCCTGAGATTGAATACACTTCGTAAAAAAACGGTCAGAACAATGTCTGTCAGATTCGCTAGTTTTTTTGTTTTTATATCAAAGTGCAATTCAATTACCTCAATCTGTCTGAAAGTAACTGTATGTGAAGTAGTCTAGTTGCGAAGTGTAGCAGTAGCTGATTCGGTAGAAAACCGGTACCGCTCTAGCCATTCTCACCTTACCAGCCTGAATTCCATATCCCGTACAGCCCTGAGGGCCATTCGCCTAACAGAAATGCTTTGGAAAACGCTAACGCTTTCGATTTTATTTTCTTATTTCTGACCGCCGAAGGTTTTCAAATACCTCACACTCATTTTTTTAATATTGTTATTACCAATGCAATAGAAAAAAAAGGAGTGCGAGGTATTTGAAAACCTCAGGCGGCTGTAAAAATATCAAAATGAAATCGTTAAGTAAGCGTTAGCGTTTTCCAAAGCATTTCCGTTAGGCGAATGGCCCCCTGGAACCTAACTCATCTACAAAAATACAGTAACACTAAAAGTTAGTTATTTTGCTGTGGTAGGTATCTCTGTAAGATTAAGGCTACTTCTCCAGATGAGCGCTACATTGTGGTTGTGGTCTAAAAATTCGCAATGTCTTTCCATTTATAATTTGAACTATTAATATTTTAATTAAAAAAATATTGTCTGGAATATATTGTTTTAAAGGAGATTGCTCAGCTTCCATACATGTTTGGCCTAAAGACCAATAATCATGAAAAATTGTTTCCTAGATTCGAAATTATATATAAATTACTGTAGAAACGAATATTATTGACGGACACCCCTGAGAACTTCTATAAACCATATACACTGAACGAACATATTAAAATAATAAAAAACAAATAAGTTATATAGTAAACTAGGGAAATCAAGCCAAGTACCGAAATTATGGATTAGATTCAGGTATATAGAGCATGCAGATTAACAGATAGTTGCCTGTTTTTAAAGTTAATGCATAAGAGTAACTTTTAAAATCAGGTGTCATTTCCAGTTATAATAAGGTACTCTGTGACAGAAACTGTGTGATGATTGTGAATGAGCCACAGATTAGAGAGAATTTTTAAACTCTCGTTAACCAAAGAAAGCTAAGAGATTTAGGTTCTATAGCCATATATTCAGTAGCTTCATTATTTTTTATGTTTTTAAGATAACCATATTTTAAATTTTTAGTGTATCACACCTTATAATTTTATTTATTTATTAAGTTATAGTCAGGGAACGTAGGCCCTTAGATAGATACCTTAAAGTCTAACATAGTATATACAGATTATAATGTGTTTATGGAGGTGTTTGGCGAAAAATGTATGGCAATAGACTTTATTATGTCGCCTACCATCTATAATAATTGTCTGAGCACATTTGCATCTTGTGAAAATGATAATATAGTTGTGGATATTGATACCATAGTGTAATAAAAAAATGATTTATTTTATCGATCTTTACAAAATAGATTTGTTTTTATGTTATATAAACAACTTCGATAAGTCTTTGGCTGAATGTTACTACACCCATAGCCATTAAAAATGATTTGTATGTTTTCCAAACCGGTAAAATTCAAAGTCCTTTTGAAAGTAAATATATTATACAAAGGTGTCCGTTGAAATCTAATGACTGTAAATTTAATTATAAATTACGTCAAGAATTTTCGTGTATGTCAATATTTTTTGTGCATTTAGGCCAATTTGAGCAATCTCCTTTCATTGTGCCGAAATATCGGAAACTCGCTAAAAACAAGGTACATGGTAACAATCCCGTAAATAACTTATATTACTATATTGTGTGGAAGCCCTAGAGACAGCTATTATTTTGAATAGTTCCTAACGATAACTGTTGGCAACCCTAACTTTGACAAATGGCCTATCATTACGTGCAACGTACTAAAGAAGTATGTATATACGTCAATACTTGGATTGATTTAAACACATTTCCGTATTATCGTTACAGTAATACTAATTTATCATTAACACTGGGATGTAATGTGTAGAGTACACAATCAAACTACAACTATTTTGGCACGTCTCAGAAACTATGTTTACTGAATGGTTACAAGACAGATTTATGTTTATTTTTTATTATATGAAACTATCTGCACCTTTGAAGAATTATAAACAACAAAGTGATTAATATTGACTCAATAAATCTCTATTAACAATCATCATCATCATCACTAGCCTATTTAAGTCCGCTCTGCTGGGGCACAGGCCTTCCTTAGGATGGAATAGGGAGATTGGGCCATGACCCACCACGCGGGCCCAGTGCGGATTGGTGGGTGCTAACGACTGCAGATGCAGCCGGGACCAACGACTTAACGTGCCTTCCGAATCAAGGAGGAGCTCGAGATAGTAAATTTTTGGTCATGCATCTAATGACCGACCACTGCGAAAGTTGCTTAACTTCAACGATCGCAGCCGAACGCTCTAACCACTTGTGCCATCGAGCTCCTCTTATTTATAATGTTTAATTGAAAACTTTCTTTATAGAAATATCCAAAAAGAACTTAAGATCGTGAATGCATTTAAAGATGAGATTAAAACAGGAAATAAAAATATATATTTTCGACAATGATATCAACAACAACATCATGGCCCATTAGACTTTGTTTATTGGTACTATTAAATTTACATACATACCTATCTGTAGAGCTTTAAAATGTTTCGTAAAAACTTAATTGAACTTACAAATGGTTCCTCAATAACACCGAAATTAAATCGGCAAAAACGGGGTGCGTCTCGTAGTTGTAACCTCGTTAGTGCCCGGTAGAGCAATTATGCGGGAATGTTGTTATTTACGAAGACAATATTTTAGATGGCTCAACTCGGACGAAAGACCACTAGGCGACCTCCGCTTGTCTCTCGGGCTACAACAAAACATCTCGCGGAAGCTTAGCGCTCGCGAGCGGCTGTAAGCCTTACAATCTCTTGCTGTATTGAATAACAAAACGTTACTTCCCGAAACATATTTTTTAAACGTACTCTTTCCCGTCAAGGAAGTAAAAACTAAGTTTCATAGTCCCTGAAAAGTTATGTTTAGGAGACGATTGAATCTATGTGAATAAAGCCGATGCCATTACAGTGAATGTACTCGTGCATTACTATGCTATGAAACCACTGTTCTGATAAAGATACGTAATATGTTTTGATGTGGTACCAATTACCTGAATACTCATTAAAAATCCTGAAGATGATGCGATGTAACAAATATTTTGGTATCAATTTCCTATAGTAGGTAATACAAACAAACAAAAATAACATTGTACATTTTGTTCTAGATAAACATGTACGCCAAAACACATTGGACAAGCTATGGAATAAGCAATCGGGTGCTATTCAAATGCTACTTTCAATATTGGAAGTAAGAAGAAAATACTACTCTTTTGTTTTGATTTTTAATTAGACCTCTTATGGTCGTAGCAGACATATCAACTCTAAAAGTGATCGTCACAGTATCAATACGAACCGATCAGTATTATTGGTATGAAACTGCAACGCACACTAACCGGAATCGTAAGGTAATCGCCTCGCCTCGGGACATGAGCTTGTCCGGTTCAAAGGCTCAAGTACGTATTTTGACAGCTCCGTATTCGTATTGTTAACGTCAAATTTTGTATGGAAAGAGCCAGTTTTTTCCTCCTCTGATTAGTGTGCGTTGCAGTAGGGAGTTTTATACAAAAAATACTGAACGGCTCGACTTGATACGGAGATGATCGCTTTCCAAGTTGATATGTCTGCTACAATCTTTAGAGTGTTTTGAATGTACTTTTGACGACAACCAAATACCTGTTTCAGAACACCAGAGACACAGCTACATCTACCTACATAACTTCAATATTAAGGGAAACTCTTTGTTTAAAACAGGGTAAAGGAAAGAAATGCTCAGGTAATTATTAAATGTTTTCATATAGTATTGAAAGGGTATGAATTGAAAAAACTTTATTAAATTAACGTTTAATGAACTAGTTCCCAATGAACCACTACCAACCAAGAAGAAAGATAACAAAAAATCGGGCAAGGAAAATAAAGCGCCATTTGTCAAAAAGGGTATGTCCAACGTGTGGCGCTTCAATGACAAGACAACAGCTTTGCTTTTTTATTAAATCGGAACTACAACAAGTAAAACAACATTTTATGCATGCTCCTAACAAAATATCTTCGAAGCCAACAAGTAACATTAGCTTTTGTATGATTGATTATCAATACTAAAGATATCAAGTTGAAATCAATATTGTTTGCTTTACTAGTTGCGGTAATGTAAACGCCTATGTAGGCCTGCTTACTGACATTTAAGACGAGCTCACAAATATGTACCTAACAATGCGATAACATGGCCTTGTAATTTGTAACGCTGGCAAGATTATAATCCGATTATTACTTCCCCGCACCGTTGTGCTCAATTGAATTAACTTATACATTTAGAGTATTTACGGATTATGATATCGATGACGCTAATTTTGTAACATCACACCTGTGACTATAATAGAATTATCATATTTTGGGTATTATTAAGCTGCTTTTGTTTGCAAAAATTGCAAGCTCTTACTTATGTATTTTGTTCAAAACCTTTCTATTACGGTTAAGGTTTTAACCCAATAATAAATCATAATTCAATCCTTCACTTTAAAAGATGGTGCACTGCATGTTCAAGGATATTTATCAGATTGATTTAAAAATAAACGAAATGAAATTTCAGCAAACAACCTAGCACGTCAGCAATGCGCCCAACACTTCATATCTATAAACGGGTCGCAAGCGGTGATTCGCACTTTAATTGTGACTCAAGGCAAGCGTGACAGCAGCGTCAGCACCGAGTTAATGCTCCAAGACCTCATTTGGATTCTTGCCTCACTCGCCCCCAAAGGTACGGTGAGGCTTAAGCCCCTTTTACTTCGTTCCAGCGAACAACATCGTGCGGCAGCAAGCAGCGCAAAGCTTTATCGAAATGAAGGGCACTCAAGTGATCCTGAGGAAAGTCCTTGGTACAATGCACGACAAACGAGAACGACATGCTGGCACCGACATGATATTACAAGACCTTATCTGGATTTTAGCACCCCTTGGCTCTAGAGGTTACAGCTAGTACTTTTTACAATCTTCATATACCTAGAAAATTAATAGTAATTTCCTATTTACGATCAGCCGTAAATGCCTATAGTTTTAAATATTTAATCAGCATATTGCTGAAGTACTTTTGTCTTTGCTTTCCATTCTTAGGATAGGACACCGAATTCGGAAATCTCCAAACATTTCTCACTGCTTATTATATTCCTTCCACAGAGTATAAATCTGTTCCTGTAGAACTAGTTATAGATATCCCACCACGCGGGTGATTGCTAACGCCTGCAGATGCTTTTGGGATCAATGATTTAACGTGCATACCGAAGCACGAAGGACCACAAGATTATTCATATTGCAAATTCCATAACCAACCGTTCCGAAAGTTCATTTAACTTCCGTGATCGTGGATGTGCTTATGAGTTCCTCGTCACCCATACAATATACAAAAGCTAATAATATAAATATAATATATGATAATAAAAACTTTTCTTTCAGATCCCAAATTCGCAATGAAAGTAAGAATGTTAGGCTGCGTGAGAACAATGCATCTTATACTGAAAGGACATTTTACAGACAATAAATTGATTTTTCCATTATTAGTAATAATGAAACAGTTAGCAAAAAATGGTAAAAATGAGGACCAGATACATATTTCTATACTTTAAAATATTCAGTTAAAAATATTTACAAGTTTTTTGTTTACTTTCAGCTGTTACAACGTCAATTTTAATACGTGATGGTATAGTAGGGACATATGAAAGAGTGTTGGTCAGTTTGGGATTCATCCCAACGGCTAGACTCCGCCTGTGCCTAGATGCAATCGATTACTTCAGCAGAAACAGTTAAGTGGTAACGAACATTAAGCCATAATATTTTTGAATGTTCAATGATTCTATCATTAATGTGATTAATTATTTCTAAGTAAATGTCACTCGAATACAATGGAACAAGCACACGCAACATTCACAACATAAGACTGTGACACCCGAATGATAGATACCACTGAACGAAATATGCATCTGTCTGTCCACCTACATAGTAATAGACGCAATAGCTTAATGTTACGACCTCGTCCTTTGTTGACATTTTGTTTGCATGTCTAATGTGTCATACTACTACTCTTGAATCACACGTGCGTAACTCACACAGAGGTGTGCTGCATGCAGATCGTGAAGACAGGGCTATGTAGCGTGCTCCTCAGGGTGTTTGATCGGTGGGACCGTTACGAAGGACGCATGAGACTCAAGATTTGCGCCCACATACTGCAGACATTGCAGCACCTTTGCAATATAAGTATGTATATACAAGTTACGTAGGTATTTCTGAATTGATATTATAAACAAGACTTACTTCTTCGCATTGAATGTTAATGGTTAATTTATCTTAGTGAAAAATGTTATTCAAATATAGAAGCATGTATACACTCACCATTAGTTCGTCAAATAACAATAGTATCAAGAGGACTTAATTTTTGTCCCCATATTGTAAAAATTGACATAACTTCTCGTACACTTTATAGAAGCTGGACGACGTGCTTTATGTACAAAAAAACACGTGCAAACGCTTCACCGATTCTGCTCACAGTGCCCAGATGAGCCAGAGTTCGATGGACTATTGGCACGGGTATGCTCAGTTATCACACTCTGTCTGAAGCACCAAGCTCTACCAGTGCCTACATCCAGTCCTGCTGCGTTTAATCTCAATCCTATACTTAAAGGTAATCATTATATTTACTTTTTATCTCTTTATGTTTGGAATAGATATAAAACTTTTTGATTTTTTCCCCCGGATGTTTATATTTTACAATTACTTTTATTAGTTTCATATATTTTTAATTGTATATCCGTCCGTTTAAATATCAGAAAAGGTTAAAGCTTTTACAGTTTTGTACTCTTATAATACCATTTACGTTTTTTTTATCCATTGACATCTAAACGGTTCATACATTTCATATCTTACTTTTGAAATGCGCTCTTCTATAACTTAACTGCGTATTCTAATATTTTGTTAAGCATTTAACTGCTAGATGTTTAATTCTTATAATTACAAACTAATGATATAAAATATATGCAAACATTAACAGAGCTACAGAAATACTTATTTCACAGGTACAAATACTTTGTGGCCTTGCCACGAGGACGAAGAAGATGCAGCCAATTCGGATACAAAGACTGTTACTTCGGACAATGATGATGATGATGGTCCGGACCTAGATGTAGACGGAATCGATGAATTTCCTGATATAGATTTCGACGAAAATGAAATGAAATTAGATAATATTGGTGAAGATAAGGCGTTTATGAAAGGGGGAGATAGCATGCAGAGCTCACTGTGGATAAATCCAAACGAGAGAGATATAGAAGACTTAAAAAAGTTAGTTTAGGATTTATCACAAAAATCGATTACAACTGAATACATGTAATTATTATATCTTTACTATTTTTTTCCAGATATTTTATTTTCTTTAAAGAGTTTGGCTCTTATAATAAACAAGTGAGATTCGTGAAAAGTAGATCGAATTCTCGAGGCTCCATCCTAGAGGATTTTCTCGGTAACCAGTCAGGAGGTACTAAAGCGTTGACGTCACCTTTAAATTTGTCTCTCACAGCTGTATTGGGGAACACGGACTATGATAACGTTTACACTGGTTCGCCATCTGTATCACAATTTCAAGGATGTCATAGAGTTCATGAAAGCACTTGTAAGTAAAAACTACTAAACTTAAACTCTTTGCTTATGATTTAAATTATCGCATTAAATTAATTTATAGATCAAAGGTGCAGCTTTGAGACTAAAATCCGTTCCTCGTGGATTTTGCAGTTATTGTTCGAAGATTATAATATTATGCTGACAACTTTTCTTCAATAGTTTCCGAATATGTCCTGTCCTTTGATAAGATTTTCCTATCTGCACTGTAAATTTTGCCGTTCATGTATTCTAAGTTTTTCTTTCACTGCCAGTCCAGCATGGGTAATATTTAAAATAGTATGTACATATTAAATACGATTAAATTTTTAAAGATTACTATCTCGAATATTTTTTTTCGTCATAGCCTACCATATTTCTATTTTCAATTGTGAAGGAGACTAACTGTCGCATTGGTTAAATAAAACAGTTCTGAAATTTTTATGCCATTAAAGCTTCCTTGTGGATTCTAAACATTCGTTTACAGACAAGGTCTAATCTATTTACATGAGTATTTAGTAGCAGGATCAAATAAAAATTTTAACCTTTACTATCGAAATAATAAAAAGTAATGTCAATCATCATAAGGCCGCGTGGTCAAATACATAGTAAAATATGTAAAACTTGACAAAATGACACTATTTCTATAGCATTTTAAATAAAGATTTAACTATGTATCAAACAACGTGGCCTTTATGATGCAGTCCTTAGTAACGTTGCATCCTGAATTTCCCTTCTTTCAGCAACTACCTCAAACTCATCCCTTAAAATACACAAAGATATATCTAAATACAGTTCTTTTGCATCTGTATATTGTACGATTTCTTCAAGAGTGAAAAGTGTAATACCGTTCGTTAAAGTTGCTTATCCTGACATGATGGCAGCTCAAGGTCACATTCAGCCAGAACCACTCAATAAAATGGAACGGACGGCTTGCAGGTATAATCTTAAACTCTTATGATTTAAATAATATAAAATACTGTATGATAAATATTAAATTACATGAATAGTGCACACTGCACAAGTTCTTTTTTTATTTTTGTAAACCTCATTTGCCATTATACCTATATTAACTTACTTAATTACTCATGAATTTCAGAATGAAACTTCTGTCCTGTGTAGACCGAGCAATAAATCCTGAAGCTTATATGAATGAAGTTGTATACGACTTAGATCAAATTTGCAGTTCTGGAAATCTGCCAGACAATGCCACACAGAAAAGGTCAGAGTCAAATAACATTTCTCATTTCAAATATCTAACTTCATTAAGATAGTTTCTTGTTTTAGAAACCATAACAATATGATGATATTTGTGACGAACTAATTGGCATAAGTTTTGGATATTTTAAGTACTTCATAAGTTGAAATAAAATACTCACCTTTTTCATTTACAGTACCGACGGTTTAATCCTCACAAATAACGACGAGCAAGAAATTACTAAACTTAACTGCTTTTCATCTCGACTGAGTTTTGAATCTAGATTTGAGTCTGGTAATCTGAGAAAAGTTATTCAGGTAAATGTCATTTGAATCTCTCTCTTTTTAAATGTTATCCTATTGTGACAAATCTAGTAAGAAGATAAAAAAAAGCCAAGTGCGAATTGGACTCGCCCATGAAGGGTATCGTAGCAGCAAGTAACATAATATGAAAGTTCTTATAGTTCGTTGTACCTTTGATCGATGTTTTAATAATAGTATATTTTTTTTATTAAGTTATTGATAAGTAAAGTTGAGTTGATTAAATGAAAGGTAAATTGCGGTTTACTATTTATAACGTACTAAAAAAAATTACTTACTAGATGTCGTTTAAACTAATTTTCGGTGGAAGCTTGCATGATAATTTACCTCATATATATTTTTTTTTGTTTCAACATTTCCTTATGTTAGAAGTCTATTCAATTTAGTAAAAAAATATATGAGAAATCTCAATATCATTTTTGAAGACCTGTCCATAGAAATCCCAAACGTATGGGATAGATGAAAAAAATTTTTTGGAGTTTCAGTTCTAAGCAGGGGGAACCCCCAAAATTTATTGTTTTTTTCTCTATTTTTGTGCGAAAATCTTAATGCGGTTCACAGAATACATCTACTTACCAAGTTTCAATAGTAGTTCTTATAGTTTCGGAAAAAAGTGGCTGTGACATACAGATGGACAGACAGACATGACGAATCCATAAGAGTTCTGTTTGTTGCCACTTGGCTACGGAACCCTTCAAAACTTATTATATGTCCTAAATAATATAAATGTGTTTGTATGTTTGTTACTCAAACACAAAAAACTACTGAACGGATTTGGATGAAATTTGGTACAGATATATGTTTTATGATATGTGGTTTATGACCTGGATTGAGACAAGACTTTAGATCCCGAAAAAATGGTTTCTGGGGGTTTTTTTTTAAATGCGGATGACGTCGAAGGCGGCCGCTAGTAAGAAAATAAAGTTCATCTTGATTTATTTGAATGGAACCCCAGACATAAACAAAATTATTGTGTTCTGCTTGTTTATGGAAATTTTTATTGTTGCTTGGTTATATTTCTACCTTGTTCGGTTATCACTGTTCTCCCTTCAGGTAGGTCCGAGAGAGTACGAGCTGATCCTAATGCCTGACGTCAACTCCACCAAAAGGCACCAATGGTTCTACTTCGAGGTGCGCAACATGCAACAGGGGCGGCCGTACATCTTCAACATCGTCAACTGCGAGAAGTCTGACAGCCAGTTTAACTTCGGCATGAAACCAGTCATGTATTCTGTGAAAGAAGCCGTTTTAGGGAAGCCAGGTATCTTATTTATTAAATCACATTATGTAAAGTTATCTGTTTAATTAGTTTAGTTGATTTTTATAAATAACTAGCTGTCCCAGCGAACTTCGTACCGCCATAAAAAATAGGGGTTGTTGATAGAAGGGGTGAAAATTTAGGGTTGTATGTATTTTTGTATGATGTATCATAAAAAAAATGACAAAAAAAAAATTTTTACCCTTAACATATACGGGGGATGAAAAATAAATGTTGTCCGATTCGCAGAGCTACTGAATATGCATATAAAATTTCACGAAAACCGGGCGAGCCGTTTCGGAGTAACTCAATTACGCACACCGTGACAAGAGAATTTTATATATTAGATATACTTTTGTATTAGTATCATGGTCACGAAGTGGTCACTTCAAGTTTCAAGTATCAAGCGCGGAGATGAATAGCAATCTATCTTTTAATTTGAACGGTAACAGTAAATTAAACCCTGATAAAAACTGTTCCATTAACATGCGTTGGTATCACAAAGAATATAGTATAAAAATGAAAAACACACGGGATATTTTCTTAAAAACATACAATTTTGAATATCTGAATAACCTATTCTTCCAACAAAAATACCTCAAAATTCAAGTTACGTCATTTAAAATTAGTTACTAGCTGTACCCCGCGGTGTTACCCGTGGTTTATTAGGGATATTTTCCCGCAGTAAAACGTAGCCTATATGTTAATCCAGGGTGTCAGCTAACTCCATATCAAATTTTATTAAAATCGCTCCAGCCGTTTAGTCGTGAAAAAGTAACAAACATACACACACACTCACAAACTTTCGCCTTTGTAATAAAAGTGTGATTGTTTGTGTTTTTACAAACTTTAAAGTTCGTGTTATTGTTCAAAGGAATATTAGAATGATTGTTAATTCTATACGATCCTAAAATAGATATTAACTTTAATTATATTTCTTAACGGTCAACTTAAGATTATCTACCTGTTTACCTACCATCTATTTTACCTTTATATTTTACAAACAAAATGTTATTATAGTATTAGGGAATATATGACAGATGACAAAATAGCTGACTACAATATTTGCACACCTGCCTGCAGGTAGAATACATGTACTTACTGCTATAAAATGTATCAACTTGTGAACTGTATTTTGGCAGATAAATTATTATTATTAAGACTTTTATTGTTAGTCTCGTAATCATAGGACTTGTTTATAATTCCAGGTTGGGTCCGGACAGGATCCGACATCTGCTATTACCGCAATAGCTACCACTACGCAAACCAGAAGAACCATACCAAATGTTACCTCACCGTCACCTTCAATATTGAATTTCCGCACTCCAACGATGTGTGCTACCTCGCTTATCACTTTCCATTCACTTATTCTATGATGATGGTTAGTATTTTAACCTGACAGATCTTTATAAAAATAAATTACATAACATTCAAACATATTCTGCATTTACTTAATTATCCAGCTTTTTAAATCTATTATTTTAAAGAAGTGTCCTGGTTTTTGTCGCCAATCCTATTTATTGGTGACAAAAATATACCTACTGTTTAGGATGTGCTGTTAGCTATATTAAACAATATTTGAATTAAAAAAACGATAATTAAACTTGAAGGGCCATTTGCACCGAAATTCTCAATTTTTAATTCAGGCTGAATCCTGTGTAGCATTTAACACATAATTTCATTTTTATTGTTTTTTTTTTAAGTCTATTGGAGATAGGATTTGGCTTAAATATTATTATGGTAGTGGAGCCCAAACGGAGATTTAAGGTTTAACTCTAGCGCGGCAGTATAACAACATATGTAAACCCTCCAGTAGCTTCTATTCAAAAGGCTGACAATTTGGAGGCGACCAAAAGACATCGACAGTCGTGTGTTGAAATTTTGTTTTGCGGTCCTACACGTACCTACGGGCCCTACAAAGCGGGCTCAGGTACGGTGAGAGTCCTTAACAAGGTGCGAGATTGCCTCCTTATGTTATTCTGCCAAAGTAAATCCCAAAATATCCGCTTGGGCTTTCACTTTTAAACGATTTGAGAACTTTGTTGCAAAGGCTTTTTTTACATTTTTATAGACTCGTATCTGGCAATGGAGTTTGCAGCTGCCAGCCGGAGCGTATCTCCGGGTGGAGCCGCTCTGCTACTCCCTCAACAACAACGAAGTGCCACTCGTTACCATCTCCGCTGATGATACGCCGACCAGTCCAATTGTGGTAAGTCCAACAAAAAATATTCATGGAAACAGTACACTCATCTGTTTTTAACATTACATTTCAAAAGACTAGGTAATGGTCAGAAGAAGGAATGTTAACTATTTAATAATTTTGACAAATGTTCAACGAATTTTACGTCCCTGACGATGATGATGATGATGCCATAATTTTTCGACTATATATTATACTTATACCTATAACTTGCGGGTTATGAAGATACTACATAAACCAGATTTTATATTATGTATCATATATTGGGACAAATATCGTCTCATACCTCAATGACTTCGCACTTGGCATTGGTTAGGAGTACTCCAAAAGTAAGATGTTGGGCGAAAATAGTATCAGAGTACAAGACCATTGTATAACAGTTCCTACCGTTTCTTTGCCCATTGATAGGCATATATTATTCACTCGGAAAAATTATCAGCGGAAGCATTTGTTTATTTTTTCTTTCAGACCAGCAATGGAGATCGATCAGGAGATAAAAATTTATGAATTATTTATTAGGCAACTTGATAAAGTGGTGTTTATAATAATCGATAATTTGACATAGAAGTAATATTGTATATAAACCTGGCTACCACTATCTGTACCGTTTACTGTGTTAGATCTGCGCATTTCCTAGTAAACTTTTACCCATACAACAGAAAAGTAGTTTAGAAAATAGTTTAAACACATGACAACAGTCACCTTTTCCCCACAGAACAAAGAGATTATAATCTTAACAGCGCGTATGCACCCGGGCAAGACCAATGCTCCCTGGGTGATTGATGCTACCCTCGGCCGCTTGCTGGGTGACATCGCGGCTGCTGTAGCCTTGCTCCACGTAGCTTGTTTAAATGACTTACAAGAATCACGTCTTTCCCGCAGGATAGAGAGATTATATTCCTAACGGCGCGCGTGCACCCGGGCGAGAGCAATGCTTCCTGGGTGATGGATGGTACCCTCGGTTGCTTGCTAGGTGACACCGCGGCTGCTGCAGCCTTACGGACTAAGTACGTGTTCAAGATCGTGCCGATGCTCAACGTAGAGGGCGTCATTAACGGCTGGTACGTATTAAGTAGTGGTCACATATTGACCGAAATTCACCTTTCGGAAATTATTTAAGTTTTTCTATCAAAGAGATATAGTCATTGAAAGTCTTATATCGAAGAGTTTAAGACGCGGCCTAGATACTAAGTGCGGCGACTACAAGCGTGGCCAAGAGCCACGACGCCGCGCGGCGACTAAGTGCAACCTAGAGCCACGGAGCGGAGTAGTCGCTCGCCGGCTCTCATGGCCGCGTCGTTGTTTCATGTTTGCCATTAATTTTTTTAAACTTATATAGGAACTAGGATTTAACTTAAATTGTTAACATCTCAGTATCTTCGCTGCACCTCTCCCGATATATACGTTGCGCCTAAGAGATTACGCACACATAGGACCAGGTGTTCATAAGACAGCCACTAAAATATCAGTATAAAATGAAACAGCAATTTTACAAAGTTTAAACTTTATTTCCTTCGCTACATCACTATCTTTAAATTCTTGAGATTCAACTTAATACACTTACCTAGGTATGTCACGCATATAAACACTATTTTATAGTTCTATTTCCAGTGATATGTCCCGAAAAATAATTATCTGCATAATTTTCTTAAATTACATTAATACATTACGGTTTAAACGGAAACAGAGAGATCTAAAACTCGGCTTAACTATCCTAGCGAAGTTTAGGTACCTAAGTTTTGTAGAATAGTCATTTTGTGATATTCACCGTTTTTTGAAGACGGAGGCAAGTCGCTTACGGCGAGTCGCCAGCACCTTCACGTTTGATATTGCCCCAAAGAAACCATCGAAGATCACCAATAATAACAATCTTTCGTTGATGAACTCAAAAATTACAAAACCATTTGCATATATCGATTTAACCAAATGCACCCACTGCACGCAAGCTCCTAATCTTAAGCACCCTTGAGTGTCTGTGTTATACAAAAATAATACTTTTGGTAGTCGCAATACCTAATTGTCATAAGGATAGAACACTAAAGCTTATGCCGTTATGGACGCTAATAGGCGGGAGGTGCCAGCATGCCGCTGGCGTGGACGGAATGTTCTGTAGCGTCCGGTTCGGCAGTTGATGGGTCTTCAACTGGAGCCTCGCGCGCCTCCTTCGCCAAATATGCTGCAGGATCATCGCCAACCATCATTCCCTCGTCGTCCTCATACGGGCCTTGCGTAGGCTCTTCCTTCTCCTCATGATCATGATCACGAGCATGCGCATCCGAAGCCCGCGAGTAGTGAGAATCAATCTGCGGATTCGACTTGAGAAGTGCACCCGACTTTAGGTGAGGAGACTCCAAGCCGTCGAGAGACGAGGGGCGCATCTTTCCGATGAGGTCGTTCAGTGTGAAGTGTGTAGGCAGGTGCTCGTTGATCGGTGGCGGAGGTGACGAAGATGTGAGCGGGTGCGCGGTGGTTGTGGTCGTCAACGAGAGCGGCTTTCTGTCGAAGAGATTGAGAGGCTCATCCATGCACTTATGATGATAACGTATCACGGTTAAATTCAATACAAAATAACTGACTAAAATACTGTGAAATAATTGAGGCAATGTTATTTGTTTTAAGATCAGTCAAATATTAGTCCTTATTAAGTTTAACAGAATTTCTTTAAAGACAAAATATAAGTCTTAACCTTAAGACAACAAAAACTAGAGATACCAAGCAAAGCCCCCTCACCCACCCACCAAATTTGTGAATTTTGAATCGTATAGGTACCGTAATAGAACAGCAAACAGAAAAGTGACTGACCGAAATTCTTCTGGGTGTAGGGCCCTTGTTTGGTGGTTGGGTTTGCGCAGAGGCCTAGTCCCGCGGGCCCGCGCGCTAGTGTCTAAACTCGGAAATACTAAGCTATTGTTAGCACATACTACTAGAGCGTAAAGAGCGATATGTGAAGTATATTTATGTGGTTGTGTTGTGAAAGCGCGCGGCTTCCTGGGAACGGGCCTCCGGAGACAGCTGGCATCTCACCTGTCATTACCCCTGCGCGGAAGACACGGGGATGGAGCCATAGTTGTAGTAGTAGCAACGCGTCTGCTCGCAGATGAAGTCCTTGATCTCTCCGCAGTGCTGCGGCTCCCAGTGGAATGTGGGCGCTTTGAGGGCGACGCAGCCGTTCGTCATCACGTGTTCAGTCCTGGAATACCGACTATTTTTAATTAGTTATTAATAGATACTAATGCACACTATGTGACGAAAACGCCATTTGTTTTGGGTTAAAGTATCAGATAAGCGTTTATCAAACATATTGTTTAACATTTGATACCCGTATTGTTTAATAGGTTACCTGGTGGTTGAAAATGTTACCTTATAATTGATACTTCAAGGATGTCTTTGTCTTTGACAAATGCTATTTTTGTATCGTCTATGGAATGGTGATGAATGGATCGATAAATGTGCGTCATACACAAGATACTATCTACATCAATTTAAACATACACATAGTTCTAATAATTCCAAATGAAGTTCTGATGTAGGTACAAAATCTCTTATCTATTAGACAAGTCCGTCCGTCCGTCTGTCTGTGGTGCTATTTCAGCGGCCAAACCGTAAGAGATAGATAAAGAGAATATTTAAGTTATAAGTTAAGAATAGTCTGATAAGACTACAAACCGGATTTGAGTAACGTAGCACTTCCGGTTTTCAAGAAATCACGAATTTCAAACGAAACCACACAAAATCTCCGAAGTTCTCAATTAATTAAATACATACATATATATTTTTTTTAAATCAGGTTTTGGTGAACATTTGGTTCACTGGTTTGCTAGTCTCTTATCTATTAGACAAGTCCGTCTGTCTGTGGTGCTGTTTCAGCGGCCAAACCGTAAGAGATAGATAAAGAGAATATTTAAGTTATAAGTTAAGAATAGTCTGATAAGACTACAAACCGGATTTGAGTAACGTAGCACTTCCGGTTTTCGAGAAATCAGGTTTTGGTGAACATTTGGTTCACTGGTTTGCTAGTTATGTAATTAATATGCTAGTCAAAGTTAATGTCGTGTATTAAGCATGGGATGCATCCATGCATAACGTAGGAAAACTACAACTATCAATTTCCCGAGATAATAAAAAATCTACTGTAACTGGTTTTTACCATGGGAAAACGAGGGGTTGACTTATATTTAATAATATATCAATAATACGTTTACCATTAATAATACGTTCACAATAGCATACGTATCCATTTAAGTAGAAGTCCATTTTCTATTTACAGTAGTTCCTGACAATATATACAGGATTATTTTTCCCACGGCTACCTCACACGGTGGGAAAGTATCTATATTGAAGATAGGAGATTTTACTGAAAGAAGACATCATTTTATTTTTAATAATAACAAGAACTGCATTCACAGATTTTCTAATAATCGCCTGCTACAACTGGGGAATCAAACTCGTGAAATTTTGAAAAAATAAACACAGCATATTTTATGATAACTATCGAAAGGGTTAATCAAAAAGATTATTTTTTTCTAAATAACATAGTATTTTAAATGAAAGGAATATATTTGTTTCTTAGGTTTTCACGCACATCACTCATTAGCACGTATGCATTTCTTATTAAACACACAGTTACAATGCGATTGGCTAAAATTTATAAAAATAATGATTCGAAAATGGAACACATAAATTTTCAAGCGTCTGCAATTTTATTTGAATTTTTATTGTTAATTTACTTACCATGGCGTATCAAAATAAAATGGTTTTAATGGAAGGTTACTTTATAAACCACAAAGACATAATATTAGCTTTGCGGTGGTACCGCGAAAGATACCCTGATAGAACCGTACCTTCTCGATGTTTGTTTAAAAGGTTAGTGGATACTTTAAGAAATTTAGGACGTTTTGATATATGCTAACAGAAACCACAGCAGCGGATGGTAAACGTCAACGATGATGAACTAAACATTTTAACTTATTGAGGCGTACCCGATTTTAAATTAGTTTGTTAAATAATTTTGAATAAAATGTTAAATTAAATTACTTTTCTTTTAATTAAGATGCTATTTTATTTAGCAAATAATAATAATAATATTCTTTATTGTTATACACCATAGAAAAACACACAAGTAAATTAAAACATGATAAATAGAACGTACACAATATACGTACGTACAAAATAATAATACTTATGATTTACCCTTTCGATGGTTATCTTAAAATATGTCCTGGTTTTTTTTCGAAATTTCACGAGTTTGAATCCCAGTTGTAGCAGGCGATTTTTAAAAAATCTGTGAATGCATTTCTAATTAATATTAAAAATAAAACGATGTCTTCTTTCAGTAAAATATCCTATCTTCAATATTTAATATACTTTCCCTCCGTGTGAGGTAGCCGTGGGACGCCCTGTATATCGTAAAAAAATCGTTATTCAGACATGACAGATAATTTTCAATATATTCTAATACTAGCGGCCGCCCGCGACTTCGTACGCATGGAGTTAGTTAGAAATAAAGTTCACTGCTCGTTCCCCGTAGGTGATAGCGTAATAATATGCAGCCTATATGACCCGACTTTTTAGTAATATTCGTGCCAAATTTGAAGTAAATCCATGCAGTAAGTTTGTCCCGGACATACATACAGACAAAAATTCTAAAAAATACATTCGTTACCTACTCTAACCTCATCCGCTACCTCGCGCAGCTGATATGGAAAGCCTTTATAGGCTAGAGGAGAATGAAGGAAAATATATTCAATAAAATAGCGTACCCATGCCTAGCGGTGCGCTGGGGCGCCGTGCTGCCCTGCGGCATGTCGAGCGGGTCGATACTGTCGTCAGGGTGCATGGCGGGCGCGTCCATCGCCACGCGCCGCATGTAGTTGAATGTGGCGTTGAACGGTAGCCCCGTGCTCATCCACAGGTACATGTCAGTGCCTAGGTTGTTACCCGACGTCCAGAAGTCGTATTTGTTGTAACCTGGAAATGGATACCGGACAAATTTCAAATTCTAGACTGCAAATGTAGATAAAAGGTCTTATTCTAATTTTATCTGTTAGTGACCTTAGATTAAAACAAAAAGGGTAGATACGGCACTAGCCTCACAAAAGTGTTCCGCATAAATTGTGGTCCACCACCCTTATCGCTTTAGTCACAACTTGACATGCAAACGACGTACATGTGAACGCCAAAAAGAAATATTGCTAATATTTTGTGTTTATATGATAAAACAATGCCTAAGTGTGTTTTAAAAAGTGCTCAAATTGTTCAAGAACTAAAAATAAAACCCACGACATCACTTTTCATTCTTCTTCTTCTTCTTCATGTTCCTCTCCAATCACTGAAGGTTGGTCATCAGCCTTGAAAACCTCGCTTTGTCCCTGGCGAGGTGAAACAATTCCGCGGCGCTCTTGACACCGGTCCACTTGCGGATGTTTCGAAGCCACGACTTTTTCCGACGGCCTACTCGACGTTTCCCCGCAATTTTGCCCATCCTAATGAGTTGCAGTAAATCGTATCTCTCGTGTCTGAAGACATGACCGAGGTAGGCAACTTTTCTTGTTTTGATGGTCTGCATCCATTTGCGAGTTTGACCGACACGTCTTAGAACTTCGACATTTTTAACTTTTTGAGTCCAGCTGATTGAGAGCATACGTCGGTAAATCCACATTTCGAAAGTCTCAATACGTCTACGAAGGTCCTCTTTAATAGTCCAAGCTTCGCAAACATAGAGGACTATAGGCCAAATGTAGCATTGAAGTAGACGAGTGCGCAGGCGAATACTGATATTGCGATTGGACAGTATTGATCTCATTTTGTTAAAGGCATTGCGGGCGATCTCTATTCGTGTTTTTATTTCCATATCACTTTCCCAGTCTTCAGTTAGCCAAGTGCCTAAATATTTGTATTTGCGCACTACGTCAAGCTTTGCTCCGGTGACATTAATATTTGGACTTAAATTATTTCCTTTTGAGATGACCATGATTTTTGTCTTTTAAGATAAGATAAGATAATAATACTTTATTGCACAACAGTAACATAAATAACATGAAAAATACAAATACAAGGCAAAACAATTACAGTTGCACAAAGGGCGGTCTTATCGCTAATCAGCGATTTCTTCCAGACAACCCAATGAGCTGGAAAAAGTAGAAAGCACGATAATAATAATGAGGGAGGTTGTGCGGAAAACAAGACAAAAGTTTTGTAAGTAGTCAATTGAAAATAATCAAAATAAACGCAAACTAAACATATAGGCATACACAGACATTCACACATATCGCAATATAATGCAACAGCACTACTACCGTAGCAATATTTTAATGAAAATTATGCTCATCTGACAAGAAATGCTCCTTAACTAGGGATTTGAAGCAGGATAGAGTTTGGGCACGCCTAATCTTTTCCGGCAGAGAATTCCATAGTTGGATAGCACGTATGGTAAAGGAGTGGCTATACGCCTTGGAAAAGTTAGGAGGTGTGAAAAGCAGGAGATTGTCAGATGAGCGAAGCGGAAGATTATGAGAAGAAGAAAGAAACTGAAAACGTTCTTTGAGATAGACAGGAGCTTTTGGATTGAACAGTATTGAGAAGAGTAGGGATAATATATGCAGATCACGGCGACGACGAATGGGAAGCCATTTCAATTTCTGCCTGTAATAAGAAACATGGTCGTACTTACGTAGACCGTAAATGAATCTGATGGAAAAATTTTGCAGACGTTCAAGTTTACTTAGAAGATCATAGGTAAGATAGGGATAACAAACATCTGCATAATCGAGAATAGGTAGAAGAAGAGAAGTTGCAAGAGAAATTTTGGTGGCAGTGGGCAAGAAATCTTTTGTGCGTTCATTCTTAGTCCCGCCCTTAAACTGCACTCATTCAAACGGTCCACTATCACCTGAAGTTCCGACTCCAAAGACGCCATGAGGACAGTATCATCAGCATACCGGAGGTTATTGATAATACGCCCGTTAACTTTAATACCGTAGTCTAGATCTGTCAAAGCTTCAGATATGATAGCTTCAGAATATAAATTGAAAAGTGTGGGTGACAGAATACAGCCTTGTCTAACACCTCTTTTGATGACTACGTCGTTGGTTTCTTCGCCCTCGACACGAACAAGCACGTTGGTTCCAGTACAGATTTTGAATAACTCTGATGTCTTTTCCGTCGAGTCCTATGTCGCTTAAGATGCACGTTAAACGCTCGTGAAGAACTCGATCGAACGCTTTCTCGTAATCTATAAAGCAGAGGTAGACGTCTTGCTGCATATCTTTACATTATACATCTGTACTAGAACCTGTACAGCAAACAGTGCTTCCCGTGTACCTACTCCGGCTCGAAATCCAAATTGGCTATCACTAAGTTGTTCATCACATCTCACTCTTATGCTTTCGTGTATGATAGTGAGGAACAACTTGAGCACTTGGCTCATAAGACTAATAGTTCGTAAGAACTATAAAATATATTTTTTCATAAAAATTGCTGTTTGTTTTGAATCTCACTCGGTAGTGACGTCGAGTACTGGTCGCGTGATTGGTCGGTAGTCTCGTTCGCGCTGCCGTGGGATCAGTTTTTGTTTGATGCAAGTATGAGCGTACCGTATCTACCCTTTTTGTTTTAATCTAAGTTAGTGACTCGAGTTTGGCCGCAAAGGATGTATAATGTACTTTTATCGACACCCATGCTTCAAAACCGCTATTAAAGAAGTTGGCTCATTGCCAACGTTAAAACATCTAATGTGATAATTTAAAAAAAAGTGGTCACCATTTTTGAAGTTATACTTCTTTAGGCGCGTTCTGAAAAATTGTCGAGAATGAAATTTTAAGATGCGCGCGCATCATGTAACACAAAAAATTAACACCATGAAGTTGGTCGCTTTAGCGACCAACTTCATGTGCCGCGCTGCCATTACCGCGTCGCCCGCCGCACCGTACGCATGCGCGGTCCTAGCGCGGGAAACACGTACAACAAACATCGGGAAAAGTTACGAGTTTTGAATTTAGAACAGAGACTGTTTTCATATCTATATATATAAAAATGAAACCCGTTTTCCGTTGTCACGACATAACATGAAAACGGCTTGACCGATTTGGCTGTTTTTTTTTGTAGTTTTCTAATACTCTGTACAAGGTTCTTACGGAAAAAAAATATAAAGAAAATCCCAAGGGGATAAAATAAGGAATGAAAGTTTGTATGAAACTTTATCAATTTTAAACCGATCGGGCTGAGACTTTGCATGCAGGTATAAGAAGAATCATAGATGAATGTCATTGTGTATAATACAAGCCTGAGAACAAAAACTGTAGTCTACACTTCAGCTCTACACCGAAGCGAAGCGAGGGCGGGCCGCTAGTTTATAATATTTATCCACATGTTTCTAGTTTGTATATTCGGAATACGTGTTTGAGTTTCATACAAGTGCAAATCACATATGTTCTAATAAATTATATTCAGTAGCGATTTTAATTGAATATTTTGATTATTTATTTATTTTTTCAAATTAAAACTGAACTTTATTGACTGTGTCCTTTTCCAGACTTTTTATTAATTTATTGTAATTAATTATTTGCATGCAATTAAAAACTAATTTTAAACGATGCCAAAGAAGGATAACTTCTCACGCGCCTACATAAGTACACGCACCCATTTTTTTTTTATAACTTTCATAATAACACTCCTTCGCGCCTTCCTTATATCCCTTTCGTGCCCAAGGGCTTGCTCATCAGGCAGCCACAATTTTCACTGGCTGGATGCGTACTATTATGAATTTCAAAAAAAGAACATTGTCATTCACATGGGCTTAACACCCACAGAGCGCCGAAGCTTTTCATGAATTTTAAGTCCTTAGAACGCCCCATGGTTTCAGAATCTTTTATAGAGGATTCATATCATGGGTGTAAATAAAGTACTGTATGCAACTGTTATAATTAGGTATAATAACAGTGATGTGATACTATGATAAACCCACATTCGTGTTTAATTACCCCTCATTAAACTACAGTTGCATAAATAAGTAATGATAAATCTTTATAAAAATAAACATGCATCAAATTATCTCTGCGGGTTGGCACATGATCGCATGTCTTTTTTATTGTCTATAGTTAACAATTAAAAAAATAAGAGTTAGGGACAACTCATTATGTGAATGTGGTATCGACGAAGAAAATATCGATCCCAAAACTCCCACATTCCTTTATAACATAATTCCTAAAAGAGTATCCCCCGCTCTGTGAATGTTAAACTACTTCTTAACAATGGTGGATACTTCTTTTACTAAATTTTTGGCCAGTTATCTAATCCAAACTTCTATCTCTTAAACCCCACTTGTAACAAATTCGCTAAATCTTGAATCCACTTAAACTAATATAAATTTAACCCATACAAAAATGTCAAAACGGCGATGTCAATATGACATTATTGTTTGAGCTAAATCTACAAAATCGAGATTTAGCAAAATTGTTGCAAGTGGTCCTCAAACATTCTCTCCTAATACTGCCTATAGGTACTCGTGGTGTTTTCCAATGTGACGCCTATAACCATCTTAGGGCCTGCGCTGCGTTCCGCTCCGCGTGCAGTTTCATTTCATTTCATATAGCAACGCTGCGACAGGAGAACCGCTTCACACAGCGCTGCTCTATGAAATAACATGAAAGAAACACGCGGAGCAGACGTTCCGCTCCGCGAGTTTGATACATAGTTACCCTGTATGTCAATGTCAAGGCAAATACATAGTAGATTGTGTAATATTTTGAAAAATTGTTATTTTTTCTATAATATTTTAACATTTAGGTCACTCAACCGGCCAATAGTGCAAGACACGTGCAATTATAAAAACAGAACTGCTAAAGTGTAGTGTCTAACCCTGTCTTTGGCAGAATTTTATTGTCCTAGTAGATAGAAGCCAGCCTACACAAAAATATAATTAAAGTGTATAATCTATGACACGCAAAGCTGGTCGCGGGGAGAATAAAATATATAGAGAGAGGAAGAAAAAGAAAGAAAAATGTCAGTTGTAGTCAGATTTATTTAATCCCAAATGTTTGTTCTTAAGAAGATCAACTTCCATCCAACAAGTATGTTTCGGTAAATCATCACCTGGGCCCAGAATTTTATAGGAATAAGAATTACTATTATACAAGTGAGAAATTAGAGAAATCATGTAAAGTAATTATAAGAAAGTATCAACCTCCGCATAAACCACAGTGGAGAGGATGACTTATTTAAAAAAATGCTGGAAGCCATTAAAAGCGCAGTTCAAGTAAATACATATTTATAGATGATCGTAAAATATCTAATATACCTGCATTAGTTAGATACGTCGTTATGGAGTCTGCCTTTTCTTTCGTCTCGAACGACGCCAGTTGGAGACCTAACGATCTGGAAAAGAAATTAGATACATTTGAAATACGATCATCGCTCATAAATATTCAGTTTCATAATAAATACTTAAAGAATATTCCTTCCATATTTTGTGAAATAGGATGCTTCGCTAAATATGTTGACGGTTCATCGAGGTTTTGTTTACCATGCGATAGTAATCATTTGAAAATTATCTAAGTATTAAAGTAACAAAAATATGTTTTATATTAGTAATATTTATAGTGCGGTTGTTACGTATTCATCCTATGACGTCTCTACCAATTTCTTCACACATCCCAAACTAGTGTTTCTAACTCAACCTATTTCATTATTTTAATATACATGTTTTCTCAATTCAATCCAATGTGAAAATATATTTAAATAATGTAATAGTTTGAGTTGGAAACGCATCCTTACTCATCCCAAGGCAAATGTGACCAAACTCTATGGATAACAAACGTGCTGTCTTTCCCTCTTTTGTGGAATTGTAAACAATGTAGTGTCATTTAAAAATATGTGCGTTCTATACGCATTATGCACGGCCTGAGTTTTTTTATTGCTTTTACTTGTATTAGGTTATTTTAATTCAGTTCAAAAGTTGTGACCTCTATTTATTTTGACATTATTTTCGTGACGGTAACTATAAGTAGAATATTTTTCGAAACTATCTTCTTCGTAGACTTGTACAATATCTACACCATGCGGTCTCCATAGCGAGTAGTTGTTAAGATAGTCTTGTCTATATTTAGACATAAAATGCAAGACGGAGGTGTTGTTTATGTCTTCTATCGGACACTTGGTATCTACATTACTATGCTACAGTTTAATCCTTACATCTTTTCCTACACCATTAATATCTCTGAACGTCGGGTACGGGTTTATCTATGTAACTATCCCAGCTAATCGTATTCAGCTATTAGCGCTAAGATAGCATGCGGGATGCTGAACGCTGCGAGCAATTTATTCGCTAAAGACAGGCTGCGTCCTTGTCGGCCAGGAGGCATTCCTGCTAGGTTCAGAAAACTCTTTAAGATTAAGGACCTCTGCGCCAACGCACCATAATCGGGAATTATGTCCGCTAGTCTTGTAGTAATAATATTACATTTACATGTTGTTGAGCAAACTACACTTTTTGCGTCATTTTTAACAACCGTAAACAAGTTTGGTAATTCTTTACGTATACTTATTCTATTTTAAGCAACCAGTGACTTGAAACTTGGTTTAACGGTAAAAGCATTTTTTTAGTCCACTATTTGTCGTAGTCTATCAATCTTTATTTGCTTTCCTCACACTGTTTACATAATTCCTTACTTTAGGTTTCACTAATTGAGCCGTCTGGTTTATACCTGCAACCCTCATAATACATTATTTTAATATAATGATTGGCAATTCATTTTACGCTAAATCATATGAAAATTATGATATATTAAAATGATAGCTTTTGGCAGCAGATAAAAAAAAGTTTTTTTCCCATAGATTTTTCTGATCAATTTTAATGAACTACCTTATTGGTGCAACAAGGTCTCGACGTGCATTACACAAGTCACTCACATTATAAATTCCTGGTGCAAGAAAGTCACAATTTGATGAGACTTAAGTTTTTCTTTTATTTACATGTATTTTTGTAAAATAAATGTATAACTCGAAGTTGAAGCTTAGATAATAAATTCTACAAATTTACTGTGATTATAAACCTGCCATAGAGGTTGACCGAGAAACTCTTTAGGAAGCAAATTCAAAAACAAACGTGACTTCATTGCAGTGAAGCAGTGATATATGAAACTCTTTCTCTGAATCTTCTTTCGTTTGCTTTGTGACACCAAAAAATCCAACGTACATACCTCCCGCAAAATATTGTCCATTTGGTTCCCGCTGAGGTGCGATAAATTTTACGATATTTTTTTACATTTGCAAAGCATTCTTGCACGACTGAACGAACCAGTTCAATAACATTATTGAATTTATTTTTACAAACCCGAATATTTGGTGTTATACGTAGGTTAATTAACGGACCCTGTGTTCGTGGGAGTTTTTTGGTGTACAGTCGAGACCTCAACATAAGCTTACACTATGTATACCGCTATTATTACCTTGCAATTAAGATCCTGTCCTATTGTATAAAATAACGGGACTTCGAATTTACAAAGCTGGTCTCTCTCGCAACTTTAATCATGATGTAAAAAATATTATAGTTGATATTTGAGTGACTGCACTAAAGGCTGTAACTGCCATGGCGCCCCGCCCGCCCGTCGGTGTAATACCGTTACGTTCATTGCGGGCTGCAACCAAAGTATTCCGCACTATCTTGTCGTAATCAAAACAAAGCGCGCGCAGAACTTGGCTTCTACGAAACTACTCACCCATACTTTTGTTTCTGCAAATCATTTCTTAAAGAACTTTTTCATTTAAGAGCAATTACTTACAGCCCGGATAGCGAAGGATGCGGGTTCGAGTCCCGTCCGCTGCCTTGTCCGCGTGGATTTTTTTCTAGTAAACTTTTCTTTAGATTTAAACATCTAGCAGTTAAATGCTTAAAAAATAAATAAAATCATAACTATAAATGCTATTTCTTCTTTCAAATGTTTAATACTTGAAAAAGTATTCATTTGACATTGTGGGTTACCTACAATGCGAAGAGATGGCGCTGCCTTGCAGCTTAAGGCTAGGAAAATTTCGACGCGGCTAATAGGGCCGTGGTAGCATAATGGTCAGTGCATTCGCCCGGATAGCGAAGGATGCGGGTTCGAGTCCCGTCCGCTGCCTGGTCCGCGTGGATTTTTTTCTAGTAAACTTTTGTATAGATTTAAACATCTAGCAGTTAAATGCTTAAAAATAAATAAAATCGTAACTATAATTGCTATTTCTTCTTTCAAATGTTTAATACTTGAAAAAGTATTCATTTGACATTGTGGGTTACCTACAATGCAAAAAGATGGCGCTGCCTTGCAGCTTAAGGATAGGAAAATTTCGACGCGGCTAATTGGGCCGTGGTAGCATAATGGTCAGTGCATTCGCCCGGATAGCGAAGGATGCGGGTTCGAGTCCCGTCCGCTGCCTGGTCCGCGTGGATTTTTTTTCTAGTAAACTTATCTTTAGATTTAAACATCTAGCAGTTAAATGCTTAAAAAATAAATAAAATCATAGCAATTACTTATCCAATATCGACCAACTAAGACGAACCTACTTTATTATCTAAATAACTTTAAAAACAAAGCCCTGTTAGTTATACCGCTTATAACTAAAAAAACGATTGGACTGATTTTTATGAACTCTGATTTTTTTGGATTCGTCTCCGCCCCGAAAAGCATCCTGATACGCTTGACGTCTACCGATATTTTAACAGTTATACACTATTATAATATCGGAAGTTTCACGATAATAATGTATACAGAAAATTAATTTATAGCACAGTGTGACCTAAACCCGCACTTTACGCACGCTTTTCCGTGACCTAAGTTGCCTATTTCTGCACGGTGTGTAAATGAATTGACCAACTTCACTCATGTAGAAAAAATAAAAGGAAACACATTTAAATGTCATTTGGAGCTTAAAAACTGACAGCAAACAAATGACAAATTAGCGATAGGTTAGGAATTTTCAGTGACAGCCAAAACAAGGAGAAACGGTTAGCTATAATTCATTCCGCGAGAAATGTATATTTTGGTCGAAAATGGCCAGTTCGGATAGTGACCTAAGCGAATACGAGAACGGTGAAATTGTTCCGGACGCAATTAAAGAAGTGGCGAAGTCGGTGACATTGAATTTGTTGCCCCAAAAATCGAAACGGCTGTTTGACTTGCAGTCTGTATTGCAATTCTTTGTGATTGCAATACATGAATTTTACTTTCAAAACACTAATCGCATCCCTCTTGCCCGCGGCCGGGGCGGGTTTATGTCACACTTGCTATAAAATAGTATACGATACTTGTGGCCTAAGTTGCCTATTACTGCACGGCGTGAAGTTAGCGCCCGAGCGGAGCGAGGTCACGCGTATCGTACTGTACTATTTCGATCAGGTACATTATTGTTGGTATTCCGCCATCTTTCACAATTGACAGCACACGTCACGCATGCGCAGAGCTTATTGTGGCTTATTTTAATTAAATATTTTATGCTAATATAAACCTCGGAGATTTGATAATCAAACTATTCTGACTTATCTATATCATGGAATACGGACGTGTGTTTTTCTTCTAAGTTACTCATTCTGGCTGCCTTTAATTGCAAGATGGTACGAAGTTCGCCGAAACAGCTAGTAATACATAAATGCGTTGTTTTAGTCGTGACACTTGGTCCTAGTATATTCGCCTCATTTTTCAATCAACATTTTAGTGCATTTTACATCGCAGTATTCGTAGACTATCAAAACTCACCTTTATCCGTATAGAATCTAAAGAGATACAACAATATGGTGCTAGCTCCTGCATGCCTAATACACAAAAAAAGCCATATAGTTTCCTCGGTACGCTAGGTCTTTAAGCAAATAATACATAGATTGCTATACATGAGCAAAAATCATATTTTAAATTTGCGTGGTCAATACGATCATTGTCATAATCCGGACCATTCTGGTCAAACGAACCGAATAAATCTGTTATTCCCGAGTCTATATTAGGTCTTCTCATCATCACAGCATTTGTATTGTACTGTTATAATTATGAGAGTGAGGGCAAAAGCTCATTATCCTTGGAACAAGATCACGACAGTGTCACCGCCACGTTCCATCAGCGCTTGGAGCATTCCCATCGTTAACAATCGGAACTGTAAATAGGTCGTGACAATTTGGAAGGACATCGTGACCGCGCGCCCGCACTGGGCGATTGACCTGTTGAGACGATGTTACTCAAATTTTATAACCTCGTACAATTTAAAGTTCTCTCAAAATAATTTGTAGCCAAACTTGTTATTGTCAAACCGCCTTTTAATTACTTTTCTTTTCTTTTTGAATTGTATTTTCATATCCACTTATTAACTATTATTATTCTTTTGCTGTGCTCCTGAGTTTTGCAAGCTATCTTAACGTCTCAGAGTTATTTAAATTTTTCTTCCATTCTTTAATTATTATCAGCATTAAATATTATTTGAGTTTGCTTTTCGTATTAGAAATGTTAAGTCAATTACATTTTTAATTAATATGTACCATAAATTATTACTCTAAAATAAAAGTCACGTTCTCGTCCTTTATGAAGCAAAGGTCAACGTCTATATCTCAAACCGCATTAACCACGATTGTATAACTCCACGTGGGAACGTTCCGATAATAAATCATTACTCCGACGCCGGTCTCAATTTTCCTGGCAAAGTCCTTTGTGGTAGTATTTAACATAGGGAATGGCTCGCGGAAGTGGCTCACAGAAGTGCCGATATTGTTCGCCAGTATTCCCAGTACCCTTAACGGTAATGCAAATGTCCCTGTTGAACAAACTTCCTGGTCGTAGGGCGTTGGAGCGAACTATACACGCTTGTTAACTCCGGCCGCAGTTAGCTCGTTCAGGACTAGAGCAGGAATAGAAACACGATAGCCAACAGATAAGGACATTGCAAGTCACGACGCCTTGTTTATCTGTTGCGCGAAACTAACATGTTGTGTAACGGATTTTTTTGTGTGCGCGCGCGAAGAATACCTTTGAGCACGTACCTGCAATACTGATAGGCTAGGAAGTAGTTGAGCTCCGGGCTGTAGGGATTCATCCGCGAGATAAAGTACTGGACGCCATCTAACTGGATGGTCGTTATCCTCTGGGCTGGAACAAAACAGACACAAATGAATAGTTCTGGTTGTATAGAAATGATGAGAGCGAAAATCATATTTTTAAATTTGCGAGGTCAATACGATCATTGTTTTTGAGCACGGCATCATTGATACAAATATTTGGCTACTGTGTCTCAAACTTACGACAGTTGAGAAAAAGTTACATTTGTAAATAAAATTATAAAGTAATTAGCTGACTCGGCGAACTTAGCAAAAGTATTAATTTGCAATAAAATAATATTGCGACTATAAATTGAGATGTAAGCTATCTAATTTTTGAAATTGGATCAAACTGCACGAGATATGCAAATTTAATTACAATCGGTTAAGTAGTTTAGGTGTCCATCCCGGACAAACGTCGTGACGCGTAATTTATATATTGTATTAAGATGAGAGACCTAAGAAAATCTGTGTCACCTCGTACGTGCGAGATTTATTCATATATTTTTTGTTGGTTTCCAGAGCATCAGCAAGTTGCATCTTACCATGATAAATCTTACAAGTCTTAGTCACATCTCATTAAGGACACATTTGACTTGACACCTTAATGAATGCAATTGACGCGCAACGCACGATGCTCAACATTCACGCTGTTGTGCAACGCTGCCGAACATGTTGGGCATCATGTGCTGCGCGTCAATTGTTGCCTAGTGAATACAAGGCTTTATTATTATTGGAACGAAGTTCCTTACGGCAGGCTTGGAGGGGATAGGGATTTTGCTGCGCGACCGAACTGAAAAAAATGTGATAGTAAAACCGTAAGAAAAAATCCGTGGAAAAAGGTGCGTGGAATATAATCGTTAAATGAGACGTGCGCAGGCGCGACAGTCGCATACACAAGCGAGTTTGCAATTTGTGTCGATTCTACATTAGCCGAAGGAACTTCGTTCCTACCTGGTGTCCCACGACACCACATTTTAATTTTTTGATTTTACCGATTCAAAAGACATTATTTAGTCTTTAAACAAATCAAGTATAATAGATATTGGGCCTAATTCTGGTATGAATCTCTAAACCTAAAATCTAGTTTGATCAACAGGTATCCATAACATATTTTTTCATCCAATTCAGTTTTTAGTTAAGACAATCAATTTTATTTTTTATTTGGCACTGTAAGAATATTATTATTAACACTAACAACGTCTCACAACACGTTCGTCTTACATTAACAATTTTGTAGGGCCGCGACTTCCCCACTCTCTAGTGGGGGAAGAGACAATGACTCTGAATTAAATTAATGATATGAGTACGACCCCGCAGCACTTACATATATACACAACGCCGCGCCAGCAACAACGCCAATTGCTCCATCGATTCAACGAAACGACACTATCAACTTTATCATTTCAATGAAGCTACTCAACGACCGCTACGCATATTGCGATTTCAGTCGCATACGCACCACCATATCGGCGGCATCATTTGCAGCTTGTAGGCCAAACGATGTTTGAAATTCAATGTAGTACGCGACGCGACCCGTCATAAAATCGCACTTTTACAAAGCACCACTTTAATATAAATGTTTGCACGCGTACGACATACGAGAGGGAATATTCATGTTCGCGGTCAGCACCAACAAAGTGCGTTTGGAGGCTAATTAAATTAAATGGCCATGTTTTGCTGCGGTCAACCGCAACTTTTATTGTGCACTTATTTGTTATATTTATACTGCATCGACTTTGTTATGTGTTAATTTAATATTACTTATGTGTTTGCCCTGTAAATTTTTACTACTTTACACAGGCTATTAAACATCTGAATCTTGCCAGATTTTGTGATGACAATATTATATCTGTACCTAATAAAGTGTAAAATCAATTTCTAGAAATATTATCCCTTCCATAATGTAAACCCACGCAATAGAAATTGCATGACTCAATCCGTTGGATACAGAACAGCATAATCATTGTAACCATTGTGATATCGGGCGAAGATGCTATTCAGCGTCGTCGTAGAGATAGATGCTCTTTACAGTACGGACACAAAGGAACGGTGAATGACACGACGGAAATGCTCTGTCATTCTCTTAAAAAGCACGGAGCAGCTAAAGCTCTCAAGAATAAACACTCTTGCGCATATCGTTTGCGACCAATGGGGTACATACCCATGTAAAGGACGTAATAATATTATAAAAACTTCACAAATAGTTTCCAATCCTGCAAAAGATTGCTTGCTACCCGAAAGTTGAAAGCCCAAATGACTTGTTGATAACATAATATAAAACTTCCTTGTTTTTTTTATAAAGATAAGATTGTATTTAAGACTAAAATTCTCAATTCGAGCCATCAAATAAAAATGATCAATACGAATGGTATATTTAAAAATACCTTAGATTTAAAAGTTTTAACATAAAATGTAGGAGGAATCACAAGACGCAAGAATTCAACGCAGGAAACGCAGCCGACGGAAGTATTGTCTATATAAATGTAGATTAAGATCCCGTATTCGTACGCGAACTGACTGCAATAACTAGCATTTCCATAAAGTATTCGCATTTATTAATCATCCATCTTTTGCTTATCTGCGATAAAATGTTTAGGACCCTGTTTACTTTTCCTGAGAGATAGATATAATCATCGGTACCTATGTAGCGTGTAAAACAGAAACATTTATATGCTGAATTTACTCGTACTAGCAATTCATAAACTGCACAAAAGTAGCAAGTCTATAAATTAGAAATATTTATTAAAGTCAGGAGAAGTATAGATATCAAAGATATAATAATAGATATCAGAGAAGTAATTTCATTTTTAATTAACTTAAAAATTCTTTATTTTGATCTCATGGAATCGAACACTAATTCTGAAATGTCTTGAGTTTCAGAGAAATATAGATAAAGAGGATGCAATCTCTTCGAAGTATTAATGGTTCCACGTTCTAATTACAGCAGCATAGTTTAAAGTCAAGCCGTCGGAATACATGCCAAAATGATAATGACAGAATACCAATAAATGAGAAAGAAAAAATCGGATTAATTTTTGATCAAATGTTTTTTTTTGTGACCACTTAAAAATTATATATGGCGTACGAGACTAGGGTTTAGTGTGATGAACTTTGATCAACCAGTATTGTTGATCGAAGGTGATGAATGCGAATTTGTCCTTTTAAATCCGACATTGGCTAGGTTCAAGTTCGCGAATCAATTGTATAAGATACGGCTTACGTCGTTAAGAGGCGTGGGCCTACAACTGGGCTTTACTGGGCTATTAGAGGCTTAGCCCGCGATTGGAATCCATGCATAATGTAGCCTCATGCATAGGCGATGTCGCACATTACTCGCCTACTTCTTTTTTACGTTTTATATGATCTTGCACCGATGAATGCTTGCTTGATTTTCTGTGGTATGCCTGATATTCCAACAATGACGACCGACGTCGACTTTTGTATTTTAAGAAGAAGAGAAATAGAGTAACGACACAAGCGTTTATTTTAGAAATAATAAAGACCAATTCATGTCTAGTCTTCGCGTTGAGTAATAATGATTGCTTGAACCGGAATTTTCAATTTTATGAAAAATAATGTGCATTTCAATAAGTTATTACAAAAATAAAAATAGCATTATAAAATGAAAATTAATACATATGTATTTGAAATAGATCACTCCGTGCTATATTCCATTCCTAGTACCTAAGTAATAAAAGCTCGCGGTTCACGTGATAAATTTCAAGGAATATGACACTTAATTGGCATAAAAAGCGATCGTTGGCCGCTTAGAAAGTGATGGTGATGGTAAGCCAAGCAAGCTAAGTAAGAACGCGACGAACTCGCGGCCACAATGCGCGGGCTCGGGAGGCGAGTCACGTCGCGTGAGTCATGCGCGCGCGCCACATACTGATGCATGCATGCTGCGGACGGGTGTGTGCAAGAAAGGGCCACGCTTCCTAACGACTCTACACTGAAGCAACTATGAAACTCAACTTGATTAAAAAAGGAGCAAAGATGAGACTCGTATTATTTATCTGCTAGTAAAAAGCAAGTGAATTTAAAATTATTGTCTTTGACTTGTAAATGTTTTTAGAGATGGATGGAGATAGTATTTTTGACGTTAATGTAAATGAGAATAGTAAAAGTTTCGGAAAACATTGTGGCCAATAAACTGGCAATCTGTCATTATTGTTTCCAATTATAACTTAGGGCCAACAGCAAGTATTCCATACCGTATTTTTTTTCGATCTGAGAAATAAGGCTGTGACTTAAGATTTCTTACAAAGTTAAAAAAAAATAGCTTTGAATTTTGCCGTACTGAATTTCCTCTATAAATTATTGACAACACGTACAACATTCGAGACATGATTAATACATTTAACGATCAGCTGTCTTGCTTGTACATTCGTTAAGTTCATCATTAGTCCATCAATACTGATAGACGGAAATAGGCTGGTTCCTGTCTTTCAGGGTTAAATATTAGACGTCTTTGTGTTAATTTTTTTGAATGGTGGGTTCGTATTAGGCTCGTGTAACAATGGCTATCAAGCCTTTTGCACAATAGTACATTACTGCAGCAGCCAGCAAGAAAGACTGACGGATAAACGTGTAAAGTAAGTCCATCGATACTTTCTTATGGCCAAGGCTTGTATAGTACTTTTCCCAAATAATGCGCGGAAATCAAAACCAAGTAGCACCTAGGCAGAACTTTCGATATTCTGGAAAATAAATGACGAGCAACAATAATTTTTCCCGTGATATAGTATTCATTTGTTTTTTTTTCATAACAGCTCTCTATTTGGAATCCAATTGTAAATTTAAATATAATCTTTAATAAGTTACCTCCTTGATTACCATGTTTCGGTTTAAAAGATCGTTCGATTGTCGATCGTTATAGATATGAGTTCACTATGTAATTTAATTGGTCGCTAAACATGACAGATATGGATTTTTATGCCGCTGCTCGCTTATATGTGAACGGTCCAGCAATTTTGATTTATCTTCAAGAAGGTTGTCAAAAAAATGCTGACATTTCCAAGCGTGTTTGAGAAAAACATCATTTGTGTATATGGTTTTTTGAAAATAATTATTAACAATGCTTCATGTACTGTATTCCTTCTTCAGTGTTCATGGTTTTGTTTAGAATGGGACTTATAATAAGCGGTTTACAT
Source organism: Chilo suppressalis (assembly GCA_902850365.2). Taxonomy (NCBI): domain Eukaryota; kingdom Metazoa; phylum Arthropoda; class Insecta; order Lepidoptera; family Crambidae; genus Chilo; species Chilo suppressalis. The sequence continues at coordinate 10,559,041 of OU963897.1, read as the reverse complement.
TATCTACCTAGTAATTTATATTGATTGGTTTTGAAACCCTTGTTTAAACAGTTCGACTAATAATTATCTAAAGATTTACTGAATATGAGTCATGAGTCGTGAACATTGACAAAAAATATACGACTTTTCCTAACTTTGTACTTACGTTCCTAGGTCGTTTTATCTACATTTAGCATCGAAGTGTTCGCTCGATGAATTATTAATTCGATTATAAATCGTGCCGTCGTCATTCCAACATAATCCATCCAGACGTCCAGACTAACAACAGCTTTAGGTTTCGCACAAAATAAATAGTACAGAAGTCACTCATGTATGTTTTACTTTTCATTTAAACTTATGCACTATTGATTTATTGTTAAGAATGAAACAGGAAGAAGGGAAATATAACCAATAACTAAAACATTTCAAATTATTGTTAATTTACAAATTTAAAAAACGACAATTCACCGTTTAAAGTTGAATTTAATAAAAACCCGTTCGCTGAACAGTTATTATAAATATTTTTTGGTTGAATATATTTTTATTTAAAGCAAAAAACTGCTTGATTTGCAAATAAAAATACATTTAGTTCAGGAAATTGTCTTAAAAAAAATTTTTGTTGCTCTTAAAGTACACTAACCCATGTCTCAAGGGGATGGAAGTCGCGCTAGTTCTGGTGCCGACCGGTCCGAAATATTATATACCGGCTGTGTCTATGCGTGTATTGCTGCTCGATAGCACTTTATATATATATATATATTGGTGTCGATTCTGGCATGATTCTCTAAACCTAAACTTAAATTTGACAATAATGTATCCTACTCATTGTCTATACAGAATGAAGAGGAGAGTCTGATGTTAAATTTAGTTTTAAGTTTAGAGAATCATGCCAGAATTGACACCATTGACTTCTGTACTATTTATTTTCTGGTACTGGGCCTCACGTTGCATCGCATTTACAAATATCGCCTGTTCGAATCACAACGTTTAACAACTTCCTTCCGTTCATTCAGCCTTTTCAAATTGACTGTCGTTTTACTTCGTGATGTAAACTTTTCGTATACAATACAATATCAATTTGAATAAAAGCCTTGTATCAATATAAGACGTCAGGAGATACTTATCTTTATTCTAAAAAAGTGTTGGTTGTTAGATAAAAAACTAGTTCTCTTAGGTGAAAAAAAGTTTAAAGATAAGTTAGTTAACTCGTTCGTCTAATACTTTTATTTTCTATGATTAATCATTCTCAAGTCAAAGGGAAATAAAATACCCTTAACCATAAATTAACTTAAGTCTATTATTAATAAATTAACATAGTCTATGTTAATTCATTTTATTTCCCTTTGTCATGTTCACAGCAAAATAATACTTCGAAGTTCAAATTAGTATTACTATTAATTATATGTATCCTAATCACACCTCTTTTGTGATTACAGAATAAGACGTCGAGACGTAACCAATCAAATGAAGTTAAATATCCATACTTCCTATTCTGTTAACAAAGCTTTCTTAATTTGAATCGTTGGTAAATACATATTCAAACGACGTATAACGGGACCAGCTCTAGGCGCCGTCTCCCAGTGTACTTACAAGACTTAGTGGGGTTCAAGCAACTCCGGTAATTCAATTCAGTAACGCTTATCAAAGTTGCATTGTACTGTCACCAACGCAATGGAACAAGAAATCAGTGTGCACTTTTTACAAAACAATAAAAAAAAACTAGGCAGTGTTCATAAGTTTTTAATACTTTGACATAATCAAGAACATTGTTGTTAAATTGTATTCTAACATTTGATATAGTCGTTTCGCGCTTCACTGACTACCTACAGCAATTATTGTAATTAACATTCTTACTAACATCTAGCAGAAGAATTAAAAAAACTAAAAAAAATGTTGGCTAGGGTTACTCAACTCTATTCTCCATAAAAACTAGGAACAACTAAGTTTACTCGTTTTCAAACAACTTCTACTTACGACAGGTTGTAAACATGCTGATCAACTTGTTCAGTCATCGTACTTAATAGGAATTCTTGCGAAGTGATTTTTCATGTTTGTATGTTAGCTATTCGGCGATACTCGTCCTTTTCTCATAGTTTGCTTGGCTACGAAAGTTCTGGGCTCGGATTTTAGTGGGACCTTATGTCTGTTATTTGACCATAGCAAGAGCACCACAGTTTACTCTCATCTCATTACTCCATAGTAATTTGACAATTAAGCGTGATAAAAACACGTTATATATCATATCGCGGTGCTCTTGCTAGCGGGGCTGGAAATATAAGCTATCATGAAATTAATAATAGGCACCAAACCGATTTTGCTAATTATAAAAAAAATACAATTATTTTCTGAGAAATAATTTCATAATTCAATTAGGCATCAATAAAAAAAATCCAAAAAATATGTTTTCTTTTTTCATATCCTAGTGGTTGACATTTGCGAAAAACCTACTACCGACAGAATATTTTCAGATGGATGATTTTTTCTTAAATTTTGTTGATCATTTTAAACTGCCGACGTTGTATGAAGGCAATGGCTCAGGAAGTTAAAAAATATATTTTAAGCATATGAATTCCTAAAGAAAGTTTTCACTACAAAAAATTAACTTGTCTTATTTACCGCTTTCTTTGTCCAAGTTATTAAGTATGTTATCGTATTTGTGTAGTTAGATACTCCTGTTATTTCGCATAGTCATGTACCTAAGTAAATAAATAAATAAATACCTTGCTTAAGTATTAGTGTAATCGTTTTGCGCTCACCGTAAGGTGGTATGCACTGGACTTAACAATCTTGGCGCCGACACTTGCTATTATTTAAATACCTAAGTATGTTTAATTTTATGCTGTTTTTCTTTTTTACAAAACTTTTAATCACTGCTTATTTCTATGCGAAATGTCAAAAAAGTATAGAAGCTAATCTGAGTTCCGAACTTCCTAAATGTATTAATTATTCGAAGATAATTATAGTAATTTTTAAACTGTGATACTTCTCCTATTAGCGGTAGAGATTTATTTTATTTTTTAATAAACTCTGCCTTCTATACCATAAAGGAACAAAATGTAGATAGTGGAACCTTTATTCCTTTAGCAAATATCGTTAATGTTATTATTAATTACAGTTCAAACAAAACTCTTAAAACTGTAAAAATGTAAACACTATAATAAAAACTCAAGCGTTCAATGAGAAATTATAAAATTACAATATCCGTAAAACAACACAAAAAAGCTACATAAAAGCTTGTAGCCGCAAACCGTACGTACGTGGACGCCGCCCGTGCAGCGTCGTGCACTGCATCGTTTATGGATTGCATTGCATAACGCAAACCAGTCACAGTCCGCCCCTGACTTACACGCGCACTCGCTCACGACCACGACAACTGCTCACGGCCCATTCTCAAAATAATAACGCTAACCCTATCAAACACTAAACTCGTTAGTAATTTACAAGATTCTCTGAATCGTTAATTGAACTAAATCAAAGAAACACCGACTACGAATACAAATCCAAAACAACAAATTCGATAATTCAATGGAATCCCCCGAAGACGCCGCGCGTCGGCTGATCCCAACGCAACTCATCGAATTCTAAGTTAATGTACTGTAAAAAATGTGCAATTTGAGTGTCTATCGAAACTTCTTGATTGCTTGCGTCCGTGAGAACAGCGATCGGATTGTTCGCGGTCGGATAACGATCGGACGGAACGCAAAAAAGGGATCGGGAGATAATAACGAGAGAGAACGAAGCGCCCAAGGACGGACGTAGCGGCCGCCCGCGTCCCCCGCGGTATGCGCATCTACCGAACTATTTTTAGTAATCAAACCCGATGCCGCTGGCGACCTGGTCCCGATCCGACGTCCAACCAGACGAATAAGCTTTCGCAAATACTTTGGAATTAAACGAGAACCTTGCCCACGCTGGAAAGGACGCTAGCCTTATCTCTTTTATAACCTGTCCCACAACTACTCAATAATATCTCATTTTGTTTTTTTTACTCGAATCAGCTCGTAAATATTAAATGTACCATAAAGTTTTTAATAAAATTGCACCAAATTGGCATTTGCCATGCATCTTGTTTTTCATAAGAACAATAATCGAAATACAGCTATCTTCACGTCTGGACTTCACCATCACTTAACATCAGGAGTCATTTGTCGGCCCTATCTATAAAAAAAAAAGATATCCTATTTAATGGTCTCCCGTTGGATTATTCTCCAAATGAACGGCCGGCGGTTTTGTAATGATATTTTCTTGGTTTTTTTTCTCTGTCGTCAAATATGACTATTTCAAATTCCTCCTGTTAATCCTGACGGCATTACATCGTGACTCTACTCAATATATGGTAACCTGAGAGGGTCGCTAAATCGTACCTCCGCCTGTTGCTTATAGGATATTACTAACAAAAAAACAATCCGTTTTTTAGCCTTCCCCATAAATAAAGCTTTACTCATCTCAGTTCGAGCATGCTTTAACGATCATCCCTTCGCCACTTGATGGTATAATCTTTAATATTTACGACGTTGAATACAAATCGAAATTTATCTTAAGGGCTCGCTCGACTCAAACATTATGTGAAACTGTTCATTGTTTATTATAAGTATTTTGTTAAGTCATAAACCATGGTACAACAATATGGACTCATGGCCCTAACTGCACTGAATCTACATGAGCACGAAAGTAATAATGCTGATGAAGTCCATACATATTATAATAATCCTTTAGATGATTCATGGAGCCGTGATGACATTATGCGAAGATATGTAAACTTTGGATTAGACAGTAACAATGATCGAGCATTTCTAAATCAAAACGCCGGTTTATACGAGAATCACGTTGGCTAGATACTTTAATGATGCTCCTATCCATAGATTGTGACCATCGGGACTTTTGATATGCTAAATTAACTTTAACGCTTTGGATCATCTTATATTGTAGTAATTATTCAGTATTACTTTTATTGTATGGCAATTTATGTGTGAATATTTTACACGCATACAATATTTTATCAAGACTTGATACAATCTCATGCGGCAGCATTCAGAGACGTAAATTAACAAAGGTGACACTTTCTTGGTGCTATAAGACAACACGTGAGTTAGTGAAACGATAATTTTGAATATTTGATGAAATTAAATTCCAAACTGCGCTATTTTTTGCTTATTGAAATGATTGAATATTTTAGTATTTGTATTTGGTAGAAAAGTTATATTACACAAATTGTATATAAAATTAAATAATTTTCATGAAGAAATATAAACCTCTATCAAATAACATGTTTTAGCTGAAACTCATCAGCATTTCACAAAAGTAATGAAAATTGCATGAGATTATGTCGTTTCTAATAAGTGTTGATAATTTAATCTAAAATAATTGTATTTTATCATATATATCTACCTACTACATAAATATCACAGATGTATAATGTTTCATTATTTTGATACACCTCCTAGAGCCGAAAACCCATTGAAAAAGCTCACGTCACGACTGCACATATTGAACTGTCAAAGATCAGCCAGTTACATGAAGAGGGATAAGCTTCATTTTTTACTTGAATGAGCGTGTACTTCAATTTGCCGGACGTATCACGATTCGCCCTCGCCATGTTTGACGTACGGGAGTCCATATCGAGTTACGTTAGCGGCATGATAACGTTGTATGCGGCGGTCGTAGTTGCGGCCGATGAACCGCGCACCTGTCGCTGCTCCCTCCTCACCCCCGTCACTATTTTTTCTCAACGCCGACTTCCGTTCTAGCGTTTTTGCCGACCCGTCGATAACCCGTCGGATAACCGCGGACACGGCTCATTAGCGGAATCGCTGCCTGTCGCGTTGATTGGAATAAATCGCCAAGTTTTCTCACAGCGAGCCGCGAGAGACTCAAATGAGGTAATCCACCTCCTAATAAATGTTTACCTATTCGGTTCAGTGCCGACGAATGCGTGAATATAACGCGTTCGGAGAATCGTGCATTTGCAATTGACGAAATGTTTGCTCGTTTTTTTGCTTAAATCACTAAATTTTTATTAGCGTAAGGTTGAGTCATCGCATTTTATTTGGTAAAAGCGTCCGATGTTTGATTTTATTTATGTATCTAGTAATGTAATATCTACTACCTACAACGAGCGTAGTTCTTATAGAAAGGAAGCAAGGAGTTCCGAAAGTGGAATGCATAGTTAGACATGAGTTGTTAGCGGAGCTGGTTCCCGAAGAGGAGCAGGCATTGTTCTGTCGGCATACCTGCCTACGCTCGCAGCCACTTGAGTCAACACGCGAAACCGACCAAATCTCCGCTGCTTTCGTTTATAGCGAGCTTTCGTTGTCACGCTCTCCTTGTTTTGTTGATATTACCCGTAGTTTACAAGGGATTATAGACTATTTATTGAGTGTAACGCATGTACGCATTGAAACCTAAACGCAATAAGATTCCCACTACAAAGTTCTGCTATGCTTTCGAACAAGACTTAACGAATGTTTATTTTACACTTGACGTGACGTGAGTCTTGTAATTTATTTCTGTAATTTGAGAATTGTAATCTCGAGAACATTCTCTCTCTCTGTCTGAACTCATAGATGGATGCATATTTTTTTAAATATCCTATTGATCTCCTTATATATACATTCACTCTTAACTGCTGGAAATTTTACGGTGTGTTATTTGTGTAATACTTTAATAGCTTATTAGTATTAGATATTCCTGTGCTTGAACTCGTATGTTCGTTTTTGTTATATTTACATAAACATTCAAAACATTTTTTTTAATACAGAATAAAATTTCAACCCCGTACAACATGAGGCGAAGAAAATAAAAAAGTAATATACACTATAATTTTCTCCTATTTATGATGATTTTCATTATTGTTCCGGAAATTCATACAGAACTGTTCAGTCGTTACATCATGATTAAGCAACAAGCAAATATAATGGATTATCGTGATTGTTATTCGTGAGACACAATCTTAAATCATCGTAACGGTACAGCTAATATTATTATGCTTTATAAACGTCTGCATACCATTATGATCGGTATTATGTGGTGATTTAAAACAATCTTGATGGCCTGTATATTTTATCAGGTCCTTAAATTATTACTTAGACACTTACTACTTTAGTAGCAGCCGCCCGCAACTATGTCCGCATTAACTATAGTTTTTTTTAAATCCCTTACGAACCTAACACTTCACCTGGTTAAAAAGTATACTATGTCTCTCTGTCTCTATCCACGTTATTGGTTATCTGGGTGTAAAATTTCATCTAAATTTGTTCAGCCGTTTTTGCTTGATTGAGTACCAACATATAAACTTACTCATGCTATTAATGTTATAAATGTAAAAGTTTGAATGTTTGTATGTTTGTTACTCAATTACGCAAAAACTAGTGAACGGATTTGATACGCATATAGTTAATGGCCTATAAGACATACATACATACTTTTTATCCCGAAAAAATGTCAGGTTCCTGTGGGATTCTCAAAAAGCTAAAGTAAACGCAGACAAAGTCGTGGGCTACTGCTAGTTACTTTATAAGTCAAATGCCTCTGATGCGTTTGTCTGCCTTGATCTCAAAGAGTATAGAACGGATTTTGATGCACTTTTCACCATCAGTTAGATAATTTTGTTCGAAAGTTTTATTAATATAAGCCCAAAAAACCAAAGCCAGACGCGAAGGAAGGTATATGAAATTTCATCTAAACCCTCTCTGCCCTTTTTGCGTGATTGAGTAACAAACATACAAATTTTCAAATTTTTAATATTAGTACGATAAGTGATTGGTAATTTGTAATTACTGTAGAATTTATAACTAGAAAAAAAAATGTTCACTTTGTCTGAAAATAGTGCGTTTACTATATTCATATCGAGTGACAGGGGATGATTAATTAATACAGAAAACCGGATAGCAAAGACACAGTGAATATTTTTTATCTAGTTATAAATTCTACAGTAATTATAAATTACGAATCACTTATCCTGTTAGTATAAAAAATGGGAAAGTTTGTATGTTTGTTACTCAAAGACACACATACAGTTTGTTGCCTGGATTGAGACATAAGATACTCTTTATCCCGAAAAAATTTAGGGTTTCTGGGGGATTCTCAGAAAACTAAAGTTAACGCGGACGAAGTCGCCCCTATAACTTATTATATAAACGTGTACATAATTTCATCTAATACTCTATTTTTCCCTCTGAACGCGTGTATACCACTGCGCAAATTTTGTATTATACTTATCCCAGATATGCATTCAATCAATCCCTATGATCAACGAATGAATCCCTACGAAGGACGTAGACTGAAATTTAAAGTTGAAATTCAATATAGTATGAAATAGGGAAGAAAGCGTTATTGTGAAAGCGTGAACTAACAAATATTATATCTACTGAAAAATAACTTGAACTGTGCAATTTGCTTACAAAAATATAAAATAAAGTAGCAATGCTGTTCACTATAGTAGAAACAAATTTTCTACATCTCTTATTAGTATAGTGCCTAAACTTGAGAGAGTGAGAAGTGGGTAATGCTTTCGATACACTAAAGACTATCACGATTTACAAATTTGCTGATAGTTTTATAGATAGTGGAATTTTCACTAACATTCTTTCATGCAACCTCCGGACAACAACAAATAAAACAAAAAAAAAATTGGTAGTATTGTGTTTATGCCCTGTGTACGGCACAAAATTTTCTTGCGATCGTTAGTTAATACGCAGAAAATTATATGAAACGAGTTGGTAAACAATATGGTTCAGATTTTGCTACGTTAGTGTTGTTTTTATATGATTGTGACGCGCCTTGCTTAGCTTCGGTTTAGTACGTATAAAATATACACTTATTTTGAAAAACCAGAATGTCTAATTGATAGTAAGAACCGCGTGAAAATCTGTTCAATGGTTTTTGCTATGTTCGTATTTATCACAAAGACGCCGCGGGGGACTTTTTATAATATGTCTGGTACATTCCATACAACCAAACTTTCTATGTAAACTGAAAATAGTGCGTTTACTATATCCATATCGAGTGACAGGGAATGATTAATTAATACAGAAAACCGGATAGCAAAGACAAAGTGAATATTTTTTTTCTAGCTATAAATACTTATTTAAAAAGAAACTACTTAGCAGTTAAATTCTTGATAATATTTCAAAATAAAAAAAATGAAGAAAAACATTACAATATTAAATAAATGTTTTATATCAAAATAAAATATAATATAAAAAAATTAACGTTTTAATTGGTTACTTGTTATTATGTAAAAACTATATATTTCATATCTTAATAATAAATGAAAAAGTTAAGGTTTCAAAATCCCATATTGAAACAAATTACGCAATGCCCTCAATAAACATCGTGCAATAAAATCTTAAAAGAAAATCGGTGTGGGCATTTCCGAGTTCTACTCATTGTGTACGATGATGTTTTTATCGCACCAACCAATAAACGTCTGTATTAGATTTCTGCGACTGGAATCAGTCTTGAACTTCAATCGTGATTAATGATTATTTACAACTCTACATACCTGCAGACGGGCCGAAGGTGGCTGCGAAGAGCAGGAGGCAAGTTGCTAGAACAAGCTGCATGTTGGAGGTGGTTGGCGGGTATCTGCGTCTTACGATACACGAGGGAGTGCGCACACGCAACACGGGACACTCGGGCACACTGAGCGCGCGCTGCTCTGGACTCTCCCTTATAACTGACACGCATCCCGCTCGCACCACCGCATTCAGACTACCGCGGTCGTAGCTCAGTTCGACGCCCGTTGCGTAAGTTACACCGCTCAGCGTAATCCGTGAATCATAACCACGATTAAGGCGAAGCGGCGATGAAGAGACTGTCACGATGAACAGCCGCCCGGGCGCGACGAGATCCCGGCAGCCGCGGACGTCCGGCGACGCGACGGCCGGACGCCCTGAGCCCGCGCTCTCCGACATAGGAGTTATCTCGGCAAATCGTACCGCACAATAGTTCGCGCTCAATTTGTTCTTGTTGTGGTCGACGCAAATTCTTCGCTTGTCCAAAAGGGTTGTCGTAGTTTTTTCTCGACTCACGAAGACGCGATGCGCCGCTCACGAGGCCCTTTGTTATATCTCCCATTGAAGATCGGACACGCAACGCGTCGGCAATTATTACAAGCGTACTAATTTATATTTACAACTTCACATGCGTTAACAAAAATAAGTTGGGAATTTATATAGCCTCATAAATCGGAAGTAATCGAGATGTGTACATCCTCAGATTACAGGTTCAATCTGTTAAGTTACTATATTTGAATCGCATTTTGCAGCGAAGGAAAATTAAATTCATGACGTTCATCAACATCCACAGAAGATTAAACGCTGATTTATCTTTGCTCAAGCTTTACAGCTTTAACTTTGTACAAGAAAATGTTTGCAGACAACAAAATAAATATCGCAAATATACTATTTTACATTGTTTACGCTAAAGTACTTCGTGCACAACAAAACAACATTAAAATACAACAGGAAAGCTTGGATTAAGTTATACCTATTGATAATTTAATTAAAATTAAAATGTATTTGGTACATAACTAAAATTAACGATAGTTGACTTATACCATCCCGAACTTGCTAAATATTAACAAACATGAACCTTTTAAACCATATCTTTCCTCTCTATTGGATCAGTTCAAAATAAAGCAAGTGTGGGTTTGGAAGAATCAAAGGCACCGCACGGTCTCACAAGTGAAGTTAGAGAACCAATATAATTGAAGGACAATGTGAACATACATGCTTTTTGGAGCATCGTCTTTTTAATTGCTTATTTAGGCAGTGCTCTTCTCAGTTGGATAAAAGGAATGAAAAAGGTAATATGTACTTGCTTATTTTCATCTTACTGTTTGTATCTATTAAATCTTTACTTATTTTATCATACTATGAAATTATCTCCTGCTTTGAAGACTGATGTCCTATTCAACTTCGCATACAAGATACTGCACTTAAAGAGTCGCACTTCACAAATTAAAAATCACCCTTTGAATTGCAGCAAAATAAAAATGAATCGATTTAATGGCGATAGCTATCAGTACCTATTGTTTTACACGAGATGAATTACGTTCGGCACGGCGGCGGCTTAGTAAAATAAAATTTACGATTTTTATTTTCAAAAAACAACCAAAGTATTACTTTAATAGCTGTAAAAAGAGCAAAAATGTGGAGATACACGAACGATACAAACTTTTTTTTGTCTGAAGATGTTATGCCGCCCGATGTGGACTTTAATTGAACGGGTGACTTGATGTTTTGAATATAATAGCAATAATAGGACCGCACAGGCCGCCCAACAAAACTATTGGTACGCTATCACACAACGTCGCATCCTCTTATTAATGCACCGTATCTACTCTAAAGACATGGAATAAATTGCAGTCGTTTTGTCAGTACATATAGCATATCTCCCGTATCGCGTAATTTAAGGTGTAGAGAGCATAGCTCATTTGCTTACATTGATCTTGTTACATGCACATGTCTATCTGCGGTGAGGCAATCGCAATCGCAAGACAAATAATTATGGCCGTTTAAAGCTTTAAAAATTATGGTGACTATTAAAATACGCCCGAGCGAGTAATTGTAACTATTATCGGCAGGTTTTCAGAGATAATAATTGCGGAATGAAGGTTCTAATGTTTTGAGGTCTGCATGCAGTCTCGCCCGGTGGTCGCAGCTACACCGATTACTGCGATTACGATAAAAATGCGTCTGCAATCGTTTTAATATCGCTTTAAAAATAACCGCGTAATGTAGTAAACCGCAATAGCAAATGGACACTAAAAATAAACTATCTTGTATAGTGCGCACTGTCCTTAGCCCTATACGACATTCGGAATATTGCCCGGTCATTACGATGGGATGCGAAACGCCTAGGCATCTCTATTACTGGCTTTAGCAAATGGACACCCCGAGAACAAATTTTTCTTTTTTTATTTATACCTTCCCTAAAATATGCACCTAAATACCATATCACTATTTCTTTATAATCAACATTGCCCCTTGACATGCTTACATTGTAGTGATCCTCAATTCAGTTTTGGCGTTACAATGTATTTATGAACTTAGGTAGATACCATTAAATTATAAATCCTGTGTGACTTTAATCGTTTAGAAAATCTTAGAGATACAGATATATATTTGTTCAAATAATTATTAGTAGGTAATGTTAGAAGTTAATATTCACTTGAGTTATTTTATTCAGGATATCCTTAATGAAAACGATTTGTAAAGTTTGTGTTTTCTATTAAAACAATACTACTAAAGTACTATATCGTATACGTTAAAAATGATAAGGATTGGTATAAATCTTATAGAAATGTCTAGTTATAAAATAACTAGTCTAGTGTACTAAAGTAATACAACAATACCGTCAAATATATGAGTGTTTGCGGTGACTGTACTGTGCTGTTTAATACCTACCACTTTTTATATTTATATTACGGTAACGGGCACAACATCATATATTGCGCTAACAATAACATTTTTCTCGACGGCGCGGCGTACAGCGCGGTGCGGGCGGCGCGTCTTTCGCACCGCAGCAGAAATTCCACGTAACATGGAATGTAACTTCGCACAGCCATGCCAGCTTGTCCTCATAATTTTCATACATAAGTAGATAAAACTATAATTGTTATTGCACCGAACGCTCGACCGCAGTCGCCGCTCCACTCGGGACGCTCTGGCAAATTGAATAGAGCAATTGCTCTTAACTCTAGCAAATCGAGCTATTAATAATTGCAGCGCATCTCTTGTGCGGATTAAATAAATTATTACGCCAATGCATCCCGAGCTCTGCTTGAGCCTCGGGAAGCACCGTGCCCTAACGGACTTCATCCGGCCATTCTCACGATAAATATCGATAAGTAATTGAGAATATCGTTAATTTTACCCTGGCTACTTATCAAGGCACTGCTCTGCTAATGCTATATGCAGCTATGATATTTCTGACAGACGGGCCTGATTGATATTAAAATATTCACCATTTCACGCTGTCTTTTCTCACACTTATCTAAGCTTTCAGTCTAGGTTGGAATTAAGTTTTAGTTATTAAACTAAAACTTTTAACATGTATCTGCACTAACGAGGCATCATTAAGCTTATTTTAAAATATAAAGCGACTCGCAGCTTTGCAATATCCAGAAGTAAAGAGTATATTAACGGTAAAACCTAGATTTATTTTTAGGCATAACCTTATTAAATTATTTAAACATCCAATCTGTTGTTGTTACGAGAATAGAATTGTTCTTATCTCTCATCAGTATAACGCCCCAATAATTTGAAATAATGATAAATGCAGATCAATCAGTCTAAATATTTAAAGGATATTAGTAAATGTATTCATAAAAAATAAAGTAAGACCCACATTTACAAATTCAATGGTAAAATTTTACTTCACCTTTTAAAAACGATTTCTTTGTTTTTTTTCTTTGCTTTAAATTTTTGATTATTCGCAATATAGCAATGAAAATACTAAAATAATAGTTATAAGAATATTCTAATCATAATATCCATTTAGCCTGTATTCTTTTTTCATGGATGATTCGAATGATGACAGCTTAATGGGCGTGTCTAGGAGCGCTCTATTTAGCAGACTTTGCAAAAACACACAACGTTTGTTAATCTGTACACTGACGTGGTTTATTAGGGTTCAGTTTATCACTACATGGTAAGGAACCATATTAATAATTATAATATTTTCTTTATTTTATCTCAAACCTACAATTCATCCTCCTGGATTTTTTAATGTTAAAAGGGTGGCAAACAAGCGTTTGGCCAGCCTGGTGGTAAGCGGTCACCATAGCCTGTAGACGCTTGCGTTACCAAAACTATCACTCGCACCGTTACCAAGGTAGGGGGTTGCCCTGACCCAATCCCCTACCCCGTGGAGCCCCTTTTTTTTGTGACCCAGGCAAAACCTCAGTTTACAGACGACGGCGCCTTTAAGAGACCCACCGCTGAACGGAACTCACACCTGGCTCCCGCAAGCCTTACGAGCCCCCGCAGTGGCTGCCTCTGAGGACCCCGTAACTGTTACGGGCGCTTTACGGCATAATATCCGCTAAAACCCTGCGAATACCCTCTAAGCTACTTAGTGCGAAACCGCGGGGTCCCCGTTTAGGGATTCTTTCGCGTCACCCTGTGGAGCCCTGGAACCATACGCACCAACAGAGACATAACACCACCAAAAAGTGGTGTTATTTTACTGCGGTCTTCTTAAAGATGTGGAAAACCCGCTGTCTCTCAAGTAAACTTAGCCTACCTTGCTTAAGTAAATACAAAAAATGCCTCCGTTCTCTCTCCATTACTTACAAAATTCTGATCTTGAATATAGGTAGACACCTGAATTTTTCACAGAATGCGTGTTACTAAGGCTGAATTTACATGATTTTTATGACTTGTACAGGATCTATTTTTTGCATACTCTATCTGAATATATTGTGCCCGAGACGTCAGCAACTCAAAAAAACATAATTCTAATAATATTCAATAGCATTTTTGTTCAACGTTATGTATGGAGAAGTTGTAAAAAAGGACCGTTTCATGTATTACAAAACAACTTTAGGAATCACGTTCAAAAATACTTACTTTCTACGTTAGTTCAAGCTATAGTCGATTCAAACGAGACCATTTAAATTAAATTCATTATACTTCATTCAAATTAACTTGTTCTCTCTTGAATCTTACAGTAATTTTCCTACCAAATACAAAGCTCCACGGCTCGTCTTAGTAAGTTGATATGAATGGAAGATCATTAAGGAAACAGCTTTTTAATAAATCAGTGCTAATAACCTCTTAGGTTGAATAGCGGAGTTCTAATCTAGGAAAGTTTTGATTTTTTTGAAGTGAAAACTTCTTTAGCGGCTTTGTACACCTTTTTTGTACGGGTAAAAATGTTAAACTCGCGTCAGGACACGTGATCGAAAATTAGTAAGACGAAAACAATAAAATTGGAAAGGTTGTGTTGTTGACTTTCAATAAATTGGACGAAACATAGTAATATTTTATCGTTTATAATAATAAATCTCTATCTAGGCGGCAGCTTTATTGCAAAAAAATTATTTATAATATAATTAAGTATTTTGTCAAAGAAAACACTGATAAAAACATAATAGGTCCTCCATTGAGGCTGGGAAGCTTTCAAAGTTGTTAAGGAAGTTTTCACGTACCACCAAATACTATACCCGTTCCAAGCGAAACTTTTTGCTACAAAGTAATTTTTTGCCCCACAGTGAAAGCCTTCATAGCACACATTTCATTCTTTACTTTTTACAAACTATATTTACCTATACCCGGCAATTAATTATGTCATTGGTTTAATTTAAATATTTAAAATTAAAAACCCACAATGTGAAGATATGGCGGTGACTTGCTGCCTTAGAAAGGCTAGAGTAAAATCGTCACTGCGATCAGGGTCGCGATAGCATAATGGCCGGATAGCAAAGGGTGCGGGTTTGAGTCCCGTCTGCTGCCTGGTCCGCGTAGAATTTTTTCTGGTAAAATTTTCATAAGTATTAAAACTAGCAGTTAGCTTAAAAAATATAAGTAGGTTTACAATTATTTTTAGACGCAAGAAACATATTTTCTCTGGGTATAACCCTTTTTGTCCCACTGTGTAACATTTACAGTTGTCATCAAATGAGCTGAGCTCCATCAGCTCCTTTACCTTTACTATCGTGAAACTGTTGTCGATCCACCTTTTTTCCTTGATGACAAATATTTAGTCTCAATGCAAGACGTTAACTGAACTCCCCCATAACGGAACACAGTTATTTCATATTTCATTCCCATCACACAATAAATAGAATACACCTGACCCTTTTCAGATTTGACGCACTAATGGCAATACTAATTTATAAATAACTAGTGGCCCGCCCTCGCTTCGCTTCGGTGTAGAGCTGTAGTGTAAACTATAGTTTTTGTTCTCAGGCTTGTGCTATAAAGAATGACTTTATTTATATAATTACACGTGTTATTGTGAGTCAACCATAAAAGATAGACATATGCTGATGCGGGATATTTTTTAGACAATTTTTTGTAGAATATTTCCGTCATACATGATTTCTATGTAAATTTAATCATTAAGGCTGCACCCGCGACGGAAGCTTAAAAAATGGAGTAACTTCTCCCGTTTTCCCAACATTTCCCTTCACTACTCTGCTGCTATTGATTGTAGCGTGATGAAAAGTATACTATAACCTGCCCAGGAGTATGAAGAATAATTGTACCAAGTTTCGTTAAAATCCGTTGAGTAGTTTTTGTTTCTATAAGGAACATACACACAGACAGACAGACAGACAGACAAAAATTTTACTGATTGCATTTTTGGCATCAGTATCGATCACTAATCACCCCCTGATAGTTATTTTAAAAATATATTTCATGTACAGAATTGACATCTCTACAGATTTATTATAAGTAAGTATAGATGATACCTACCTACCTCATTGTCGTGAATATTTTGTCAACAAATTTCATAAACGACTTTCGTTCAAGTCTTATCTCGGAAGCATCACTGTCAGCTTAACTGTAAAGTTTTATGCAAATGGAAGTCACGATTTGAGTCCGTTTTCAGAACCGTTTCCAGTATTTCAAAATCGCACAAAGAACATCGATTTTCTTCGGAAAGTACGTGACTGCAGAAGACTAATAGAGTAATTTCAGGCTTATGTTTATTAAGGTTTGTTGAGTGCGTTTTGTTTGTAGGCATGCTGTTGCTTTACATACACTTGAAGTTTAATTTGCAGAACGTTCAATAGGTGTTTTAGCACAGCGCTATCATCCATCAACGTCGCCGTAGAGCCGAAGCCAGCAGCTAATAGTTTCGATCGTCGCCGATACGCGAACGTTATTGATTCTCCTCGGTGCTCAGGACGCCAGTGGTTATGTGTTTAAGCAATTATGACTAGACGTCGTCGAGGCTGCCACCCCCGGACAGTTCCCGTTATAATCGGCGCCGAGGTGTCGAGCCGGGACCCTGGGAGGCCGAACACCATCGTACCCTGTAATTTCCCCCGTGTCCATCCCGACAACCGCTCATCACGTATCTATATGTTTAGCGAAATCAGTATTCTCAACGATAACGTGTAATAATCGCCCTTAATCCACGCGGTAACACTGCCGGAATCAATTACCGGATTCACGAAATTTCACAAGACCTTTATATTCGCAAAGCTGCTTATTTTTCTCTTTTTCTAATTACTGTATGTTGTTAACCTCTGAACACCTTCATTTTAGTTTTTCTGTAAAGTAAGGTCAGCGGCACCACATGAAACGACTTAACAAAGTCGTTAAAATATTTTCCACGGGCGCTCGCAAAGTTTATGCAATGACGAAAAAAATATTATTCAAAACTACTCTTAGGCTTATAAATAAAGTAGTAGTATAATGAAACAATTAAGTTCCCTCAAAGAAAATTGTCCTCATTAAAATAATTGTTGCCTGCAAAAGTGCACACGTGCGTTCTTAAGACGTTCACAAAGAAAGATGAATATTTTTGAACAAACTGTTGAAGTAAACAATACGGTATGCATTAATAAGATAGTTAAAAATACCGTAAATATAAAGCATTTTATTCGTCAGTAGTTGCAGTTTCTATAAATGCAGTAACACTAACTGCAAAATGGATTAAGTATTCCACGGGCATGCAAGTCCTTGCAAGTCATGGGTAAAATCTATTAGATGTAATTGTTATAGCGAGGTGTGATTCCTTTCCACAGGTCCAAGGTTATGAACGTGATTTTGAAATATCATAAAACCAATCTCAATGGCTCATCGACGCAGCGATCGCCGCTTTCTCACGACCGTCCGTCACTTTTGCCACACCATTACCACTTTTATGCCCTCATATTAAGGGCGCACTCCCTTTTTATCAACGAATTTAAAAAAGGTCCTAAGTTTGTTGTTTGAGAACCGTGTTTAGCATCCAGTTGTGTGGTTCTTTGTTATCGCTGTTGACTAACAATATTGACACAGACTCGAGTTTTGTTTGACATTGGAAATAAATTAAGGGGCCATCCTCCTATTGGCCGCTCTGTTTTCTTACATTTTAAAAGCGAAGCCTTCTTCTTTAAGCGTTGAACAAAAAATGATGTCTAAGAATCAGAAGACGAGGTTCTCATAGGATTGTATTGTGCAGCGGAGTGCGGCAAGCGTAGCTAAAGCTCGATTGCACAATTAGTTGCACTCATTGTGCTTCCGGATTCCCTTGGGATTGTGTACGCGCAATCACCTCCACTTTCCGAGCGGTTACAAATATGGGGTATTTGTAAGATAATAATAATAAATCTTCATTTCAGACCAAAGTGTGCCTAGTATTATTTGTTAGTAACATTTCCGCTAATCTATGTTAGTTATACATTTCATTTTAATTAATATTTCTCATATGGAGGCCCACCCAAAGCTGGAGTAGAGGCGACTCCCACCTGGGGCTGGCGCACACCCGACTCAGTAGCGAGGCACATCGCTTTCGGATAATGGCATAGACTCCACCGGTCCTTGCTTCAGCAAACATGCCAGAAGCACTACTGCGACGCGGCAGCCCCATCAGCACCCGGAAAGCATTGTTGTACTGTACACGGAAAGCGTTGTAAGCCCTCTGTGTGCAGTCAACCCAGAGACCGCACGAGCAAAATGATTGGCAGTATGATTTAAATAAAGGCAATATGACTTCTAAAGTACTTCGCGCAAATCTCCGAGCCAACATGTTACATCGGACTGCCCATGACTTCTTTGCCCTCTTTACGTCCATCTTATCACATAAGTCCTCAGTAAGCCAGTGACCCAGATACTTTAAATAAGATACCCTATTTAATGGTTTTTCATTGAGGTGTACAGATGGTATAACACTAAGGCCTTTTCCTCGCGTTTTAAAAACCAGGATCCTCGTTACCACTGAGCTCGACGATAAGGCGGTTCATATACAGGTTGAAGAGTAATGAGGAAGTGATCCCTCCCTGCCTTACCCCACAGTCTAAGCCATACCCGTCAGAATAAACCCCTGCCAATTTCACATAATTTATTTGGTTCCTGTACCAATGCCTTAGAAGAAATATTATCTCTCTTGGTACAGTGGTCTCACATATCAGCTTCTGCCACAGAATATCATAAGACACCGGATCGAACGCTTTTGAGAGATCAAGAAAGCAAGCTTATATTGATATTTTCCTCACTGTATAGTACTTGACAGTTTCCTTGACACACGGTATTGCACTTTCAGTAGATAACCCTGGTCTTAAACCAAATTGGGCATCATGCAAGTTCAAGTGTTCATTCAAATGTGCCTCAAGCAAACTGTCCAGCACCTTAGCTATTATAGAGCCATTAAGGACATGGGTCTATAATTACCCATGTCGGAAGCATTACCTTATTTATTTTTTACTGGCACAATAGTTTTCATCGGAATATATGCGTGTTTGATACATAAAGAAAATAGCATAGCCAGAAGTCTAGGCAGATGGGCTCCAGCAAAACGCAGATGTTCGACACTAGAGTCCATCGTGTCCTGGAGATTTACCTCTAGCTATATTTTAATGACATCTTTAACCTGTTTTGCTGTAAAAATAATTTGAACATCTGTCGTATTTGTAATGGAACCTCAGTGTCGCACACGCGAGTCTGGCATTTCAAGGGCGATACAAGTCCAAAATTATTTTTAAATAAATCTGCTATGTGCTTAGGCTCATCAGCACCAGCAATAATCTAACTGTAAAACTTTACTGCCGCAAAACGCAAATAGCTTTTGTATTACATCGTCTTTGAATGTGCGGGTCAATTTTATAATTTGAAATTTATTGTTATCGGTCGCACATTGGTAAATATACTTACTAACAAATAATGCGTGTACACGTATCGTAGACGTTGTTAGTTATGCGCCCTCGCGTTATGGTCCAAAGATGCCAGTTCCAACTGTTAGTAATTAAACCTAACCCAGAACCTTCCGGGAAATCACAAGATAGGTTCCCGCGCCAACTCGCGCTCATCAATCGTGCTCGCAAAATTACAGCGCGAACACAACAAAACAGTTAATTTATATGCAAAATAACATGTGATTAACCCTTCCGAACGTCAGATTTTAGTGTTAAATTAAATCACAAGCTGTTCAGGTTGGAACTTTAAATTAAAAATCAAAGTAACACACCGGTCCATTACAAACACTTAATTATAAGCAAAGAAACTTATTCTTTCTTGATTCTGACACTTAGTAAGATTATGATATTTAGAAGGCTTTAAAATTGTGTTGTAATAAAGGACGCGATTACTTTATTATTCACTAAAATAATGATTTTATAACATTTACTTATTGACTTTTTTAGGAGCTAGGAATGTAGAAATTATGTTACTGGTTTTTTAGTATAAAAAGGTAGTCAGTTGCATTCCCTTACAAACGAATAGGTAGTCAACGTGTAATTACACAGCGAGTACTAGAAATCATGATACCTTTAGAAAAAAAATACGGTAAAACACGATCCTAAGGATGTTAAACATTCCTATCTCGCTTTAACCTTTTTGCAACTAGATACTGCAAAATAGCGTAACAATTAACTTCTTCTAAATATAGACGATTTATGAAAATCAAACAATAAGGCACAGCTATAAATCAAAAAAAGTATTTAAGACCGTGCCACGAGTTATTGTTGGAAACCTTGACCTGTGCGTCCTATTCAAGAATCTTTATTATTCCTTACTCGTATGACCATTAAATGCAGCTATAACATTGAAAGCACAAACGAGAGTGCTCTGACAAAACCCGAGACACCATAAATAAGACGAAGCGAGCGGACTTGACTAATGAATTACGCTGGTACCGAATACAACGTCCAATTTAAAGGGTCTCATCGGAATCATTGCTATGCTCGCTCGTAGGACTATGACTGAGAATATCGCAGCCGTGGCATATGTATATGGCTAGGCTGCCTCAACACATACACTCACAGAACACAGAAAGAGGTAAGAAGGGTAATCATAGACAGTTTGTACGAAAACCGATGTCGCCGGCTCTCCACCACATCCTCCTAATAAAATAATAGCCAATCAAACAACTCAACATCAAGTCAATCAAGCAACGACGCAACCCGAACCAAATTTTGGTCCAGTTATGAACATTTGATCACACATAACTGTGGCGCGCCTGCCAGTCCACAAGGCCCTTCTAACCTCTTTGTATGTTCTGTGCATGCACCAACATCGAACTCGTGCGAATTGTTCACGCTCTACCTCTTACCTCATTGTAATAGACGAGTTACTCCGAGTCAACGACATCCCCCACCGAAGCCATCCGCACTGAACTTGAACCTGACCTCTGGTGGCACGAAATAAAAACAATACCGAAACCAATTGTGTTGAGTAGCGTTTATTTAAATAAATTTCTTAAGATTACACGATCGAGAGGAGCAAAGTACCTATTGATTCAAGGACAACCGGTCTCGATGATTATGTAAATATTGCACTCGCGAGCCATCTACGGCCGGGGGCGGGCTCCCAATTCCTTTATTTTTAAATTTTATAAGAGCCTTGTGAATCGCGAAGTCTAGCCACGCTTTGTTATAAAGGAACCACTAAGCACTGTAATATAATGACTCATGCATGACACAATTGAGGCAATCGAGAATCACGCAGTGAAATAATGGGTCCGATTTAAGTCAGTCAGGAAAAATCCTATGCACTGGAGTTCTCCAGAGCGGATAATGGACCTACAGTTTGGTTTAGGTTGTTGTTTTGTTCTCTTTATGTTGTATCTCGCTTCTACCGGGACATTAATATAAAATTCCGCTAGAAATTCTTTTGTTTCAACTCTAGCAAAAGTTATGCGAGTTATGAAAACGATGACAGCTCCCCACATAGTGTCTATAGAATCACACTTTGTAAATTGTACGTATTTATTTGCGTGGCATAGCTAAGAAATAGCAATTTCAAGAACCGGAAACATAGTACAGGAGTGAACGTACAAAATTCTAACATTGTCAATAATGATGATACAAGCACGGTAATTGTGTGTTATTATTTTAAATTACATAGTTGCTTTGACTAAGTTGTCAAAGCCGGTTTTTAGGTATCACTAACGTCTCAGACATCCTAACGTACCGTTTTATCTGTCATATACGAGAAATATCCGGAGCGTTCTTTCCTAATCTAATCAAGACATTAATAATGATTTAAAGATCATTTAAAAATGAATTTTATTACACACACATTATCCTGTCTTGATCTGGATTCCAGGTATTACTAAACATTCGCGCTCGTATTTATAAACAAGTTATTACTTGTTGCTAAGTCATTAATCGAGACTAAAATTCTTCAATAGGAAATTTACTTTTATAAACGAGTAATATTCGTTACATAAGCGAATGCTTAAGTGGGGGTTGAATCATTTACGTTTACACGGTAGTTTTATTCATAACTTCTTTCAATGGGTCTTTCAAAATAGTAGAAAAAATACAAATAAATTGTCGATACCTAATTATTTCAGATTACAATAATAAAAGCACAAAAGAAATAGTAACCTAGCAACGAAAATGATGACTACTATGTACTTGGTTAAGAAGTCCAATTTTTGGAATTCTTTCTTTGATAAATTTCTTATCTGTGAAATGAAAAATGTTGTTCAAGTAATTACTTAAGCAAAAGTAATTACTTTTACTTGTTTATAAATATGGCGTTAAGACATCCTAACGTAAATTATTTGCCTGACATACGAGTAATATCCTTAGCGTTCTTTCTTAATTTAATCAAGGTTTTAATAAAGATTTAAAGATTATTTTAATGAGTTTAAATATCCTGCGTTGACATCATATGAAATGAGTATTGTAAAACATTTTTGGTTAAATGACAGTTAAAAGTGACCCGCAGTGAAACGCTATGGTGCGGTAGTTGCATTCTTCGCGGAGACAAAGTTCATGTCATTGAACTCTGTCAAGTGAACTCTTTTGATTTTTATTTTGCTTTTTCAAATATATTTGTACCACCAGTCAAATCATGGTCAACTCGATTGACAAATATATTAAAATGCTGAATAATCGTCTTTTATTTCTGAGCAACATCTAGGTCCATACCACAAGACTGACGTCATAGAAGTGTTTTTAATTATAGGTAAACCGCTTAACTGAGACCTCCCCTGCGGGTGGGGGGAGGATGAGAACGGGGGCCGTGAAAGGTGCGGGCGGCAGCACCTCTCTCTATTATATATCATGGTACGATACGATGTTTCTCTAACCACCAAGTGGTATGGTTTTAGGTGAAGATATGTTTAACGTTAAAAAAAAGGATACAAGCTTTAATAAATTTTGATAAATTACAAGACTAAATTCAATTGCAAAAATATAAACAAAGGTAAGGTGAGCTGAGCTATTTAACATTCAAAACTGTCAAACTTATCAAATAATTTTTCAAATTCAAATACGTAAGGGTAATAATTTAGTGATCTCTTTCAAATTAATAAAGTTGTATTTATAATCACCAGAATATATTTAAATTAAGTAAATTACACCGTGAGTTCTCCACAAAAGGAGTTCAATACAAAGTAATAAAATATGGACAAAAAATTTACAAACGTCTTAAACCTGGAAAAAATATTTTTATTAAGGCTCAATATTGGAGTCGAACTCTAATGGCCCTTTACGTGCCCCAGTGAGATCAAATTACGCTATCAATAATGCATTAGGAACCATCTCAACTGGATGATTCACCAAGTTACAAATAGAAAATAGGCACGTGTGTCCTGAGGACGTTATTTAATAAAGTCAACCACGTCATGTTATTGTCACAGTGTTACCGGATAAGCCGGCGACCGGCCGATTGTCTCGCCACTATCGTAAATAACTTGCGGCGTGTCCGGCCGGTGTGCCAGCCGAGCATACATAGTAAAGAGCAGGCGACGATTGGCGAATCCCAACACTGTCTAACTAAATACGTTAACAGCTACGCCACCTTTACATATCGGCTGTATATACTTACACTATAATAAGAAGGACGGTGGATGAGTGCGATTGAATAAGAAATATTAGTCGGAGTGTGAGCAGCAGGAAGCAGCCTCCGTGCACAGAATAAGGATTAGCGTGACGTGTACCGTGCCCGCTCGCCCCCGCCCAACTCAAATTAATCACCCCACCACTGCCAAAGGTAACTTTATTGCCCACTGTCTCGACGCTTATAAAATGGTATTTATCAATATTCAATTTGATCAGTGTAAACGCTCTCTCGAAAGAAGGTCGGAATCGCCCGTCGGCTACGAATTCCACCGCCGCGCCGCACCGCCGAGGTAGAAACAATGGACATATGTTATAAATAGGTGGAATAAATATAAAACGGTCATTTATTTTGTCTATTTTATAGGCTGAATGTTATGCGAGGGGTGCATAGAGGGCGGGTAAAGATCGAACGACCG
This sequence comes from Chilo suppressalis, assembly GCA_902850365.2. NCBI lineage: Eukaryota > Metazoa > Arthropoda > Insecta > Lepidoptera > Crambidae > Chilo > Chilo suppressalis. The sequence goes on along the minus strand of OU963897.1, from coordinate 10,534,693 downwards.
GGCCTGATAGCATCGCGGCGGCAGCGGTCGCGCTATTAATAGCCTCTGCTGGACCCTTGAACCAGCCCGCCCGCTCGCGGTCCTCGCTGAGGCCCTTGCAGGGCTACTGCACGCCGGTTTTTGTGCTTACCATTTACATAATTACACTATTGATTTATGTAACCCCTTAGAAAGAAACTGAGTATGCAACCACAACCTTTTAAACAAGATAGTGCTCATTGAACGTGAACAACCTTTCTACACAATTGTTTGTTAATGTTAATAACAATAGTCATTACAATTCGCAATAACCGTAATCGCCATAAGTATTAGGTGTCATGTTGATGGACTAGCTTGCAGAGGGTGAAAGGGGTAACCTTCTGGATCGTATTGTAATCAAATATAGTGTACTCTACTCACTACTGTGGTTGATGTAGGCTCTGTAATCTAGCAGAATAATGAATCCAGACGGTAGCCCTTCTGGGCGCTCTGGTACCGCAACATGCCGCCATAAAACACGGCAGGCAGTATGCAGCTTCTCGCTTGTTCGCTTTCGTTCGCGCATGCGGCCGTGCAGCTCTTATTTTTTTCCCTGATTAGAGTAAAAGATGCGCAACCGGTCGGGGCGGACGAAGGCCGCGGCCAGGGACGAGCGGGCGCGAGTCGAGGACCTGCGCCTTGCGCGCGCGCACTCCGCGCCCGCTAATGATGTGTCTCCACTGAACCACTCCTAATTGGACGAGCGACCGTCTGCTCCAGGAAAAAATGCACACGGTGACCGCTTCGTAGAACTGCGAATAGTATTCAGTTTGCACGCCAGCTTTGAATCATACAAATTATGAAATTCCTCTGAAATCGTTGACCGTATTATGAAATACAAAAAAAAGAACGAGCCCTTATCTCGGCCACAATTTGTCGATACACAGGCTTGTTTTCCGTTATCAAGATCTGTGAGGTGTGAATTTAAAACGAATCACTTCTCGGGAACTCGGGAAGTCGTTTGGGCAGTCGTTTTTTGTTTCAAATATTATTATGATCCTTTCCACGATTTTTGTGGACATAACGTTCTTGGAGAAGGTGAAGTATCACCGTTTTCGTAGGTATTTACAGTTACCTGGCAGTAGCGTTTACCAGTATATTTCCTTTGTCCGTTATGTACCTATGTTGCTGAATGCAATTATGTCAGAAGCACGTACACTATAAGAATTGCCCTTTAATAACGGGAGAGCTGTTGTGAATTGTCGTAGATTGCAGACAGACGCACACAGCTTCGCACAAGTTTACGTAGCTGTAAATAATGACACAATTGGAGACGTTGTTCGTTCATAATCGACGCGGCTACTGCATCGACAGAATAGAGGAACTCTATGGCGCATGGTAATTTTCCTCCGAACGCCTCTCCGCCCGCCGCGCCACGGCCGCGGCCGTTGCATTAATTGTAATCACAGACGTTAAGAAGAAGCGATCTCTCCTTTCGTGACAGAAGATTCAACCACTGAATCAGACGTTGATAGATTAGGTAAAACATGTTGGTTAGAATTCATTCCATAATATTCCATTTAAACAAAACTTGCGTTGCTCTCATTGTTTGGTTATATTACTTTTATGAAATTAATAAATGATTATGGGAGATAATCATAAAAACCAAAAAGTTTTCTCCGCAAATATTTTTAGGTTATGTGGTTGTGTTATATTATATCTTTTCACTGCTGATAATTATGCCGTTGGTAATTTTTTGATAGAAGTTGTATTTAACTTTAAAGGTCAAGGAAGCTTTCGTAATTCTTAAATATACATCGGATAGTATTTAACAAATTATATCACACACAAGCAAAATCCGGCCAAGTGCAAGTCGGACACGCGCACGAAGGGTTCCGTGGATCTATATAACATAAGTTTTTATTTTAATATGTCGAACAAAAAACGGGAATAAAATCTCGTCTGTTGTATGGTGGACCGTTTAAATTTTAATTTTAAATATTTCTTTTTAAAGTGAATATCCAACTTAATATTCTGTGAATATTTCAAGCGTCTACATGTTGCCGTTTTGAAAGAGCAAAAAATGGCATAAAAATCACGTTTGTTGTACAGGAGTCCTTAATTATTTCTCTTATTCTGTTTACAGTATTTATTGTTATAGAGGCAATAGAAACACTCTTTTTCTCTGAAAATTTCATCTGTCACTATCACAATGAGATACAGTATGGTGACATAGAGACAGACAGACAGTTATTAATAGGGTTCCGTTTTTACCCTTTGGTTACGGAACCCAAAAAAACGTTTGACAGTAAAGGCGCGTGCGCAGTCGCCTCTCACGCACTCGTGAAATTCCTACGTGGCCGGCAATTCATTTAATTTAATAGCTTGTCATATCAAATTGTTCACGAAAGCTTTCTGTTCAGCAGTGAACAATAATTGTGATTTCTTAAAGGTACCGAAATAGCATTGGAGGCGATCGTGTCGCGCATTTAATGAAATTACTCTGGCGCTCACCAATAAGAAGCTTTTGTAAAGTGAGCCATATATGCTTTTGAAGAAGGTCGAAATATAAAAGTGTTTATTAAAACGCCTTCGCTCACGGGTAGTCAACCGCTAATTTCGACAAATCGTTTAAGAGCTGATCGTCTGTCCGTTTAAGTTAAATTTTGTCCCTAGGATATTGTAGGTCTGACGGTGATATCAATATTTCCTTTGTTATTTTTGGAGAGCTCAAATATAGCTAATGGCACAAATAGCGCATTGGATTACTGAATTTTGGCTGAAACCGGTCATTGGATGAATAACTAAATATTTTTACTGTAAGCTCCCTTCATAAACTCTAAATACACATTTTGCATCTGTATTAAAACGCAACGCAACGGAAAGTATATAAAATATTGAAGATAGGATATTTTACTAAAAGGAGACATCATTTTATTTTTAATTATAACTAGAACTGCATTCATATATTTTTTAAAAATCGCCTGCTACAACTGGGAATCAATCTCGTGAAATTTCGAAAAAAAAACAAGACATATTTTATTATAACCATCGAAAGGATTAATCATAAGGATTATTTTTTGCTCAATAACATAGCATTTTAAATGAAAGAAAAGTAATTAAATTTAACATTTTATTTAAAATTATTTAACACAAACTAAAATAAAATCAGATAAGGCTCAAAGTAAGTTAAAATGTTGAGTTCATAATCGTTGACGTTTATCATCTATTGCTGTGGTTCCTGTAAGCGCATATCAAAACGTCCCCTTCAAAAAAAATCAAAACTTAAAGAATCCACTAACATTTTTAACACATATCGAGAAGGTACGTCTCTATCAGGATATCTTTCGCGGTACCACCGCAAAGCTATTATGTCTTTGTGGTTCATAAAGTAAGCTTCCATTAAATCCATTTTATTTTGATACGCCATGGTAAGTAAATAAAAATATAATTGCAAATAAACGAAAATGAAACTCACAAAAATATACAGCTGTTGAACACAGAACCTCCTCTTTTTTTGCAGTCGGTTAAAAACCAAAGAAAAGACAACAAAATTTATGTGTTCCATTTTCGAATTATTATTTTTATAAATTTCAGCCAATCACTGTGAGTTCAAAAAGAAAATTAAATGCATACATACTGCAGTTTGTATATCACTTAATTATTTTTATCACGTAATAAGACATTCTATTCATTTAAAATGCTATGTTAATAAGCAAAAAAATAATCCTTATGATTAACCCTTTCGATGATTATCATAAAACATGTTGTGTTTTTTTTTTCATAATTTCACGAGTTTGATTCCCAGTTATAGCAGCCGATTTTTAAAAAATCTGTAAATGCAGTTCTAGTTACTATTAAAAATAAAATGATGTCTTCTTTCAGTAAAATATCCTATCTTCAATATTTAATATACTTTCCCTCCGTGTGAGGTTGCCGTGGGACACCCTGACATTAGTAAAAAAAATACTAGTTAAGAATGCAGTATTTTGTTCACATCATCACTCAATAAATTAAATTTGTAATTGGATGAACAGTGAAAATACTGCGTTGCTATAAAAATCCAAGCCTTTGGCCACACTCAGCTCAATTTTATTGGAGAGTTATGTATATACGCGTGTAAGAGTTATACCTATTTGATGTTTGTCAAATGTTGGGCTTAGATATTCCATTGCTATTCCAAAGAAATTGGTAGCATCCACTTTTTAATTAAATTCGAAGTGCAGATTTTTTCCTTCTTTAAAAATGAAATTTTAATTACATCCTCACAAATATCATAGATACATATTAGCCTGTCGCATTAAATTTTTAATTGTTATTGAACAATTCAGAACTGTCAATAAGCGCCGGTGGTTCAGTGGTAGGAAGCTCGGGCTAAACGGGTTCGATTGCCAGCCGAGGAATTATATTATTTTCCACTTTTTATAAGCCAGGAAAAAATATATTTAAGCCAGAAAAGATGCCAATCACTTTAAACATTTCATTGGCATCTTGGTTTTTTTTCATAGGGGATTTAAGTTAATGTTAATTTGTACGGTATCCGAACAGAAACATAACGACAGTATTTAGTTTTAATGTTATTTTGGCCCTAAGCAAATGCTATCTCGAACTAATATCGCTCGAATAGACATCTCCCGAGGAGTTATCTCCGATAAGTTGTTGGTCGAGAGTTCTGGGTTATCTCGACTTATAAAATGTTAATATCTTGTTGCAGCCATCGATGCGGACTCACTAATGAAGATTTGAATAGACGGTGGTGTAAGCCGAGTCCCGTTCTGCATCCCTCCATTTACCATACCAAGGTGAATTTATATACACTAATTATTCTTGTTTGTACTTTATAATGCGATTAAGTTATAAACTGCGCTTGTAAATGATCACATTGAAAGTTTACCGATCAATTTGCTTCTACGAGTTGCTGTAGTATATTCAGGTCAAACTTACCTATTTGAATAAACAATATAATGTATTACTATCCCGTCTGGAGCAAAAAGCCTAGCTTAAATAATTAACGGCACTAAATAAATAAAACCAAGTATCTAACAGTTGGACCAAAGAAAGAAAGAATCGTTTTCGCTTGTATTTTTCAAATGCCTATGAGAAACGGTAAATATTTTCCTTTAAATTCCTCCAAGCAATTCTCATCCAATTACGAGTCGTGTACAGTTGAGAGCACGTTTATGAAAATACAACTTGACACCGGCTGCACCTTTATTTCGTAGCAGGAAGAGCGATAGTTATTATGTAAGTGCATCCATAGTCGTAACGGATAATCAAAATACGGCAAACTTATGTATTTAAGTAGTACTGATGAACGTCACCTTTTCAATGATTTATATAGCCACTATAAGAAGCTAGATATTGCTGCAGTAACCAACTTCAGTCTGTAATATTTATAGCAACTTTCGCAACCAACCGAACAACCTTCGTCTTTTTCGTGTTGCGGCAGGCACGGACAGTTTTTTCACGTCTGAATCTGAAGTCATCAGCATCCACCAATTATAGTAATGAGCACCCTTCTTTTTCTTCATAAGCCTAAGTTCACCCTGTGTCGGGTATAGGCCTCTTCATGAACTCTCCATTCGACCCGATTCCTGGCTACGCACATCCCAAGTACCACTGAGCACATACAGTATGCCAAAGGCCATATACTCGTTCATATAGAATACTTGTGCCCCAGCAATGGGTTCATTAATAGGCTGAGTGACTTTTCCTGGCAGGGTCTAATAGAATACTTGGTACGCGTATGGAAGAAGCCTCCTCTGGTGTACTGCGACTACCATGGGCACTCGCGGAAGAAGAATGTGTTCTTCTACGGGTGCGCCGCAGCAGAGAGCTGGTGCAGCAACGACAGGCTGGTCCAGGACGAGCCAGTGAAATACCTGGTTAGTATACGATTAAATCTACGTACAAACAAAGCAATACCATCACCTGCAATATTTTCAGAATATCATTCAGCGAGTCTGATGCTTTTACCTAAATTTTAAAAAGACGATTGCCCAAAAATAACTTAAATGTCACAAACAAGTTAAAAAATTATTGCAGTTGGGGAGGACCGTTTTGTAGAACGCTTTTTGATCTAAAACATTTCCCAATCGCAAAGTGTTTTGTACGGTATGTTTATGGCAGTGCAGTCAAATGTTAAAACCACACAATTTTTTTTTTACTTAGAATTAACGGTTACTCAAAATTTTAGTGCTTCGTAGTTTAAGGTAGACCCGATCATGAAAAATCATGTGACTTTATCTTTCTGGTTATTAATAAGTAAAACTAAGTAACATCAAAATCACACTAATATTATAAAGGCGAAAGTTTGTGAGTATGTGAGTGTGTATGTTTGTTACTTCTTCACGTCTAAACGGCTGGAGCGATTTTAATAAAATTTGGTATGGAGTTAGCTGACACCCTAAATTCACACATAGGCTACTTTTATCCCGAAAAAATGTTAGGTTCCAGACGGAGTTTCAAGAAACTAAGTTAACGCAGACGAAGTCGCGGGCAACCTATATATAAGTTAAAAACGATGATAATATTTTTCAGATATTTTTATGAAACAGGCGAAATATACATATTGTTATTATATACCTTTACAAAAAACATAAAACTAACGAGTTTTTTCACTAAAATTTATCACACGCCAAAATTAGTAAGTTCGCGAGTTGATATTACTGAAAAAAAAGCAAGTAATTTTACGCCATCAATCATTAAGTCGAAAGTTGTTAAATAAGGCATTACGGACATAATTAATCAGCAGTGATCAATTAAGCGCTGCCACGCTGCCCTCTACCTGGTATGGCAATAACCGACGACCATATCAGTGCATTGCGGACTCACGGCCTGACGCAAAAAGCTATGATTTAAACCAGAAGAGCCAGTCTCCCCAACGAGTCGGAACAGGGAGAGGTTCTATTTAATTCACCGAACATTACATTGTTTGCATTCGTTCCGCATACGACATTCAATATGTGGTGGCGATTTATTATAACATCGTGTAAACTGGTCAAATTCCATCGTCTCAGTCAAGATGGGCCCAGCAATGAAAATTTTCCTGTTCTTCATTAAAATATTACAATTTCGACGTACTTATTTATTTCTTTACTTTTTATAAAAATATTAAAAGATACGTTACAATAATTGGCATTTAGGAAGATAATATAATAAAATTAGTTTCTTCGTATTTCATTTTCAAGTTTCCGCTATTAATTGTAGTGGGTATAGGTAGGTAATCTATTACTCTATGTTATAAGTGTTGATATATTGGATAGTGTATCTGTGGTTATGTCGTTATGCTTAGTGTCTATATAGTTAGTCTGTGCATTAAAGAAGTTGGTCTACTTTATCTATTACTTAATGTGGCTCTGTCTACAATAATTTGTAAAACTAAACTTCTCGAAAAACTTCTTAATCTTAAGCTGTGCCAAATGTGGCAATGGAGATGAAGTTATTCTGTTGTTATTTCACTTTTAAATGTGTGGTATGTACGAGTATACTAGTTTATTAGGCAGACTGTTCAAGGTAGGCAATGATTTTGATTATGAGTATTTCCGTTCGTATTGCACCGTCAAGGGAAGTATCTTCCACCTTACAAACGACTGCACGCAAAACCGACTCATCTGTGGCGGCATCTCACCATCAAATAAACATGATGCCTCCGGTCCTTTTTACATCATCATCAGCCTATTAATGTCCCCACTGCTGAGGCACAGGCCTTCCCTGTGGATAGAATAGGGAGATTGGGCCATGACTTTATGACCCACCACGCGGGCCCAGTGTGAATTAGTTGGTACTTAACGACTGCAGATGCAGCCGGGACCAACAGCTTAACGTGCCTTCCAGAGCACGGAGGAGCTCCAGATAATAAATTTTTGGTCACCCATAAAATGACCGACCGCTGCAAATATTGCTTAACTTCAACGATCGCAGCAGAACGTGGTTACCACTTGCGACATCAACCTCCTCGATTTTACAATAAAAAAATGTAAATATCAGATGCTGCCAGCTCTGATGCACCGCATCTCGCCCGCATTTGCGCTTGGATCGTGCTCGTTTCGAGTGGAGCGCGAACGGGAGAGCACCGCGCGCGTCACCGTGTGGCGACACCTGGGCGTCACGCGCTCCTACACCATGGAGGCCTCCTTCTGCGGCTTCGACCGAGGACCGTTCAAGGTCTACTATGATACAAAGTCATGTTATTAACAACAGATGCTGCAAATGTTGATGCATGATAATTTCTTGCTTGCGTCAGCGCTGAGCTTTTTCTCGTGCCACGTAGAGCATCGCCCGCGTCACCGTGTTGTGGCACCTCGGCGTCACGCGCTCCTACACCATGGAGGCCTCCTTCTGCGTCTTCGACCGGGAACCATTCAAGGTATGCAAGGGCATGTTATCAACACAGATGTTGCCAATGTTGCTGTATGATAATATCTTGCTTACGTTAGCGCTGACCTTTTGCTCGTTCCACAAGGAGCATCGCCCGCGTCACCGTGTTGCAACACCTCGGTGTCACGCGATCCTACACCATCGAAGCCTCCTTCTGCGGTTCAAGGTATGTAAGGTCATGTTATCAACACAGATGGTGTCAATGCTGATGCATGATAATATATGGCTTGTGTTGGCGCTGAACTTTTGTTCGTTCCACTTGGAGCACCGCGCGCGTCACCGAGTTGCGACACCTCGGTGTCACGTGCTCCTACACCATCGAGTTCTCCTTCTGCGGCTTCGACCAGGGGCCGTTCAAAGTATATTATCACACCGACACCAAATACTAGTTTGACCAAAAAATGTATTCATCATGAATTATCAAAATCGGTCCATTAGGTAACCTCGGAGATATGCACAACCAACAATAAAAAACTGTCAAATTGAGAACCTCCTCCTTTATTAAGTAGATTAAAAAGACCCACTGTAAAGGTATTTATAAAACAATTGTTTTCTCACAGCAAAATTATGAAATTATATTATTATACTCTTTATTGCATCATATAGTTAAAACATATAGTCAAATACATAGTAAGCAAAGGTGGTCTTGGTCTTGGTCTTGGTCTGTTTGGTGATTTTATTCACAAATAAACATATAATTTTGATGTAGTTTCTTTTGATATTATTTTTATGTATTTCATGACCAAAAACTGGGCCTTGCAAAGCGCATCTAGCTTATGTCTTAAGATTTTCCATTACATAATACATATTTAAATGTCTAATACACACAAAGTTTCCGACAAATAATTTTATTGCTTATTGCTCATTTATAAACTTTAAAGGCATCATTATAAATATTCCTATTCCACTTGTCTAAACCAAGGCTACTAAACGCTAATGCAGACTTTTGGAATCGATGAATTAAATAAAGCATCAGAGGAGCGGTTAAAAAAACTAGTGTACGGTACGATTTTCTATAAGTTATCACTTTAAGGAAATAACGAGGTTTTTATTACCTACTATTTTTCTATATACGGAAGGTGTCATTAAAAATGCTACATACACTAAAGACACAGCATAACATAATAGTAGGGGAGCCCGAGCAGGGATTTTGGGATTTACTCGAACGTGTCAGATTAACATAAGGGGAGCAACCTTGCATCTTGTGAAGTACTTCCACCATACCCTAGCCCTTTATATATTGTCGAACGTCTAGGACAGCCGATCAGATTAATAAAAAAAATCGATCGTTGGAGAAACTCGAGAGCGTCAGATTAAAGTAAGGTAAGTTAATTACATGCAGAATGCACACTCATTCTAATAATCCGACAATTTGAGCGTGACATAAAGTAATGGGAGGGTCACAAAGTTGAAAAAAAAGTCACCTAGACATTCTCGAGCGCGGTTATTTATTTTTGTATCTTGAAAACATAATCTGCCGATTTGCACAAGCCGAAGGAGCTAAAATCATGAATAAAGTGTGGTGCATGCAGTCGCTAAAAACTATGTACAAATGTCTATGCGGATGTCGTCATTACACCTGATATTCTAGGGGATACTCGAGCTTCAGGTATGATTTTCTTTCAAAATTTCAATAATATCATGAAATAAATAAAATAAATTTTAAGTATCATAACCAATGGTTTTTGCAAATTCTCAAAACTTTGATGAAAACTACCACGTCGAATCGGAGTTCGATTATGAAGATAATTCCACTGACGATAAAAAAATGTCTTTATATGTATTTTTTTTTATTAAACACAGGATATGCTTTTTATCAGTATACATATATACTATATCAAAAAAATCAAATCAAAATCAAAAATACTTTATTTCTATAACCAATATTATTAGTGATACAATATTTGAGAATCCCTAGTAGACAAGTTTATTTGCCTGTGTCAGGAACTCTCGCTCTTCCATAACTTTTCCAAACTTAATACCATATTGGTTACATATATATAACGATTTTTACATTTTGTATGTTTAGTCTAAAGTGTTCAATATATCTGTTATGTTTGTGGGTGTGCGCGTGTGTGTGTGTGTGTGTGTGTGTGTGTGTGTGTGTGTGTGTGTGTGTGTGTGTGTGTGAGTGTGTGTGTGTGTGTGTGTGCGTGTGTGTGTTTGATTATTACTAATTTTGAAGCAAGTTTTCAGTATCATTATAGTTCTTAGTTTTTAACCAAGTAACGGCTTTTTTACAATCATACATACTTAGATTAGATATACCTAGCTTTTTATTTACTTCGTTGTAAATTTTACAACTCTGTATATCAAATTGCCGCCCAGCAAAGGCTGTGTTATGCTGAGAGATTTTTATGCATTTTCTTCTTCTTTGAGTTATCTTAGGTTCATATGGCAAGTATTTATGGCGTTTTAAGATTGTAATCAATATATAAAGTTGACGCACAGTCGGTAAATTGACTATTTCATAAAGTTCATTTGTCGAAAATCTGTAAGGTTTAAAATACATTACTTTTAGCAAACACCGTTGACCTCTTTCTACTTCTATAAACTTAGTCTTTGCAGCACCTCCCCATATCGAGATGCAGTATGTCAAAAAAGACTGCGATAGTGAGACATATATTCTATTTAGAAGATGACGTGTTGCTATATGACGTAGAGTTTTGAATACCCATGTTAATTTTCTAAGTCTCTCAGTCACAAACTCGATCTGGCTGTGCCATGATAGATGTTGGTCCATTATTAATCCCAAGTATTTAGTAGAGACGACCCTTTCCAGAGGCAGACAACGGCAAATGGCATCGCAAGAGTGATGAATTTTTAATAAGAAGTTTTGATAATATAAATATATATACATATATATATAATTCCTTCACATAATCGTCAGATTATTGGTCAGTACGTTAAGGTCATCAAGATGAAGCGACTGTATAATAATCTGACGCGCTCGAGTATTTCAAGAACACGTTTTTTTGCAATTTCAAAAAGTGGCCATTACTTATGTTCACATCCAAATCCCATCGTCAGTCGTTTGAATGGAAGCTACTGGAAGGTTTGCGTAAAATCCCTTATCAAAGGCTGAGGGCTCCCCTACTATAAGGAAGGAAAAAGTAACTCGTTAGCTCGCGTTACTTTCAACCATCACACACACGGTAATTACGATAGGACTTACGATTTAAATTATGGCACATAATTACATGCCTCCTTAAGTAAGCACAAACTTATTCTATGCGTGTATAATTATATTATTAGCACTGCTGCCATCTTATCTGGACGATTTTAATCTATGACTTAAACGGCTTGCATCGAGCTCCCTTGAAATCCTACAAATATTATACATGTGAAAGTTTGTATGTTTGTTACTCAATCACTGAAAAACTACTGAACTGATGTGAATAAAATTTGATAGACATATATTTCATGTACCTGGATTGTGACATAGGAGACTTTTTATCCCGGAAAAGTGTTAGGTTCCTGAGGGATTAATAAAAAACTAAAGTTAACGCTAACAAAGTATAAAACATAAATACATTACGCTTTAATGTTTTACTTATAAGCTCCCTTATGTTTATTGATTAATTAAGCATACATGTTCTGATTAACAAACATAACGTAAAATTACTTAAATTATTTGTCACATATTTTTTAAATTTATTTTTCACATGGTAAGTATTTTAACCGCCCTTAATTATGTAACAATAATACTTTTGAGTTTTAAATTTTAATATTACCCAAGAAATTGAAATATTTCTATGTACCAAATTTTTCTTTACTTCCACACAACACCGCATGTAGCTAAGAATTATGATGAAAGTCATACATTTATCTAAGTAGGCTTTTTTAGAGTTGTTGAAGGGATGATGACTAATTTTTTTTCTTCGTTTATCAGGTAGATTATCAAAAAGTATTGGACACGTATTTTTTCTTTTTTCACATAATATAAAACATTACAGAGATATATTGATTTGAAAAGTCGCATGACGTCACGTTTGAGTACACTTACAAGGGAAAATTCACTCAAAAGTGACGTCACGAGCCCCTCCCAAACTTTGACGCGCTATAACTTTGTCATTTTTTGGTTGATTGCCTAAAGAAAAAATAAGTGTCCATTATTTTTTGATCATCTAACTGACGGACTAAATAGATCGTTTACTGTACCCCGTCATCACCCCTATTATAATCTTGTAGAGCTACTATTTAAACAGACAAATACGACATTTGCAACTAGCAAATTTTTGGCTAATTACCTTTTTTTTATTATATTGGTAAGTCATTCTCACTCATGACATGAAATACATAATGCTTACTCATGATATGAAATAAGTAGGTAGGTAATATAAAATCTAAGATGATTTTACGATAAGCGCGAACACTAATCTTACGTCTAGGCTAATTATAAATGACAGCTGATCTATACTAATGATAATACCACAAAGATTGTGGCAGATTATTATAAATAGAAGTTACTAATATCAAGCTAAGATGGTATGCATAACGCGAAATGACAATTCTACTCGCAGATTTATGCAAACTAGTGATTTATTGCCAGAAAGGAGACGGTTCAAAGTGATAGTCATTGTCCGACAGCGATGAATAATTTGAAATTGTATCATTTAAAAGCTTATTTTACGTAATAAAATGAAAAGATAATATTACTTTTTTTTATTTATCCCCAATTAATTTTAAACCGTGTTTGGAACTCAGGTCTATCAGACCTCCATGGCACCGACTCCAAATATTAATTTGACTATAGGTAGACCGATTATCTGAGCCCTCGCCTGCAGGGTACAGGGTATGGGGGAGGACGAAAACGGGGACCGTGTGAGAGTACAGGCGGCGAGCACTTATATTATACTTAGTAATTTTGTCAAAAATGTGCCCGCACCTCTCACAGTCCCCGTACCCCGCAGGCGAGGACCAATGATAATATGAGAATTTTGGCGAAGTCAAATATCTATTTTGACTGGACCTATTAATGTAATTAAAGATGAACAGAATTATTATCCCTGCTTTAGTTACCTATTGACTAGAATTGCTGTGGGAACAAATATTTTATATTATAATAATTATGTATAAAAAAGTGGATAAAAAAATTTTTAGATTTTTGTCAAACGATTTACAATAATGTGTACTACATGTCATAAAAATTTGGAGTCTGTCGTCGACTGACCTCCATACAAATTTGAACCTTGTCCTTTGAAGTTTGCACGTTATTATTGGGATTTGGGGTTGTTTCCATCAATGAATATCGTGGAAAAGTATTTTATATTGTTTTATTTATTTTATTAAAATCCAGTAGCCATAATAAACATCATAGGAACCATAGGGTAGTTTTACTTCTTCATATAAATTTTAGCTCGCACCCCTCCAAACGTGAATGTGTACCTACCTACTATGTTTTTCCTTCACGGTTATGATAAATATTAATGATAAAAGGTAATTTGATTTGCGCGGGATGCTTTAAAGCTGTCCTTTTTGCAAAGAACAGTTAGGCACTAATCTTAGCGAGAAAATGTAACTGTATTATCATGCATGTAAAAATGTGGCTCAAACAACCTTGTATGCAAATACTATATAGATTCGTGTCATTAAAGTCATCAGCATTTTTAATTAACTATATAAATTAAGTAAGTGACTAATAATCGTAAAATTTATACTGCTAATATGACGGTTTGTACCTAAGTAATACTTTCAATAAATTGTGTGTTATAATTGAGTTGCCTTAAAGTGCGCCCGACTTAAAGACATTAAAAATTTTTATGCGCTTGAAGAAGACATTTTTTATCATTAAACTTATTTTTGAAATAAATCGCGACAGTATTGACCATTACCATTCTGATAGAGAAATGAATGGTCATGCAGGCATACGAGTAAATATTATACAGGGTACACGCACATCTCGGGTTTGTCGTTGCTGTGTAATGTATACAGTCAATTTATAAGTAGAAATAAGAAACGAGGTGTCATTATTTTATTGTGACACTAAAGAGCTTGCTTCGTGGCCAATTTTATTTTTATTTTGTTTGGTTTTTTCTTGTTTTTTTTGGTTCTTATGACCCTTTAGTTTATGTCAATGAAAATGTGATTATTCGCGAAATCTACGAGACGAACCGACATATTATGTGCTACGTTGGACAAAAGATGATGAAGTCATCATCATCATGTCAGCCGTACGACGCCCACTGCTAAACATAGGCCTCCCCCAAGGATCTCCACACCGATTGGTCGTGCGCCACCTGCATCCATCGGCTTCCCGCGACCTAAACAAGATCGTCGGTCCACCTTGTAGGAGGCCTGTCCACTGAGTGAAGTCCTGTGCGTGGTCGCCATTCCAGAACCTTTCCACCCCAACTGCCATCGGTTCTTCTTGCTACGTGTCCCGCGCACTGCCACTTCAGTAGAGCAATCTTTCGAGCGATTTCGGTTACTTTGCTTCTCCTTCGGATTTCCTCATTTCTGATTCTATTGCGTAGGGAAATACCGAGCATCGCTCTCTCCATTGCTTCCTGTGTGACCTTGAGCCTTAGGACGCGAAGATTTTCTGTAGCTTACCGAACGCTGCCCATCCGAGCGGACACGACGAGAGATCTCTCTCTCAAAGTTGGACTTACCTAACTGGACTATTTGTCCTAGGTAAACATAACGGTCGACAACTTTAAGTGTAGTATTTTCAATTTTAACTGGAGCGGGTACTTTATGGGCATTCGATATTATTTTCGTCTTATCCATGTTCATCTTAAACCCCGCTCTTTGGGAAACACTACTAAGGTCTTCGAGCATCGTCTTAAGATCAACCAAGGTCCCAGCCATAAGAACTACATCATCGGCGAAACGAGACTGAGAAAGGTACTCGTCATTAATGTTGATGCCTCGTCCTTTCCAATCCAGAAGCTTGAAAATATCCTCCAATGCAGTTGTGAACAGTTTCGGAGATATCATGGGACATACTCATGGGACGAGAGGGAGGGTGCTATTCTAGGCTGGCACACACGCGGCAGATGCTGAAGTAGTTCTGTGTTAATTAATCTCTTTGAGCTAACGTGTTTAAATATTACAGTTGTAAATATTACAGTATAGGTAGATTAAAATATCTAACTTTAATTACTTATTTTTTAGGGTTTCGCGTTCCGTACTCAAAGGGTGACAATTGAATCCCATTGCTAAACTACTGCTTTCTGTCCATCCGTTAGTTTTTAACTTTATCACATTTTTATTTATGGCAGCAATAGAAGAAATACACGTTTTTTAAGATACAGCAGCAAGCAGCCAACAAGGACAAACAGCCAAAGTTTAATATTAGGTCTCTGTTACCAACTTTTGGCGAGGAACCCAGAAAAATAAGTTATACTCGTAGTGTAACAACTGAAATGTTTCTGAACGCAGGGCTTCCATCTAAATACGCAGCATCTGCAAAGCGTGGGCAGTGACTTCTGTGAGGCTTTGAACGGCCTCAACGACACAGCAACCAATGTAGACATTCAGCTTACGAAAGACCTTAACGGGTGAGTAGCAGGGATTCCATTTAAACACGTAGTATCTGCAGAGCGTGGGCAGCTAATTCTGTGAGGCTTTGAAAGGCCTCAACGACACAGCAACCAACGTAGACATACAGCTTACGAAAGACCTTAACGGGTGAGCAGCTGGGATTCCATCTAAACACGTAGCATCTGCAGAGCGTGGGCAGCGACTTCTGCAAGGCTATGAATGGCCTCAATGACACAGCGGCCAACGCAAACATATAGCTTACGAAAGACCTAATGGGTGAGTAGCAGGGATTCCATCTATACACGTAGCATCTGCAGAGCGTGGACAGCGACTTCTGCGAGGCTATGAATGGCCTCAATGACACAGCGGCCAACGCAAACATATAGCTTACAAAAGACCTTAATGGGTGAGTAGCAGGGATTCCATCTATACACGTAGCATCTGCAGAGCATGGGCAGCGACTTCTGCGAGGCTATGAATGGCCTCAATGACACAGCGGCCAACGCAGACATACAGCTTACGAAAGACCTTAACGGCAGAGTAATTGTACCAATAAACAGATGAGAGTATAAAATCCTCAAAATGAGGTTCTTAATTAAGCGATATACACAATGCTCGTTTAAATCATTTTATTTTTAATACACAATATAACATTTAATTAGTTTTCCCGTTGCTATGAACTATAAACCTGTATATCCTAAAAACTGAAAATGTTCATCAGACACTAAATAACTTGTATCGTTATTTAATTCTCGGTCATATAATAATATACTTAACATATCATATTACAGAAATCACAAATGAGTTTCATGAAAGTGGTGCGATACAATTTTTCTTGCATAAAAGACATCAACGCGCTCTAAAATGTAGGGCAAAATGTTTAATCTGAAGGCTAAATTAACTGCTGTGTATTTTTGACTTATTTTTTTACTAGTCTGTAACTGAACCAAAACCAAACAAATTCTTTTAAATTTATCGTTGATAAAAGTATTTTATAGAGATATCCAAAATTGTGATAGGCACATACATACATGTTAACCTTACAAATATGTTTTATTCAACAGAAATATTATTGAAATTAGTCTCAAAGAAACAGAAGACGGCAGGCAAGTATAAAATAGATAATGATAAGCATGAATCTCTAACAAATTATGTTACATAACGTAACATGTTATATGAATTAATTCTGTTGACTATATTTGCAGTATGATTGGTGTGGTGGAATGGTTAAACTAAAGGTTACAGGTTAGGTTATTTTTTGCTATATCCTCTCGCGGCCATGTTAACACGTTTATCCGCGCTATAGATACTTTCTTTGTAGTGTATGTTACTACATTGGGCGTGATCCGAAAACGCGTGTTGAATTTTTTGCTACCTGAATCTAGACTAACTCTTTCTTTGCAGCAGACGGGACTCGAACCCGCACCCTTTGCAATCCGGGCGAATGCACTGACCAATTATGCTTTTTTTTCTAGTTACATTTTCTTTAGATATAAACATCAAGCAGTTACATGCTTTAAAATAATAAAAATTATAACTCTTTCTTTGTTAACCCTTGTGACATTACCATAATAGCTAGGCAATAAAGATACTTGCATGCATGCATGGTTTGAAAAATAATGTTAATCGTAATATTAATGTTAACATGTTATTCCTATTATAATTCACCTAAAGAGGAGTGTTTAAAATATTTTTTTTACCGTGCCGCATTTTTGATGCTATGCTAACCCTGCATAAAATATGACATGAAATATGTTGTAAAACTTTATTTAAAAAACTGTAATATCTTTGCTGCAAAAAAATATAAGAAAGAATTATTAAGCAACACCATGATACCTACTCATACGCAGATATTTATAATAGCAATACGGTTATCTAATATATACATTTTTATTTACTCTCAAATTAATCATTCTACACATTGATGCACCGCTGAAAATGTTTAAATTTATTTACTATTTAATCTAAGAATAAAAGCATCAAAATTGCAGGTTAGTATCAAAGCCTAAATTAAATATAAATATTTTTTATAGTGTTATAGCGGTGGACAGCGAAGCAGGCTCCGGGTCAGACAGCGTCCTGAAAACCGACTCTGATGAAGACTTTGACTAATTAGGCTTTGTAGATTTAGGCTAGTACTAAGGAACATCTGACATTATGAAAAACAGTAACATAATGATGGAATCACAATGAAGTGTCATTGTTTTTTACAGTTTGGGATTGCGACATACCTACAAAATCCTTGCCATGATAAAAAACTGTTATTTTTGAAATCGTCAGATTTATCTCCCTGTACATTTTTAAAAACAAGTTCTTTTACTAATTTTGTTACTTGAGTTGTATAAAATCGTGCAAATGTTGTGTACGTCTGTGATTTTATTATGGTGAACTTAAAATTTTAAAGTTTTGTGTGATCTCAATTTCAAATAAATAAGTAAATTACATAAATAACGTATTTTACTTCTTCACCACTGTATCCTCCAAGTTATATAATATATCTCATGTAGGTATAATATGTTGCGTCACATTCAGCCGACCCAAAAACCATTACTTCAGTTTCTCTATTATTAAAACTATATAATCATATTTTTTTACTAAACTAGGCTGACTAGGATTGTTAATCACGATAAAAACTTTGCGAGAGTGGCAAATAAAGCGCTAAAGAAAGCGCATACCTATCTAGTTTTCAATAGACAACACAGTCCATATCCACAGTACAGCTTGGGGGTGAAATTCCTCTTTCCAACAAAATAAATCAGCGAGACCTGCGAATAAAACAAGCGCTTGTGCTAACAACGAGATGGTAATGTCAGACACCGTCACAAAGAGCCGAGTTGTACCCTCGCGTTCGAATGGCACAAAAGGCAATAAGTTAATTTTAGTGCCTGTGAAAGAGTAAACACGGCGACTTTTTGCGTTGAACCCACTACGGTTGTGGTTGTGTGTCGACCGTTTTCGTTTTGCGGTGATACACGTTTCAATTACCCATAATACTATATTGGAGTATATACATAAGGCCAAACAATGGGAGCGTTTAGGAAACTACGAAGCTTGGTATGTTAATCAGTTTTTGTGGAGTTCATTTTACTTACCTACCAGTCATTTTTTTTTAAATCGTCTCCGTTTTAAGATTTTTACATTTTCTCGCTATCATGCATATGCAAATTGGGGAAGTCAACGCACATTATTTAGATCCGAAGTGCTTATAGAAGGGGAGCCCAAGCAGGGATTACTTACTCAAAGGGGGCAACCTTGCACCCTATGAAGTACTCGCACCATACCCATGTGCGTGTGGACTGAGTGATATTTTCAAAAAACTCATCCAACCATAACCAAATTATAAGAGGATTTAGGAAATAATTGTGAAAACTTAATGGTAAGGTATAAAATTTGTGAAACCTAAACAAAGAAAGTTAGAATTAATTAACTGGATCACTCAATCTGGACACCTGAAGAATAAGCCTTAACGCGTATCCAAGAAAATACTACCTATGTGTTTATAATTTGTATTTGAAATAATTGTGAAGAATTTGTGAAAGCTGCTAAACAAATTTTCGATTCATTTCAAAGCCACGTTTAAGATTTAGAACGGTTTATATGGATCACTCAGAATGCACTATGTTCATTTGAGTGATCTTTTAAAACACTACCTTATACTGAAAAAGTTTGAAACATTATCATGTTTATTATAAATTATGCATCTGAGAAAATTTGTGAAACAAAGATCGGGATTAAAATCTTACTGGTTTAAGAGAAAATGAAAATCTTGTTTTTTCTCGATCGTCCCAACTGAGTGATCCTTATCTTGAACTATTTATTTAATAAACCCAAACTTATAGGTAGAAAGTAGTTACATCAGAAATTGTGAAAAATGTTGTACTTGTAAGTGTTATATTTTAAAAGATAACTCATTTTTTACAATCCTTAAGGAAAACGTTGAGTAGGGTACTAGTACTTTTATATTTTGTCGGATTTTTTTTCGACTACCCTATTCAATGCTAAAATTGTGTATATTCATTGCAATTTGCGAAGCTGGCGGCGTTGTGCAGTGCATTTAATGCAAGTTTGTTTATAGTTTTTTTTTTTATATGGATAGGTCCGACAAATGACTCCACCCCACCTGATGTTAAGTGAAGGTAAAGTCCAGACGCGAAGATAGCAGATACAGCAGTTCTACTTGCCACACCAACCATCTTCACCCTGCCGGCCTGCAAGTTGCTTCTTCACGCCTATAAAGTACATAATTCGTGACAAGTACTGAAAGTATAAACAATGTACCTACAGCTTATTTAATTTAGAGTTGCACATAAATCGCCCCGAAGTGATGATCATTTTAAAGTTGAAGCTATCACAATCTTTCCACAAACAATAGAACACCACATTATCACGTTGACAAGCATTTAATTTAATTCACATTTCAGAGTGCAGCTGTTAGGTGAGTCCTTCTCAGAATTAGAATATTTTTAGGTTATATAAACTCGCACGAATAAGTGATAATATTATTTTCATTGAGCGTAAACACGGACTCTATAAATAGAAACATTATCGGAGACATAGTTAAAGGATTCGGGGATGCAATATGATGTGAAAATTTTAAACAAAAATGTACATGTACAAAATTATATATTATCATCTCAAAACTCAATATATTGTCATTATCAACAATTAATCACATTTTACAACTAGTTACATATATAATAAATAATAAAAAGAGGCTGCACTAATTGCACCTCGACAGAGATATCGTCCAGATATTGACAAACATAACAATATGATTAAAATACTATCGGTTTTAACTTAAAATTGAAAATGCTAACATTGGTCTTAGTGCTAACAATTATCACATATTTAAACGATTACATGAAAAATAAATGTGATGTAAAATAGTTTTATTACCACATAACTAGTGTTTGTCAGACATTAACAATGTATCAAAATAACATACTGTTGCAAAATTGTAAAATTAAAAAAAATACAAATTACGATGATACAATGTAGGGTATAAGAGGCGTCGTCTTCACGAGGCAATAAACACGACGATTTTGCGCTAAGATCGTCTGGTATCCCCATAGCAAGACGAGTATGCATGTATTGCAATAGATTCGTCATGACTTACAATGTTCTGAGTTTCAATATTTTGTGTAAGTATAAAAAAAATCCACGTTAACAGATACCTACTTTAAAAAGATTTATTGAATTTAACTATAGTGCAATACTGTCGTCACTGAACAGTGGCTATGGTACGCAACAAAAGTAACTCAGACTAAGTCTTCAAAAATCTAGTAAATATTCAATTTTATATTAACAATAATCTTCTTTGTTAATTATCTTGTAAAGATGACGTCTTATATAACGCTTAACACCAATGAAATTATTATTATCAAAATCAGAAAACTTTATTATCACTGGCGTTAAATGCGGACTGAAGTGCAACTGCAAAAGTAAATCTCTTGGGGATCATCTAATGATTCAGTTATAAAAAGTTTTTTATTTTCAGTTCTATCAATATCGTATTTTTTTTATAAGAGAATGAGTTTAACTTAATGCACTTAGTAATAAAGATTGTTATGGACTGAACGCACAACATAACTTTTTAAAGTTAAAGATAGATAATTGAAAGCATTTGTTATATTACTGGTCTAAGATTTATGACATTTCTTATTATGTTATAAAATTTTCACTTAAACCTAAAAGGAATTTAGTTTGTTCACACTGGACGCACATCTGAATAGCATGAATTTCTGCAATGATATGCGTTCGTAACCAATTTGAACTGTTTTCTCTCCTAATAAAACTAAGAAAGGTTTGTGGTGACACCAGCATAGCAGAAACCCTTGCTACATTACAAAACGATTGTTTCTTTTAATTTAGTAAACATTAAAGTTATCTAAATAAATTTGTTCTTATAAATTATACTAGCTACAATAAATATGCCGCTATAACAGTATTTCTAATCATACAAAAGCTATATAGTATTTAGAACTGAATTGAGCATAAAATTAATATGAAGCAGTTAACCAATTATGTTACATTTTAATAATTTACAGACAATGTAAATATTACTCTTATCTGCGTACATCGTAAAAATGTAAATTAGTGAAATAATAAAACAAATCGAAACAAAAATGCGTATCATCTAAATGGGGGTTAATGGTAACGTAACAAAATGCAAATAATCCTTTGATTTCATAACACGTTTGTTCTTAGATTACGATCACATTATACGTCTTTATACTTTTAAAGGTTTCTTTACATTACTTTTAAGGTCGCGAAACGTTAAAAAAGAATTTCTGTTTGAAACATTAGAGTAACAGCGTATGACAGCCACGTTCAAAAATTTACCTTCAATTTCCTACAGAGAGAGAGAGAGAGATAACTAAAGGCGCATCGAGTCAAACAAATATAAAATACAATACAAATTTCTCTTCATCAAGATAGAAAAGGATTAAATGCAAATAAGTAGAAATTTAGTGCATATTTTTTTCCACGCACGCAAGAGCCACAATTAAAGTCAGAATACACATTTTAAGTTTACTTAATTTATTTATTTCATAGGTTATTCCAGAAATGTTGGTGATTTTTATTAACTTTTATATTTGAATATTGACGGTAAACTCGGTTTGAAAATTGTATCACGAATTGATTCGACAAGCTCAAACATTTCTTAATAATTATAATGAGTCTTTTTCGAGAATTCTCAACGTCATGGAACTTATCGGGTTCCACTTAATAATTTGACATAATCTCAAAGTTACAATAAAAAGGGAACTATATTTTCTATCACCAAAATTTATATTTGTCATCAAGTTGTATCACCTAATAAATAGATCTATCGCCACGAAATATTTTCGTTCTCAGATAAACAAAAATTGTTCCCAGGTATGAATTATCAAATTAATGTTAATATATGTGTAAAATAAGAGATCGATAACCAATAAAATTATATTGCATTACATGAATATAAACTTCGTTCTTATAATAACAGTTTTGTTACTTAAATAATAGCTCTGTGCTCAGAATGGTAGATCTGTCACCAAATAAATCGATTATCGATCCCTGACTGCGACTCCTTTTTATTTGATATTTTGTCACCAATACAGTAGTAACATTTTATTTCGTTCAGATATTAAATTAATAGTATTCGTTACCAATTTAATACATCAATTTATAATTTTAATGAAAAAATGATCAAAGGGGCGGAGACAAATTGGCGCGCTTTAAAAATTGACCAATCCGGCCTCAACGATGGGTAGTAGGTAGGTCACACGATGCGCGACGCGGGCGGCGTGCGAGAGAGATGCAAGTTTACCTCATTCGCGATTTCACGTTCATTGTTGTAGGTGCATTTTATTATCGTTGTGGATAATTTGTTGTTTTAGTTAATTTCTTAAATGTTTATTTTTGATTATGGCATCAAGTAGTGGTGAAGGTAATGCAAGTCATTCAAAAAGTTTATCGTCGTTTGTCGAGCAATCATTCGTGGTGAAGGTGCCGATATTGGAGTCTGATGAGGAAAATGAGGAAGGTACTGACACTGATGAAGGCACCATACCAAAGAAGAAACGGTCGCAAAGCAAAGATTGGATTTTCGTTAAAAAATTTGAAGACAAACACAGTGCTGAGGAGTATATAAAGGCTGAAAAAATTTGGTCTTTTCTGCGAACGCATGATGTACAGGAAGGGAGAAAAAAGTACTTTAGATGTGATAAAGTGGTGCGGAAGGGACCACAGTGTTCAGCTCAGTTGTATTTACTCATGTACTCATTCTCGGATGAAGTATTGTTGTTTCGGACAGATTCTGATCATGACCACGATTCAAAAACGCTCGCTTGTTATGGGCTTAGTGACAGAGTAAAGGAAGAAATAAACAAATTATACGACTTACATCTCAAACCAAAAGCCATACTTGCAAATTTGACTAAAATTGATGGTATTAAAGTGCCAAAATTGTCCCAAGTAAGGACGTATTTAATTGACAGACGCCGTTGTAAATACGGACAGCCCACGATCAGCCTAGGCGAATTGGAAGCTTGGCTAAGGTCTCATTCACCAATTCCTGACAACGAACATGAAGTTTATGTTATTGGGTATGAAGTGATTGAAGAAACTAGTTCACCACGCTTTAGATTTGTACTATCAACAAAATATTTGCTACAAAAAGCACGTGACGTAAAAGTTATTCATGCTGATGCTACATACAAGTTGGTGTGGCAAGGATTCCCCGTTCTTGTCGTTGGAAGTACAGACAAAAATAAACGATTTCATCCATTCGGGCTTGGGGTTGCCACTAATGAGGCAAAAGAAGACTTTAAGTTGTTGTTCGATGCCATCAAGACTAATATCTTTAACTTGTACTCACAAACCTTCAAACCAGAAGTTCTAGTATGTGACGCAGCGAAAGCAATACAAAATGCATTTATAGAGGTATTTGGTGAAGATGTCACAATTCGAATGTGTTGGGCACATGCAAAAAAAAAATTCAAGCTCATGTAGAGAAAGATACGCGAAAAAATGTTCACAAAGATTTGTTGACAGATGTGGATTCTCTCCAAGCAGTGACGGATTCAGAAACGTTCGAGTTAGCTTCACAAGCATTCTTGAAGAAATGGGAGGATGAGACAACTTTCATCCAGTATTTTAAGGAGGAATGGCTCATACAAAACCGTAACTGGTATTTGGGGGCTCACATGGGTTCACCAGCGACTAATAATGCACTAGAATCACATAACCGAGTAATCAAAGATGAATACACGCTCCGTGAACGTTTGCCACTGTCTCGTTTTTTGACAGTTGCTTCAGAGTTTGTAAATGGATGGTCGTTAGCTGTCGATGAAGTATTTGCGACATTACCAACTATGACTCTGAAAGACTGGACAGAAGCCTACCAATGGGCTAAGTTGCCTAAAGAAGTAATACTGACGTATAGTGACGATGCTTTTAAACACTACGAAGTACCGGCTGGTAAGGCAAACAAAATACAAAACTTTGAAAATACATGGACTGATTTTGATGAATACAAAGTCCAATGGTTCAGCAAATGGAGAGTGGATCTACCGCACAATATTGATTGGATGCATGGGAAATGCAACTGCCCTGCGTTTTACAAGAAATATATATGCAAACATATTATCGGATTAGCCATACGCTTAAAGCTGGCCAACCCCCCACCAGAAGCAAAAAATGTGCTTATCGGCCAGAAAAGAAAAAGGGGGCGCCCTTCGAAATCCAAACCAGCGCTGATTATTCAGTGATTATTGTTTTTTAAGAATAAATATTGATTATTTTAACTTTAATTAAGTGTTTTATCTACTATTCTGCTAGCCATAAGCCAGCTATTTTAAACCAGCGCTGATTGTTCAGTGGTAATTATTTTAAACAATAAATATTGATTATTTTGACTTTAATTGTTTTATTTACTACTCTGCTAAAAATTTTATTTAAATATAATTTATACTACCAGTGGAAATTTAGAACCTTGGGAGTCTAGTTAAGTAGCAGAATCTTTTGGTTGAAACGATGATGACAACCCTAATTTTTTATTTGAACTTAATTCAATTTTCTAGTAACATAATATGATTTATTGGTGATCTCTTTAAATTAGTTTGCTTAAATACTTATTAGGACACACCTATTATAATACATACAAAAACATTTATTTGGTACTAGACCTTATATCACAGGATTTTAGGTGATTTATTGTGGAACTGATTTTGCATTGTTTGATGACTACATTTTGGTGACAGATCTACTATTTTGAGGACAAACCCTATTATTTAAGAAATATAAAACTAATTAAATTGGTGATAGCTTAAATCATACCCCAATAAAAATCTAACACGATTATAATAAAAAGTACATGAAGGCATTTAAATTTAAAGCCTTTAGGCAAAATTTTACCACCGGACCTTTTACTTGAGATTTAATTCGCTTACTTTGATGTAATTTGTTATTTTTATTTCACTTGTTTGAGGGATAATCGCGCCTTTGCTTTTTCTCTCGGGCTCTCTTAATGGGTTCGAAATTATAATGTAGGACATATTAGAAAAAAACTACTTTTCTGAATAATACTTTTGACTGTCATTTATCCTATTCCACAAATGAATATTATTTGATCGGAATGACTATTAGTATTTTGGAGAGCTAGGAAGGAAGAGTAAAACTCACCAACTTTAAGAAATCTTATCGCTAAACAATAACACAACGTCTACAAAGCGCTGTCATATGTGTATCATATGTCTTACGCCTTATCACTATTTTGGTAGGAAAACATACATAAATGTGCTACTTTCACACAAGGAACATAACGGCGTAAGTATCAAGTAATTTAGCACCCAAATTTTTACTCGATACAAGGACGTGGTCGTTTACACACAGGAATAAATAACCCAGAAAAATTATTTTACACATTATTATCTCTAAGAGATAGTTTTTGTTTGTATAACATTATGAACAAGACTTGCGTCGCCTTAACTCGCAATAATCTATAGAAAGTGAAATAATATTTTAATACTACATTGTGATGCACACGAAGAAATTTCCTGAGACGCGGTGTCAACTCTATTTACTCGCGGACCGTTCTTTTCCGGTACAAACAAATTTGGGCCTTAGTACTACGGTGTAGAGCTAAGAATAGTTTGACATCCAACTTTGTTTACACATAACGTGTTTTGATTTCTACTAACAGGAGGAAGAAAAAATATGTTATTTAATGTCTTTTCCTAAGACTGCGTGGGTATTTTATGGGAAGTACAGAGTGCACGAACTCTTTATTCTATTCTAATGATATGAGCGTGAATCTGGTCTCGACCGCTTCTCTGTGGCAGCGAGTGTCGAGTTAATATAGTGTGATCCATTTTATGGCATTTGTGAAGTTAGCAGGGATTCCGTTCCCTGCGCGCAGGTTTCAGTTCAGTAACATCCTGCGCGTACGTAAATCACTCTACATTTCGTTTACTGAGCGACTCACGTTAACTTCACAGCTGCCATTGAGTTTGAAACGCACTATATCAAGGGGACGATAGGAGGCGCTGCTCATTTGGTCTATATTTTACATTGACAACGGAACGTTCAGGCCACTCTTAATGTGTACTATAAAACTAGGAGACGCTACTTATTGTGACCTGCGCGGCATCTTAGTCTATCAAGTTAAGTATATGTATTAAAGATGCAGGTTACATCGCCACTGTATTAAATTCGGAGGTCTCCTTCGACGCGAGGGATAAGGCGGAGGAGTGCGCTCGTTAGATATATCTCTGTGTGTATTAAAGATGCAGAGTGCACGAACCTCCTTTTCCAATGTGCGCTATATTGAATTCTGAAGTGCCGATTTCGACGCGCGGGGGTAGAAGAGTGAGTTCTACTTTAAAGTATAACAGGGAACGCTCAGTTTATGCGTATAAAAGATGCAGTGTGCACGAACCTCCCGCCTAACGTCGGCGCTGTATTGGAGTCGGCGGTGTCATTGCGCGGGCGTTGCGGAGTTATCTCCTCTGATGGGCGAGGAACGAGTGCTCGGCCGATAGGAGCGCAAATAACTAATGTCATTTAATGTCTACACCACTTCTAATCTCACCACTGTATTGGACTCGGTTGTATCCTTGATGACCCGTGGGTCATTGCGCGAGCACAGGGAGTGAACGGACAGTTCTTCTTTAAAGCATGACAAGAATCATATTATGTGTATTAAAGATGAAAAGAGCACAAACCTCCTTGTTTAATGTCGCCGTTATTGCCGCTAGACTCGCAAGTGTCGTTTTTGTCGCGCGGGTCATTACGCAGGGATGGAGGAGGCAATATTACTTTACAGTATGAGAGGGGAACGCTCAGTCTGTGTGTATTAAAGGTGCAGAGTGCACGAACCTTCTCCTCCAATGTCGGCGCTGTATTGAATTCAAAAGTGTCGATGTCGGGGCGAGTTCTACTTTAAAGTAAGACAGGGAAAACGGCGGGGACCCGGGGCGGCTGTCTCCTCTGACGGGCGAGGAACGAGTGACCGGCTGATAGGAGCGCAAATCTGGTCTCGACCGCTTCTCTGTGGCAGCGATTATTGTATTAAAGATACAGAGTGCACGAACCTCGACGCCTAACGTTGGCGCTGTACTGAACACGTCGGTGTAATTGCGCGGTTGTGGAGGGCGTGGGGGCACAGGGGCGGGGCGGCTGTCTCTTCTGACGGGCGAGGAACGAGTGACCGGCTGACAGGAGCGCGAAGCCGATCTCGACCGCTTCCCTGTGTACTTTAAAGTATGTAAGGGAAAACTCAGTCTGTGTGTAGTATTAAGAAGCAGAGTGCACGAACTTCCTCACCTAACATCGGCGCCGGCGCTGTACTGAACACGGCGGTGTCATTGCGCGGGTGTGGACGGTGTGGGGGCGGGGGCACGGCGGCTGTCTCCTCTGACGGGCGAGGAACGAGTGCCCGGCTGATAGGAGCGCGAATCTGGTCTCGACCGCTTCCCTGTGTACTTTAAAGTATGTAAGGGAAAACTCAGACTGTATGTAGTATTTAGAAGCAGAGTGCACGAACTTCCCCGCCTAACGTCGGCGCTGGCGCTGTACTGAACACGGCGGTGTCATTGCGCGGGTGTGGACGGTGTGGGGGCGGGGGCACGGCGGCTGTCTCCTCTGACGGGCGAGGAACGAGTGCCCGGCTGATAGGAGCGCGAATCTGGTCTCGACCGCTTCCCTGTGTACTTTAAAGTATGTAAGGGAAAACTCAGACTGTATGTAGTATTTAGAAGCAGAGTGCACGAACTTCCCCACCTAACGTCGGCGCTGGCGCTGTACTGAACACGGCGGTGTCATTGCGCGGGTGTGGACGGTGTGGGGGCGGGGGCACGGCGGCTGTCTCCTCTGACGGGCGAGGAACGAGTGCCCGGCTGATAGGAGCGCGAATCTGATCTCGACCTCTTCCCTGTGGCAGCGCGCGCCAAGTTCTTCTACTTTAAAGTATGACAGGGAAAACTCAGTCTGTGTGTAGTATTAAAGATGCAGAGTGCACGAACCTCCCCGCCCAACGACGGCGCTATACTGAACACGGCGGTGTCATTGCGCGGGTGTGGAGGGTGTAGGGGTAGGGGGCGCGGGGGCGGGGGCACGGGGGCGGGGCGGCTGTCTCCTCTGACGGGCGAGGAACGAGTGCCCGGCTGATAGGAGCGCGAATCTGGTCTCGACCGCTTCCCTGTGGCAGCGCGCGCCGAGTTGGTACCAAGCGGACGCCAGGAGACGCTGCTCGTTGTGGCCGGGGCGAGCGCCTTCTGTACTACTGCCGCTGCTGCCGCTCCACCTAGAGGTAGGTAATGGAAACTCATGAATAGTATCACAAATATTTCTTATGATAATGAAATCAAAGTAAGAGTTCTTAAAAAATATATAGTGTTTATAAAAATCTTATAAACAAAAGTTAGAGGAACATTGGCCGCCTTATTAAAAAACGTAGACTAAAGTTATACCTGAACTAAAACTGATGCTGTCACCTTTTATTGCTCAAAAGAAGACAGCGACAACATTAGGTTTAAACCAAGTCTAATTTTAGTCCTCGTTTTGGAATAAGGCGGTGGGAATGTAAACTAATAAATGAAGTTGTATTTTTTATTTGGCAATTGGTTAATAGACATTTGTTGCTTTGCTTAGTGTCTCTTAGAGTAAATTTAATGATAATTTAGAATAAAAACGAAGCCAAAGAAGACCATATTATTTGTTTTGTACACCAACAATGGTGTAAGGCACATTTAAATCTACAACAATGTATAGTACAAATGTACGAGAAAAACAGTATGTCTTGCGTATTTATTTACAATTCGTTTCTTAATTAACGCAAGTTATACAAAGCCTGAAAAGCCATGCCATATTTTTCATTTTATCAAAACAAAATTTATAAACATTATTTAAGAATCCGTATTGAAACAGTAGCAACTTTAAGTATAACAATATGAATGTTTACTTACTCTTGTCTGTTGTTATTAGCTGGAGTGGCTTCGCCTCTGGATGCGCTCGCACTGTTACTGCCCGTGCCGCGCGAATATCCCAACGTGATGTCCGATAGCGAAGGCTGGCCTGCGAATAAGTACATATCCCTATTAATCCATTCTGATTATAATGCGAAAGTGTGTATACCTTTCTGTCTGTCTGTTTCCTCTTGACGCTTAAACTAATGAACCAATTTAGATGATATTTGGTAAAGAGATAGTTTGAGTAAGGACACAGGATAGTTTTTATTTTATTTTATTTGGAAAACGTACAATGTTTTTTAACAACAATTTTATCTAATTATAAGACTAAACACCATTAAAAGGTTTTCGCATATGACTAACGTTAGAAAGCTCATTGTTGAAACTATACAAGCAGTAAAGTAATAAGACTAAGAATAATTGAAATACAGTACTTTGCGACGCTTTTAATATGCATTAATTAAGCTAAGCAGCTTGACAACCGGCAAACCAAGAACTGGTCAAGGTATTTTTAAATATGTGTGGTTTAGTTAAAAATAAGTCAAGTTGGGGGAAAGTTACTAGTTTATTAATCTCCTTTGATCTTACAAAAAAGAGATTAGTACCTGTAATTAGTACTAATTGGGGAATATCTTAATGTACAAATCGCCTAACAGTTTCGTTAGGGATTTTTATACTTATTTTCGAGAGTGAATGTGGCGAGGCAATGAGACTGAGCGATTTTTGCCACTTATCCCAGAAGTAAGTTTTTAAGGGAGTGAAAAGTGGTGGTGTGGCTGTTAATACTGGGAAACTCATTTTTCCAAACAGTGGAAGTTGTGCCAATCTTTTAGTAAAACATTTTTTGAACGGGTATTATGGCGTTTTTTTTCATGTCGTTTACAGGCTCCGTCGTTGCAAGGTAAATATCAAGAAATGATAAGTAATTAATAAATTACTTAAAAATAATATATTTTGTCAATCATCATTAGCTATTTTCACTGCTGGGGCACAGGCCTTTTCTACGGATCGAAAAGGCAGATCGGGACACCCACTACACGGACTCAGTGCTGATTGGAAGTACGCAGGAACTCGAAGTAATCAATTTTAGTCACCCATCCTATGACTAGCCATTGTGACAGTTACTTAATCAACGACAGCATTTGTGAGGCTGGATCTTTTTGTGAAGAAGTGGAGCTACATTGCTGCATAACTTGAAGAATATTTAATATTTATTCCATGAGTCATATTGCGCGCAAACTAGCAACGTTGCGCGTAATTCTGCAACGATGCCAAACGTATTTCACGTTAATTATTGTGTACCCATTCGATACAAGACTTAATTGGCACTCACCAGTAGCCCTCGGGTCCAGGGATTTGATGACTTCTTTGGCTTTCTCGACACATTTCTTATACTTGTCTTCAGTAGCCAACAGTTCTGTTTCTCGAGCGGAAAGCGTTTCCTGCAGTTTACTCGTCCGCCTTCGTTCTTCTGATAATGCCGCTGTGAGTTCTTCTACTTGTAACGCTAAAACAATTATACGAAAAATTATATCATAATAAATTACCTCCTTTTTTAAGTCCGACAAAAGGGAATTGTTGTTCATTTGTTTAATTAAAAGTAATAAAAAATATTAAGTGTAGGCGGCTGACTAGTAACAAGGGGTCTAATTGAAACTTTCGCTCCTTCCGCGATCCATGTCATTTAAAATTCGAGAAAGAGATTTTGTCATATTGACACTAGTTCTGGCTCTATAGGGCATCCCGGAAATAATTCCGGCAATTAGCCCCCTGTTGTTCCTACCGACAATTTGAATTTAGCTTATGCCAAAGTTAGTGAAGTGTTGCTTGAGAATATGAGAGTATATTTTTTTTTACAAATAAACGTAATTTAATGTCTAATGCACATTTGAAACTTGTAGTTTCTGACAAGAGAAGAGTCCTTCGAGCCGAATCAGACTAGCGATCTTACGCATAATCGTAACTACCTTTGTAAATAAATAAGTTGGGTGGATACATTGCGATTTTATGGTGGCGCTAAGAATATAACAAGAACAAAAGGAAAAGGAAATCAGGGTCTCCTCAAGACTTGAGAAGAATCGGAACTTTAATAATTATAAGTTACATTCGAACCTAGAGAATGAAACCCAATTCTTACAAAGCGATTAATAGTTCTTTTTTAATACCATAACTTAATTTCGTTGTGATGGGATATTAGCCAACGAATTAGAAATAATATGAAATAAGAACTGCGCTAAAAGTGGCTCCACACAAACTGCGATCAAGTGGGCGGGGCGAAAAAATAATGCTATCAACACGCCAATCATGAGATTTCCGTTTAACATTATCTTACACAATGAATGGATAGCCTAATAAATTTGCAGATATTTAATTTGTCAACATATTTTGTTTTGTTTGTGTGCGTGACGCGTTAGTATTGAACTTTAGCTGTATGAATTTGGAACTATGTTTTAGCGGGTTTAGTTAGAGAGTAATGCTTCCATATCATTTCTAATTCGTTGATATAAGCAAATATTTACATTGCTGTTTTAAAGTGTTCTTAGTTCACAAATACTAACATTTCCTCTGACTGTCCTCAATGGCGGATGCAAGTCGCGGGTGCGGCGCTTCCAGGTTCGCTTCCAACTGCATGATGCGTTGATTCGCCTCACGGTTCAAAGCGCGTTGCTTTTCCAAACGTGCCGCATAGTCTTCTAGGAGTGCCTAGAAGATGCCAAAATGTTACTTTTCTGACGTCAGGGCCTGTCCACATCTCCACGTGCAAATTTACGAGCAGGTTTGCACGTTATGTAAACGCACCGTTCAACGTTACCAGCAGGACAGGCACTTAGGTTTTTCTCGCATTAAAAAACTTAGAGAAAGATAAAGCAATATGTCGCTTCTTTATTAATATTCAGTAATTGCACTTATTAAAAAAAACGACCAACGCACGTATAGAATTCCGTTAGAAAAACGTACCTAACCTTAGAAATATAGCGATTATTAAAGTCAAATGACGCTGCAAAGGTTAGGCTATTTGTAAGGGGTCCTTATGCTTCTTTATTTTTTAACCTTATTTAACGACTTTTTTCGTTATAAAAAAATATTGTTTAAACATTCCAAATGTCTCGCTATTACAGTACATACGTGAATCTCGCTGACAGACCGATGGATAAGATTTAGTATTACTCTTTGATATTTCAACCGAAGGGCAAGCAATCCCAAAAATATAAATAAAAGAAGAGCTTAAAAAACAAACTAAACCTTATTTCCATTGCAACAGTTATGAAAATTTCTAGGAATAAGCACTGCGCAAGAACTGTACTCACCTGAACTGATGCCTGGTCAGCCTGAGCGCCCTGGTTTTGCCTTAACAGCTTGTTCTCGTGTTCCAGACGAATCAATTGTTCCTTTATTTCGTTCGGTATCAACTCCCGTGATACATTGTCTTCGCTCGCACCTGAGTTAAATAAAATGCTAAATTATAAACAAAAACTACCCACACATACACCGCTGACAAGTGGGACACCTTTTATATAAGACTGCTGCATACATAGAGAATAGACTGAGCAACAGCAAACGATTTCGGTATACGAACTGCGCTTAAAAATGGTTCCAAGCAAACTGCGATCAAGTGAGCAGGGCGAAAAAACTCCGATTTCCGTTTGACATTATCTTACCCAATGGAGGAGCTCGATGGCGCAGGTTGTTAGCGCGTTCGGCTGCGATCGTTGAAGTTAAGCAACTTTCGCAGTAGTCGGTCATTGGATGGGTGACCAAAAATCTTCTACCTCGAGTTCCTCCGTGCTTCCAAAGGCACGTTAAGCCGTTGGTCCCGGCTGCATCTGCAGTCGTTAGCACCTGCCAATCCGCACTGGTCCCGCGTGGTGGGCTATTCTATCCATAGGGAAGGCCTGTGCCCCAGCAGTGGGTACATTAATATGGGCTGATGATGATGATGATTACCCAATGAATGGATAGCCGAATACATATGCAGATATTTGATTTGTCAAAGTATTTTGTTTTGTCTGTGTGCATGTCGCGTTAGTATTGAAGTTTAGTTGTATGAGTTTGGAACCATGTTTAAGCGGCCTTTGTAAGAGAATAATGCTTTCATATCATTTCTAAGTCGTTGGTGACAGCCGAATAAAATTGACAGCTCTAATAAGGCAGGGTCTCAGGACTAACCTTTTCCTATGGTATATAAAACTAATAACAAAAGCAACCTTATTTACAAATTGAATAAAACAATATCCAGCTCATTTATTTAACTATGCAGAAAAGTGTCAATATTAACAACATCACACAGACAATTTTGGTAATGCTTCGTTGTATTATAATAGGTTAGAGAAAAAGTATTTTCGCATTATAGTATGTATAAACTTGTAATAAAACCTTTTGTATCTGGCTTGTTTTGGTTTAAACTCGATAGTTTGAATGGATGTTTATTACTCTTGCACGCTAAAAGGGTTTAACGGATTTGGATGAAATTTAGTACACATTTAGTGTACGACCTAGATTGAGACATAAATAAATAAATATTTTCAACACTCACACCAATTAGCCTAGCCCCAAAGTAAGCACTGTAAGGCTTGTGTTATGGGATGCTAGGGTAACGGATAGAATACATATACTGTACATATATAAGTATATTTATATAGAAATACATATTAAACATCCATGACTGGAGTACAAATGCTCGTATTCATCACACAAACATCTGCCCCCACCGGGATTCGAACCCGGGACCTCTCGAGTCGGCGACACCATGAAACCCGGCGTACGAACCACTCGACCACGGAGGTCGTCCAATGTCGTCGTCGTCCTATATCCTATGTCGTCGGAGACATAGGATACTTTTTATCGGAAAACGATAGCGTTTTTGGTGGGACTTCCAAAAAACTGAAGTTTACGCTGACGAAATCGCAGGCGGTCGCTAGAATAAAACAATAATAAGTATATACCAAGTTACAAACAATTCAATTCAAAACAACAATTCGGTTATACTTAGGTTTTTTTGCGTGCGCTCAGTCAAGAGCCGTGACGTCACCATACTTATATTAAATTTATTAAGTCTATATATCGCATGTGCCTTTCACGATAGCGGTAGCATGTAGACAACTTTTACAAACCTTTAATTTTTTTATGCGATATCTTGCAGGCTGATGCGGGAATCAATGTTTTAATGATTTTATAGGTTTCCAAAATGTGCTTAAATGAATAGTCCAGTCAATGAAGGCCTAAATCAGCTACAACCTCCGATTTCGTTGAACCTTCATCGATTTTCATGAAAATTGGTGAGTAGGTGGGAAATACCTTAAGAAACAAAAGTTTGCACTTTTGCCCTGGGGGTAGATGCCACCCCTTCTAGGGGGTGTAAATTATTTTAATAAAAATAACTCCAAGAATCGAGAGATAAATTCTAAGCAAAATTTGTTATATAAAGTTTTTGGAATAAATCAATACTTTCTGAGTTATTAAAGATCAAAGATTGTGAATTTTCGTGATAAAAAAACGTTTTAAAGCGATTTTTCATAAATAACTCAAAAACTATAATTTTTACAAAAAAATGTATTATTACTAAAATTGAAGCTAATAAAAAAACAAACAAACCCCTACTTTAAAAAACCTTCTAATATTAATTCAAAGTGAGCTATAGGTATATTTTTTTCGACAAGTACTTAAATCTAAATATTCAAACCTAAATGCGGGAAACCGATGCATTTTATGACATATAATTCCAAAACACTTTTAAAATTCCTTGGAAATACCTTTCTAAGAAGCATTTGTAAAAGTTAATAAATGACACTTAGGAATTTTTGGAAAAAAGGAAAAATTAAACCTTCACCATTTACACAGTATTACCTCAGTTGTACGGGTTTGAAAAGTGTATGTAAATTTTTAACGCGCTGAACGGGCAGAACATATCTATGGATTTCCATGATGATGATGATTACCATATCTATGTTTTTCCAATGAATTTTCATTGTTAACGTGCTGTTTTCTTTTAATTAATGTTCCGAAAAGTGTTCAGCTGATATGATTATGCAAATTTAGCAACTTTTTTTTAACATTTTGCTATTTACTTTCTTAACATTAATTTTGAAAAAAGAACAAAAGGTAAAAAACGCGTTGATTATTTTAACTGATTTTTAATTTGTCTTCCTATCTATTCGAGACGGCGTATATTACTGATATTAAGGCACAAACTATACCCTCGGAGGTAATCGGTCACTTTCTCCTCTCGGTTGACAGTGTACTATTGTTTATTTACTTATTTTTTTTCTGTCTGGTTTTATTATTTTTCTTGGATAATGTCATTTTATAACTTTAGCCAGAAAAGATAATAAATCCAGTCTTTCCCCAGCGGGCAGTTCAATTCGAATAGAAATATCTCTGTAAATAAAATTAAAACTGTATCGTTGCGCTCACCAGTCGTCACAGTGGAACATCGTAGTTCGTCGACGGTCTCGCGCAGTGTGTCTCGCTCTTGCAGCAAAGTCTCTCGCTCGCGCTGCACCGAAGCCAATTGGCTGCTCAACTTCTTATTATCTATTTCTAAACGGTCCGCCTTCGTTATCTCCGCGTCTAATTTCTCATTCAAATCTGTCACCTGGCGATACAAAACAATAGTAGAAAATAGTGAAATCCAAAGAAAATATTTATTAGAAAAAGTGCAACTTATCCCAGAGGCCGTATTTAAAATTGACAGTCAATTTTTCTTTAAAACTTCATTAGTATTTCTAGGCAGCAGAGCTACGACATTTCTTCACATTTACATTGTGGATAACTATAATGTATAATCTATATACAGTGCAACCTTAATATAACGTAGTAATAACGACTTCCTTGATTTAACAAATTCTTCGTAATCCCCTCGAATTTTCCATAAGAGTCAATGTAAAATGTACCTTTACATT
The DNA here is from genome assembly GCA_902850365.2 of Chilo suppressalis. NCBI lineage: Eukaryota > Metazoa > Arthropoda > Insecta > Lepidoptera > Crambidae > Chilo > Chilo suppressalis. The sequence continues at coordinate 10,498,020 of OU963897.1, read as the reverse complement.
GCGAACATTTTTTGCGAATAAACTCTTTAGAACAAATTTTCAACTATCAAAAAAAAGTGTTAATACCTCTAATTAACGAATTTTGTCAACCAAAAACCTCTATATAACGTTTCCATCTACATTTGGACCTTAATCCCATGGTACGTAATTCATGTCACGACAGGAAACTATTTTTTTTATGTCTTTATAACAAATTTTAGACCAACCTAACCTCAATATAACATACCTCAGTTGAACGAATTACTTAATATAACGAATATTTACTTATTCCATTCCGATTTCTTAGATCGAGGTTGCACTGTATTTGAAAGAAGAAATACTAAAGAAATGACGACATGAACAAACCTGTTTCTTGTAGATGTCAAGTTGTGCCCGTATTGCGTTAGCGCGCGCCGCCGCTTGTTCGTGCTCGATTGCTCTCTGAACATGTTCCGTGTTAGTACGTTCTAGAAGTTTCACCTACAAATCAACCAAGACATAGAGTATTTATCCACCGCAGCCGTCACCGGGACGTCAACGGGAACGTGATGATGGCGCCGAGGTAGTGGCACATACATTTACTGCAGCCGCTTGTCTAAAGCAAGCCCTTCATGTCATCTCATCCAGCTATAATATCAGATTTTATCATGATACAATAATATGTACTCCCCACACATACTCACACGCACACCTACATACACACACACACACTCTCTGATACAAACAAACTGACATCAACATACATGTCAAGTATTACTATATATATTATCCATAATTAGTCGATGCGTACCATAAAACCCTTACCCCCTTATTAATAAACGAAGATTACACATGGATTAGGTATTCCATGTTTTGTCTCTGTTTATTGAATGACAAATTTTAATGGCATTTGTGTGACATGAACAAAACACGGCGTACCTAATTTAAGCTTATTCCTTGTTTATTAATAAGGGGGTTAGAGTATCATTGTCTAGGTGTAATATTTTCTGTTAACAAAGGGGGCCTGGTGACCTGTTACACGGGTCTATGAACCTACACGGGCACCAGTCTTCCACGAATGACGACATGATTATATAATTCACCTAAGATTTTTGTAAACCTTTTTTGTCATTTGTGGTGAGAAATAAAGTTATTTTATTATTATCTATACTTATAATAAATCTGTAGAGAGGTCAATTCTGTACATGAAATATATTTTCAAAATAACTATCAGGGGGTGATTAGTGATCGATACTGATGCCAAAAATGCAATCAGTAAAATTTTTGTCTGTCTGTCTGTCTGTCTGTGTGTATGTTCCTTATAGAAACAAAAAATATGTGTGCGTGTACTAGTGTACACACGTAATAAGTGAAACTTCTTTATGGCCTTATTTTTCGAAAAATGATCTACGTGCAACTTTCCAGAAATTGGTTAAATAAAGTTAAATTAGATAAAGTTTAAACAAAAGGATTTTATTATCATAGACATGAATACAAATTACTGCCTATGAAACTGGTATGATTACACGGCTCAGTAATCTAAGGCACATGTTCCACCTCCGACGATGAACGATAAGCGAGTAGAAACTAGAAACGAATTGGCAGTCCTGAGTTAAAATGCACGCGCACGGCTTTTGACAGCCAAGCCAGCTTAACCGCTGAGCGAGTACCGCTGAGCGAGTATCGCTGAGCGAGTATCGCTGAGCGAGTATCGCTGAGCGAGTATCGCTATGCGAGTTTGGCTGAGCGAGTCTCATCTTTAATAACTATTGTCACTCAGCTACAAACGAGTAGAGAGAGTTCTCGCCGGCGACAGTGTGATCATTCAGCTATCAACTATTAATATAAAAAAAGATGGCGCGTAACGGAAAAATGTGACGCGTAACGTCCGAAAAATGTGACGGTAAATTTTTTTCTAACGCCGATAAAGAAGTTTCACTTCAAAAACTACTCAACGGATTTTAACGAAACTTGGTACAATTATTCTTCATACTCCTGGGAAGGTTATAGTATACTTTTCATCACGCTACAATCAATAGCAGCAGAGTAGTGAAGGGAAATGTTGGAAAAACGGGAGTAGTTACTCCATTTTTTAAGCTTCCGTCGCGGGTGCAGCCTTAATGGTTAAAGTTACATAGAAATCATGTATGACGGAAATATTCTACATAAAATTGTCTAAAAAATATCCCGCAACAGCATATGTCTACCTTTTATGGTTGACTCACAATAACACGTGTAATTACATAAATAAAGTCATTCTTTATAGCACAAGCCTGAGAACAAAAAGTATAGTTTACACTACAGCTCTACACCGAAGCGAAGCGAGGGCGGGCCACTAGTATATTATAATCTCATTCTCTGTGACGGGGGCGGTCGACAAACGGCCACAGTACACCATTTTTTTTTTTTAACATTTCACTATAAAAAGTTGGAGAAAAGAAGAACTTGTTGGGGCAAGTGGTTAACGCGTATTAGATCAGTAATAGTAACAGTTAAGTAACTTTCGCAATGGCCGAACATAAGGGTGAACAAATTTTATCATCTCGAGCTCCTCCGTGTTACAGAAGGCACGTAAAGCCCAATGGCTTTAGGAGGAGGAGGTTGCAGGATGCAACAGGCATCAATTGCCTGTTGCATCCTGCAGTCGTTAGCACCAATCCGCTTTTCGTGTGTGTGGTGGGTAATGGCCCAATCTCTCAATCAATCAGAAGGGAAGGCATGTATCGTAGCAGTGGGCATATCACTGGCCGCCTACGTGGCTAACCAATAGTTAGCTACTTTTCCATTTTAGTATGAAATTTTGTGGCGGTTAAATGCGTACGATCGTACGCGGTTGCACACTAAAATGAAACAGGTTATTTGACAAAACAAAACGACACTATCACTGACAAACAAACACCGATACGCACACGTGCACAATATTTTTTTGGAAACCTTGCGATAGGTACTCTCTCTCTATCTTTACATCCTATATCTTTGATATTAACATTGGGATACAGTATACTGACTTGTCGCCGTAAGTCGACGTGTTCCTCCATCCTCTTCTTGTAAGAAGCGACCGTGGCTTCGAGGGTTGCGGCCTTAGCAGCAGTCTCTCTCAGCGCATCCACCTCATCCTTCAACGCAACGTTTTCCGAAGCCGCCATCTATCAAACATTCATAATATAAAAGCTACAGCTAGTAATCACAGATTAATCAGTAAAATTGCTATTAGACCAACCAGATTAGATTCATACAATTATATACCCTCTAATATACGGTCATATTGAAAAAAATATAACAGATTTCCAGCACGGCTTCATGCGTGATCGTTCCGTGGAGACAAACTTATCAAAATATATATCGTCTATATCACATATAAAGTCAATCACAGAGTGCTGCTTTCCAAACTTCACAACATGGGATTATGCGGATCATTGTTGCAATGGTTTGCATCGTATTTATCAGAGAGGCCCCAAACGGTGACTGTCGATGGATTCGAGTGCAACTTTGCAATAGCCGATCATCGGGTGGTTGAAGAAAAGGCACCCATCATTTCACACAGAACTGCATTTCTGACCAAAACTTGCTAGAACGATACTCCCATTCCTTGGTATACATTATTTAATTTCTGTAGTATCTACAATCTCTGCTTCGTTTTGAACTAAATAATTGTTGCGACTGGTCCATCATTTCACTAAATGTTACCTGCGAATCGTCATTCCTGAGCTTGATCGTCAATCTGAAGCCCAACTTTGTCTAGTTCATCTTTGAGCACGTTGAGTTGCGTATGCATCTTGCTGTACCGCACAACGTGCCTGCGTGATGAGTCAAAATAATTGTAGTTATTTGTATATAATTCACTAAATCTTACCTGCAACTCCTCATTCCTGAGCATGTGTATCTCAAGAGTCTCTTTAAAACTCATCTTTTTCTAGTTCATCTTTGAGCGCGTCAAGATGCGCACGCATCTTGGTGTACCGCAGGCTGCCCGCATGCTGGGTCTAAATAATATTTGTGACTTATCCATAATGCACTAAGTCTTACCTGCAACTCGTCATTCCTGAGCTTGAATATCGCCAGCTACCTCTCGAGGACGTCGCACCGGGCGCGATTATCGTCTCTCTGAAGCTCAACCTTGTCTAGATCATCTTTGAGTGCGTCAAGTTGCGCGCGCATGTTGCAGTACTGCAGGGTGCCTGCACGCTGGGTCTATACTATAATTGTTTCGAGTCGTCCAGAACTCGTTAAATCTCACCTGTAATTCTTCATTCCTGAGCTTGAGTATCGCCAGCTCCCTTTCCAGGGAATCGCATCGAGCGCGATGATCGTCTCTCTGAAGCTCAACCTTGTCTAGTTCATCTTTGAGCGCGTTGAGTTGCGCACGCATCTTGCTGTACCGCAAGGTACCCGCGTGCGCCGGGCCCATCGACGCGCCCGTGTCGTCCAACTCACACGCGTCGTCTCCTCCCGCCGCGTCCTGCGCAGCAGAAAGCCGAGCGACCTCACCCAGCAAAGTCATCTTCTCCTCTTGAAGTACTTTCACCTAAGTAACGACAAATCATCGTGGACTTACGCTCTTTTTAATAATACATCTCCTTATTATGGTTTCATTTCATATCAAAATTTGTTATTATAATCTAATCTAATTAAAATATCCAGGCAAAAAAGCTATTATTAGAGTCCTGTCTCTAATGTAAGGGACAGGCCTCTAAAAAATTTAACTAGAGTTCGCTAACTTAGTCTCTCAGTCCATTGTCTCTGTCTATGCAATCAATTAGCCATGTCTTTATGCAATTGGTGGAAAAACCCTCCTACAGTGATACATTAGGGTAGTTACACATATAAGCGAGCTGGCATTAATCGGCACAGCCGGGCGGTTAAATCGAAAATGTGTAAACGAATGTTCGGCAGTAATTACTACGAGTCGGTTTTGAGATACTGTTTTCATACAAAACAACGTCTCAAGATCGCTCTCGCATTTGAGAGCGGTCTATTAATACGTGCCTTAAACAGCTTAGCGTCATATTGTTTCCGAATATTTTACAGGAGATAGTTCGTAAATAGTTTTTAATGTTTGATTTTAACTTCTTGCGACTGTACCGAACATCAATTAAGTAACCTTTAAAACTCTTAACACGTTTGCCATTTTAATGTAAATAGATAGATACCTATCTGAACTATTTTACAGAAGTATTTGAATTTTAGACTGTAATGAAGCTTCTCCAATCCAAAAATTTATTTAAAAGTACACCAAATCGGCTATGTTAAATGGATTAATTAGCCGAAAAAGTTAAAATAATAAAAGTTGCATTTCGATAAAGAACTGAGTCAATAGTATGAAGATTGCGAGCGAAGTTGTGTCCGAACCGGTTCCAACCGAAGACCAGCGCTAATGGCAACATTAGCACTGAGTTGGGACCGTTTTGAGACTAAATTTAATTGTTTTATTTTATTTTTTATATTATTGTTTTTTTTTTTGTTGTCTCAAATAAAACTATTTCTTTCTTTTTTCTTTCGAAGGCCTTTGTTGCAAGTCATTTCAAAACGGACATCCGTAAATATACCTATGATTTCGTTCGTTCAAGGTATAACTTAGGGAACATCTATTTATCTATTAAATAATCATAACTACGTTTACGATGAGTACAGTTAAAATATTACATTAAATAAAAATCGCGAGGTAAAAGTTATCTTAATCACCAAATCATAATTATTTAATTTATTTTTCAGTTCAGTGAGCGTCATATATAAAATGAAATTATACCCCTTAACATTTCTAATGCATACAAAATACACTTCTGGACACATCTATTGGCCCACCTTGTATTTTCAGTTTCGTTTGGTCCTAGCTAAAATTTTATATTAGGTTGAGCAAAAAGTTTTTATGCAGTTTTGAACCTGGCACATTCACAATTCCATTGAATAGTCTTTTTTTGAATTTCGAACACAGAATTTAAAGAAACAAAAGACAATTTGGAGCCTGTTTGTTGATATCAAACAATCGAAGACTAAGAAAACTTGGTTTTATTGGTTTACTTGGATTTAATTCTTGAAAAAGTGATTGATATTTTAGGTTTTGCAACAAACATTACTTATTCTTAACATTAAGGTGAGGTTCTATCAATAGTCTATGGATACTTCACCTGAAGTCGCCGCCCAAGATGTGGCACTTATTCAGGCCGGACACAGCCAAAGAAACGTGAGTGCTCAACTTAATTTAAGTCGATCTGCGGTCCGAAATGTTTATCGGAGGTACCTAGAGACTGGCGGCTTTGTTCGTCGCCAAGGAAGGCCACGATCTCGGGTCACAACTGAAAGGCAGGATCGATTCATCGTGACGACCAGCTTGAGAAATCGTCACCTTACCTATATTGAGATACAAAAACAAATTCGCGACTTCCACGGAGTATCTGTGAGCGCTCGAACTGTTCGGAGAAGGTTAAAAGAACGCGATATGGTACCACACAAGCCAGCTAATGGGCCCAAACTAACGCGAGCCCACCGAACAGCGCGCCTTCATTTCGCACGCAGTCATTTAAATTGGACACAGCAAGATTCGGGCCGTGTACTCTTTTCTGATGAGTCTAAAATTGTATTACATGGCAATGATGGAAGGAAGAAGGTCTACCGACGTAAGGGAGAGCGTTTCGCACAATGCTGCTTTGAAGAGAGGGTTGCTTATGGCGGTGGCAAATGGACTGTCTGGGGCGGTATATCCGCGAGCGGCAAAACTCAACTTGAGGTTGTTACAGGACCACGGCTGCCAACATTAAATGCTGAAAGGTACATTCGTGAGTGCTTAGAACCTCACGTGATACCATACGCGGACTATGTGGGCCCAAATTTCCTTTTTATGCATGATAATGCAAGAGCCCATGCGGCCGGCATCGTCAGGGAATATCTTCGGGATGTGAACATCACAGTTATGGACTGGCCAGCCAGAAGCCCAGACATGAACCCCATTGAGCACATGTGGGACGAGCTAAAAAGACGTGTTAGGGCTCGTCAGCCAGTTGCCCAGACGATGCAGGAGTTGAAAACTGCCATAAAAGAGGAATGGGAGATGATCCCTCAAAATTTCATAGAGCGGTTGATAAACTCTATGCCTAATCGTATGAGAGCTGTGGTAGATGCCCATGGAGGTAACACGCGTTATTAAATTAAACCTTTATTTGATAAAACATGTTTTTTATTCAAAAATCAATTGCCTTTAACAAGGCGCATATCCGACTTGTTAGGCGTAGCTCCATGTCGTATGGTATTCTGAATTCAAATTTAAAACAATACGATCGAAAAAGATGGTAAAATGTATCAGGTTTAAAACTGCATCAACAGTTTTTGTTCAATCTAGCAATCATATTTCGGTAGGGGCCATCGAAACCTAAACTCTTAGCTGGGCCAATAGATGTGTCCAGAAGTGTATAACCATAGCAGAGGTACTTTATATAAGCCCCACAGAACTTTTGACTCTAAGTTAAGTCGAATCATGGCTTACAAAACAGTATTGTAAAATAAGTAGATTTACACACCAATATTTAAAATTTAATAAAGTATTACTCTCATAATTTACATGTGTAAATCACTTGTAATTTCTATAAAACGTTTCCATTCCAATTGAAAAAAATAATACATGAGCATTGTAATTTTTAGCGAAAATAAAAATGCATTAGCTGTCAAACTATATGTCAACAAACTAATCTCGCCGTTATTGGTACGAGAACAGATTCGCCTGTCCCCGTAGCATGAGCACCACAATTTACATTATATCACGTTTATTTATCACGTCTAGAACTGTCAAACTCCATAGTAATTTGACAACAGTCCCCGTGGCATGAGCACAACAATTTACATTATATCACGTTTTTTATCGCGTCTAACTGTCAAACATTCCATAGCAATTTGACAATTGAGCGTGATAAAAAACACGTTTTAATTATTTCGCAGTGCTCATGCTAGAGGGGCTGGTACACGCTGGTAAATGTGACTATAGGTAGAAGCTAAACACTTACCTTTGTGTCCAATTCATGACATCGCTGCGCAAGCACTTCTTTCATGTCAGCATCAATCTGTTCTACCGGCGCCGGCTCCAAGTGCAAACTGCTACGGTTCACGCTCAGTGTCAATGTCTCCAGTTCCTAAACAACATCACACAACACACAATTCACCTGTCAATACACAACCGCATTCAAAATTTGACTGATACCTATTACAGCACTTTCGTGATACAAGGACATTAGGAAAAAACCGTAACTAAAACATTCGGTTTCTTTAAAAATGGCGAGTAATGAGCACGCTACTTCGAAAGTGCTGTTGAGTAAGAATGCATTCTTAATATAAAATTTTGCAACGTTCATACGTATTGTGTTTGCTCATAGAAAAAATAACCCTCTCGACTTGACTTAAACAATTACTTTAAGTTATATAATTATTAATGAGTGTAAACTAATTAGTTGCGCTTGGCTTACGAGATAATACCTACAATCTACTAATGTTTTTATTCAAATTTTAGGTAGATACGTGAGCAATCCGAGAGCTTAATGACACCGTTTTTATTATTTGTATAACAAAAACTAACTATTATAACTTTTAAGTTCTTGTTCCCAAATTAGACTTTATAATTTTGGGTTGAGGTGAAATTACTCATTTTACATTTTACATGTTAAAAATAGATATGCCTTTCAGTTGCAACAGGTTTGACCTTTATAAAACTAAACCAGAATAACAAAGATTGTTTCCTCAGACTAAGATTCAAGATTCAAATTGTATGAAAACCAAGCATGTCAGATTTAGAATAACTGAAGAGTGAGATCCCAGTCACCCCAGACTTACGTGATTTTAGGAAAAATGATTTTTTATAATCGGTATTAGAAACGATCGGGTACTCGCTAAGCTAAAAGCTAAAAGTGGTGCGTGGCCAGTAAGTAAGGACCTCCTTAAAGTGACCCACAAGTTATGACCCACAGAAAGCGTTTGGCTACCATATGTTTGTTTATAATAATAACATATATAAAAACTAGCCTTCCTACTTTGACGTAAGTAAGCATAATTTTTTCCACCTTTCATATTATCTGCTACATATGAATAAGTCTTTTTTACACATGGAAAAAGAGTCACGCATTCGGAGGACCTCGGTCCTCAGAGTGCGTGTCGGGTAACCGTTGCAGGACTTTTATCTGGTTTTTACTGGGCCCCTACTCATTCCATCAAACCTTGATCGCGCTACTCCCGGTGATTCAGCGAGGCGTGAATCTTTTTCCAGATATAAAAAAGGCCTATTCCATAGGTAGCAGATATGAAAGGTGGAAAAAATTATGTTTACTTACGTCAAAGTAGGAAGGCTAGTTTTTATATATGTTATATAAGATATTATTGTAAACAAACACATGGTAGCCAGACACTTTCTGTGGGTATAACTTATGTCAGATAATAATGAAATTAATATTAGACTATCAATTAAAATATATTGCGGCGCGATCTAGGAACACCTATTAGCACTGTAAGATATAACAACGCCATACGTTCCAATTACATTGTGATTGGTTTGTTGGACCCAACCAAATTGTACTTAACGACTTTTAAAGTGTCTGGCAAAAGCTATGGCCTACAGGAAGTATCTTTAACGTAAGTTACCATATTTTTTCCACCTTTCATACCGGCTTAATATGAAGTAGTCCCGCTTTTAGTTTAGCCATTATCATCCATTCGTTTGTAAGTTAATTTCATACATATTCCTAAAAATTTTACCTTTCCTAAAATTACGTAAGGCTGGAGTGACTGGGATCTTGGACTAGTAACAAATTCAGTGGTGGAAAAGTATTGGCCCTGGCCACCCGTTTCAATTCTAACCTTTTTCCATTTTAATATGCCATAGTTAGATATTTTTGTGCGACAGACGTCCAGTATCGAGAACGGTGACGCGATGAAATAAAAATTAAACCTGTTCAGATAACAAATAAATAAATTTTCGCTGAATAATTATAAAATTATAATTTCTATTATCTTTATTCTACTGCCCCATACCATTCATCTCCAACATCCTAATCCTAACTGGTTGAATGGTAAAGAAAGCCTATGGTGTTAAGTTAAATAAATAAAAAATAAATATTCATTATATCTGCTGTCTTGTAAAATTAACTGGATATCCTATGGTATACTATATGTGTCTTATGTAGCAGATTAGTATGTTCCAAAGAATTATGATTAATCAAGCAATTATTGGTTCCTAAGTCATGCTCCTAAGCTGATGCTGCCAAAGTAGATCAGACTGCTCTGCTACATTTATTCATTACCTACTCTTTCATTTTATTCTTTATATAGTAATAAATAAATAGTAAATAAATAATTTAATACAATCATATCTTTACCATTACACTTTCTTAATTATACTCTTGTTTCGTCTGTTGTAACGGCCTGCATTCAGCCAACTCACAGATAAAGATTTATGTTTATATTATCTATTTTATAATTAAAACTATTTCTATAAAGTTGAGAGATTGTTATGCTCGTTTTTCACGACAGCAAAACCTAAAAAAAGTGCACAAAAGTGTTGTTTGATACTTACAAATTCAAAAACATGTTCCTATTATTATATATGTCATACTTATATATTTGGGAACAAATGTATGTCACAATTTATTATATATTAAGGAAAACACTAATCTATATAATATTAATAAACTGTATTGCAGTAATAGCTCCCATATCCAGTAATTATATGGGTAGCATAACAAATATAATTTACGATAATGAGGTGTACCTCAAATATTTTTGATTATTATTGATTATAAAGTTAAATTATCTATTATATTATATTATCATATAAGCCCTCTAACAATTTGCTGTGTCTAAAAATAGTGACTCGGTTTGAAAGTACTCATATTGTAATTTTCCAGCTAATGTATACTTAGTTTGCAATAAACGATTGGCTAAACATTTACCTGTATTGCTTGCATTATTGAACGCTGGCATGATAGCTCCATTTCCATAATACGAGTAATATAACCTTCTTTTTTTATGCAATTTACTGCACAACCTAATAAAAAAAGAATTGATTAAATTAACAACATATAATGTTTACTATCAAGCAGGTTATATACTAAATTTAATGCAATTCCAAATCCTTTTTATATAAAAAAAACTCATACAAGATGGATTTTATACTTACTGAGGACAAGTTGCAATAATCTGCCTAGATCAGACTGATCTGCAGTTTCAGCAATATTTACTACATCCGGCCTTGAAAATTCTTGTAAACTCAGATTCAGGATATCCTGGTGATAGTCTGAAAATATTGATAATGTTTTCAAACTTATTACTTCAAACTAATAAAACCAAAAAAGCAACAAAAGTAGATATATAAATTATGCAAAATTAAAGTAACCAGTAAATTAAATACTAATTATTTATATACCATGAAATTTCAATTAATATATGTATTTAGAAATTTTGTTTTCACAGCCAATATAGTATTCATTTAGTGATCATCAAAAATGAAAAATAATAAATATTACTCTAACTTTTTAATTCACAAACATACCAACAACACCCTCCAATATTTTCTTTAGGTTGCTCACTTTTAGCCTCCAATTATTGCCAACATCAGTTTTTATTTTTGAATTCCATGACGGAGTAAAGTATTCAGGAGCAATCTGTGTTAATGCTTCTGCTATTGCCACTCCATCAGACAATTCTGGATTCAAATATTGTTACCATTAACACTATTTTAATTGATATTAAATAATATGATAATAGAATCATAGTAGATAGTTCATGCAGGTTACCGAAGATGGAAAAGATAATGCAATATTGTTTGTGACCCCCTAGTTAATCACTGGAACATAATACCTACAGCATAATGTATGTGGTCACTTTGAAAAAGATTGTGGATTGAGTAACAACACGGTTGAAACGAATCAAGCGATGTACCAATCGAATAAGAGCAAGAACAATGTGACGAAATTATCCACTTAATGGTCACCACAAAACACGGATGTAATAAATGTCGGTCAGTTTTTATGGGTACTTAGTAATAATATACATGTAACACGTTAGGATTATATAAACCAAAAGTTTAACAAAACAGGTATACCAGATGGATTTCCATGTTTAGCCGTAAGATTCAGAGTCTGTAACCATTTGATAAGGTTGTCACACAATACAACACCATTTAAATTTTCTTCCATTCTTCAAAATTACTTTAATAGTATTTAACATACACAATTCAACGTCATTTATTATTTATTTGGAAAATAACATTATATTAAAGACACAGGAAATGATAAAACAGAAACAAAAATAATCTCCCCTCCCGTGTACTGTCGAAATGACACACATGACATTACACTGTCCGTTCACAGGGATAGTAATAAAAGTTGGCACTCTGACATGACATTATTTTTGATTACATGGGGTCTATTCTAGCCATATATATAGGATTTTAGCGAGAGCAGACGATAATGTGAGAAGCCTTTTGTGGTTGCTTTCCAATTACAGAGCATAATGCAACTCAGTGCCGCACAATGCCGAATTATGCTGATTCTTAATTGGAACGTGAATTAGTTTTCAAATGCACCAGCAGAGTGCGCTAAGTCAATGTTTGTACCTTCATCCATATTTATATTTAATTTTTAACACAGTTTGAATTAACTTTGATTATTAAAGAAAAAACTATGACGAAACGAGTTTTAATAATTTTTCAACAATAAATAATATTACTAACGATAACTTATAATTAAAACATTTCGATCAATGTCAACTTAAAGAAAAAATACTTGTTAATTTTCTGTCTCTAAGTTGGTACGGTGAACCGTGCACGCATCACACGAAAGCATCACTTTTGAGAGTGCTCAATTGTGCGAAGTGTTGCTGTAGTTGGAACACTCAACGTTAAGCATTATGCCGCATAATGCGCTATAATGCTGTAATTGGAAAGCTACCTGTAATAGTTCAAATACTGTATTCTACTGTACCTAAGCAAATTAGGGTTTGAATGGAAATAATGACGAATAAATTGATGGTTCGAACTATCTTTATGAACGTAAATTTTTTTCACAATATGAACGAGGGCGCGCGAATTTCGAATAATACTGTCAAACACATGGATTACTAAGATTATGTCTAAAGCAACGATGTTAAATACCCTGAATACACCAACACGAGCAAAATCATGCCCGAAACATGTCCAAAAGGTACATTGGACGATCAACGGAGCTCTGTAAGATGATCACGTAGTCTGAACAATATAAGGCATTATTTAAACATTGAAAACACCTTTAAAGCACACTACGTAAGGTCTCAATTAACCCGCATGGGTTAAAGAGTTATGACAGTCCGAGATGTAAGCTCGCACAATTTTACGACTTATTCAAAAAAAAATCAAAATTACTTTATTTCTATAACCAATATTATGCTAGTGATACAATATTTGAGAATCCCTAGTAGACAAGTTTATTTACCTGTGTCAGGAACTCTCGCTCTTCCATAACTTTTCCAAACTTAATACCATATTGGTTACAAATATATAACGATTTTTACATTTTGTATGTTTAGTCTAAAGTGTTCAATATATCTGTTATGTTTGTGTGTGTGTATGTGTGTGTGTGTGTATGTGTGTGTGTGTGTGTGTGTTTGATTATTACAAATTTTGAAGCAAGTTTTCAGTATCATTATAGTTCTTAGTTTTTAACCAAGTAAGTACATTTATTTACAATCATACATATTTAGATTAGATATACCTAGCTTTTTATTTACTTCGTTGTAAATTTTACAACTCTGTATATCAAATTGCCGCCCAGCAAAGGCTGTGTTATGCTGAGAGATTTTTATGCATTTTCTTCTTCTTTGAGTTATCTTAGGTTCATATGGCAAGTATTTATGGCGTTTTAAGATTGCAATCAATATATAAAGTTGACGCACAGTCGATAAATTGGCTATTTCATAAAGTTCATTTGTCGAAAATCTGTAAGGTTTAAAATACATTACTTTTAGCAAACACCGTTGACCTCTTTCTACTTCTATAAACTTAGTCTTTGCAGCACCTCCCCATATCGAGATACAGTATGTCATAACTTATTGATATATATCGAATGCGCTGTTGAAGAAAGGTGACGGCTATATTTCCGACCATGCATTTGAATATCACAAATATTTTCTATTAAATCAGTTTATAGTAAGTATTAAAACAAAAATTTGCTTGAAATGCGTTAAATTAACAAACAGATTAATTACCTGTTTAAAAAACGTCATTTTACATCTATAAAATAATATTTATTTCCCATTTTTTCACGGACCTCAACGGCATGTTGACCGTACAGGTACAACGGTCCGCGCGTGACTGTGAACCAAGAAGTGCTTGAGTCGTGTTCAAGCACTTCTTGATAGGGACACATTTTGAGCGCACGTGATGTATCTAGAGGGTATTTAATATCGTTGGTCTAAAGGTAAAACTCGAAGCAGTTAACTGGCATAGCACCATTTTATTCTCGTTTGGGTTGTAAATGTTTTCGTAAAGTAAGTAATAGTTTCAACACTTAGATTTTAATAGATTTTAAATAGATTTTGAAATGTGAAGTCACGAAATTTAGGCCCCGTCCCACCCCCTTGTCACACTTCGTCGACCCCCGCCCTCCCCCGTAACGTGTGACACAATTTAGGGTTGGCCCCTAATAACAATATTAAAGATAATGAGCGTGAGGTATATGAAAACCTTCGGTGGTCAGAAATAACAAAATGAAATTGTATGCGATAGCCATAGCCATAACGATCCCGTTAGGCAATTGACACCCTGGACTGTACGGTAACAAACACCAACAGAAGAGAAGAGGAGATCGACACCTGTATCCAAATATATTACTTATTATTATATAAATCTCATTACTTCTTTTATATAAAATTCACGTGTCACAATGTTAGTTACGATACTCCTCCGAAACGGCCAGACCGATTTTTATGAAATTTTAAATGCTTATTCCGTGGGTCTGGGAATCGGCTACTTACTATATATTTTGCTTATCCTTATGTGATAATAGTTGTCCACCTGTAACGTAGTGTTCTGAAACCTACAATGCGCATTCGCGCCAAAATTCAAACTATTGGGTATTGTAACGTAGTGCTCTCATATGGATTACAGGAGGAATGTTATCCCAGGAAATTGATAGAACACTACAGTTTGTCTATAAAGTCGTGACTCGACTTTTTTAATAAACTGTAGTTCAAATTTAGAACAGTGGCACTCTAAATGAATGATGAAATTTAACGCATTTGCAGCTAATTTTGTTTTAATACTTACTATAAATTGATTTAATAGAAAGTATTTATGATATTTAAATGCATGGTCGGTCGGCTATATTAGCCGTCTCTTTTCCTCGCGGTCCGTTCCTGCTATATTGCTAACAGCCATTCAGAATTGCGCGTAGTCACTGAAATAAGGTCTATATTCTTACACTTATAGCAATAATTCGTAAAATTTTACGAGTTTACATGTCAGATTGTCGGAACTCTTTGACGCATGAGTTTTAATTAAGACCTTATGCAGTGTGCTCTAAAGGCGATTTTCAATGTTTAAATAATGCTTTTATTGTTTAGACTACGCGATCATCTTACGGAGATCCGTGGATCGTCCAATGTACCTTTTGGACAGGTTTCCGGTATGATTTTGTTCGTGCTGATGTATCTAGGGATTTAATATCGTTGCATACAATACAACCCTTAATTTTCTCTTCTACCACCTATTTTTATGGCGGTACAAAGTTCGCTGGGTCAGCTAGTATTATTTAAGATAATAAAACAACTGATTCATAACATATAATTTTAATAGGAATTACTGCAAATGATAAGGTAAATCGCAACCCATATATTTATCATCATTCACTGACTGGGTTATGATTTTGTTCCACAATATATCTTTACACAATAAATGGGGGTCACAAAATAAAATGGCTATAACTTGAGCTCTAGTGAGAGCGACATTTAACCTTTTAGGGTTTTTTACAAAGCCTAAAGTGTGTCGTTGATCTTCCAATAAATATGCCTCAGTGGATCTGACTGTAGATATTAGTATAATAGGTCTTTCTTGCCCTTGGAAGTCTTCCACAGTTCCAATCTTCGGTTGAGGTAAGCCCATGGCCTCAAAGACTAGCTTCAAATACTTAATCTGTAAAATATAATTAACTGTCATAACTAAACTTAAAAGAAATGCTACTGTTACGAATTTAACAACTGAAAAATCATATCTTAGGTATATTGTAATATATTCGGTATCATCCCTTCTCTTCAGCTTTGCTTGTATTAAACAATTATAAAACTACATGAAAATCCGTTCATTTGTTTTATGATTGTGAACACGCGCCGGAGGACATTTTTATAATATTTAGTGTAATTAGTATGTATGTTCATGTTATGTCAAAACTATTTTGTGACCAAAACTTTCTAATATAGTAATAATTCTAATAACCATTCAAAATGTATGTCCATTGTGCACAGTTTGCTCTTTCAGTTTAACCCTGGGAAGGTACGTAAATTAATTATATACTTCAATATTATCACTAGACTATTTACCTGAGCAATATAGGGAGTAATAACACCTATATCATCAGGGTTAACTTTATTCTTGTACAATTTACAAGTTGTCAAAGCCACCATAGATGCTTCTTGCGGATTGTACCAAGATGGACTATCCTGTGATCTTGTGTTACAACCTCTTATACCATAGACGTAAATACCACCAGTTTTTGTGTCACTCTTATCAAACATATTCCCAAAAAGTTCTATTAAATTTGATATCCATGGTTGAGTTCTATCTATTTTGGCTACAAGCGAAGCATCATAAAACATTTGACTCGGTAAGGTTAGAACTTCAGCTAATGACCTGTAATTGTCAGTCAATTTTGTAATTACTCTTTTATCGTATCCATTTTCGAACGCACTAAAGTCTCTTTGATAAGGAAATGTCTTCAGTATTCTGGATAAATAGGATTCATTCATTCCAAATTCAGTGCAATACTTGGACATAATTACTGGTCCTAATTGCATTGGATCCCCAGCAAGAATTATCTGTCCATTTTCTTTATCTATAAATGTCATTGGTATCATGATTTCTGGTTCTGTTGCTTGACCTGCTTCATCCACTATTACATGTGTGAAATGCCCTTTAGGGAGACCCATCTGAGCCAGGGTTCCTAGACAGTGGCAAGTTCCAATTGTAACACGATGTCGGCCTATAAATGTTTTTTGGCATTGTAAATTAATTCCATCTCTAACAACATGCCGTGATTTACTTGTATCTTCTGTGGATAAGTCCAGAGTGGCACAAAAAGGTTTTATTATTTCCGGAATGTTTTCAGAATCAACCAAATAGTGAGCTATAAGTCTAATTATAGAATTATAAATTAGATGTTGATATTTTAATAATCTTTCTGTGACTAAATTGGCTGCACTATTAGATGGTGTTGCTACTAAAATCCTACTATCAGGCATTGATGTTAGTATTTGTAATATAGTTTCAATAACAGTAACTGTCTTGCCAGTACCTGGTGGTCCAAATATACAGTAAGGTAAGGGTCTACATTCACCAGCTAAAATATTCAGGACAGCTGCTTTTTGACCTTTGTTTAATGAATTATTAAACCATTGTATTTGATCCATTTTTTCGGCAGGTATTTGACTGGGCCGTGGGGTTACACGACATGGAAATAAAACATTTGTTCCAAGATTTGACAAAGACAAATTAATGGCTTGGTGAGACCTTCTATATACTGAACGACTGTTATGGAATTCAATTGAAACATCACTTCCCATGTATGTTTCATGAAACCTCTGATCAAACTTCATTAGAACTAGATCTCCTTTGATTAAATGAATAAAACCTTCATACAGAGGAGTATTAGTATTCCATTCATCTTTCACAACAACTCTGTCTCCTTTAATTAAAGACGGTCTTTGCTCAGCCAAGTCTTTTATTTCAATACCAAGATATTCTTGACAACGTATGAGGAATACTTTACTCATATCATATTTCCTCATATTAATATTGGTTTGTACTTCTTCCATATATAGCAGAGTATGCCATTTGTCAATATAATTATTTATATGCAATTCCTGTGTTAAGCAGGGTAGAGCATCTTCAATTCTATTTATTATTTTATCATATTCTGAACTCCATAATGCTTGTTCTGAATTACCTAAAATAGCAGACCAGATCTTTTGTGGCACTGGGAAATTGCCAATTCTTACTGGAATAAATGCTGGTGGCTTGCATGGTTTTACTCCTGGTACAAATGCATGGTTATCATTTCTTCTAATTTTTTTAAGCAAGTCAATTTTTTCATGTTCTGCTTTGACAAAATTATTTTCATTTCTAATAGTTCCCAAAGAAAAACTGTCACTAATAATTTTCATTTCTATAAATCTTTTAGCTTGGAATCCTTTGAACATTATTATCAGGCATTCTTTAGCATTACCTAAAAATTTCGGGTGACATGAGACAGTGAATATAAAAGATGCTTTAGGATTAAGTCTTCTAGGACGTGTTAAAAGAGGTTCTATGTTCACTTGTGAATCTCTTTTTCTGCTAAGCATTATCCATTTATTTATAATTTGGATTTCATTACTATTATTAGTTACCACTAATTTCATTTGAGCAGTTTTCTGAATATCAATATTATCAAATTTTAAAGGAAATGATATATCAATGTTCCTTTCTTTTTCCATAATTAGACTCTGTTCTACTTCATCTAATTTACTTGATTGTGTATCTACAGCAGTGGCAGAATCTGTTATTGCCAATTTAGTAGCTCTCCAGGTGTATGATCCCTGATTACTTTCAATTATATCAACAATAACCTGTAAAAAGTATTTATTAAAAAATGTGGTTAAAGACTGGTTCTACAAGCAAAGTAAAATATTATACCCAATTTTACATGCATAAAAAGGATAAAAAATATGAAAAGCTTTGAAAAGAATACTAAATCCACAATTCATTCAGAACAATTTTTAAACAGTTTATACCTTTGCCCCTACTTGTGGTTCAATGTTGTTTTCTAAACACTCTCTGTTGAAATAGATGTGTCTGTCAACAATTCCATGATCTCCTAACCATTCAGTGATAACAGCATTTTTAGATTTACTTCTTAATGCTTGAATAGAGAGGACTTCTAAAACCTGGAAATTAATTGGAACTATTTAACTATGCATTATAAAAATGCCAATAATTATAATGATTATATTATATATTTATCACCTGTGCAGAGGATATATCATGTGGTTTATTTTCATCCCATTGAACTTTGCAATTTAACTCTAACCAATCTCCTTTGATAGGCACTAAAGTGGAAATAACATTATCAAGGCTAAACTTGAGATCACTATCCTTTATATAAACAAAACGTTCCTGCCTCTGTTCAACTTCACCGACAATGACATGCTGTATAACATCAAAATTGTTTTCCTCAACAAATTCCTCTTCCCCCCAACTTATACCTTGGTTCTCTAATATTCTCACTACTACGATTCTATCATTTGGATCACAGTAGGCAAGGTATAAAACTTTATCATTGATTTTTACATTTACAGAACAAGTGGAGATATCAAAATGCAGCATGCCATCAATCAGGATGTAATCATTATCACTCATGTATGTTATAATTCCTGAAAAAAAAAAAAAACTTTTAGAACACTTTTTTTTTACAAAGGAATATGCAAATTACTCTGTAGTACACTTTATATTTAATATTGACATTATTTACAGAAGTTTTGGTTACCTGCAATTTTTGTAAAATAATGTAGGTATCATATTTATTGTTTGAATAGGTAAAAAAAAAGTATTTGTAATAAATAAAGGGATTTTGCAACATTATATTTGTGATATTACATACTTTTACTAGTATAGCATATCCTTACACATTAGTTTTAACATCTATCTATCTTTGAGAAATCATATTTTCTCAGAAAAAGTATTTAAATATTATTATTATTACTAACTTAAAAAAATCTTTGAACAACCAAAATGTAAGATTAAAGGAATATAATTTGAAAAATATACAATACAACACCAATGTAAAATTTTAACCATCAACATGGTCAAGACTGAACTTGAAAAACGGACTAGAGAAAATGTTATATTTAACTATTTTAAATTTAATACAACCTGTGCGTTCAAAGCATTTAGCATCTCTTGGTATGTCAGACTTCTCAAAATCATTGTTGTCATATTTTTGCTCATCAAAGCTAAGAGCTTCTAACTCAACAAGTTGATCAGCTAAAAAGTCTTCCTTATTATAATCTTCACCACCATCATCCTTTTCATTATATAAAAAGTTAGAAAATAATGATTTTACGAATGAAAACATACTGAATCAGGTATATTATTTACTGCACAAAACCTTTATCATACTCAAACTCCCATTCAGTGGATTTTAAATAATCTAACTCCTTTCTCAAAGATTGTATTCTTTTGTGGTGCATCTCTTTTTGGGCATTTTTCATTGATTGTTCTATACTGTGACCCAGATCAACATGATTGAAAGAATGATCAAAATTTGGGACTCGATTTTGAACTGTTCCCTGTAATATAAACATTATAATAAATAAATATGGATAGTTTCGGTTTTTTGGATAAAACTGTACTTCCAGGGCCCAAGAATTAACACTTCACTATTTTTGGGTGAAAAGGTCTCTGTCAATGAAGTCTCTATGCAAAGTCTCAACACCAGCACACTAATAGTTTTTGAGAAAAATAAAATATTGAATATTACTTTTCTAGTAAATAAATAACACCATTTTGACAAATCACATTGCTTTTTTTTTATATTCTCTTTTTTTTAGATAAGGCAAAATAAACAAAGTGCATGCCCACAATTTTCAGTTTTTTCAAAGAAGAGATAAAGGAGGAATATATGCGTCTTTAAAGTTTTCTACCATTTTTTTTTGTTATACACTGCACTTCCGCATCATCTCCGACGCTGCGGGATTAGCAGCCCCTCCGACCTTGCGTAACAAAGGCTCACAGGCATTCATGCTCCCCTCCGCAGCTT
Source organism: Chilo suppressalis (assembly GCA_902850365.2). Lineage (NCBI taxonomy): Eukaryota > Metazoa > Arthropoda > Insecta > Lepidoptera > Crambidae > Chilo > Chilo suppressalis. Next base: position 10,477,054 of record OU963897.1, on the reverse strand, counting down.
CAACTTTATGCTCGCCACCTTCGGCGGCGAGCAGCCTCAGACGCTATAGGTCACGAATGGGCGGGGGATGGTCAAACAAGAAACTTGCTTGATGATCACCTACTCTCAGTATCTGTCCGATACTGGGTTTGGCGAACGGGTTAGGAAGTAGCGCAAGTCGCAAGGATCCCCTAATCAAGGCCAGAGGACTATCCTTCACGAGGTTGCCGCCCGTTTTTGGTCAAATACCTTCTGTAATTGACGTAACAGAAACCTCTGGCCGGACCTCAAATCCCGCATAGCCGAACCGTGGCGGCGCATATCCACACCCGGGCTCACATGGCCTAGGGGAACTAAATACCCCCTAAAATATTGTACCACACACCCTTGGGCAGGAGTCGTGTGCGTTATTTGGCATTCCCGCCAAAGCCCCAAACCTAAAACATGAGTGCTGAGAAAGAGAAAACAGTACCCCAGGAGGGTATCGCGAATAGCGAAGAATCCCTCACCAAGCCTAGCTTGGTCTGTCCCGCGTATTCTGGGGGGGACAACCAGCGCTCAGGGAAGGGCGCAAGCCTGGACCTGTCTGGCCTAGCTGAGGCCATAACTTCAGCTACAACAAGCAACACAACACCTGCACAAACACAGTGGACTGTGGTCGCCCATAAGCGCCCCTGCAAAGGGAAGACTGCTAGTGCGGCGGCCACCCACAAACACATAAACAAAGGTTCGCAGGGCCGAACAGAACGCAGTCGCCCCAACCGGCGCGCGAGAAGGGAAGCCCAGCAGCCCAAAACCAAACTTGACAGTACACAGTCGGTCACCGCAGCAGTGGAAACACAGCGCGAGCCTGTAGAAATACAGAGGGCTGACAAAACAGACAACACAAACGCACACAAAACACCACGACGGAGACCGAAACCGAGGGGTGATCGTGGTCGGCGGATCGCTGCGGAGGCTCCCACTGCTCCTGAAAAGGAGCAGCCTGGGGCTGCGTGTGGCTCGGGCGAAGCAGCTTCTACGAAGCGGCCACGACTGGACGACACGCAGTCTCCAAGGGGGGATGCCAAATGCGCCAAAACCGACGCGAAGACGAAGCGGACGGTGAGCTACGCAGATGCGAGTAAATCGCATCTGAGAGTAGCGGTCACCACCGTCCCGCCGAGGGACCTCTCGGCTGAGCAGGCGGAACAGCTGAAGGAGACCATCGACGATGGGATCCTGCAGGCAGTTCTGACTCCGCAGTCCCCAGATGCGCAGGCTCCATCTTTCCGCGGGCGACCCTTCCTCTTGGACGGGGTGCTAGAGATGTGGTGTGAGGACGAGAACGCACTCAAGTGGCTTGAGCAAATGGTGAAAACCATCCAGTCACCCATACCGAACACCACATTAACGGTCATTAGGCTGTCGGATGTGAAGAAGAAACTCAGAGCTGGGCTTCTTCTCCACACCCGCATCACTGAGTCTGCCACACTGCAGAAACTCCTTTGTGCCCAGAACCCCTGGTACAAGGTCGTGTCCTGGCAGTGTTACGACATGACCGTTGATGACAAACCGGAGAGCAGTTCTAAGGAGAAGGTGGTCCACCTGATCCTTGGAATCCCCGAGGACCAAAAACAAACCATACTGGACAGGGAACGCCGTGTTGCACACATGTTGGGCAGCGGATACATCCGCTTTTTCGCGACAGACGAAGCAACAGTGGCTGACCCGACAGTAGCGACCGCAAGTGTTACTACAGAGCAGGAAGGCGCTGCGATCCCGACACCCACCACCTCAGCTCCCCAACCGGGTCCGAGCGAGATGGAAGAGGAAGCAGGCCTGAGCTCTGAGGACAGCGTGAGCGACGAAGATAGCGTCCTTCGCAGTCCCTAGTAGCACCATCACTATCATACAGACCAATCTCCAGCACAAGCAGATAGCGGCGGCCACACTACGCAGGGTGCTCGAGACAAACAACATGACCGTCGCCCTGATTCAGGAACCCTGGATCAGAAATAATAGGATTTGCGGTCTGAACAACATCGGTGGTAAGTTACTTTTAAACACATCTGTCGATAAACCAAGGACATGTATTTTTACACCCAAGTCTATAAAAACAACCATGCTTAACCAATTCTGTTCTAGAGACCTCACAGCTGTGACGATCCCCACAGATAACCAAACAGTCCTGGTACTAGCTTCAGTCTACATGCCGAATGAGGGGGAAATTCCTCCGAGGGAGCTGACCGAGCTGGTACAACACTGCGAGGACCACAAATGGGAGCTGATTGTAGCGGCTGACTGTAACGCACATCACTCACTGTGGGGAAGTAAGGACACAAACAAAAGGGGTGAGTTATTAACTGAATACTTATTCCAAACCAACCTTAACATCATGAACATTGGGACGGAGCCCACATTTGTTAGCTCTAGGTACCAAACTATCATAGATATAACACTAGCGACACACGCGGCGGCCAATCTAATCGAAGGATGGCACGTGTCAAACGAACCCTCCTTTGCAGACCACCGCAGGATATGTTTCCAATTACAATACAGACCCTGTTCCATATCGCAACCCCCGAAAAACAGATATAGCAAGGTACGTAGAACTAATAAATAAAACACTAAGCGAGATGCAAATACACGACGAAATCCCTGACATAAGCAACATAGAAACAAACGTACAGTTCTTCACTTCAGCGCTTCTTAAAAGCTACGAACTGACGTGTCCTACCATCGTACCGAAAGGCCTGGGTAAAAGTTCCTGGTGGGGGCCAGAACTTGAGAAACTACGTAAGGAACTCAGGACACTTTTCAATCGAGCGAAAAACAACAGAACCAATGAGGACTGGGACAGATATAAAATAGCACAAAAACACTACAAGAAGCGGATCAGATTCCGGAGTAGAGAAGGATGGCGCGGTTTCTGTAATAGTGTCAATTCAACAAATCAAGCTGCCAGACTCAAGAAAGTTCTGTCCAAGGACAACTCCAACCTCCTTGGGTCTCTGAAAAGGGAAGAGGGCACTTATACAAAAATAGAAGAAGAAGCCAATGCGGTGCTACTGGAAACCCACTTCAGAGGATGCCAACTGGCGCCAGGCCTGGAGTGGTCGACTGAGCACCACAATGCACCAACAACCCAGGAATGGGACCTGGCAAAAACAATAGTAACGGCGGAAAAGATAGAATGGGCTCTAAAAAGCTTTCAACCATTTAAGTCAGCGGGACTAGATGGTATATTCCCGGCGCTACTACAATGACAACTAGGTCAGGCAATTAGATACCTACAACCTATCTTTAGGGCCTGCCTGGCCTTCAAGTACATACCAAAACCACGGAGGGAGGCAAAAGTAGTCTTCTTACCGAAACCAGGCAAGGACGACTACACACAAGCCAAATCCTTCAGACCAATAAGCCTAACCTCTTTTCTCTTAAAAACATTGGAAAGACTGGTAGACCGACACCTTAGGGATGGAGCACTAAGTAAGGCTCCGCTGCACCCTCAACAACATGCCTACAGGAAAGGCAGATCAACAGAGTCGGCACTGCATTCAGTAGTCCACAAAATAGAGTCGGCAATCACAAATAAAAACTCAACACTGGCAGCCTTCATAGACATAGAAGGTGCGTTTGACAAAACGATGCACAACAGCATTAACCACGCCCTAAGAAAACTCAAGGTGAACCAAGTCACCAGAGGTTGGATCACCGAACTGGTTGGCAAAAGGGCGGTTCAGATAGTTCCTTCTCTACTCCGGAATCTGATCCGCTTCTTGTAGTGTTTTTGTGCTATTTTATATCTGTCCCAGTCCTCATTGGTTCTGTTGTTTTTCGCTCGATTGAAAAGTGTCCTGAGTTCCTTACGTAGTTTCTCAAGTTCTGGCCCCCACCAGGAACTTTTACCCAGGCCTTTCGGTACGATGGTAGGACACGTCAGTTCGTAGCTTTTAAGAAGCGCTGAAGTGAAGAACTGTACGTTTGTTTCTATGTTGCTTATGTCAGGGATTTCGTCGTGTATTTGCATCTCGCTTAGTGTTTTATTTATTAGTTCTACGTACCTTGCTATATCTGTTTTTCGGGGGTTGCGATATGGAACAGGGTCTGTATTGTAATTGGAAACATATCCTGCGGTGGTCTGCAAAGGAGGGTTCGTTTGACACGTGCCATCCTTCGATTAGATTGGCCGCCGCGTGTGTCGCTAGTGTTATATCTATGATAGTTTGGTACCTAGAGCTAACAAATGTGGGCTCCGTCCCAATGTTCATGATGTTAAGGTTGGTTTGGAATAAGTATTCAGTTAATAACTCACCCCTTTTGTTTGTGTCCTTACTTCCCCACAGTGAGTGATGTGCGTTACAGTCAGCCGCTACAATCAGCTCCCATTTGTGGTCCTCGCAGTGTTGTACCAGCTCGGTCAGCTCCCTCGGAGGAATTTCCCCCTCATTCGGCATGTAGACTGAAGCTAGTACCAGGACTGTTTGGTTATCTGTGGGGATCGTCACAGCTGTGAGGTCTCTAGAACAGAATTGGTTAAGCATGGTTGTTTTTATAGACTTGGGTGTAAAAATACATGTCCTTGGTTTATCGACAGATGTGTTTAAAAGTAACTTACCACCGATGTTGTTCAGACCGCAAATCCTATTATTTCTGATCCAGGGTTCCTGAATCAGGGCGACGGTCATGTTGTTTGTCTCGAGCACCCTGCGTAGTGTGGCCGCCGCTATCTGCTTGTGCTGGAGATTGGTCTGTATGATAGTGATGGTGCTACTAGGGACTGCGAAGGACGCTATCTTCGTCGCTCACGCTGTCCTCAGAGCTCAGGCCTGCTTCCTCTTCCATCTCGCTCGGACCCGGTTGGGGAGCTGAGGTGGTGGGTGTCGGGATCGCAGCGCCTTCCTGCTCTGTAGTAACACTTGCTGTCGCTACTGTCGGGTCAGCCACTGTTGCTTCGTCTGTCGCAAAAAAGCGGATGTATCCGCTGCCCAACATGTGTGCAACACGGCGTTCCCTGTCCAGTATGGTTTGTTTTTGGTCCTCGGGGATTCCAAGGATCAGGTGGACCACCTTCTCCTTAGAACTGCTCTCCGGTTTGTCATCAACGGTCATGTCGTAACACTGCCAGGACACGACCTTGTACCAGGGGTTCTGGGCACAAAGGAGTTTCTGCAGTGTGGCAGACTCAGTGATGCGGGTGTGGAGAAGAAGCCCAGCTCTGAGTTTCTTCTTCACATCCGACAGCCTAATGACCGTTAATGTGGTGTTCGGTATGGGTGACTGGATGGTTTTCACCATTTGCTCAAGCCACTTGAGTGCGTTCTCGTCCTCACACCACATCTCTAGCACCCCGTCCAAGAGGAAGGGTCGCCCGCGGAAAGATGGAGCCTGCGCATCTGGAGACTGCGGAGTCAGAACTGCCTGCAGGATCCCATCGTCGATGGTCTCCTTCAGCTGCATTCAGTAGTCCACAAAATAGAGTCGGCAATCACAAATAAAAACTCAACACTGGCAGCCTTCATAGACATAGAAGGTGCGTTTGACAAAACGATGCACAACAGCATTAACCACGCCCTAAGAAAACTCAAGGTGAACCAAGTCACCAGAGGTTGGATCACCGAACTGGTTGGCAAAAGGGCGGTTCAGATAGTGGGGAACGCTACCACGCGTGCGAAGGTAGTCAGAGGATGCCCCCAAGGGGGAGTCCTATCACCAAGTGGTGATAGGACTCCCCCTTGGGGGAGAAGTTCTCTGGAACATAGTAGTGGACAGTCTCATACGGAGTCTGAATGACAGAGGATACACTACTATTGGTTATGCGGATGACCTAACAATTCTGATAAATGGGAACGCTGAAAATGTCCTTTGCAAGGTTAAGCGTTCAGCCCTTCAGATTGTGGAAAAATGGTGTGACAAACATTACTTGTCAGTAAACCCGAACAAGACAGCTAGTCCTTTTCACCAACAAAAGGAAGCTACCTGAACTACAGTTACCAAAACTGTTTAATACCAAACTCTCCCTATCAGCACAAGTGAAATATCTGGGCGTGATCCTTGATAACAAATTGAATTGGGCGAGTCATATTGATTTAAAAACAAAGAAGGCCTGCATAGCTTTTAATCAGTGTAGAAGACTAGTTGGTAAAAAGTGGGGTCTAAGTCCAAAGATCACCCTTTGGTTATACACAGCAGTCATCAGGCCCTCTATAACCTATGGTTCAGTTGTTTGGTGGCCCAGGACCCAACTGACCACAGTGAAATCCAAACTCCAAAGTCTACAACGCTTGGCGAGCGTAGCAGCAACTGGATGCATGAGAACAACTCCATCGGCTGCATTAGAGTACCTCATGAATTTAAGACCATTAGACCTGGTCATACAAGAAGAGGCGAAAGCAGCAGCCTTGAGACTAAAGTCTCTAGTATTATGGAGATTAAATACTGTAACAACACACTCCAATATTCTACAAAAGTGCACAAAGGAGATCCCACTCCTGGAGGCACCTATGGATAGAATATTAAGTCAACACGTCTTTGATCGAAGATACAACATCCAATTTACCGCGGAAAAGGCAGATTACTCTGGCGCCGGGGAAGTTAGGATATACACGGATGGCTCCAAAACCAGCAGTGACACTGGAGCCAGTGTCTTCTCAAACGACCTGAATATAAAAATATCTACAACCTTAGGCAAACAAAGTACAATCTTCCAGGCGGAATGTATTGGCATTACCAGAGCGGCACAGGCGGTTGCAGCCAGAGATATCAGAGAGTATAACATCAAAATCATCTCTGACAGTGCATCCGTGCTTCAAGCCCTACGTAGCAACACAATAAACTCTGTCCTAGTAATGGAGTGCCACAAGGCACTTCAATCCATTGCGGTTAGCAACACGGTAACTCTGCAAAGGATAAAAGGACACAGCAGCTCAATTGGAAACGACGCAGCAGACGAACTGGCTAAGAGGGGAGCAGACACAAAGGTGTATGGTCCGGAGCCTTTGCTGCCCATACCTCAGGCCCAAATTAAAACGTGGCTGCGTGAAATAACTCATAAAACACACTTGACGGAGTGGAAAACAGGTGAAGGATGCCGGCAAACGAAAAACACGGTTCCGACGGTAAATAAAAGTTTTGCCCGCATCCTTACCAGACTAAATAGGGACAAACTTCGCAGGATTATAGGATCCCTGACTGGTCATCCCTAAACAAACACCTATATACAATAGGAGTTACAGACAGCCCCCTATGCAGAGGATGCATGGAGGCAGAAGAAACGCCACAGCATGTCATCATGGAATGCAGGAGTGTGGCCGACCAACGGGCACGACTTCTCCAGTCACCAGAATCGTTTCCGGAAGCTTGCAGCAGTCTACCAAGGCTGCTTTCCTTCTGGACCGATATAGGCTGGCTGGAGTAAGCGGGAATGTTTTGAGACACGCGCAATGGTCCAATAATTAGGACTAAGTGCGGAAACCGCCCTGAAGAACTAACTAACTAGAACTAAGGTCGCGAATGCCTGTGGCTTTGTTACAGCGGACGGAGGCTGCTCCCCCTCCGCGTCTCCGGGCTCTGGAAAACACTCTAGGGGTAGGGCAGACCAAGACCACGGCGATTCGGGATTGACAAAGTCGGTTCTGTGTTCAAGTTGCATAAACAACCTTAAAATAAGAAAGAAAGTAGGTACATGAAAAGTAAAATACTATGTATTTACAATTATTATCGTACACAATTAATAGCTTTTAATAAGTATTCTGAAAATTTTTTGTGCTTCGTTTTTATTTTTGATGGCTGTATAATAATTTCAACTTTCGTCTCATAGATTACTAAAAAACTATTAAAAAAAATCAATGTAAATTAATTTTTAAAATTTTCTAAAAAACTACCAATGCATAAGTGTGACACTTTGTTTAATAATGTGGTTAACAGAAGCCTTTTCAACAACAAAATTGCGTAGTCGCAACCAACAAAACTGTGAAGTTTTTACTTTTGGACCCTGGAAGTACAGTATATCCACTTCAATTCATTTATTTTTGTTGATAACAGTGAAATATGTGAAGACTTACAAAATTATTTTATAAAAATTATTGTTAATAATTTTTTTAGTCTTTGTTTTATCATTCTTGATTCTTTGCAGTGCTTGAAAATAATGTTGCAAGCTAAAGCTAAATTTATCAATTTATTTATCAAATATAAACAAAGCCACTGAAAGTCACACTATACTTATATAAAAATCAACAAGTGAACAGCCCTTGCTTTGCTTTGCAGAAAACTAGTTTTTATTGCATGTTTGATACAAATAAACCCTTATCTTAATTTACTGTCTATTACTGAAAACTGCAACATCTGGAGCGTTTTTGTTTTAATGTAAAGACTAACTCTGTAAAAAACATTAAAAATTCAATCAGAATGGCTTTAAATCACTTTGGATACATTTTTTCCTGTTAATTTAAAACAAAGTTTACCTACTTGAGGTGTTTCTGGTTCGGAAGGGGAATAAGCTGATTGAGATATGTTGCTAGATGTAGACATCACTCGCTTACTTTATTCCCTAAATAGTTATTTGCTTATGCCGATTTAGAGTTTGATACACTAAATTAAATTTAAATGGATTGGTGTATTTCAAAACCACATACAGTTTTTTTTTAAGTTTAACGGCCTTGGATGAAATGCGTACAGCCAATTCTTTATTAATATGACTTCATTACCTTCATTTCATTATAATGTGTTCAAACATACAGATACTGAATAGAGGCGACCACAGACTACATAGATAGAGTTAGGGATGGCGATCTGAGATTGATTAATCAATGAATCAATTTTTAAAGCCAATAATATTGAATTTATAAATCGATTTATAGGTATGATTTTATTTATTTTTTAAACATTTAACTGCTAGATGTTTAAATCAAAGAAAAGTTTACTAGAAAAAAATCCACGCGGACCAGGCAGCGGACGGGACCCGAACCCGCATCCTTCGCTATCCGGGCCAATGCACTGACCATTATGCTACCACGGCCCTATTAGCCGCGTCGAAATTTTCCTAGCCTTAAGCTGCAAGGCAGCGCCATTTCTTCGCATTGTAGGTAACCCACAATGTCAAATGAATACTTTTTCAAGTATTAAACATTTGAATGAAGAAATAGCAATTATAGTTATGATTTTTTTCTAGTAAACTTTTCTTTCGATTTATAGTACTGAATCGCTTTAGTGATTCGGTATTTCACCTTTGAAAATCATCATTTTTTTTTATATAAGCGAAAAAAGTATTTACAATTATTTGAATGTACCCGTTAAAAGAATGCTACCAGTTAAAGGGTTAATTATTAAAAAAACTCGAGTGACGGCTGTATGTTTGGATTCCTTCGCCCCTCTTTAGTAAAACAAAGTTACGTTTGTTTGTAATCTTTGAATAAAATTATTTTTTATCACCAAATTACCTGATGTTAATGATAAGAGATAGTTAAGTTATGTTAAGTTTCTTGTTTTTAATAAAATATTTTTATATAATATTATAAACAAAAACTTGAAAAAAAGATAGAATTTTCAGAAATCGGTTATATTGGCCTCGATTAGGGTTGCAACGATATATCGGAATATCGATAATATCGAGACCAAAATATCGATATTTAAAATTCACTGATATCGATAATCTTGATATCGGAAAATCCAAAATATCGATATTTTGTAGACTAAATTTGTACATAATAATATCAATTAATTTACCTGCTATGACTATCTAAATTGAATAATATTGAAATAACTATTGCTTTGAAATCGCAAGAGCTTATAGATGCATTAAAAAAATCTTGAACCCCAAGAAATATACTAAACTGGTGTGGATTCTGGCATGATTCTCTAAACCTAAAATTAAATTTGACAATAATGTATCCTTGTCTTTCTTTATACAGAATGAAAAGGAGAGACTGATGTTAAATTTAGTTTTAAGTTTAGATAATCACGCCAGAATCACCAACATATATAGGTATAATCGTATACCTAATAGTAACTCATGCACTTAAATAAAATCCTTGCCTCGCTTTCTAGATAATTGTCAACTACTGATTAATTGAAATTTAATATCGTTACACAATACAATACAATACACAATACTTTATTGAAAACACAACAACACAGAACAGAAATGAGGGAAATTACAATTGTAAAAACAGAGTGCTTCAATGGGCGGTCTTATCGCTAAAAGCGATTTCTTCCAGACAACCTTTGGATGGAGAGGATAGAAAGCTAGAGTCGGCGGTGTCAGTAAAAGAAACAAGGTATATGAACGAATTTATGAATTAAATATACTTATTATATATACATATTATACAATACATAGACTACACATATATAAGTTTAGTCCAGTCAGCAGAGATAAAAATGCAGCTACATAGACAAAAAGTGATTTACAACTAGATTTTTAAAGACATTAACAGATTGCGCTTGTCTTATGGATACAGGAAGAGAATTCCATAGACGTACAGCTTGGACGTTAAAAGAACGACCATAGAAGGTCGTGTCATGAATAGGAATCTTTAGTGTTAAATTTTCTGATGACCTTAGAGATAACGCATTGGAATTATGAAGGTAATTAAAGCATTCCTTGAGATAGCGCGGGGACAAAGGATTGAACAATATATTGTAAAGAGGATGTGAGTATTCCGGCGAAGGCGAATAGGTAGCCACTTGAGCTGTGATCGAAATTGAGATACATGGTCATATTTGCGTAAGCAGAATATAAACCGAATGCAGAAATTTTGAAGTCGCTCAAGCTTGTTTAGCTGGTCCTCTGTGAGATCAGGATAGCAGGCGTTGTAATATTATAATATCGTTGTAATATAAGACAAAATAAAATTAAGAATCTTATACAAATCGTAAATTTTTTAAGCTCGCCAAGTCAAGAAAGTAAGATAGGTATAGTAATTTTGGAAGCTTTGGGCTGACCCTATTCTGAAGCCATGGGCACGCCCCTGATGTGTGGGAGACTAAGCAATTTGCGTATTTGATGTGCGCTAAAAAACCGACATAGCTTGGAAAAGCGCGAATGTAGTAAAAACTTAGCGAAGGCATTCGCAAATGTCGTCCCACATATGCGGGTTGGCGCATTCGTGCTAACGAATGTGAGTGATCAGATCAGGATAATAATTTTATTTTTTTGGTTTCCTGTCGTGGCTGAAACACAAACCGTGCGAGCCAATAAAAAAAGACCCTGTTTGGCGCGATTTCATCAAGCGTGTTTAACGAAAAAGCTGGCTCAATGCATTTTGCGAGAAACTCGCCAACAAACATATGAATGTGTCACCGTATTCTAATGTCAAAAAAAAATAAAAAGGAAAAAATAGCCAAAATATCGAGTAAAAATGGTCGATATATCGGATATCGATATTTTCCTGACTTCGATATAAATATCGATCTTTCAAAAGACTTTGCATCCCTAACCTCGATTTTTTTGTGGATTGATTCATTAGGTCACGATTCCAATCGATTTAAAAATCCATCTTTTCCGGTAAGAATCGCCATCCCTACATAGTTTTTTTTTCCTAAATGGCTTCGCACGGCTTGTGCATTTAGCCAATGTCAAGTATTAAAATGTTTACAAATTCTATAGCACTCGTGGTCAAAGTAATAAATCAAGTCAAAGTAAGTGGCAGTCAAGTCAATCCCCCTTTCCCTATGTTTCAGTATATGTGTGGGGATTTACTGGAACCTCCCCGTGGACTTCTTGAGGGAACGTCGAAAGACACTTTCCTGTATTTTATTTCACTTGCCAACACTTGTGCATGTTCCCGAACACTTAGTGGTTAATAATTTACACCATTATTAGACACTTATATCCGCCACAACACAATTTTAAACGTTTTTTTTTAGAATTGATGTGATATCACAAAATCACATCAATTTTACTTCACAATAGCCACTATGAACCAATTTAAGAATAATTAAAATAAGACGCCAACCGGCTTTTTTTAACGATGGTGGGAAAATATTTTTGATTAGATACTACTTTATTTCATTCTTTACCTTATTTCGATCTTTTCTGCGCTTTTATGGGTGATGCGGCCGATAGAACTATGTGCGCTTATTATTTATTTAAGGAAAAATGATCACAAATTACATGACATTTGTTTTTCTTCATGCATCACAAAATCCCAAGTGACAATGTCAAACGACCTTATCTAACAGGTACATCACTATTTTGTCATTTCCTACATATGTTGGTAGTATGTTTTTTATTATGATTGGTACAAAAGGCACACCCAGTTCGGGACAAGGGCTAGTATGGAAGTGCCGACTCTTACAGATTGTTTGCTCAGTGATAATTCATTCAAAACAATGTACTCTGTTTTTTGGCGCGAATTCATCGAGTGCGGTCGGCGTCCGTCTTATTTTAATTATTCTTAAATTCGTAAATACTGGATATTGTGAAAGAAAATTGGTGTGAGTTTGTGTTACATCCGTCTGCGCAACTGAAGTATTAGTGGATTTAAAATGTACGTTATTCCGGTCAATTGGACGTGAGAACTTTATTGTAGTGTTGGCTACCTCACAGAAGCTTATCGAAAAAGCAAACTCGATACATTTCGCACCAAAAACTTTAAGAAACGTTAGAATGCGTCACACCGACATTTTAATGTAAAAAAAGAACATTATGATTTGTATTTGTAATTCTGTATACGACTGAAATACTTGTTTCTATAGTCATGAATAAATTAAAAGAAAAGGTGGCCATGATTTGGCCATGATCAACTCTATGTAGGGAAGGCGATTCTTTTCGAAAAAGATTGATTTTGAAATCGATTTGAATCGTGACCTAATTACTTAGACCATTAAACCACTGGACTAAGTACGCGCCTAATTTTACTCAGTGCAAAGTCTGTCACTTTTTGAGGGGGACGAGGTAAACCACTACATTAAAATAAACTCACACAGCCTTAGTTATTTGTATTGTTACAATCGCCTACAAATATATTTTTTCACCTACGCACACTAATGACAATCACAAGTAATCGTGACTAGGGAAAGTTCGGTATCGATATTTTAGTTTTCTTTAAATAACAATATCGATAGTTTTTCGTGTTCTCAAAGATTATTTTATAAAATAAAAATATGACAACGGAAAAAATTACTCCGGGTCTTTTAATACTCTCACTGGCACAATTACCCAATCACTTATAATTTTTGCTAAACTTAGAAAATCGTTTCGTGGGAGAAAGTCTTAAATGTCATTTGTTTTATGTATATATGTTCTTTTTTCTTATCTGTCAAACAGTCGTTTCAACATAGGTACAGTCTTGTTCAGAAATGTGTGTTCAATTTAACGATTTCGACAATAAAAAAATATTGCTACTGTAAGTGTAAATGGCCAGAGGTAAATTAAAATGAAATAAAAATACTTTAAGACATTAGATTAAAACTTTTATTGAAGTACAACATGAACTCAAATAATCTTCTACACTCATTTTTATTTAACATTATTATGATTATTACTATTATTCTCAGTGGTACTTGTATCCCTGAGAATAATTGTAATACAGATCTTGATCTGTTGATGATTTCATATCTTTTAGGAGCTTATGGCAAACGAGTCAAAACTTATCATATTTTAACACACTTATATTAGCCTCACTTGTAATTAACTAGGTAAACAAATCTGGAAAGTCGAATTCAATCTACTTCTTATTCTCATATTGATTCAAAACTTGGTAAGTGTATGTTATTTGGATGACAATACAATAATCTGATATCATTGAGCCAGTCTGATAATGAAGCCAGGAGGTGAATAGTGAATTCTTCAATGTTACCAAAAAGATCCCTCGAGTCTGGGTTTATTTGGTCTGTTTTAATGAACACTCCTGCCACCATTCCAATGTTAAATTATAAAAACTCATTTTTACTAAACCGTCATGAAACCACCAGCTGTCTTATCGTATTTTTTCTCTACTCTGGCTTTTATATATTAAAATACATACGTACGTTACGTTCATATAACATACGCAAGCACGCACAAGCATGTATTATTATTTTTTCTAGTTATATTTTCTTTAGATTTAAATATCAAGCAGTTACATGCTTAAAAAAATTAATTATAACTATAATTGCAATTTCTTCTTTCAAATGTTTAATACTTACAAAAGTTTTCATTTGACATTGTGGGTTACCTACAATGCGAAGAGATGGCACTGCCTTGCAGCTTAAGTATGGCTAGAAGAATTTCGACGCGGCCATTACATGCTTAAAAACAAAAAAAAAGTATTATTAATATCGAACTATTTGATTTTTAAAATGTATTAATTTTGAGTAAATGTGTCTTAAGCATTCAAAAAAACAAAAAACCATTATATCGATATTATTTTTCAATTTAATTTCCCATCACTTAAAAGTCGTAATTAAATAGTCTCACTACACTCAATTCAAGTAATACAATTTTTATTTCGAATCTTAAGTGGCATCCACACGATGCAATTTTACGTCCAATTTGATTAGATTGACAATCGAATTGTGTTGTGTGGACGGAAATATGAAATTGAAGGTCATTGGATGGTCAGTATCGCCAGATTCGGGATTGCCCAATCAAATGGGTGGTGTGGACGCTAACTGGCCAATTTTTTAACGTAGTTACTGTGCAAGCGGCGTTCATAGCGGGTGTGTGCGTTGACTTGTCTTTTGAGAAGAAGATGGAGCAACATGACGACATTATTATGTCTATTCGATCTGAACGGGAAGTAATGGAGGAGATTTTAGATATATGTAAAGACTTGCCATGCCTTTGGGATGTGTCTAACCCATTATATAAAAATAAACAAGCAAGGCATAATTCCTTAGAGATTTTGCGGAATAAGTGGAAAAATATTGATAAAAATATTACTGTTATAATTTTTATTATTTTTAAAGCATGTAACTGCTTGATGTTTAAATCTAAAGAAAATATAACTAGAAAAAAATCCACGCGGACCGGGCAGTTATTTGTTATTGAAAATAAAAAATCATTTAATTAAATTTATATTCTACTCAATGATATGCGAGCATGCTGGGGTAAAAAAGAAATAATATTATATATATCTTTTTATAATTTTTATGTTTTAAGCATGTAATTTGCTTGATGTTTAAATCTAATGAAAATATAACTAGAAAAAAATCCACACGGACCAGGCAGCAGACGGGACTCGAACCCGCACCCTTCGCAATCCGGGCGAATGCACTGACCAATTATGCTACCGCGGCCCTCACGGACCGCGTCGAAATTCTTCCAGCCATTCTTAAGTTGCAAGGCAGCGCCATCTCTTCGCATTATAGGTAACCCACAATGTCAAATGAATACTTTTATAAGTATTAAACATTTGAAAGAAGAAATAGCAATTATAGTTATAATTTTTAACGCATGTAACTGCTTGATGTTTAAATCTAAAGAAAATATAACTCAGTTATATTTTAAAGGGTTTTCGAAGGGTGCTTCGAGTCCCGTCTGCTGCCTGGTCCACGTGGAATTTTTTTTAGTTATATTTTCTTTAAAAATATTACTCCTTAAGTATAACTATATGTATGTTTATTAATTGAGTCACTTAAATATAATATAACTACATTTAAGTGCCTCAATTGCTTTCTCTTTAAAACGATTGTTTTGTCCACAGTCTTCTTTTTCTTTTTTTCTCATCTACATTTGTAGTTAGAGCCAAGATTAATCCAATTTTTTGCTTCTTGGTAAGAGGCATCCTAATACAAACAAGTCCGTTCAGCAGAGGCAACAAATAAAACTGAAATTGGCGATCTTGTTGTGTATGTGTGGACGGACGACCAGATTGTACCCAATTCAATCGGCAATCAGATTGGCAATCAAATTGTGTCGTGTGGAAGGGGTATTAAATGTGGGGCCTAAGGTCGAAACTTGATAATTAAAAAATGTAGTCTCGTGGGGAGTGCGTTTGCAAGTCTCGTGGGGAGCATGCAATAGAGACTATATTCGCCATTATATAGTTAAGGTCACTAAAATGGATTCTATTTTTCAATTATAAAGTATAAAATCATATGAATATGTTTCGGCACATATTCGAATTGGATCTCACTTGATTACTTGCAAGTTTCTATTCTCGATTATTGTAAAATTCATTTTTAATTTAAAAAAAAAAGCACTAAAATATAGAAAAAACACTTACATGTGAAATGATATCCCGGTTTTTTGTAAATTAGAGGTGTTTGATCTTTTTTTGCACGTTAAAACGGCACAGGTTAGCATTATTTTGCGAGGAGACACGGGCTGTTGTCACTACGATAACGATTCTCACACTGTGGTAATCTATCGATTGTAAGTAGTTTTTATGAACGCACTGGATCATTTGATCTTATACCTTGACAGAGGGGAAAGATCTTGCGAGGCTAGTCCTGTGATTTAATGGTCTAAGTCTAATTATCAATCCACAAACAAATTAAGGCCAATATGAACGATTTCTGAAAAATCGATCTTTTTTTCAAGTTTTTGTTTATAATGCTAAATAAATCTATTTTATTAAAAACAAGATTTTTTTTTTTTATAATTATTCTGATGATGCAGACCTGAAAAGGCTGCGTGTAATTTAACGATCTCATATCAGTAACATCAGGTAACTTGGTGATAAAAAATATTTTTATTCAAAGATTACAAACGTAACTTTTTTTTATTAAAGAGGGGCGAAGGAATCCAAACATACAGCCATCTCGCGAGTTTTTTTTTAATAATTAACCCTTATGTACTCTGTATCCGTAAAATGTATAAACAAAATAAAAATTAACAGACAGGGCTGTATGGACTCAGAATCCTTTGCCCGTCCCAACAGGGACAAATTAATCAAAAAAAGAACGACTTTTTGGCGGGATTTCATCGAGTGCGGTTGGAGTCTTATTTTAATTATTCTTAAATTTGTTCATAGTGGACATTGTGAAATAAAATTGGTGTGATTTTGTGTTACAACCATCTGCGCAACTGAAGAATTAGTGGAATCTTTAAAATATACGCTATTCCGGTCAAGTGGACGTGAGAATTTTATTGTAGTATTGACTACCTCACAGAAGCTTATCGAGAAAGCCAGCTCGATACATTTCGTGCCAAACACTTCAAGAAACATTAGAATGCGTCACACCGACATTCTAATGTAAAAAGAAAAACAGAATAAATTAACTTAAGACTAGGCTGTATGGGCATTGTTCCCCTTGCCTTCCCTGAAAAGGGAGAACTTACCAAAAACAAAAAAAAAAGAACAATAAAAATTATCTGTAATTTTCTCTGATATTTATTTCTTTGTAAACAAAGTATAAAATTATTTTTAACATGTTATGTCTATAAAAACTAAAATGTCTGAAGACAGGTGTTTATATAAATGTACTGATGATAAAGAAGAGGATTTTTTAAATTCGCCTTGTTTTAAAATTGGTTCGGGGGTACAATTGAAGGATGTTCCCACTACGGGCGAAGAATATCTTCTTAAAGTAATGAAAGAACGTCAAAATTATTCAACAATCACTAAATGTAATAAGGACTATTCGAAGTATTTGAAAAATCAGTCGTGCTTTGTTGTAGAGGTAAGAATTACTTTTGTACTATGAAGCAAGACCTGGATCGCCAATTGGCTCAACAAGAGAATTTGTTTTGTATATATTTTTCTTAAATGAATATACAAAATTTTTATCATTTCAGCTTCCTCATGCTAAAGCACCAGAAAGACTTATTCCGACTATAGAATGGCAAAATATTCAGGTAGCTGATTTTTCTGATGTTCGCATGTACATTTCTCGACTCTTAGCTAATAAATCGCTCTGGCCAAACAATATAGAGAAAGTTAAAATTGAAGAAAATACAGTAAGAGGTTGGAAAACATTCTTTCTACAGAGAGAGCCAACATTAACTTGTGTTCTTGGTTTGCCACATATTCTTCTAGATCGAGGATTAGAAGTACTTACTGAAATACTGGCTCAAGTTTCACATGGGGACTCAATAGATCACAGAACAGGTACTTTTATTTTCTGTAAATTTCCTTTGTTTTGTATATTACTGTTAGTTATTAATAAATAAAACTATTTTCATGTATTTCAGGACAATGGATATATGCCTTCTTAGCTTGTACAAGACAGCCATTACTCTCAGATACTATAAGCATATTAAGAAACTTAGCTAGAAAATGTGCAGAAATAAGGTATGAACAAACATTTATCATGCATTGTTTAATTTATTATAACTCTTGATTAAGAGCTACTGAAGCCTCTGAGTAACGGTCTGTCTGTAAGGCTAGAAATTCTTATGGTGATGAGTCATAGCATGCTTAGTACGGTAAGCATTGCCTGGCACTCCTCAGCCCTTCACGTCATCAAGCACTTTATTTTTGAAATTGTCAAAAAAAATTTAAAAAAATCTTTTTCTAACTAGCTACGACTCTTACTCGAACTGCCGCAGCATCTTACCCTTCGCCTGGCAAGGACTTGTGCTAGCCAGAACCGCCTGGCATTCTACCTACTTACTTTAAATCGCTTAAACAAACACATATAAATTTCAACTTTACAGAATAAAGTTTATTTTTATGTGTATATTACACACCTTCCGGTTCACCTGGCGGATACTTGTGCTAATCGTAAACGCCTAGCAATTTTTTTACCTTAAAAATTAATAAACTAAATTGTATAAAAATTTCAAGCTTACAGCAACAAGTTTTTTTAAAAAAATTTTTTGACACCATATACGGCTTGATGACGTGCAGGGTTAAGGAGTGCCAGGCGATGCTTACCGTATGCATGCTATGACTCATCACTATAAGAATTTCTAACCTTACAGACAGACCGTTACCCAGAGGGTTCAGTAGCTCTCCTACTATAAGGGTTATTTTAATACAGATCTATTGTAAATAGAGCATTTAGACATAGTAATCAGCCACCATGGCACACTTTCGAAGCCACTTAAGAAGTTAGTGTGAGAACTTTTATATGGCTTCTGCTGTCCCGTTTTTAATTATATTTAGTCATTGAGAGGGTAGGGCAATGGTACTTTAAGGTTGGGAATTGCCTCATAATGCCCCCACCAACTAGCTATGGCCCTGACCTACTAATCTTTAGTGCCCACCTACTTGTGATTTTTCTTATTCCATACATAGGGAAGATTTAATGGGCTACTGATGATTGATCATTCAACATAAAATTTGTTTACAGGTCCCATATAAAACCTGATGGTGAAAATGCCACATTTTTGGCAGCTCCGCTCAACATTTTTATATGCATAATAGCTAGGTATTTCAGACAATATGATTTAGCTGATTAATTATGTAATGCCAATAAAGTTGTAAATAAATGGTTTGACAAATAGGTATGCATAATCTTATATGTTGCCTTATTAATTTTTAAGAAATTGCATACTTGGCGTGTTTTTTTATACTAAATGGAGAATTGTAAACTTAGGTATTATAAAAAAACTAGCTGACCCAGCGAACTTCGTACCGCCCTAAAAAAATAGGGGTTGTCCAGCGGACAAAATTGTGAATCTAAACCATTCTCAGATCCCCTTGAACACACACAAAAAATTTCATCAAAATCGGTCCAGTCGTTTAAGAGAAGTTCAGTGACATACACACTCACAGAAGAATTATATATATAAAGATAACAATATAAAAATTTAATTATAATACAAATAACTGAACCGAGTTTACCCTTTGTAGATGCAGTATAAAAATGAGATGATTATTTGATTCCAACAATAATGTTTTTTTTTAAATAAAAAGATGAAAGCATGATAAATATATTTTTTTTATATAAGACATAAAATGTCAATATCCATGTTTACCTAACCCTGTAAATAATATTGAATACTATGAAGTTAAAGCAGTAGAATCTCAAGGAAACACTTGATTATCAACATCATAATGCACTCCAACCTGTTTTCTGATTGTATCCTCAAGTTTTGCAAGAGTAAGGCTTTCGCTGTGTGGAATATGCGGTGATTCCAAGAGCCCTGCAAAAAACAATCACAGTTCATTGTAAAACTTATCCTACATGAGTCATGATTAATGCATTTATAATGGGATCCTTGCTTTTCAGAGTTCTGAGACAACAAGGCAACCATTCTAGTTTTGCTATGTCTCATTTTTCTTGACTTACAAATATCCAAACATGCAATGCAAACTTGCACTTGCACAAATATTGGCTGGACGTATTGTTTTATTTTTGTATATTTAATATTATTTGTATAAATATACAAAATAAAATAAAAAGTTGTTAGCAATTTAATTTCCTATTGACTTGTCTGTTATTAACACATTGGGTTACAAGGAATCTGCGCGGGCGCCCAGAGACTCCGAAAGTTATCGCATCGTCAAAGTTTCTTTGAAAACTAAACAGCGCCCCTATCGGACGTAAGAACAAACTAGCTTTTTCCATACCTACTCAATTTGACGATTACGATACTTTACGGAGCTGTCAAAAACTCGTGCTTGTCTCTCAGATGCTATTTAAATGAAATGCAAGTTTGCTATTTTACAATATAAACACAACAGTATGGAACATTGCTGGCGTGGAGTCAACCGATACGCACTTGACCAGTTTTTATGAGTCAACCAACGCTTTGAAGACCGCATTCTATAGAATCTAGTAAAGAATATAGCTTACCTTCGCGTATACATCTCGCGACCTCTAATGTCTGATAGACTAATCCTGCGCTATTTTGGAAATTGTAAGGTATGCTTGATGTATGTAAGGGAAACTTCTCTTCGGTGCCATCCACATGAATTAATTTGTCGGGAAAGTGGAAGGGGTCTTCAATCTAGTAACCATAAAGTTTAACATTAAAATATATGTGGTTTTAAGATACCATGCAATTGAATAATGCAAGTGAAACTTTTAAAATCATTTCTAAAAAAGTCCGTCCTCGACTGGGAATCGAACCGGGGCCGACAGCGTAGCAGGCGAGCTTTTTATCACTGAACCACCGGTGCTTGTTGATGAGGTCTGATATTTTTAATAACAATCAAAAATGTAATGCGACATGAACGGCAAAAGTAAAGGTGGACGGAAAAAGACAAGACTATGACTGCTTACTATCGAGTGAGCCATACACTTATTTCCCATATTTTCAACAACAGAAGGAATCTTGATTGCGTCGTTCGCCATGGCGAAAAATTGGAAGCTCAAGTAATCTGTGCAACCTTTAACAGTTGAACCACTTTGGCCCGTTGCCCAGCTACGGTCCGGTAATGTTTTAGGTACCGTGGCCCACCAGCTGTCAACTTAACAGCAGTACCGGACCTGCGTTGTGTGCCAACATACTGAAACTTAACGTCATCACATCCAGTGCAGCGAACTGAGTTGTGTTGTGTGAATTAAACATCTCTATATGACAATCTCTCACCGTGATTCGACCTTTAGTCCCAACAACTGTAGCCTTGTTCCATAGTTTAAGTCTTGCATCTACGTTAAGGACAGCCCGTCCGTTGCCTTCATATTCCATGACTATAGTATCCACGATATCAACTCCGTTTTCGTTAAGATTTCCCACAGCCGTTACTTTGACTGGTTCAGTTTTGTAAACAAACTGAGCGAATTGCAGTACGTAAATGCCAATATCGAGAACAGCACTTCCACCGAAATCCTTTTTACTGGAAGAAAAAATAAGTTTACGTACCTAAGCCTGATCCACAAAAGTAACTTGAGATGGATCGTCAATAACATTATTTTGGAAACTTACTTTACTCTATCAACTTTCTCAATAGGAACACCAAAGTTTACTTCAACGTGCCTTATTTCTCCCAGTTTTCCTGCTTTTATCTCTTCCTCTAGAGCCAAATAAACGGGAGCGAAGCGTGACCAAACGGCTTCCATTAAAAACAACTTGTTCTCTTTTGCTAAATTCAATAAACTTTGCGCTTGTTTGAAGTTAAGGCAAAGTGGCTTTTCACATAGCACATGTTTACCGTTTTCCAAGAAAAGTTTGGTGACATCATAGTGATCTGGATTCAGCACACCCACATACGCGACATCTAAAAAATAATAAATAGGTATTCATCATTTATGTTTGCTGGTAGAGACCTTAAAGAAACCATGACAATATAGGTTGGCTTAAAGCAAGCCTTGGCAGATAGCAAAAGGCTATCAACAGACATATTAAAATTAGGTATAATAACATTAAGCCGCAGGATTGTACCTCGGCGATAGATACATTGCAAATATTGCGATAATATGACGCGAATCCAAGAGCGGGGCGCTCAACTCTTGAATATGGAGTACTTTCCATAGAACCATAGTTTAGTAAAAAAACAGAGAAAAGGGTACCTACTTTAAACTGGCATACAAAGTCGTAAGAGTTACCTATATCTTTGCTCTCGGCCAATGCTCGATAGTCGTCAAAAACTTTTGGTATATTATGCAGTTTAGCGAACTCAGCGGCCCTCTGCCTATCCCTGGCAGCGACAGCAGCAATCACTTGATCTCCCTTATCCGGGTAAGAGTTCACTGAATTCACAAAGTCGTGGCTGATTTTGCCAGCGCTTACAATACCCCAACGAATGGCCATTCTAAAAAGATATAACTATTTTTTAGATATTTTATTAGAATAACGCTAATTGTAAGCAGTGCCCCTAGCATAATCACCGTGATAAGATATCCCGATCCGGGATAAGATATACACGACACTATAAAATGTAGTCCAGTTTTTCTGTCCTGTGATTGATCACACACATTGGTCCTAGTCCACTCACTTGACTTCCTTGCCTAATCAAACATTTATCTGCATCCTGCAAGTCTCTGGCCAATGTATCTTCTGAGATTCATCCGTTTTCCCTTGACCATAAAGGTAAATCCTAAATATAGAATTTCCGCTTTTCTCAGAAAAACAGCCTATAATTTATTATGACGAATGTGTCCTGAATCATCCGTTATGCGTAGGGGATTCGATCCCGGGATCCCGGTCATATTCGGTCCGAAATTTTCGGAATTGAATCCCGCGATTTTCGGGATTGATATATTTTTAATATAAGTCAATAAAAATGTGCGTGAAACGAAACGCGCTCACGTTCATTTGACGTTTTGACGGCCATCTTGTTTACTCAGCTGACTTCATTTATTTTTGCTAACGACTGGTACCGGATTAAGTGTAAAAGTGTGTAAAAATTCCGCTTCACATCGTGTAAGTACCTATTGATATTTTTTTTTTTAATTGGTGATAATCAATGAATTTATTATAAAATAACCAATGCAGGTGTCCGAGTTAAAATAGATGACAAACAACGAGTGTTATTTTCTGTAGCTCTAAGAGGTTATGTTTATATTGTGCATAGACTTAAATGTTCTTTTCATTTTTGTTTAGGTTAAAGAAGTAAACAATGTACAAAGAAAGTTTTGATGTCAAGCATAAAAAAATATAAAGAGGTTTCGTCAGTGTGGAGTCATTCTCCAGTCGATATAGCGGGTAGCTCAGCACATTGTAAGCATTGCTTAGCTATTTTAAAAACCTTAGGAGGATCAACCAAAGACCTACATACTCATCTATCTTCAAACCATTCCGTGAAAGTAGATTCTGCTAAGGCATCTTCCTCAACGGGCCAAAATAATGAAGGACCACCTATAGTCTTTTTATAGTATATCTAAATAAGTCTTAAGAAGTTGATTTTTTTAAATTTATTGTAAAATAAAATAAACAAACTAGGCATTTCTGTAAATAATTTATGAAGCTATTTTATAAATTATTTACAGAAGTGCCTAGCTTGTTTATTTTATCAGAAGAAAGTATAATTTTGTATTGTTTTTTAAAAATTCAACTAAAGATAAAAAAAAAAGATTTTGTTATGTTTCACTGTCTTTTTGTTACCACTTTCTATTACCAATACAATCCCGGGATTAACTGTAGATAATCCCGAAATCCCGGGATTAGAAAAATCGACCGGGATCGAATCCTCTAGTTATGCGTGACCGGTTGATCACGCTAAACCGGTTCTTTTGTTTTAGGTTAAGTATCTGTATCACTTTGTTTTACTTTTGATTAAATTATTTAAACCGGTCACTAAAATTCTATCCTTAAATCTCACAATGCTACGAGTAAATGCTAAAACCAGTCTGGTATCCAAAAAACATTGAATTCACATTTGCGATTGCAAAAAAAAATATATTTACCTACATTGACCAAACCTAGCATAGATCTAATTAGCCTTATTAAGGTGTTTATTTAATTTAAAAGGGTTGTGTACTTACATAAATTCCTTGCTATGAAGTAGCTTGTGCAACTGTCTTCTCACTACTTAGTGAGTGAGTTAGGCTCGCCAATTATTATGACTGGCATGGCGCTGGGTATTGTTATGCAACAATGTGTTTTATCAGTTCGTTCGTTCGATTTTTTTGATTAGTCTGACCGATTATATTATCTGTCTGTATAAATTTTATCTCGGAAACGTTGTTATATTTGAACATTATTATAATTTAAAACAATTTCTGTCAAGAATGACAGAAATTGTTTTAAATTATAATAATGTTAAATATATTTTATAGCAATATCATAGTTAGAAGATAAATATATAACTATGATATTGCTATAAAATATATTTCCAACATTATCTTCAGATACGATGTTGTCGCCGTCAACTACCAGGAGACCCATAGTGCTCTTGAGGACAAGCACCCACCTCTAGCACCAACTCTTTTTCTACCTTCGTCACCTGACAATAATTAAAAGACCTCCTTTCCGTCTCAGTCGGTGACGCTAGCAGAGTCTTATTACACAATATCACTCTTTTGGTAAACTTAGTGCTATCCGACGAAGTCCCTAAAGACATTGTAGAGATCCTTTAAGGGGCCAACTTAATTGCTCTAAATAAAAAAGACGGCGGTATTCGCGCTATAGCTTTTGGCTTCACCTTTCGCTGTATCCAAAATTTGCTATCACCATATTTTACCGTCAGTTTCAGCTGATTTTCAACCGGTTCAGCTTGGCTTTGGCGTCCAGGGTGGCTGTGAAACAGCTGTTCATCACGCTCTTCGCACCTTTCTGTCGCTTGACGCTGCTGAGGTGGTACTCAGGAAAACACAGAAACACACATATGATTGAACTTGACTTACCTAGGAGTCTTATTATTTAAACACTCGTTTGAAGTTACGATGTCGCATATAAAATTTCTTCAGAAGCGAATCCGTAGACCAATTTTGTAAATTTAACGTATTGCTAAAACATTATCGAGAATAAACCTCGTCCTAATTTTATGTACTATAGCCTGTTTCAAATGAATTTAGACCAAAGTAAACAAACAGGTAGGTAAGTCTGCATTTAAATGATCATATTCTTATTTGATCGACAATATCAATAATGGGTTGTATTGCCAAACTAAAGATAGCGGGCCAGAGAGGATTGCCTTGTTGACATCCAACAGATAAATGCAACAGGTTTTTTTTTTAAATAAGTTTAACATTTCCAAAGGTTTTCCAATTACTTATAAATAGGAGTTTTTTCTTTACTGAAAACAAGGCACCGCTATCTACAGAGTTGAAGTCGTTCGTGACATCAGTACCACCTCAGCAGCGTCAAGCGACAGAAAGGTGCGAAGAGCGTGATGAACAGCTGTTTCACAGCCACCCTGGACGCCAAAGCCAAGCTGAACCGGTTGAAAATCAGCTGAAACTGACGGTAAAATATGGTGATAGCAAATTTTGGATACAGCGAAAGGTGAAGCCAAAAGCTATAGCGCGAATACCGCCGTCTTTTTTATTTAGAGCAATTAAGTTGGCCCCTTAAAGGATCTCTACAATGAAGAAATTGTTTTTGTCAAGAATGACAGAAATTGTTTTAAATTATAATAATGTTAAATATATTTTATAGCAATATCATAGTTAGAAGATAAATATATAACTATGATATTGCTATAAAATATATTTCCAACATTATCTTCAGATACGATGTTGTCGCCGTCAACTACCAGGAGACCCATAGTGCTCTTGAGGACAAGCACCCACCTCTAGCACCAACTCTTTTTCTACCTTCGTCACCTGACAATAATTAAAAGACCTCCTTTCCGTCTCAGTCGGTGACGCTAGCAGAGTCTTATTACACAATATCACTCTTTTGGTAAACTTAGTGCTATCCGACGAAGTCCCTAAAGACATTGTAGAGATCCTTTAAGGGGCCAACTTAATTGCTCTAAATAAAAAAGACGGCGGTATTCGCGCTATAGCTTTTGGCTTCACCTTTCGCTGTATCCAAAATTTGCTATCACCATATTTTACCGTCAGTTTCAGCTGATTTTCAACCGGTTCAGCTTGGCTTTGGCGTCCAGGGTGGCTGTGAAACAGCTGTTCATCACGCTCTTCGCACCTTTCTGTCGCTTGACGCTGCTGAGGTGGTACTGATGTCACGAACGACTTCAACTCTGTAGATAGCGGTGCCTTGTTTTCAGTAAAGAAAAAACTCCTATTTATAAGTAATTGGAAAACCTTTGGAAATGTTAAACTTATTTAAAAAAAAAACCTGTTGCATTTATCTGTTGGATGTCAACAAGGCAATCCTCTCTGGCCCGCTATCTTTAGTTTGGCAATACAACCCATTATTGATATTGTCGATCAAATAAGAATATGATCATTTAAATGCAGACTTACCTACCTGTTTGTTTACTTTGGTCTAAATTCATTTGAAACAGGCTATAGTACATAAAATTAGGACGAGGTTTATTCTCGATAATGTTTTAGCAATACGTTAAATTTACAAAATTGGTCTACGGATTCGCTTCTGAAGAAATTTTATATGCGACATCGTAACTTCAAACGAGTGTTTAAATAATAAGACTCCTAGGTAAGTCAAGTTCAATCATATGTGTGTTTCTGTGTTTTCCTGAGTACCTACCCAATTTGAAAAAAAAACAGACAATAAATTAAACTACAGGTATGTTTTCTAATGATTAGTGTTTATATAAATTAAAATTCAAGATTTTCTAAAATGCAACATCGAGAGCCTGTTTTATGTCTTCAAGAAGATCTTCAGGGTCCTCCAGCCCTATCGAGAGTCTTACTACAGAATCGGTGATGCCCAACTCTACTCTCTGCTCTCGTGATATATCCTTATGAGAAGTTACGCATCTGAAATAAAATCAATTAAAATTATTAAATGGTTTAAAAAATATCTACAGTGACTCTGAATTATTTAACGCATACCGGATATGCGCAAGTAGATAATATTTTATGTGGGTAATAAAATCTACCTTTTATATATGTAGATAAAAAAATCATCGCTTTTAATACCGCATTGGGGGATGGAATTTATAAACGCTCCTTATTTCTTACATTATAAAATACGCCCGCGACTTCGTCTGCGTTATAGTTACTTTTTTTAAATCCCTCAGAAAAGGCTCTTTTGAATAATAAAAATGATCAGCGCTTCCGTCCGGATAGCGGAGGATGTGGGTTCGAGTCCCGTCTGCTGCCTGGACCGCGTGGATTTTTTTCTAGTAAAATTATCTTTAGATTTAAAAATGTAGCAGTTAAATGCTTCAAAAAAAATCCGGGAGTGCCGGCAGAAGTGAAAACTTGAATATTAACGTTGTGCATTTATGATATTTTGGAATGGTTAGGGAATTATTTTGCACGAATTGCTTTAATTATCAGTATAAAAGTACTATCATTTATGTAGTAGAATACAATATTTATTTATTGCGCTATCGTACACAAACATGATAATTTATATTACATTAAAAAGTTTATCTCTCGGAAATATCAAGTTACATGAATCACATTTAAGCGCACCTATACTATGATCAAATAATATATTACTATGCTTCGTCCAATATATTAAAAATCAACAACCTTTCTAATTTTATTGTTTTCGTCTTACGAATTTTCGATTAGGCCACGTGTCCTGACGCGAGTTTAACATTTTTTACCCAGTACAAAAAAAGTGTACAACGCCGCTAAAGAAGTTTTCACTTCAAAAATAAAAATATAAATAATTTGCCTTGCCATTCAACGTGGCAATGCTGCCAGCCTATTGGGCACCATCCCTGACGGCGGCGCTGGTGGTGACTTATTTTTTATTTTGTAAATAAGATGTTATTTATAAGTAGGTTAAGGAAATTTGTATTTAAATATTATTGATTTTCTGTACATATATAATTAAACTTAATAATAAAATAGTTATAATAAATATTAAGATATTTTCTAGTTATAAACGTAACACAGTATTTGATAACAAAAACCTATAGGTGTTTTTTTTTTTTTTATATGATTAGGTAGGCAAATGACTCTACCCCACCTGATGTTAAGTGGTGATAAAGTCCAAACGCGAAGATAGCTGGTACAGCAGTTATAAACTGTTACACCAACCATCCTCACCTTGCCGGCCCGCAAAAATGCTTCTTCACGCCTCTCTTAAAGGACCCCAGATTATAGGAAGGAGGGAACACGTGCGCGGGCATAGAATTCCACTTACGAATAGTACGACAAAGAAATGAGTCGCCAAATTTCTTTGTTCGTGTAGGAATAGTGGCCACAGTAAGTCGGTGGCAACGTAGGCCAGCGCGCGTGGTCTTCTGAAGAAAAGGTGATGGAGAGATAAGCGAGAATAGCTCCTCAGAATACTCGCCGTGGTATAGTCGGTAGAATGCGCTTAATGATGCCACATCACGGCGTAATTGTAGAGACTCGAGTTTCTTAGTTACCTCTTCATCGCCAATGATGCGGGCAGCGCGCCGCTGCAACCTATCCAAGGCATTGAGTAAGTACTTAGCGGAGCCATCCCAGAGTTGCGAGCAATATTCCACGCAGGACCGCACTTGCGTTTTGTACAACAAGCACAGTTGATCGGGCGTGAAAAAACGCCGCACCTTGTTCAGGACTCCGAGTTTGCGTGAAGCTGCTTTGATCAAGGTCTCGATGTAGTCCTTTGGATTCAGGTCTGAGCGAACCTCCATACCGAGAATGGTAATATAGCTCTGTAGCGCCAGTGTTGTGCCCTGAAGAGAGGGAAGGGGAAGGAATGGCGATGTTTTTGCCGTGAAAGCGCAAGCCTGAGTTTTCTTGGCATTGAACTCAACCAAGTTCCTGGTACCCCATTCGGAAATGTGGTCCACAGTCCGATTGAGCTCAACGACAAGATTCTCCCGTTTCTCCATGGTTTCTACCTTTCCAGCCGCCGCATGTCCAAAGTATCTCGCATGCACTGTGGTATCGTCTGCATAGCAATGAATATTCGCAAGTGGAATCAAATCATTGATATGCAGCAGAAAGAGTGTGGGGGATAGAACGGAGCCATGAGGAACACCGGCATTCACTGACATGAACTGTGAACTACATCCGTCCGTAAGGACGCGAATTCTACGCTCATGCAGGAAGTCAGCTACCCAGGCGCAGAGCTGAGCAGGCAGACCGTATGCGGGCAGCTTGGAGAGAAGGCTTTTGTGCCAGACCCTGTCAAAAGCCTTGGCGATGTCAAGGCTAATAGCCAGAGACTCTCCCCGCTTGTCTATAGCTTCACCCCATATGTGTGTCACGTACGCTAGAAGGTCACCCGTCGATCGATTCGGTCTAAATCCGTATTGACGATCGTGAATCAGAGAGTAATCTTCTAGGTAGCGGGTCAGATGGTTGTTAAGGACCCTTTCTAAGACTTTACACAACACTGAGGTGACAGCTATCGGCCGATAGTTGGCCGGGTCTGAGCGGTCCCCTTTTATGGGCACCGGCTGCACATTGGCGTCTCTCCAAGCTTCCGGCACACGTCCCAAAGAGTAAGAGAGTTGGTACAGGCGCGTAAGCACGGGAGACAACTACGCTGCACAATGTTTAATAACAACTGCTGGGATGCCATCAGGTCCACTAGCTTTCCGGACGTCGAGTGATTGCAACTCCGGACGAACATCACGCTGCCTGATTTTAATGTCAGGCATCGTAGTGCCACAATGAGGTAGTGTAGGTGGCAGTGCATTGCAATCACTGATTCGGGAGTTAGCCGCAAAGAGCTTTGCCAACAAATCGGCTTTCTCTTGCGGCTCATGAGCTAGTGACCCATCCGGACATCGCAGAGGTGGCAGCGAGGGCTGGCAAAAGTTGTGTTGCACGGCCTTAGCCAAACGCCAAAAACTACGGGAGCCCGTAGGGTGCGTTAACAATTCGTGGCCAGTACGTGCTACACGTTGGGCATCCGCTCTGATGTAAGCCTTCTTACAAGACTTGGAAGCACTATTATAGGCAGCTTTCAGTGAGCTAACGCCGGGATCCTTAAGAGCGCGGCCTCTGATCCAAGCGCGATATGCCGCCTGCTTACGAGAAACAGCATCGGCACAATCGCGACTGAACCAGCGGTTACGTGTGCCCTTACTGATGAGATCAGAATGTGGAATGTAATACTCCATTCCCATTACGATCTCCTCAGTAATGGCAACGGCGCTGGATGATAGGTCCTTTTCATTGAAGCAGCGCTGCTTCCAAGGGACGGACGCAAAGTAATCGCGCATACCATCCCAATCTGCTGACCCATAGTGCCAGACCCTGCCTTTGACTACTAATGGTCGAGGGGTTTTGGCCTGTGGCACCTTGACAGATATCAGGCTATGGTCTGATGAACCCAGCGGGGCTCGAACCACGACCTGATACTCCTGCGGATGGGTCGTAAGCAGAAGGTCTAGTAAAGAAGGCGCTTGACTTGCTATATCTGGGATCCTGGTGGGCTGATCAACCAGTTGGGTCAAGTCATGCGTGAGAGCGAAAGCATGGGCAGAGATCCCTGCATGGTCAGTTTTGGAAGAGCCAAGTCACAAACCGTGGTGGGCGTTAAAGTCTCCCAAAAACACCAGTTCTGCGTTGGGAAATTGCGCCTGGGCATCATCTGCTACCCTACTGAGGTGGTCAAACAGTCGAGTTGTCTCAGCGTCGCCGGTGTGAGATCTGTAGAGGCACACGTAGACTCTGGCCTGAAGACCAGAGTCTACATGTACCGCCAACATGGAAAAGGAGGCGTCTTCCAGGCAGCTCAAACGGCGACAACAAACATCCGCCCGAACATACAGGCATACGCCGGCTTTTGCTTTGAAGGATTCTTCAAGCGCGTAGCCGGGATATTTAAGGTAGCCTGTGTCAGCGGGCGGAAGTATTTGTGTCTCCGTGAGAAACAATAGTGCTGACCGTGCTGTCTCAAGATGGTGGTGGACAGCATTGAGGTTAGAGTGGAGTCCGCGTATATTACAGAACTCAACCTCAAACAGCGCGGAAGGCGTGGGGGTGTGCACCGCTGTACAACCAAACTTTTTTTTACGGGCTGCCATCATGAGAAAAAAGTTGAGAGACGTGAATCGAGTGGAGTTAGTCGCGACAAAGACAGGCAAATATATGGAGGCACGTTTTCCCGAGTAACTGCCTGCAAAAGAGATACGCCGACCCAACGGACGGAAGGGCCCCCGCACCCTCCCGGGAGTGGCCGCCGGGACCCCACGCCCCGGTCACCAACCGGCACGACGGTCCACCCCGAGATTATGCGTGACATGATAGGGCAGCCTCACGAACTGGTTAGGAACGCTCGGGCCCCTGTACTGTGCCACGGGCGGCCAGCGGGACAACCGTTTCTACGGGTCTCCCTGGCCGGTGGGTCGATGCAGTCCTCCCGGCATCGGTTCGACGGATGCCTCCACTGGACCGAATCTGTCGCAGCAATCTCCACTCGAGCTCTGGTTGTACGCTGGCTGATCTTCACGGGTTTTTCACTATGCGTACGGTGGTAACAAACCAGGCGGGTGTTAGGCACCCTTCCACCAGAAGAGCAGATGGAAGCTCTGATATCCCTCAGTCGCACACCCGCGGGAAGTGAAGGGACGGTGAGTGGTATTCTTTCTCCGTCACCGCACGGATAAGTGTGTTTCATATACTCACGGTGCACCGGCTAAACTTTCAACGCCTCCCAAGCTGTTGGCTAGGTGGATTACTCTCAGCGCATGCAGGAATTTAGTGGAATTCTCCAAATTGCCGCAATGATCGAAACTGAACACACCGGAATGACCACATGACTGCTTCTTCGCTATCTCATGTTGAGGATGAGATGGCAAACCTGAGAGAGAAAGAGAGAAAGGAAATCAATGCCTCGCATCAAAGAGCTGTAAGGTGCATTTTTCCACGCGCTTTTGTTGTGTGTATCCCCGTCCCGAGGTTCGAACAATGAACCGGTTCTAAAATAAAAAAGCCGATTTTTACAATTTCACTCTTAAAATCTATCCGAAAGCTTGAAAATTGCCGTTAAGACCAGGTGTTCGGTATTCTTGTATCTGTTTGTACGTTAAAGACAGTAACGCGTCCTAGTTTTACTCAAAAACAGTGCCGCGGAGTTGTCCTAGCAAGGGTAATTAAAAACCACCTAAACCCCTCCCTAGTCAATACGGCTTTAGGTTGAAGTCTAGCGTACGAACACTCACTTAAGCGATGAAGGTATCGTCAAGCGGGGCGAGTTATTGAACATCAGTCTTGACACCGCCAAGGCTTCCGACATGGTCTGATACAAAAGCCTTCTCTCCAAGCTTCCGGCATAATGTCTGACTACTCAATTCAGTTGCTGGGTGGCTAACTTCCTACATGAACAAAGAATTCTTGTCCTTACGGATTGACGTCCAGTCGGACAGTACGTCGCGGTTCATATCAGTGAATTCCGCTAAGCCTCAGGGTTTCGTTTTATCTCGTACATTTTTTTCTGCTATCAATATTTTAATAAAGGATTTTCGTAATAGAAAATATAAATTTGGTGGCGTATTATTTGTTGCTTAGAAGATTATAATAATATGTACATACCTGGATGCATGACTTTAACAACTTTAGGATGGTTCTCCAACCATCGCGCTAAAAACAAGGACGTTGACTTATGCCGTTCCATTCGTAACGACAGTGTCTTCAAGCTTCGGTTCACTAAATAGCAGTCAAAGGGAGAAGGAACTGCTCCCAAAGCTGCAACAAATGTAAACAATGTCTTGACAAAAGAACTTATTAGGTAGATACAGTTCGGCTGACATAATAATATGTAATTTAAACTGACTTATCAGAAGTTGTGTCGATTGGCTACGCATAATGTTAAAAGTTACATATCATTTAATTTAAGTTGTTTTACTCACACTCTTGAAAGTATCTCAGTCTTTTGCCCAACTTTTCGTCTTTAACGATCGTTGCGCCCATTATTATATCAGTATGGCCGTTCATGTACTTCGACATAGAGTATACTACTATGTCGGCACCGAAGTCTAGCGGTCTCTGCAGGTATGGCGTAAGGAAGGTGTTGTCGACCGCAACCAGGATGTTGCCACGATCCCTTGCTACCTCAATGATAGCAGCAAGATTGACCACTTTAAGCAAAGGGTTAGTTGGAGTTTCCAGCCAGAACATCTTAAATTTTAGAATTATTAATAATTATTTAGTACTTTCAAACATTAACACTCTCTAAAATCACAGATACAGCATATTCAAAGTCTAAAAAGTAAGCATTAAATATAGGGTAATCAAAGCCATGGACTTTTCATTCGTCATTCCCTTTTTGGAGTTGGTCCATCTATACCTAGTATTCTAATTAGGATTTGAAATATGTTTGTCCAAAATATCAGGGATTTTTCTGCAGTCAGCTAGGTACAGCTCAAGACTTTTCTTGCTCTCGATCATGAGTCTGACGACTTCGGGTATATTTTTTATTTATTTTTTTATGTAAAAAAGGTGGCAAACAGGCGTATGGCCCACATGATAGTAAACGGCTACCATAGTGTATAGAAGCTTGCGATAACAAATACAGTAGAACCCGTTTAATACGATTTCACGTATAATACGCCATTTTGCGTCAGTCCCTGCAACTTGAGACATGTTTTCATACATTTCTTAACGCTTAATACGATTCGTCATCCCGTTGAATATGCCTAAATAGCCAACACGTACCACACATATTTCCTCTTGCAGCAGCATAAAATTCAATGAGAATGTGAATAACACAGAAGAAGCGGCCCTAAGTGATAATGATCACGTAGAAGATAAGTCAACTCTGATTTTGTCTTCTTTGAATTAAAACGAAGACGCACTTCAAAAGTTATATTATATTGAAAATTTTGTAATTGCTAATGCCTCAAAATCTTTTTGACAAACTATAATAAGTGATTAATTGAAATAAGTAATCATCATCAGCCTATTAATGTCCCCACTGCTGGGGCACAGGCATTCCCTATAGATGGAATAGAGAGATAGGGCCATGACCCACCACGCGGGCCCAGTGCGGATTGGTGGGTGCTAACGACTGCAGATGCAGCCGGGACCAACGGCTTAACGTGCCTCCCGAAGCATGGAGGAGCTCGAGACAGTAAATTTTTGGTCACCCATCCAATGATCACTGCGAAAGTTCCTTTACTTCAACGATCGCAGCCGAACGCGCTAACCACTTGCTTCATCTAGAATAAAGTAATAGTTAATAACAATACAGTATTTTTTCTATAACATACATAATTCTTAAATATTGTGCATACAAATTTGAAGTTTCCCTATCCCGCTTAATACGCTTTCCCGCTTATGGGTGCGGCCAGAGTGCACTCAGATTCAGATTCAGATTTCGAAAACAAGCGCGAGAAATAAACAGTGTAGTCGAAGGGTACGGCCAGATTGCACTCCTGATTCAGATTCAGACTCAGAAAACAAAGCGCGAGAAAAAGCAGGCAACCTGCTTAGACTACACTGTTTATTTCTCGCGCTTGTTTTCAGAATCTGAATCTGAGTGCACTCTGGCCGCACCCTAAGACGCGTTTTTGGTTGAGTCCCTGTGAAATCGTCTTAAACGGGTTTTACTGTATATCACCTGCACCGTTGCCTACTCTTACCCAATCCCTCACTCACCGACAGAAATACAACACCACCAAAAGGTAGTGTTATTTTCTTCTTAGGTTAGGTTTCCGAAAGGTGGAGGTAACTTCCCCCGGCGGGTGCTCCAATTCGGGCGGAAAATCCGCTGTCTTACCTCTCCTATATTTAAACATATAATAAAATGGTAGGAAAGTCAAAACTGTACATTGAATATATTTTTAAAAGAATACTTGGGGTGTGATCTACAATCGATACCGAAGCCAAAAATATAGTTCTTAGATTTATTTTCTGTTTGTCTGTATGTATGTCCGGCATAAACTTAAAAAGTACTCCATGGATTTACTTCAAATTTGGCACGAATATTATTAAGAAGCCGGGTCAACATATAGGCAACATATTATCACTCTGTCACCTACGGGGAACGAGCGGTGAACCTTTATTTCTAACGTACGAAGTCGCGGAAGGCCGCTAGTAATTCATATATTTTATTAATTACTAGCGGCGGCCCGCCCTCGCTTCGCTTCGGTGTAGAGCTGAAGTGTAGACTATAGTTTTTGTTCTTAGGTTCTCTTCTTGTATTATACACAATGACATTCATCTATGATTCTTCTTATACCTGCATGCAAAGTCTCAGCCCGACCGGTTTAAAATTGACAGTTTTATACAAACTCTCATTCCTTATTTTATCCCCTTGGGGAAAGAATTGATCAAAATCCTTTCTTAGCGGATGCTACGTCACAACATCTAACTGCATGCCAAATTTCAGACCGATGCGTCCAGTGGTTTGGGCTGTGCGTTGACAGATCACTATGTCAGTCAGTCACCTTTGAGTTTTATATATATACTAGCTGACCCAGCGAACTTCGTACCGCCCTAAAAAAATAGGGGTTGTCCAGCGGACAAAATTGTGAATCTAAACCATTCTCAGATCCCCTTGAACACACACAAAAAATTTCATCAAAATCGGTCCAGTCGTTTAAGAGAAGTTCAGTGACATACACACTCACAGAAGAATTATATATATAAAGATATAGATAGATAGATAGATATACATACACACATTTACATAAATAACAAAAGCTTAAAACTAAGATCAGTATTATCTTTATACTTACCTATATTATTAATAGGTATATGACTTTCCTACCATTTTATTATATGTAAACATACTATTTCCTACAAACCTTAGTATTTTCACGCACAGATGCTTTCACTAAATCTGTATCTGAGAAGTCCGTAAAAGTGACCTCAATGCCAGTCCTCCAAGAAGTATCTCTGTAATGCGATCTTCATATCAAATTCATTTTCTTGCTAGAGGTAACATAAAAAAATACAGCAAACATCAGTATCAGTTTAACGTCGTGTCATGACATATCTACTTGATGCTACAATAGAAGGGAGTTCATAATACCACCTCCCATATATCTTTCGACTTAGCTATACCTGAATTGCGTAACAACGCCTCCAAATATGTCGCTGCTGGATAGAAGATGATCTCCGTAGCGGAGTAGGCTAGTTGTAGCTGACACGGCGGCCATGCCAGACCCAAATGTGATAGCGTGATTACCGCAATCTAAAGCCACTAGGCATTCTTCCAAAGCCTCCCTGGATGGGTTGCCTATTCTCGAGTAGTAATAACCCTGTGATTGTTATGAAATCAAATAATTTATTATCCAAGTATTAAGGTTGATATTTTAAACGCTAAAGTATGCAAGGGCGGATCCAGCTTTGACGCCAGAGGGGTGTCATATAGCCAGCTTTGGCGCCAGGGGGGGGGGGGGGGTCATATAGCCAGCTTTGGCGCCAGGGGGGGGGGTCATATAGTCGTGGTATATTAAATATTGAAAGTACTTAAATAAAATCCCCCTGGGTTTGGTCCATCTGTACCCAGCCCACCCCTGGATCCGCCCTTGAAAGTATGATAAGTAACTTCTGCTAAACATTCATCGCACTACAGTGTTGACAGTGTGGACTTGTTGACAGAGCGTATGGTAGCTAACTTCACACTAAGTAGGCAGACTGGACTTGTTGGATGGAGGTTACCAGTGTTAAATATATTTTCAATATACACACATATAAAAAAAAGTCTAAGCAACACGCATCATTTACATAAACTGTATGTTTTATTAATTGATGTTTAATATTTTTCTTAGCAAAGTAGATCGGTATATGTACTTACAATTTTTTTTGTTCTCGAAAATATAAGAGGTTAATTTTAAAAATTGAAACTTTTTAATTGTGTTTATATTAATATAGTATAAAAAGCGCCATTTACACGATGCAAGTTTCTTGCCTGTTACATACAATTAAATTGAATCAATAAATGACTTGCATGGTCTAAACAGCACAAAACGTTGTAAAAAATAATCCATTAAATTATACCAATAAGATTTGGACTTGTAAACATTATCAGGACGGTGCCCATGTTATCTTTTTCCTATCCCCATGATCTGCGTACTTAAATTTTTTATAAGTACAAAGTTCCTTTTGGGTCCGCACTGTACCCAGTGCGGATTGGTGAGTAGGATACCTTTTTTGTGGAATAGGGAGATTGAGCCAAGAATCGCCATGCGGGCCCGGTGCGGATTGGGTTACATATATATTTTTTATCATCTCTATTCGAAGAGCTAGTTTGTTCTCTATTTACAGATATCAACAAAGCGTTTTACTCCCTAGGAACCAAAAAAAGCTTTTGAATTTCTAGAGACCAAAATAGCGTTTAAATCCCAAAGAAGTAAAAAAAAATACAAACGTGCGAAATATATTTCGCTTTCGTGCATCTGTGTATTAAGTACTCAAATTCGGAATTATAAAAATATGTCTTCTTCGTTTAGTGAGAATGAAAATGTGATACAGTCTTTTATCTACAAAATCCTACACTAGATTCAAAAAACACTCTCAGCATTTTAATTATTATTTTCTCATCTAATCCCCTACCCGGCGCCGTTGGCTACTCAAATATCAAAATACTTTTATTCAAATACAAACGCTGTGTGCCGACTGCCGCGCCACCTATCAAGAAGAGAGTGGAGCTGTAAGTTGTTTTTTTTTTCTAATTTTCCACGCAATCTTTTTCTGTACGTGCTTCTACAGTTCTATTATATTTCAGTATAATTAATATAAACACTTTTTGAAGTGAAAACTTCTTTAGCGGCGTTGTGCACTTTTTTTTGTATGGGTAAAAAATGTTAAACTCGCGTCAGGTTAAATACGTGGGCTAATCGCATCATGACACACAATAAAATTGGAAAGGTTGTTGACTTTCAGTATATTGGACGAAACATAGTAATATTTTATTTTACCGTATTATAATAATAAGTCTCTATCTAGGACGTCCACGTGGCAGCTTTATTGCGAAGAAAATACATTTTTTTACAATAGACGTTGCTAGGTGCGCTTAAATGTAATTCATGTAAGTTGATTTTTTTACAATAGATGTCGCTAAGTGCGCTTAAACGTGATTCATGTAAGTTGATTTTTCTGAGAGATAAACTTTTTAATGTAATATAAATTGTCATGTTTGTGTACGATAACGCAATAAATAAATATTGTATTGTACCACATACATGATAGTACTTTTATACTGATAATTAAAGCAATTCGTGCAAAATTATTCCCTAACCATTCCATAATATCAAAAATGCACAACGTTAATTTTCAAGTTTTCGCTTCTGCCGGCACTCCCGGAGTGCAAACCGTTGTTTTTTTGTATTTATAAGTACTATATGATAAAATCAAAATGTGAGTGAACGTTCTTGTACTGGTAGCGACATGCTTTTATGTAAATGTTGCTATTTCTGTTAAATGATGATAAGTTTCATGCACCCATTCCTCTCATTAACTAAAATATGTCCTGTATGGCGATAGGAAAAATATTGGACTATTCAAAAGAGCTTTTAATAAGGCAATTTGAATAAAGAATCATTTCATTTCATCATTTCACAAAGTACGAGAAAACTTAAAAAAAGATGGACGAAATCGGCGAAGTCGTTTTTAATTCCTGCCTGCATATAATCAAAAAATATCACTCGCGACGTTACCTTCCCCGGCCCAATCCCCTACTCCGTGGAGCCCTGTAACCTTCCTCACCGACACAAACACTAAACCACCGAAGGACGTGTTATATTACTGCGGTCTGTTGTAAGGTGGAGTTTACTTCCCCAAACCAGCGCTAAAATCCGTCGGAGAATCCGCTCTTATACATATATACCTAGTCAGGTCATAAATTCTGTCACATTTTAAATATAAAATAATTGAAACAAGTTTATTTATTATGTAACCATTTATATACCAAAATGAACTTAAAAAATCATAGATTATTATGACAGTAAAGTTTATTCAAAATGACCTCCGTGATTTTGAATACAGGCCTTCAATCTTCGCGGCCAGTCGTCTATCGCAGCACGAACGAGGTCCATGTCGATATCGGCGGCTGCCTTAATCAAGGATGTCTTGAGTGACTCCAAATTGGGATGAGGCTTTGAACACGCCTTTTTCTCCAAGTGTTGCCATATCTTGTAATCTAACGGACTCAAATCTGGACTGGAGGAGGGCCAGTCTTCGTGCCGGATGAAGTCGATTTCACGATTTCACAGTCAGTCTTGTGTGCTCTTCGCTCTATGAGCTGGCGCCGAATCTTGTTGGAATACCCAGTGCCTATTATTGAACATGGTATGAGAAACAGGTTCCACAAGGTTCGTCAGGACTGTATTTTGATACACAACTGCATTCGTTTTTACACCTTTCTCACAAAAATGTACCTCTGTTAAGCCCTAATAAGAAACTCTCAACCATACCATGAGCTTCGATTTAAACAAAAAGGGTAGATACGGCACTAGCCTCACGAAAGTGATCCGCATGAATTGTGGTCAACGACCCTAATCGCTTTAGTCACAACTTGACATACAAACGACATACATGTGAACGCCAAAAAGAAATATTGCTAATATTTTGTGTTTATATGATAAATGTTTTTAATAAGTGCTCAAATTGCTCAAGAACTAAAAATAAAACCCACGGCATCACTTTTCGTTCGTAAGTACCTACTATAAAATATATTTTTTCATAAAAATTGCTGTTTGTTTTGAATCTTATTTGGTAGTGACGTCGAGTACTGGTCGCGTGATTGGTCGGTAGTGCAGTGACGCGGAGCTCGCCGTCTCGTTCGCGCTGCCGTTGAAACTTAACGTGCAGTTTCGTTCGGGTCGGTAATGCAGTGACGCGGATCTCGTCGTCCCGTTCGCGCTGCCGTGGGATCAGTTTTTGTTGATGCAAGTATGAGCGTACCGTATCTACCCTTTTTGTTTTAATCTAAGACCATGAGCGACGATGTAAAATAACCTCGCTGGACACGCGGAATACGGTTGCTCGCTTCTTCACTACTGTGTGCGTACATCTTATCATTTTGTTTATTGTAGCTCTCTTCTACGATAAAAATTTTTTCATCCGAAAAAAAGGATTTCCCGATTTTTTTCCCCGCGTACCGCTTCAACAAAGCGCGGCATCACTTCAGTCTTAGTCCATTAGACGAGCATTCAAACGATTTCCTGTTTTTCTTCGATATGCCCGAAGCCCTAAATCTTCATTTAACACCCTTTTCACCGTGGTTCTGCTTAAGCTTAAGCCCCATCTGAAGGGCCAACAGTTTCTGTTTACGTTTGAGATTTCTTTGAATTCGCGCCTTCACAGCTTTTGTCACTGCTGGAGTCCTAACAATAAATAAATAAATAAATATTTCCAACACACACACCAATTAGCCTAGCCCCAAAGTAAGCACTATAAGGCTTGTGTTATGGGATACTAGGGTAACGGATAGAATACATATATTGTACATATATAAGTATATTTATATAGAAATACATATTAAACATCCATGACTGGAGTACAAATGCACGTATTCATCACACAAACATCTGCCCCCACCGGGATTCGAACCCGGGACCTCTCGAGTCGGCGACACCATTAAACCCGGCGTACAAACCACTCGGCCACGGAGGTCGTCAACAGACCGAGGGCGACCACTTCTTGACCTGTCATCTACACTAGAGTCTTCATTGTATCGTTTGATGGTACGATAAACGAATCTTTTGGTTATATCCTAATTTTTCAGTATGTCAAAAATTTTAATTGGCGCGTAACCGCAACGATGCAACGCAATAACTGCAACACGGTCTTCTTTAAGCGTCCACTCCATACTTCAAAATTAGTAAAATTCTAAAAAGTATACATTTTTATTTTCATGAACAATTCGAAATTCGAATTCAATAAACTTTTTGTGGCCAGCATTCCAAAAGAAAAGTTATTACTGTGTGACAATACTTATGACCTGACTGTATATATATATATATCTCTTTGAAGGTACTGACATTATCCTCGGATGGACTGGGCTTCTCATAAGTAGTGGATGTAAAAATCGGCGGAGTCACAGCTGCTGATTTCCATTTTTCAGGCTCTTGTCCAGCTCGAATGGCGAGCGTCGCAAAACCGGGCCTCCGACTTAAAAACCCTTGATTTGAAGCTGCCATCTAGAAATCGAAGAATCGGCAATATATTAAATCAATATGGACAACTGTTTTTTGCTGTCATAACATAACAACAACATTCTGGACTCCAAACTTAAAACTAAATTTAACATCAGTCTCTACTTTTCATTTTGTTCGTGCCCGCATAAG
The DNA here is from genome assembly GCA_902850365.2 of Chilo suppressalis. Lineage (NCBI taxonomy): Eukaryota > Metazoa > Arthropoda > Insecta > Lepidoptera > Crambidae > Chilo > Chilo suppressalis. Next base: position 10,435,661 of record OU963897.1, on the reverse strand, counting down.
CCACATTTATTTAATACAAAAGAACGTACTAAATTGTGTCAAAAGGTTTGCACTTATTCACCGAGTGGCGCTATCTATTGGATTGAATAAATAGTGCGCTTCGTACTAAACGTCAATAGCGGTCTATTCCAAACCTACCACGTGCTTCGAGGATTCGCCATAGATGTCGCCTGTGTACCTATTCATTCAACTGTTTTACCCGCAATACCGTAACGACTAGTAAAAATATATCTTGCACTATAAAACTCACTTCATCAATTACATAAAGGGAAATACAAAAAATCACCGAGTTTTATTGAAGAAGAGTCCACTTCTATGCCCAAACACATTTTGTTTAGAGAATCATGCCAGAATCGACACACTGTAAAATATTATAACACTATATTATAGTAGATACTTACTGTCTCAGTCCGTTGTGCAAGCAATACCAAAAAGGTCGTTGATTAAAATACTTATAATTTTAGTCAAGATTTTTGTTTTAACATTTAGTTGTTATTTTTGCAATTAATAAATTTTACTACACGAAACTAAAATATTAGCAAAAGAAATGAACTATAGACTATTTATGAAAGAGTCTTATTTTAAACTGATGTGTACTATTAAAAAATTTAAACTTATAATCAAACTACGAAACCCACTATTCACACCTGAATGTCACTTTATAACTGAATACAAACGTGTTTAATATTTTTTATCACACATTCATTTTGTATATTATGTTGTTAGAGATATCTGACGATCCCGGTCAGAGGGGCTATCAATTTTAACTTAATGTATTACTCAATTGTAATATTTGTTGCTAACGGTGTTTTGTTAATGATAACCAATAAAAATAGGTACCTCTACTTCAAATAAATATTTGATTATTTTAGGGGGTTTCCTTATGCAAAATAATAAATCGAAAATGCGAATATATCAAAAATATTTATTTACTTACTATATATATAAATATATATATTACACAACACAATCGAATAGTAAAATAAAAAAATGTACAAGTATCACAAAAAATAAGTATTCATTAATCGTGAAACTTATGACTGATAAAAAAGCAAATAGGTAAAACTTAACAATCTGTTAAGAACATTCCTGACAAAAAACATCAACAAAACATTATACTTACTAACACACGTGGTAAAAAATCATTTACAAAAGAATGACGGTGTGCTGTATTTGCATGAAACATAGTGGCATTACCCCGATTACTACTGTTAAAGACATTTAACATGTCATTAATATTGTATAAAGGATATTGAAAAGAAATTCGAACCCAATAGCTCTATTTGATCTATGCTAAATATATTCGTTTGTACGGACCCTCTTCATTTGAATTGTAAATGCCTACCACACACGACACCTTAAGCAGACTGAATGATTTCATTTCTTTAGTGATATAGCAATGAAGGTACTGTTAAATATTATAATTGATCACTATTATATTGAGATCCAGTTTCAAAACAGGGAGACTGAATTTTATTTTCTTTCTCTATCAGGTAGATTTCGAAAAAGTATTGGACACGCATTTTTTCTTTTTTCACATATTACAGAGATATATTGATTTGCAATGTCGTATGACGTCACATCGCGGTACAATTTTTGCTTAGAAGTGACGTCACGAGCTCCCACTCGCAAACTTTGACGTCTTTTACTTTGTGATTTTTTGGTTGATGAACAAAAGAAAAAATAAGTTTCTTTTATTTTTTTAATAATCTAACTGACACACTTAATAGAATTTCGTTTAGTTCACCTCGTCATTATCCCTATTGACAGAAAGCGACCAGTGTCCGTGATAAGGAAAAAAGATTCTGTTAGTATAATTTTTTCTTCTTCCTTAGAACAGGGTGTAAAATTGTCCGATTGATTAGAATCGTTGCGTCCCGGCATTTACGAAAGGTAAGGGTGTCGTCAACCAATCACTAACTATTTATTGCTTGATTTGTATCATAAAAAATATATTCATAGGTCCTTGCTTGTATCATATTTTTGTATTTTCGGTACAATTTCATTCGGGTAGGTAGCGTATTATGCTAGGGTCACGCTAACTATAGGCACTCGTTTTCAGTGATTTCTTGACAAAATATATGATAAACTGTATTTATTTGTAAAGTTGTATTTGTTAATTTTGAATATAATACGATATAGAGATTATAACATAGCCACTGAGTTTTACGTACAGATTTCTTAACAACTCATTAGAGGTATTCTTATAAATTTATTTAATTATTGAAAAAAAAAACAATGGAGAGTAGACTAAAAGTTAAAGGAATGCACACAAACTATTGTTAAATATAAATATTATATAATTAAAATATAAATAAACAGTTAAAACTCAACAATTAATGGATCTAACAACTGAAGTACATAGTAGTATAAAAACAGGTAACTCACAGCTTGAATACTACAGAAAATTTACATATTATTTAAATTTCTTGCAACTTAATTCATTATATGAATAAGTTACATGGGTCATATCCAACGAATTAGAAATGATATGGAAGCATTACAACCTAACAAAGGCCACTAAAACATGGTTCCTAACCCATATTACTAAACTACTAAACATCAATACTAACGCGACACACACACAGACAAACCCAAAATACCTTGACAAATTAAATCGGCTATCCATTCATTGGGTAATGGACGACATGTTGATCGCAGTTTCTACGCCCCGCCCACTTGATCACAGTTGCGTGGAACCACTTTTTAGCGCATTTCGTATTACATATTATTTCCAATTCGTTCGTCATATCGTAAAATATTATCGAGCAACTGTACAGCTCACGTCTATCACATTATATTAATAAAATTAATAATGCACTTAAACAAATAAATACAAAAAAGCCGAATTTATGATTAATCTCACTAAACTCCCACAAAGATGGAAGACTGATATTATAAATAATATAAAAAGCTACTTTTTTTTCAACATTTGCTATTAGGGACCTCATATTCATAATTTTGTAAAAAACCTATGAAAATATTTTTGTACATTATTGTGAGATTACTTGAGGAACGTTTGCAATACAGTTGTTTTAAAATGATGCATCGAAAGCTTGGCTTATATCTTCGATGAGATCTTCAACATCTTCTAGACCTACGGAAAGTCTGATCAACGAATCTGTTATACCTAACTCGGCTCTCTGAGGCGCGGGCACTGAAGCATGAGTCATTACAGACCTGAAACAAAAAGTTACAATAGACATTCAAATTAATTAAAATATAAATGCTAAAGAGTTTCTGTCTGTTACCTATTCACGCTCAAACCGCTGAATCTATTTAGATGAAATTTGGTATAGAGAGAGTTCGAGTCCCAGGAAAGGACATAGGATAATTTACATCCTAGAAATAAGTCGAAATTTGAATGGGAATAAAACTTTTTCCATGCAGACGACGTCGTGGGCAACTGCTGGTTTTAAATAGGTATAAAATTTCAAAACAAAAAGGTGCTATGTAACCTATGTTGTGTCAGGTAGATTTGGTAGTATAATATAGGTAACTATTCAATTTTTGCCCCAACACTGTTGAATATTCAGACCATTTTTTTAGCCGAGGAGGATAATAAATTATTTACATAAAGATCATTCATATCGATAACGTATTATGCTAACTGTAACATACACAGTTAACTGGTTTGTTGAGCTCCATGGCGTAGTGGTAAACGTGTTCTATCCATGATTGTGAAATTTAAGCAACTTCCAGAATAGTCAGTCATAGGATGGGTGACCAAAAATTTGTTAAGCGCGATAAGCTTTTGGTCCCGGTTGCAACTGTTACAACAGTCGTTAACACTTAGTATAAAGCACAGGGCCTGCGTGATGATTATATTAATTCTGTAATTGCGCCGCGCCGCGCCGGTAGGATCATAAATGCATATTTTTGATTACAATTATGACACGATTAGCACATTATGCCAAAATAATTAAAGGGAACGATATGTATATTAACTTTTAGTATAAGGCAAACTGTTATTGTACTAATATTATAAATGTACAAGTTTGTATGTTTGTTACCTACTCAATCACGCAAGAACTACTAAACGGATTTGGATGAAATTTGGTGCACGACTTGGATTGAGTCATAGGATACTTTTTATCCCGAAAAGCGTCAGGTTTCTGAGAGATTAAAAAAAAAACGTAAGTTAACGTGGACGAAGTTGCGGGCGGCCGCTAGTTGTTTATAAAAACAAGTCAAGTACAAACAAATAAAATATTTGGTAAAAAGTTGATTCAAAATAAAAATCTTACGGTAACTCCGCCAAGCTCTCGTATCCGCCCAAACTCTCGGCCAGTGTGAATATCTTGAGAGAACTTAAAAACTTTCGTGATTCTTTCAGTCCGCCAGAGTGGTTGAAACTGAAAACGCCCGAATGCCCACTGGTTTGTTTCTTCGCTATTTCATGTTGCGGATGTGATGGGAGACCTTAAAAGATAGATAAAATAAATAAATTTCGAACATTCACTTCAAGTTATTAGTCCTCTATCCCAAACTGAGAAGAGGTTGCAAAATCGATAAAAAAAATCGGACCAGTGCGATTCGAACTGATTTGCCTACCGAGGGTTCCGTACAAATTTATAGGTACGCAACATACACAGCCGTACCTCTTTTTTACGTTAACGTAGATGTTTGATTTTTTTCACAGCTTAAAGGGAATGTAGACTTGAGTACATGGTTTAAAGGAGAATGCCTATTGGTAACATCGTCCTTGGTCGGCCATATACATCCACCAAATTTATATAAAAAAATATGTTTTTAATTTTCACAATACCATGGTAAATAATAAACCATAACTTCGAACAAATATCCCTATGTATACATATAATAAAATGGGAGGAAAGTCAAAATTGCACATTGAATATTTTTTTAATAGAATACTTGGGGTGTGATCTACAATCGATACCGAAGCCAAAAATTTAGCTTTTACAATTTTCGTCTGTTTGTCTGTATGTATGTCCGGGATAAACTCAAAAAGTACTGCATGGATTTACTTCAAATTTGACACGAATATTATTAAGAAGTCGGGTCAACATATTATAATATAGGCGACATATTATCACGCTATCACCTACGGGGAACCAGCAGTGAACCTTTATTTCTAACTAACTGCACACGTACGAAGTCGCGGGCGCCCGCTAGTAAAATATAAATCAGTTATTAATTCACTTTCATTACATTTATATCTTTTGACATTTGTCTCCTCGGTGTTGCCATTGTGTAACAACCGTATCGATTTACCAAAATATAAGGGATTCACTTGTAGTTATTTCATAAAAATAATGAGTCAGATTATGTTTTAGATAATTCAATATGATAAACTCTATATTAGGAGCTGCCGGAACAAAACGGTATAATTACGCATCTGGTCAAACAACTTTTTCTTACAGTTCGGAGGTTTCGTCGTCGGTTTTTCAATCAAAACCGCTAAAAACAGTGTTAAAATTACTAAATTTATAAATTAAAAATCATGCCAAAAGCTCCCTGGAGGTATATTATTCAGTTTTATACAGCTCCTGTAAAAGTTATTTTATGTAATATCTCCAGCTCCCCATATTAAATTGCATTACAATTATCGCAAAAACGTAGTGTGATCTGTATATTAAGATTCTTAGGTATGGATATAGACACAAAAGTTGATAATACACGTTCAAATGGCTAGTTAACCGTTTTTTAACGGATACCGGGCCAGTACCATCACTGCTGTCTTAATTATTGAAGGGTTGTCAGAAAAAGATCGCATCGGCTCGGTGTCCGGTAAAAAAGCGGCCTTCGACAAACAGCAATTCTATATATGCATTTATGTCAACATGCATGACTGACGATCATGCACACGAGTCATTCATAGTTTGCACGCTGTTCGGATTGATATCAATAAAATAAACGATTTTTTGTTTTACTCAGCATGTCATGCTGCAATACTGCCCACAGATATAACACACATTCTATCAGATGTTACCATAGAGATATAACAATAGAGTAGGGGAGAAGTGTCCCTCTAATAGAAAGAAGATGAGAGACCGCTAGTTTTTTCTCTCTAATCACGCATGCGTATTGGCAACCGTAAGCATCTTACTATTTCGATGTGATGCCATTGGATGCCATGCGTTACAAGAGAGAGAGATAGCTAGCGGTGTTTCATTTTCTTTCTCTTTCTACTAGACGGACACTTTTAGAGCCGCCTTCCCCACTCTATTGTTATACCTCTATAGATATTACACGCTATACATACAAATATGACATTTATGCTTCTAGTATGATCATCATAGACATAGTATCATAATAGATTTATGACAATGTAATTAATAATCAATCTGTATTAAACTATTGTGCGAGTATCGATTAATCGGAAAAGATGAATATCGATTCATTTTTCCTGTGGGGACGATCTGTCCACACTCGTTCAGATTTCTTTGATAAATATTAGTGTTTTTTAATATTTTCTTTCTATTTCCTTTACGCTGAATTGATTTTTGATTTCAACAAACCATCTTATATGTAAATAAACTTAAAAATGGGAAGGGAAACAATATTAATATAATGACCTTTGATATATCCTCTTTCGTATTACCTGTCGAGCTAGAGAAAAAAAATTTTTCATTATTGAATCTACTTGTAAATTGAAATTTTAAATTATTGAATCTACACATAAATAAATTAACAATAAAAGGTTAAAATCATCATTGTACCTAATCTTTCGTAGTGATACTACAGTCCATGTACTACGATGGGCTCTCCTTTCAACTTGATACCTCCACGCGTTCCCGAGATAAATAGGACTTGACTGACAGACAGACAACAAAGTGATCTTATAAGTGTTCTATTTTTTTATTTTGAGGCACGGAACCCATAAAATGCTCCCGGTGAGTTTACGTATATGGGATTCAAATCCTGGACCTTTACAGCAGTAATTAGACAGAATCACTGCAGAAGACAGCACGCGTGGTAAAAATTATCGCGTATATTTTTACGTTAACTTTTTCCTACTTGTCTAACACATAATCATTTATAAGCATTCTCTTTCCTAGAGCTTTTTTGAAAAATAAATGCAGTGCTTACCAGGATGCATAACCTCGGTCACTTTAGGGTGCTTTTCTAACCACTTGGCTATAACCAAAGACGATTCTCGATGGCGCTCCATACGTAAAGCTAACGTTTTCAAACTTCTATTGACAAGATAGCAGTCAAACGGCGATGGGACTGCTCCCATTGCTGAAACAAGAATTGAGGAAATAAAGATTATAAATCTTGTCTCTGCATCACCCATTTACTCAACGCTAACCTGTGGAAACGAATAGATTTTTTATACGTTTGGTGGCAATATCGATATATGTGAATGTGGTGTAGGTAAGTATTATAAGGTATAGTATTTTTTTAAGGTGTATTAAATCCCTTTGCGCATCCCGCATAGGACTAGGTGGGGTGGGGGATATTGCCGCGCCTTGTATGAAAAGTCTCAACATTTGACGGCTTATAATAGCTTAATTCTTGACTGAGGAAAGAGATTATTATTTATATAAACTAGGACTCGAATTGTGATAAGATTATCAGTCTTTTACTTAAAAAAAAGCAAAACATTTGTTCCCAAATATTGCTAGAATACATATTAACGTCACAGCAAGGTTGCAAAGCTTGGATTGGAACACCTATATTAATTATTATACGAGTATTTAATTATATTTGACGTCTGTGCCGTATTATAACTCCTTTCGCAATGTGGTGCGTTGCATTTTGTAACCTTGGCAATGAAGTGACAAAAACATTTTAGATTTAATTGTTGCATAGTTATGATAAACAAATAATATGAGAATATCACAAGCACATCAATTTATGATAAAACACAACTATCTTCTATCTTGGAAACAACATGTTTATACAGAAGTGTGACGTCACTTTAATGAGTTATGATTACCCGTTGCCGTTGTTATATTTAAGTAACGCGATAACAACTTTTTTGTTATCAGTATTAAGTATTTATTGAGTTTTAGCAGAGATAATGCCGCTGAAGTCTTTGAAGACAAAGTTCCGCAAAAATGATATGATACTTCGTTTCATTGTCAAACGTTTGACAATAAATTGGTAATCGATTGATAGAGCTGATCTTTTCGATGATTCGTGAATCACGAATGTCAAACTTAGGTCACCGTGTTTACCTCTCTATAACAAAGTCCGTTAAAGTGAATCATTTAGGGCAGGTGCCCTGTGATATGCACCCGCGGCCTCGCCTGTCTTAGTATTGTGGTTCCATTGTGGTCAGGTATCGTCCTACTTGAAAGATTACTAAACTAAGACGATTCCTATTCACAAACTTCAAGCACAGATGTATACCTACTTCGGAAATAGTTTTCGGGATTGTGGTTAAAGTTTGTATATATCTTACCCTCTTATTAATAAACGAGGAATAAGCTTAAGCCTCATTGGCGAGCTGTAACTGTTGCATAAACTGTAACCAAAAAGCATATTGTGTACGTGGTTCGCTAACCTGCTGCGAGCGGTACGCGTGCGGTTTGCAGCGAGCCAACGTATACAACTAGGTTAGTTGTATACGTGTCGGCACGCTGCAAACCGCGAACACACTAGAACCTCGTACTGTATCACGCATGTTATGTTTACAGCTCGCTAATGAGTACCCATACTAGTTGCACCGTGTTTTGTTCATGTCACTCAAATGTCATTCGTAATTCAATGAACAGAGACAAAACATGGAGTAACTTATCCAAGCTTATTCTTCGTTTATATTAATAAGGGGGTTTGGGTCAGTACGTTTTAGTTGGTACTGCCGTGAGTTTCAATGTAAGACCAGCACCAGTAGGCTAATTGTTTAACTTTACCTCTGTCACTATTTCCCTTCAAAGGTCTCTTTCCCTACCATGAAATTTAAAGGGATGGCGATAGTTAAAAAGTAGCATAATTCGGCCTCAGGCGGACGTGCACTAAAATCGTGTTACAAATTTCAGTTACAATCTTTAGCTAAATACATTTTAATAGGAAAAACAACTAATAGTAAGGGAGCCCAAGCGGGGATTTTTGGATTTACTCGAGCGCGGCAGAATAACATATGGGGAGCAACCTTGCACGTAGTTAAGTACTCCCACCATACCTGAGCCATCTATCATTCAACAAACAGCCATGACTTTTGGTCGGGTCCAAATCGTCAATCTTTTGAATAGGAGCTCCTGGAGGGTTCACGTAACATCCCTACTAAATGTCTGACGCGCTCGGTTATTTTTTCCTTTATTCTCTATTATTTTTCTACCCCTTCGTACGGACACCCCCATATCATGCAAACCGCGGCAGATCAATATTTTTTCCATTCTTAGAAACGTTACATGAATCCTCTAGTAGCTTATATTTAAAAAAACTGACGATTTGGGCGCGACCAAGTCATGACCGTTCGTTGAAATTTTGTTTTTGCTGCCCTAGACGTTCGACCCTACATAGAGGGCTCAGGTATGGTGGGAGTACTTAACTAGGTGCAAGGTTGCTCCCCATATGTTATTCTGCGGCGCTCGAGTAAATCCAAAAATCCCCGCTTGGGCTCCCCTACTATAAGCTATTTTTATAAGTGTGTTCTCCTATTCTTTTTTAGTTTATCTTTAAGGGCTTAAGGCCATTATCATCCAATGTTATTTCCAGTAGGTAATACTTACATTCCAGCCATAAACATTACAATACAAATTTACAATGCGCTTATGTGAACACCTGTTATCATGTAATAACTAATATGTAATCGCATGGTTACTTTCGTTATGCAGTACTGCATGATAAAAATGTTGTTGAAACTGTAAATAATGTTTTATTGATATAGAAACCGATGTATTTGACTGCAAACAAATGACACACAATTTTGTACCATCGTTGTGCATCTGCGGATTGCTAGAGGTAGGTTCGTCTGGAGGGAGGTCGATCCATGGGGTAGGTTCGTTCATCAAGACCATATTCCCTACCCTGTGGAGCCCTGTAAACTTAATCACCGCCAGAAACATAACACTACTCAAAATTGCCCAAAGGTAACAATATTTCAGTGTGACGGAGGTTACTTCTGCAGCAGGGGAAAGATATAAAAATCGCCTGATAACTAGCTAAACTTGTTATTCATAATACTCATAATGCTATATAAAAATAAGTTTAAGATGTCAAAAATAACAATAAGTTTATATCACTGCAATGTGTTGGGATTGAGTACCAGGCTTTTTTATAAATATGAACACTTCCAGTGCCGTCTGACTTAGCCATCATTCTCACATCTAATATATAGGGCGTCAGTGTTGAACCACTTTCAATTGGCCCTAACTAGATTTAACTGGTCGTAATTATATGATTCAAAATTAAATATCGTTTATTCAGTCTAGGCTGTTACAAGCACTTGTGAATGTCGAAAAGCTACGCCATCGGTTCGCAAATCTACGGCATGAGACCTTGTACTGAGAAGAACCGGCAAGAAACTCAGCAAGGGCTGATTTTTTCTCCCTGTTTTATTTCATACAGTGTCGTCCAATTGAAAGTTGACATCAAACTTACAAACATGTGTGGAGGTCAACTTCCATCACATAATGTCAAATATGTAACAATAGACAATCAACGAATTTACTAACAATAAGTGCAAAGAAAAAATCTCAAAATAGCAAGAAACAATTTTCAAAACAAAATGAACAAGTATATGAAAGGGAGTAAGTGCAAGGTTCTCTTCAAAACTCTTTCTAAGGCTTGGAGCCTTAGTTTTAATATAACTTTTGAAAAATTATCTACAGGCAACATTACAACCAAGCCTTTTTTTCATTCAAATATTGATTGACAGTATAATATCCTTTCTTAAGTAAGCAATTCTTAATGTGTATTTTAAATTTATTAGGAGGCAAATCAAGGATATCAATAGGAATCTTATTATAGAAATGTATGACCAACCTTGACCCATGAATGATTTATGAACCTTCTGTAACCTGTAATTTGGTATCTTGAGTTTATTTTTATTCCTAGTATTAAAATAATGTATGTCACTGTGTTTGAGATAGTAGTTAATATTGCTTCGAACAAAAAGTATACAATTATAAATGAATTGTGAAGCAACAGTCAAAAATCCCGATTTCTTTATTTTTTTCTCTAAGAGATGTTCTAGAACTAAGTTGATAAATAGCCCTTACGGCTCTTTTTTGCAAGATAAATATAGTTTCAATATCGGCTGCTGATCCCCAGAGAATAATACCATAGGATACAATACTATGAAAGTAACTAAAGTATACAGTTCTAGCAGTAGCTACATCAGTAAGTTGTATTTTACGTATTGCATAGGCTGCTGAACTAAGTTTACCAGCTAGCAGAGAAATATGAGGATACCATTGCAATTTCGAGTCTATGGTTATACCTAAGAATATCGTTGATTCAACTAAATCTAGGTTTTCATTGTTTAATTTAATTCTACTGGTTTCGCTTCTAACATTAGGTAAAGTGAATTTAATGCATTTGGTTTTATTTGCATTTAATTTTAAGTTATTTACATTAAACCAGTGCAATACTTGTGAGAGAGCATTATTAACATCGTCAAAGTTATTCTTGTATCGGTCAACCTTAAATAATAAAGAAGTATCGTCAGCAAACAATACGATCTCACACAATTTTTGGTCGTAGAACTGTATGGATTGCAAACAAGCATATTTTAAGCTTCCACCGGATAGTAAGCAGACATACTTCTAGGCTGAGGATTAGTGACACCAGTATATCACACCCGCTTAATCTGACCTGATTTCATCTCGTAGTCTCTGAATCATTAGTAAAATTACTCACTGCAGGCAAAACTTCACGAAAATAAAAGAAGAGTTAATTGGCTTTAATTGAAGGAATAAAGCCGCTGAGCCCGCGCCATCTTTAAATAGCTCTTTTTGAAGCCGATAGTAGATACTATTCTCTTCTTATTCTATATTCAGAAGTCATACAATGAGGAATAATGCATAATAAAGTTTTACAACTTTGTCATAGGTTATTACAACAAAATAAACGAGGAAAAGAGCACTTATGGTGGAATTTCAACAGGCAACGGTGATCGTATTTTGTACGTCGGGAAAAATAAGCTGTGGTACGGCACTAAAGCAACTGGGAACTTTGAGGGATGCCTTAGCACAAAATAATAAGACATTTATGCAATTAAAATAGTTTAAGATTTTTTTTATCAAAACCAGCTAAGTGCGAGTATTAATATAAGACCGTCATTGAGCCACTAGTCGCGGCCACAACAGCGTCCGCACACCGAGCCACTATTATAGTCGCGAGTGTTGTGACCACGATTAGTACGCGGATCGCCCCGTTTGCGCCTATACTATACAAAATGTATGAAAAAACTCGTCCTCAGCTTGTGGTCGCGCTTAGTGGCAACGACTAATGGCCCAATGTGCAGTTGCGCTAAAAGTTTTGATTTTGACAACAGGACAAGCAGAAAGTTACGAACCTATTATATTGCTTATGTGGGATCATTACTAAATGTTTATTATTTATTTCGTTATAGACTCATTACAATACATATTCTGTGTACATTTAAAGTAATTGTACACCTAATATGAATGGACCACACCACCACCACTCCAAAGCATGAAAAACGAAATAATGCCTAATTTCGCATTTCAAAATTTTAAACAATTCAACAGTGGTGATCATGACATTAATTAAGCTGGATTTCTGTAACATTTCATAACCTTGTCCTACATCATTTTAAGCCACATAGTAACAAATACTAAACAAACTTCTCTGATTTATGTTTTCTGCAATTTAACTATGTATATAAATTAAGTGACATATGAATAGAACATTAATAACAATCAACAATGACATTACATCTTATAAAACACAATAGTATTGTTTTATGACTTACCATTTTGTAGGAACCTTAGTTTGTCATTCAACTCCTGGTTTTTTACTATAGCTGCACCCATTATCACATCAGAATGGCCGTTCATGTACTTGGTTAGGGAGTACATGACGACGTCAGCTCCGAAATCTAGCGGCCTCTGAAGGTATGACGTGAGGAAGGTGTTGTCTACCACTACGAGAATGTTGCCCCGACTTTTAGCAACCTTCACTACAGCTTCAATATCCACTACTTTGAGTAAGGGATTTGTTGGTGTTTCTAACCAAATCATCTAAAATCGAAGAAAAGGCTATATTAACTAGTCCAGTAGCGATAAGAGCGCAAAAGAAAGGTATCAGTTGTGGTTGCTTCTAATTAGAAGCTAATCTTGCAAATTTGCAAGAGTCTGTCCGTTAACATGTGAGATACTTTAAAAGTTTTGTGGGCTGTGAGCTTGTAAACTAATAGACCGGGAGATGATGACACAAAATACTTGGTCATTTGTACCAGTATGGCGGTTCTTCAGGGGTCTAATTACGTAAAGGCAAAAAGGAAAATGATGGTCATAGCGCTCGCACCGGCGGCCCAATCGCGTGGGCGTTAATAGAACGCGTCGGATAAATAACGAGCGTCGAACGATTTGTTCTACAAAAATGCTTATATTTTCAGATAGTCGAAAAAAAGAAGTAGGCGGTAGCGTAATGCCATACTTCTCGGGTGTGACTTATAGCCCGCCATACCGACGCGAATACATTAATTTAAATAAAACAATTCAACCATTTGTACCAGGCTAATTTTTGCACAGCTAATCATCGTCGAGTAGCCATTCACGAAAATCACCTTGCCATACTTTTCCGACAGTTCCCAATGGCCGCCATACCGCTGCAAAGGAGTATTTTTTTTTTTTTCGCCAAACGATTTGTACCACCCTGAAACTTTTTTTAACAGTTCCCCGTATGATCATAAATAGAAGTCTGATAATGCCATACCTGTGGGAGGTGGCGAATGTGAACAATATTTTTTCAAAGTCCCAAGATTTTATTCGTAATTCGAACGATTTGTACCGGTATGGCGCCACTTTTTCCTTCTACTACAAGTATGGCAAATATAATAATGGTCACATTGTATCGTATGATTTCCAAAAATCCAAATGCCATACTGGTACAAATCGTCAATTTTTTTTTTTCTTTTTCACCTTTTAGCTCAAGTCCGACAGTCATCCGCCCCATGTTTACAATCTGTAATAATTTTCTTTACGTACAATTGCATCCAAATGACGAGAATACAATGATGTCATGATGTAAAAAATGATTTTACGTATTTTGCAGTCGTATTTTTAAAACGTGTCAAATAAATTAGTATTTCAAGTATGGCAGCACTTTTTCCCCCTACTAGAAGTATGGGAAAAATAATAACGGTCACATTTTGCCAAATACTTTCCACAAATTCAAATGCAATACCCGTACACATCGTTTGGCGAAAAAAAAAATTACTCCTTTGCAGCGGTATGGCGGCCATTGGGAACTGTCGGAAAAGTATGGCAAGGTGATTTTCGTGAATGGCTACTCGACGATGATTAGCTGTGCAAAAATTTGCCTGGTACAAATGGTTGAATTGTTTTATTTAAATTAATGTATTCGCGTCGGTATGGCGGGCTGTAAGTCACACCCGAGAAGTATGGCATTACGCTACCGCCTACTTCTTTTTTTCGACTATCTGAAAATATAAGCATTTTTGTGGAACAAATCGTTCGACGCTCGTTATTTATCCGACGCGTTCGATTAACGCCCACGCGATTGGGCCGCCGGTGCGAGCGCTATGACCATCATTTTCCTTTTTGCCTTTACGTAATTAGACCCCTGAAGAACCGCCATACTGGTACAAATGACCAAGTATTTTGTGTCATCATCTCCCGGTCTATAAGGCTAAGAACTCACGGCACGATTTTCTCCCGCGCCCGCCACGGCTGTGAGACCGTACCTCGCGTAGAATGTCATATTGTAGGTAAATCGCAAAAGCAAAACTCGCGCGGCGAGATTTCGCGCCGTGAGTTTTGCATATAGCTCGGGTGATTGCGGCACCCGCTAGACCCGCGGGAATGGTTCGCGCTCTGCGATTTTTTCTTTAGACCGTAAGGCGCGTTCTGAATTCGAACTGCTGTCTCGTGACTCGTGAGTTTTGTAATACAATACGCGAGATAAAATCGCGCCTTAAATTTTTAGTCTTATTGTCTTTTTGCTAAGAACTAGCTTAACAAATAAGTATAAGAAATGTATGTTATTCACGGGATTGCTACCATGTACTTTGTTTTTAGCGAGTTTTCTTACTATAATGTTAGTGACCATGAAAGTTTAAAACAATATAAAGTATAAGAAATATGTACTAATATATATACTAATGCTATTGTGGCTGTGTCTCGTGAGAGCAAATATTGCAGTGAACAATAAAAACTTATCTAGACTATGAATATAATAAAAGCAAAGAGGCTCTAGCAGTTCTCCAGTTCTGACCTTGAGTTAGCACAGGCATTGCAGTTTGTCGCTATTCTGAGGAAAATATATTGACTATTTTATGACTCATTATGAATGTAAGTATTGTTCCAATGAATAGTCCTCACGTCTTTGCCGACAGACTGATACTAATTGATTATGAACAGTCGTAAAGTGAACATTATTTTTGAATGGTGTTGAATTTGTAATGTTACATTAAAGTTGGAACAAAATCTTGAGTTATTAAAATAGTGTTCTTATCTGTTTCCTCATCAGCACATAATATTTAATTTTTGTTATAAAATAATTAATTTTGCCCTCTATTTAAGGTAAAAAATTGTTAACATGTTACTGTAAGTAACATCAGACATTGTGTCTATATTTATCTGATATATTGCATATAATTCAAATGTTATTTTTCTTAAAAAAGTTTACCATGTGTAGCATGCTAATTTGTTATCTATTT
Organism: Chilo suppressalis; assembly: GCA_902850365.2. Classification (NCBI taxonomy): domain Eukaryota; kingdom Metazoa; phylum Arthropoda; class Insecta; order Lepidoptera; family Crambidae; genus Chilo; species Chilo suppressalis. Next base: position 10,419,877 of record OU963897.1, on the reverse strand, counting down.
GTTAAATACCTTTGTGTTGGGTTTTATTGCCTCAGCTACTTTATCGATTTTTGTGAAGTCAGTAAAACTGGTTTCAATGCCTTGTCTTTCTGTAACTTGTCTGCAACAATGGTTCTCTAATTAGATTAATGAAACACAGCAAAGAGGTTATTTCTTTTCATATTTATTTACCTAAACAATCTATTTGTACCGCCATACACATCATCACTTGATAGGACATGATCACCACTGTTAAGTAATGCAACTAAAGTTGTGGTAGTAGCTAAACCTGAGGCAAATGTTAATCCGTACTTTCCACCATCCAGAGCAGCAAGGCATTCTTCTAATGTGTTCCTGGATGGATTACCAGATCTTCCATATTCAAATCCCTTAAATAAAGACTCTTTATAAATAGTTATTTAAATTAAAAACAAACAATAAATTTGGATTTTAAGAATAAAGATTCATTAAAAATATTACTTTTAGTTGAAGACTTTTGCTGAAATCTTCAGCTACAAACTTACATGAAATTAGTAGTTAACCAAAATAAAATTAAAAAAAGAAATATCAAAATTACAAAGATTACAATATTAATATCAACTCACAGTGTGCTCGGCTGGTGCGGGTTGTTTGAATGTTGTGGAGGTCACAATAGGAGGTACTACAGCTGCAGATGACCATTTTTCTGGCTCTTGACCAGCGTGAATGGCAGTAGTGGCAAAGCCAAGCTTTTGTTTCAGAAACCCTTGATTTTCCATTTGATGGAACTAAGACAAATGAGAAGGTTTAATTGTATCTCTCTGTGCCTTCAATAGTTAGTAGAAAATAAAGATAATCAAGAGTATATTAATAAAAATTATGAACATTTTATTTATTTATTTATACTTTATTGCACAAAAGTATGTACAAGTGGCGGACTTAATGCCATTAGGCATTCTCTACTAGTCAACCGGAGAATTTTAGCAAAAATCTTAAGGTAGTGCAAAAAGAATTCATCAAATTATTTATTATATTTTTATATCTATGGAAACAAGATAATATATATATACTACATAAAATAAATATCTATAGAAATACATAAATAATAATATATATATATTTAGAATATACATACAAATATATATCATATCAGGAGGATGCGGAGGAGGAATCTAATAAATGATGACGTACGGAGCGTTTAAAAGCCAGTTTGTTCGAAGCATCTTGAATATGAGGAGGCAGCAATGATTTTCTTACATTTATTTAAAATTCTGAATTTATACTTATGTCCAAGTACTTAGTATCCAAAATAAATACTTTATTAGAGATAGATAGATAGATATATTCTTTATGGCACACACACAAAAGAACACAAAAAAGGGAACAATAACATTATTAAGGCAAAGGTGGCCTTATCACTTTAAGCAATCTTTTCCAGACAACCTTTGCGGTAAAGGATAGCTAGAGCTTAAGTTTGTTTCTACTCTGACTAAAATAATTAACTCCCTGAATCAACTTTGTTTCAATCCCTAAAAGTTTAACATAATAAAACCTGCTTCCTTTATAAAGCTCTCTTAGTTACGATACCAAAAAATATCAGAATTGTTTCAAAAGTTTCACATTTATTATAAACTATGGGTATCTAGGTATACCAACCTAAATGATATAATACACATGAATTATTTTTATTTTATTTTATACATTAAATTTAACCTTGACTCAAACAGTCAAGGTTACTCATGGTGTTTTAAGAATGTGCTTTAATTACATCATTTCGGATGTCTCGACTGAGACTGGCAAAAAAAAATAACTGTTCATGCTTACTAACCATACGCGGAAAAATTGGTAAAGTCTCTAAAACAATGAAGTTTATTTTACTTACTTTAAAATTCTACGATTTTTGATTGAAAAATCTGATTCACTTCACGGAATACCGCAAATAAGCCGGCTAGCCGAGCAAAAACCAACAAAAAACTGATTTTAAAATTTTGTTACCCTTACTTACATACTGAAATGTCATCTTGACATTTAAAGTAAATTTAGTTCGTACAGCCTTGTTTTTAGTTCTTTAATGGTGTTGATTCTGGTATGACTCTCTAAACTTAAAACATCATTTGGTTGCTTTCCAATTACAGCATTATTGCGCATTATGCGGCATAATGCTTAACGTTGAGTGTTCCAACTACAGCAACGCTTCGCACAATTGAGCACTCTCAAAAGTGATGCTTTCGTGTGATGCGTGCAATGGTACCAACTTAGAGACAGAAAATTAACAAGGGTTATTTCTTTAAGTTGGCATTGATCGAAATGTTTTATTTATATGTTATCGTTAGTAATATTATTTATTGTTGAAAAATTATCAAAGCTTTCGTTTCATTAAATAGTTTTTTTTTAAATAATCAAAGTTCATTCAAACTGTTAAAAAATAAATATAAGTATGGATGAAGGTACAAACATTGACTTTTTTTTCAACACTGAACTTAGCGCACTCTGCTGGTGCATTTGAAAACTAATTCACGTTCCAATTAAGCATTAGCATAATTGGGCATTGTGCGGCACTGAGTCGCATTATGCTCTGTAATTGGAAAGCATACAGTCTCTCCTTATCCTTCTGTATCATAGTTCTGTGTAATAAAGAATGACAAAGATACAGTTTGTCTATTAAGTCGTGACATGAATGTTTGAGGAACTAACATTATTCATGTGTCTGGCAACACCAAACTTATGTACATCAGCTGTCATCGAGTTTCAGTTGTGGAACAGTTTTCCTTTTGTATTTTTTATTGTTTGGATTAAACTGTAATAAATTAAGACGAAACTACGCAGAAAGGTATAAAAATGATTAAAGTAAATCGGAGTGGCACGCGGGAAGTGATTTTTAAAGTTTTCCAGCGATGTTTCGAAGACTACCGAGCTGGACGAATTTTGTGGGATTTGGATGATGTTTATGGGCGAACAGCATCTATGGCGGGTATGTAATCGTGTAACTATTTGTTTGTAATCTGCCTGAAATTACAAATTTACTCAATTTACGATTTTGAGACCAAAAAAGGCATTGTTTACATTGCACATTTTTAGGTTAGATTGACATTGTAAATAGGTAACATTGTAGTACGACCATTTCTTTTGATTCGTTATTATGGGTCAGGTTTTCTACCACTTTTGAATTAATTGCTTCATGTCAATAAGTTATTGTTTCTATTCCGTTACATATTTTTTTACTTTTTTTCTCAGGAAAATCAGAGAGTCGGATAGTCAACGAAGGTTTTGAGAATAATGGAAAGTTTAAAACTCCTGGGAAAACAGGCAAGGCCGGCCAAAGAAAGAAATGGTCACATAAAGAACCATGGCCAGATGCTTTTAGTGAAGATACCTAATTTTACTAACTGCACATTTACAATTTTTTTCTCTAAATAAACTTTTTATATACTATAAAATGATTTTTAGTATTATTTTCTTAACAAGTGTGTTAAAAAACGTCGTATGTTGATACTTGTGTGTATTGATGATTACCTAACGGCTCTGGTATCAATGGCACCTCAGCGGTAATCACCAACATTACACACTTTTACACTATAAAGTACTATTTTATCTATAATAATTTTATTCCGATTCAATTAAATATGCTTCGCTAAACCTTTGATAAGCATAGGTACCTACTATATATAAAACAGAAACAAAATACGACTGTATAGTGTGTCTTATTAATTACATATTTTACTTGAATGAACTGCTAGTATCAAAATCATTTTAGACCGTATAGGGTTGCTACATGCATACTAGTGGCGCCATCATTTAATGTCACGACTTTATAAACAAACTGTACACTGCTGTCAAATTTAAATATTAGGTTTGGAGAATCTTGCCAGAATCGACATAATTGTTTGCTACGCGATGGTATATGGCCTAACAGTTTTGATAACGGTGATTGGATAGAATTTGTTTTGATAACATGTTTTGTTAAAAAATTGGCGCAGGAGACCCGGCTTAATGCTCATGAGCATTAGTGAATAATTCCACAATAGCGTCTTAACGTCCATGATGTTAGTGTTCACCCGATCAAAGTCGAGGTTGTTATGTTGCCTAAAATTCTATGATTTTAACATTTGACACATTGGTGTCGATTCTGGCATGATTCTCTAAACCTAAACTTGTATCCTTCCAAGATACAGGTTAGCCAAATTTCTTCTTTTTGATAAATAGAAGACGAAAAGATATGAAATGAAATTGAAGGAAGGGACCAAGTCAAGGTATAAGTATTATATATTATGTAACTCCCTCAACTCCATGGTGTTTTATTAAATATACATACAGAGTTAACCATGGGGTTTTACATTTTTCGGCATTTAATAGCTTTAAAAACAAAGACACCTACTATAGAAAGGTAGTATATTTTTAGGTCCTCACAACAGTGTATCCTTGTTATTCTCTATACAGAATGCATAGGATAGACCAATGTTAAAAAGTTTAGAGAATCATGCCAGAATCGACATTAGAGTTATTTAAAATAATGGGGCTGTATGGATTTATAATTCTAAGACTTATTGAAGGAAAAAAAGAAAACATAAATAAAATCCCGCCAATTCTGATTCTTGTCAAAAGTTGTCTATTCCGCTGAACGGGCTTTGCCTAAAAATTTTATTTTCAAAGTTTAAATGAGAATGATATTACTTCCTACGTTTTAATTAATAACTTGTTTTCTATCACTAAAGTCAAAATATGAAAATAGAAAGCAAACCTCTGCGATACGCCCATGCAGAGGGCCACACCGATGTTTGTTATTCTGATGATGGACAGTAAGTTTTGTTTAGATTTAGTATATTTGAAGTTAACTAGGTACTGTAAATGTAATTCATACTGTATATACAACGTTAAACTTATTTCAGACACCTGATAACCTGCGGCAACGATGGTGATATTAGGATTTGGGTTGATATTGAAGATGATGATCCTAACTCCCATTGCGTAGGAGAGAGTGCACTGGCAGTGTGTTATAAAGACAAAAGACTTTATGTTGCTACAGATAATCACGCAGTGCAAGCATATACATTTCCCTCATTTGACAAAGATGGCATAGTTACCAGATTTACTGCACCAGTTACTCAGATCAAATCAACAAACAAAATAGAGGTATGACTATGCAGTAAACAACAAAAAATTGTGATACTGTTATGGAAAACCAATTGTATGTATTCTGCTTATATTAGTCAAATAAACAAAATGGTTTATTTCAATTCATGCTATTTTTATGCATAACTTTTAAGGCCCTGGGCTGCTCATCTGAGAACATGGAAGCAAGAATTTGTAGTATTGAGGGTGGAGCACCATTGTTCACTATGGAAGGTCACAAAGGTCCAGTTCTAAGCATAGCTGTGTGTCCTCACATGAAATTCGCTGCAACTGCTAGCGGTGATGGTGTTCTGAGAATATGGGATATTGACACACAAAAAATTTTGAAGGATATCAATTGTATTCCAAAAATAAACTCATTTTATGCAGCCAAAGTGTTATGTAAGTTATGTTCTATTATTTAGAGCTAAATTATTGTTGATGCGGAACAAATACTTATTAACAATTTCATAGTGGGTTTCGACTGTTCATTATGAGGTCACATTATTTGTAATTTTGGACAGTTACACTTTGAAAAAAGAATGTAGAATATTAAGTTGAATTGTTCAATTTATAATTTTAGTCCTAACATTATCAAGTTTAATCATAAAATTATTGAGTTATTATTGAATAACTAGCTTTTGCCTGCGACTTGGTCAGCGTGGACTAAGTGACTTAGACTTCAGGTAGCAATTTATTAGGTATCAATCTGCCTACTATTTGAAAACTAAAGTTAGTGGTTTTATATTTGAAAACATAAATAACATGTCAAATTCAGGCTAATTTTAAGTTAAGAAGCGGGACATTTCCTGCATAATTCAATGACTGCAATTCAAGATCCAGATAATTTGTAAAAATATACATAGATCCTGATGTGGCTTAGATCGATTTCAGAGCAGAACAGAGAAACTTAGAAAAGTATTAAGAAAACCATAAAATTATTGTCTAGGATGGAAATACTATAGCTAATAAAAGGATTACTTAACAATGAGATAGCTTTCGAAGGTTTGTCAGTATTAGTAGTAATAATTACTGTGATTCATTAACAGATGAACAAAAAAGTATACATTTTGGGAATCTGCAAAACTGTTGAATTTCATTTGATGTTGCCAAAAATAAGGATCAAAGTCTTAAAACATACTTTTCCAATAGGCCCAAGGGCAACGTGCCCATGAGATAAAAGTAAAAGTATCTGTGCACTACAGTAACAGTAAAAGGTCTGTAACGATTAGATTATAAATGTTGAGGTCCTTTGAAAGACAGAAATACTTGTGGTAAACACTGAGGATGCAGTAGGCAAATCATTTAGTAGAGTTTTTAAGCACTGAATATAATGCAACTGGTATACCATATCACAAAATTTTGACCACATTTTGATACACTTTTTTATCATGTTCTTATTTACCTAAACTTAAAATTTGTTGTAAATTTGTCATTGCAAGTCAGGCCTAAATATTAAACAGAAGGTGTCAGTAAAATTAATCCATATAAAACATCAACACTCTCCCAATTAGGGGGTAAGTTAGTAAAACTAAAAATGAAATACTTTATATTTTATTTAGATAAGTATTTGAGTGAAGTTTCAAGTCTATTAACTCTAGGAATAAGATAAGAAAAGAAATAAGGAACCTACGTGCCAAA